>JAWNMD010000157.1:1267142-1900714 GCA_035044365.1 Drosophila neotestacea | reverse complement strand
GAGTTAACAATAATTAAATATTAGGCATATAACGATTTTTTTTAAAAAAAACATGCAACATGCAGAACGTGGCGTGGCTGACCCCATAAAGTATATATATTTGTAGGTGCTAGAGACTTTCTATATCATACCCGGATAAAGTTTGCTTAAAATTTTAATACGCCCGCCTCTGCCTCCGCAAATTGATAAAACAATCTACAAATTGATAATAAAAATTTCAAAGTCAAATTACAGCATTAAGCTGGCGCATTGAGTCTTACTACATGTGATATATGTACATACATCATGGTCCGAATACGTTCTGCAATTTCATCTTGATCTTTTTACAGCGTCGGTCAAATGTAAGAAGAAGAGACACCTTACAAAGCTTGCAGTGTGTTTGCATTAAACCACTATTGACCTAACACCACTATTTGGTGTTCACCGCTCTTCCCATAAGTACAGGATCTCTTACATAGAGCTGTAGTATTGCAGTAATTTGTCGTTGGGGCATGGGGAAAGCCAGGCGAATGGAAAAGTTGAATGTGTTATTGTTTTTTGATTATATAAAACAAGTATTCTTCTCTCCACATAGCAACAAGAGACTTGAGAAATAATAATAACAAGAACAACAACAAGAACCAATGAAAAAGCAGCAGCAACTTTTGCGTAGAAAAGCTATTTTGCAGCAAATATTTGCCAAGCATATTTATTTCGCCTTCCATCAGCCACTTTTGTCAAATTATGACTTTGCTAGTTCTCTCCCCATACCCCGATCGACAGCTTTCCCTTGTCTCTGTGTATATGTGTTTTTCTCACAAACTATAGCACTAAGTTGTCATGACAACGATGCCACATTATACTACAAGTGCTCGAAATAATAAAGTTAACAGCACTTTAATAGTTAGCTCCTACCCGACACCCACTACCCGCCACGTCCACAATGCCGGGGGCGAATGGCAGCCACCCACAAAGATTGGACTTGGGATTCGGATTAGAATTATGGCAACAAGAAGCGGACCGAAGGGAAGTGAGTAGGAGCTGAACGGCAACATGTTGCCGGGCAACGGGCATAAATGAGGGGCTTATCCTATCGAGCAGCACAACTTGAGCAATAAAATTGCTTTTATATTCCCGGTATACTAGAATAGGAAATATTCTTGGCATGCTCAATGGCAGAAAGAGGCAGCGTCGAGAGTCAGATAAATTTTCCACTTTGATTTTTCGCTTAATAAAAGTCAAATTTAAATTCGGCTGACTACGCACGAGCCACACCCCAACCCGCTATTCACTATCCGGCAACAGTCGCTTCCCCTCCTTCTACGCCATGTGTGGAGTCGTAGTACGTTGCTTTAACAATGGAAAGAAGCCGCAGCGACAGGAACAACAACAAACAGCAGCACTTTTATTGCCAGCCGATGACACGACTCCGGGAGCTGGCACACAGCTTAGGAATGTAATAAACTTGAAGGGCCTGGAACTCGGACTTTTATGGCATGTACATAAAAGGAAATCAGAGGAGCTAAAGCTATAGCTGAATCTGAATCTGACAGCAGGTCCCAAATGGCGTAAAAGTCAAAGAGTCGCTAGTGCAGACACGCTTGCAACGCTTATTGCTACACGACCATGGATAAGTTTGGAACGTGGATGCCAACTAATGAGCTCTAACGGGCGGCAGGCGAGCGTTTGCTTAATATTAGCGCCCAGTTGGCGTAAATGCAGCCTCAAAGCTCTTATATAAATGTTGGAACGCCCAAAGCACCAAGTGGAGAGGGGGTAGTGTATAGTGGCGGAAAGCGGAAAGTTCTGCATAATTCAATTAACTAGAAACATGCAAATGAAAACTTTGCTGGCGACAAGGCCGCGGGCAAGCAGAAGAACGATGCACAAGTGCAGTTCGTGTACAAAAGCCGCCAATTGCCCGGGTAAACGCAGCCAAAACCCAGAAAGAGTTTCCCACAAGGGAGGGAAGACTCAAAGCAGCTCTCTTGTTGTTCTTCCTTTTTCTGTTGCTGCTGCTGCTGCTGCTGCTGCTGCTGCTTCTGCTTCTGCTTTTAATGCTACACCAAATTGAACAACTCTCCAATGGAATTGCGCAAAAATATTTCTAATTATTTCCGAGCACAGCTCAGAAGAGAGCCTGGCAACGTCCACGTCCTCCCTCCTGGTTGCTTAGTCAACTATGCGTGTATATCAGAATTATGAAATGCAATAACGTAATGAGTAATTGCGCAAAAGTAATAAAGGACACGACGCGCAAGTTACGCAAAAAACAGCATGCAATCTGGCCAAGGATAACAAGGATACTGCCGGCAGCAGCAATTATGGATGCGGAAGCGGGCGAGGAGGAGCAAAGCGAGCTGAGCGGGCGCAACAAAAGTTGTCAACGACAGGCAACAGCAATGGCAAACTAAAAACAAAGGCCAGCCTGGGGGTGTGGCCAGAGGCAGACCAGAGGCAGGCCAGGGCATGTGGGCGTACGTGCAACGTGGCCGCAAAAAGTTGAAGCTCAGCTCACGCGTTGCTACCGCGTGACTTCAACTGGTGGCAACTACAAGCTGGGACTGGACAAGCCTGGGCTGGACTCTGTCCACAGTTTGGCTTTAGCTTTGGGTCAGAAACAGGGCTGTGGTATATATCTGTATGTGTGTGTGTGCCTCGTGTCAGCGTCCAAAAAGGATATTAATTTCCCAAAGGTGCCATTTCAGCCAGCGAAAATCACGCAAAATGCGCATGGGGAGGGACTGAAGAGGAAGCTTAAAACAACAGCAACAGCAACAGCAACAGCAACATGAAATATAAATAAAACTCACGCACACACTCACACTCTCACACGCACACACAAATTAAAAACTTTCAATAGCAACAATTTTCATTAAAAAATTCATCGCCATGCGCTGGGGCCGTGACAATTGGTCTTAAAATAAAGGAGGGTGAAGTACGATGGGACATTTGACACTGCACAGTGGGCGGGAGGCATGTCGTTCTGCCAGTTCTGCTGTTGCTGCTGTTGCTGATGGCCATTGAAGCAGCAAACAAAAGTGACAAACAGATTTATTAAAACTGAAAATCTGCACAATCGAGTAGTTTTTCTAACAGAAAACAACAAAATGCAACGGAAACACTAAAAGATGATAATACCTAATGTAAGGATATCGAATTATTCTGAAATACAAATTTTATTTTAATGGTTATATACAATATTTCTTCACTAAGATACAAATATTTTACATTCTAAAAAATAAAGCATACAAATTATATCTTAACTATTTTTGTTCATAAAATGTTAACGAACTTTTGCACCATTTTACGCTTTATTTTTAGCATTAGAATCAAGATTCTTCTAGACTTGAATCCACTTCTTAAATTTATAATATACAATAATTGCAAAATAATTAATTTTAACAATAAATCTGATTAATAAAAGAAAATCTATTAAGGCGAGTTTTAGTTCCCATGGTTGTTTGTGGTTTAATGCTATTATAAATGAATGAATCGCCATAAGGATATAGCGCAATACAGCATATCTGACCTTATGTGGCAAAAGGTTCCATAGAAATTGTTGGGCGCTTGCTTGGGGCGTGCAACAATTAAAACTATTTTGGCCAAAACAATATCGACGCTGTTGCTATTGCATTTTCAGCAATTGTTGTTAAGGCAGTGGCTGTTGTTGCATGTTGTTGGCTGGCAACATTTCATTAGAATGCCAAAGGGGTTGGCAACGAGGTCAAACCACAGCATGCGCTGCAAAGCGAGACATGACAAAAGCTGATTACTTGCTGCAATGGCTGATAGGATACGCCAGAAGGCAGAGAGCACAGAGCAGATGGCAGAGGTACTAGGCCAGGGCCATGACAGGGTCTGGACTTGGAATCGAGCGTTGTTTCGCGCTTGATTCGCAACGGTTGCTATTTCTGTTTGCTTTTTATTTGTGCAGCGCTTCGAAATTGCAAAGCTTGTCCTTTACAAGGGATAAACTCGACACGACAATGCAATGAGCAAATTGAAGAGCAGAAGGACGTGCAGAAGTACCAGGACGAGGACCACCTAAGCTTAACATAACAACTGGAGCAGGAGCACAATGAAATAGACCTTCGTAATTTAATTCTCGCTGCCACCATAATGGCTCTTCGTTTATTGACCAATATCAAATGTACATACTGTGATACTGGATATGGAATGCAGGATGTCTCTAACATGTCTTCTTCTTGGTCTTGCAGATATTTTGCATCCCATATCCGGCTGGCGGTGGTTCAACAAGCAAAGTAGTAGGCCCAGATTGCGGTTCACAGGAAAAACGACCACTCCGTGGTCCAGCTGGTGGCACTACATTCTCTTTTAGATTGCAGAGAATCTTCTGTAAATCAGTCACAGTGAGGTCCTCGTATATATCATCGTTCACAACCAAAACGGGAGCATTGATGCAGGCACCTAGACAACAACCCGTTGTCAATGTGAACTGCAAGTCCTTGGAAGTTTCCCCTTCTTTAAGCTGCAATATTTCTTGACAGGCATTCAAGATTACATCGCTGCCACGCAAAAAGCAAGGTGTCGAGGTACACACAGTCAATCGAAACTTGCCCACAGGTCGTAAATTAAACATGGTATAGAAGTTAGCAACCTCCCATGCCTCAAATGGCTCGATCTTTAATATGTTTGCAACAGCTTTGATGGCTGTGATCGGCAGCCAGCCATATTGGCGCTGAGCCAAGTCTAGAAGTGGCAACAGGGCTCCTCGTTGCTCCTTTTCTCCGAAATTGCTGAGTATTGTGTTTGCTCGACACAAGTTCTCATCGGTGAACTCGATCTTAAGCTTGTCGTACATGTTTTTGGCATCGAGCTTGTATCGAGTTGGTGGAGTTTGTAAGACACGACAAGGCACCTGAAGTAGACCCTTTACAATACCGAACATCTTGTGAGAAACTCAATAATATAGGATATATATGATTTGAATGTGTGTATAGTATTTATGGAATGAGATAAAAACGATGGCGTGTGTTTCCGCTTGCTTCGTCTTACTGTAGTTTTGTATTTCATATTGATTTGGAAATTGTTAACGCTTTGTTCCCATTACACTCGTCTCTGTGTGGCAAACGCAATCAAATTAGCGATACGAAATGGATGAGGACGAAGGAACAGGAGAAGAGTGCCTGCCATGGCAACAATCATTCAGTCATTTGATGCGTCTGGCGCCAATAACTAACTGGCACAATATGTCAATCAGTACCCGATCGACTGCTGCTTTTATTGGATGCCCAAGCTACGGGCTCCCCAACGTGCTGAAAATTGCTCAAATTGTTCAAATTGCATACCCCGCCTAATTGGCAATATAGAGGGCCAAAGCGAGTACCGCAACCAGAGACAGAGCCAGGGACAAAAGGGAGATGAAGATTGGAGAAGGCCAGCACTGAACACAGCCTCTCCACGGGCCACTCTCTCACTCACTCACTCACTCAATTGGGGCGCGTGTCGCAGTCAATCACTTTGATGAGACGCCATTGTTATCAACACCTGTCCTGGCTCTTACTTTTATTTCCACACTCACCAGTTGCTACTTGCCGCTTGCTTGGATTTTTACAGCTATTATTATGTCCGCTCTCTCACACACACCTTTATCTCGTTAAACGCGTTACATACATTGCTATATCGTAGTATGACTGTCTGTATGTATACTTTGTAATTCAACAAAGTGTCTAATAAAATTTTGACATAAGCATTAATCGATAATGGTTGTTAAAAATGCCATTGATTGCAGATCATATGGATTAACATTATATGCACATTTCATGAATAATAATAAAGATAAGAGTCATAGCCAGCAAACGAAAATTATTGAAAATTTCTCAGATCGTCAGCGTCAGAACTAAAAGTTTATTTAGGTTAAAAGCAGTGCTTGTCAGTTTTACCACGGCCCAAACCGCTCGCTTTAAGCGTGTCCCCAATTGCTGCGATCTAAGAATGGACGATGACTAAAGTGATACTTTAACATTCTCAAGCTAGCTATACAGTGAGTATAAAACAGATATTATCAGTCGGAGTCCAAAGTTTCGCTTAACACCAACAACACCGCCAGCAAACTTAACGAAGCCAGTTCGACTAGACAATTAAGAAAAGTGGGTAACCTTTTCTTTAATTTCTCAATGTATGCTAGAGTCTTACCTTAAGGATTCTTTTAGAGATCTTTGAAAATGTGCTCTTATGACTATCGATAGTCACAGAGTTTGAAGGTGCAACTTTCTTTCAAATAGTCGACCCCTTAATCTCATAGGTTATTGAGACACTTACTGCAAGTTTCAGCCAGATTTCAAATATGCTGACTTCAGAGCAAAAGACAGAACCAAAGCCAGTCAACTGCAACACCAATTGGCCACTAAGCACTTTCCAAAGTCTTTTGCATTTCAGAGTTAGTTCATATAATACATGTTGTGATAGTCGTGTTCTTGGTTTCGTTTTCGGTTTCGCTTTCGCCTTGCCCCATGAAATAAAGTTGGTTTTGTTGTTGTTATTGTCGGCTGTGGCCAAGTTGGTTGCCGTGCAATTTAGGCAGCAGTTTTTGACTGTTGTGCTCAAAACATAATTAAGTGCTTTACAAGTTGTTAAATGTAAGTTGGAAAATTTGTCATAACAGTGAACGTTGACGATGTACTAAGCAGTAATAAATTTTACTTTTATAAGAAAACTACAAACAAAATAGACCCCGAAAAGGGAAAAGAACAATTCAGAAATTAAGTGCAAGTATGAATTAAACTCAAATAGGTTCAAGGGGGCAGCAACCAACAAGCTCAACAAGTTGCCAAGTTCTTGGGGCAACTGACTGACGATTGTAGACTGACGACTAACGACTAACGACTGTCGACCGAGCTGATGAAGTGGCAATGGCCAGAAGGAAACGTCAGTTGAAGTTCGCAAGTCGAGCACAAAAGTTGAAATTAAATCAAACATAAAACTGAGTTGGAGAATTACTCTGACCCTAACCCTAAATGAGCGCGACTGACGACTGGCGTCCTTATCCAGTCGTCCACAACAAAATGAAATGGGGCAAAGACGGAATGCCGAAAGTGTTAGAAACTTTGTTATAATTTTGTTGATTTTACAAAACTGCGTCCAGTCACGCATCCACGCTGGAGGCACGCTAGAGATCGAGTCGGAGCTAGAGACAGAACAGAAGCCGGAGCTGCAGCAGAAGCGTGATGGATTAGCAAAGTTTGAGATTCGTGGCAAGCAGCTAAAGAAGGATGATGGCCCCGCTGCTGCCCTAAATGTTTTTGATTTTTCAAAAATTTATGGAACTTTCGATGCCCAACTCACGCAGACCGCAGCTGGAGCTGAGCATGGACATCAGGAGGCCAGTGAGCGCGGCCTACGTAATCCACAAGCTCAGCTGATGTGGGAGACGCAGTCGGAAGGAGATGAACAAGTTGTGCTGGTAACATCGCCGAAGCCCTTCCGTGTGGTTGAGCAACTACTTCAGGATTTGGAAGACACACGGAAGCACACAACCACAGTGAAGCCTTTCAGTGTACTACAGCAATTGGCCATGGAACAGTCTAGACCATTGCGACAGAAGATGCCAAATGTGAGTTTCAATATATTGAAAGCACTTCAAATGGAGCAGGAAATGAGGAAGAAGCAAACGACAACAGTGAAGCCCTTTTATGTGGTTCAGCAACTGCAGCAGGAATTGAATGAGCTACAGAAACATACTACTACAGTGAAGCCTTTTAGCGTTCTCGAACATTTGGCCATGCAACAGGCAGAGGAATTGCGAAAGAATACTTCAAATATGAGTTTCAATCTACTGGAAGCCCTTCACATGGACCAGAAGAAGTTGGAAAAGCAAGCATCCACAGTGAAGCCCTTCTATTTGGCTGAGCAACTAAATCAAGAACTGGAGCAGGTCGAGGAGGGAGAGGAAGAGGCCTTTGAAGTATTACAGCCCATGACTGAGCCGCTGGAGCAGCATAAGGCAGTTCCGGCGGAGTCTACACGAGCCAAGGACAGTCAAAGCGCAAACGCAAAAGGATTCGAAGACGACGAAAGCGTAAACGTCGTAGGGGCAAAAGAAAGCGGAGGAGAAACCGCAAGAAGCGAAAGAAGAAGCGCAAGAAGCGCAAGAAGAAGAAAGGTGACAAAAATAAAAAGAAGAAGAAGAAGAAAAGGCGAAAGAAGCCAACAGAAGAAACGGGCATAATTGGTCAACAGGCACATCTAATCTACGCCAATCCCACCAGAAACCTTATCACTTCAACAACTATCCACATTCACAACAACCTCAAATCGTACAGATTATAACCACAAAACGTCCGACATCCCCTCAACCTCCTTTCAGCAAGATCAAGTATCTTTTGCGGCACAACAACCTCTTCAAGAAGAAGAAGAGAGTGGTTCAATCATGTGGGTCACGTCTTATATCCATTTGTCAAATTCGTAGCCTTCTTCACCGTCCTCAATCCCTTTACGTTGGGCGTCTTCCTATTCACGCTGATCTCGCCCGCCGTCTTTGGCTTTCTAGGATTTGTTGCTCTCAGTGTTTTGGTGAAACCTTTTGTACATCTGGTCTTTGGTGTCAAAGATAATGTGAACGCCATCGATAGGAAGCGTTACCTGGCCAATAAGCGTGCAGAGCAACTTAAACTTAACCTACGTCCTGTAACAATACACAAGCATTATTATCAACAGAAGCCTCTCCACTCTACGCCGCCTCATCGCTATCGTCCTGTTGCGGACTGGAGACGTCACGCTGCCCCGTACCCTCCAGAAAGTGGCCATAATCCCTTGCTTCCTGCAGATCGGGCTGCAATCGCGAGTCTTTGATGTTATAAAAAATAAAAAAAATATTGATAAGCTCTCGAATAGCATACAAAGCTGAATAAAAGTTTATCTAATGATGTTAAGAATAAATATAGCGCAAACTAACTTTGGCGCGCCAAAGCTTGGATACCCTTGCAGTGCCCTGTATAAGCTGTCAGATTTTTTACAACATTTTTAAAATGTTGATTTCGAGCCGATCGCTCCTATGCCAGCTATATGATATAGTAGTACGATTTGAACCCAATTTGGTAAGGATGTATGAAAATGTGTCAAACACACAATCTGTGAATTTGGTTGAGACATCTAGAGAAACAAAAACGTTTTTCATACTAAATGTTGATATCGAACCGATCGTTCCTATGGCAGCTATATGATATAGTGATTTGATCCGGGCGGTTCCGACATATGTACTGCGTGCAGCAAAAAGACGGAACTGTACCAAGTTTTATCAAGAATGCTTCAAAACTAAGAGACTGGTTGCATAGAAACAGACAGACAGACAGACAGACATGGCTATATCGAGTCAGGTCGTCACCCTGATCAAGAATATATATACTTCATGGGATCTGTGAGGCCTCCTTCAATGCGTTGCACATTTCGTGACAAAATTATAATACCCTCTGCAAGGGTATAAAATGGAAGCGCACGACACAATATGATACGCTGTTATAACATTTAAACAATAATGAACAAGGCCTTGGACTCACGTAAATACTCTACATGCACAAAGTGGAAAAGAAAAGTCTACATAGTTTCCAACTTTCACTCTCTGGGAAGTCCAACAGGCAATATGGTAAAAGTTATGATGCAGTTTTGTTCAAAATCTATGTATTAATAAAAAAAAAAGTTACAAACAAAAGTGACATTGTTAATTTGTGGTTGTAGCACCGTAACTAGAGACTTACAATGTGGTCGGTATGTTCTATGGGATTATGCTGATATTTTCTTAAATTTATACTGACGAGTGTTTTCTTGGACAAATGACAAGTTGCTATCTCCAGACTTAGCCATAGCCACCTTAGCTTTCAAATGTATAATTTTTATACTTACTATTACTTCTGTTTCATAAATAGCAATTTTTGTTAGCTTTTCCAGTCAAAATTCTAACTCAATAGATCGGCTTGTATGTATTATTGACATCAAGTGGAAAAATGTTTGGGATCTGGCATCAACTCGTAGTGCCACTGGGTCTTCACTGCGATATCCTGGCTGCTATGTGTTTTCTCTGCATCCTTGTAATTGCCATCCTGGAGTATGGATACATCATGCACGGCTGCGACTTGATATGTTGGCGTCAACAGCTTGAGCAGCTTGATAAGCCATTGGTTGTTTTGCTATTTATAGCGGGCTTTAAACTTATGCTCATACTAATTCTGACGCTCTTGAGTTACTTGAAGGTCAGTCCAGTTGTAGAACCTCCAATTTCCAATGTAAAGCATCGCTTTTGTCGTTTTATTATAATGCGTCTACTTGCTGCTTATGATGAGTTCTTGCACGGAGAAAAAGAGTTTAATGGCCGACATTCAGCCCTAGTCGGGGCCATTCATCTCTTTCGCTATGATGCTCGAAAGCTCTGTGAACGGAACTCGACAGATCTGAGTTTGCCCGTTGAACAGATGCTGCCAGTGGAGGAGCTGGAGGAAGCGGATTTGTTGGATCGCGGTTACAAGTGCGTGCCACAGCTTAGAGATACGGACATCTATAGACTTGGCCTTGCAATTACCATAGCTACAGAGAAATATAAAGATAAAGAGAAGGAAGCTGACCTATAGAGAGGCAGAAAGGAAAGAGGAGAGGTAGCAGGCAAACCATAACAGTCAACCAACAACAATGCTTAACACAAAATCTATGCAACTTTTTAATTAGGTTTAGTAACCAATTCATGGACCTTACTTTTGTTATCCCCTGTAAAATGGAATCTTTAGGGTATATTGTCGCTATATATGCCGCTAATTAAACAGAATAAGCAGGAGGTTTTATTTTTTATTTAAAAATGTACTGGATAATAACGCTTTCATGTCACACTCGACACTCACCCGGATTTAGCCTTAATTTTAAGTCAATTGTTAAACTCATTAAAAGCCTAAGGCATTTGTAGCCTGTAGTAAGATCTAATGATCTGTTTGCAGTGACCAAGATGCAGTCGGTCCAATTAAGTTTTCTGAACAATTATTTCTTGAGAATCTATTTAAAGTTACGCTCTCTGATTGTTATTGATGTACGTCTTCTTTGCCCTGCCTTTTGTTTGACAAGCGCTGAGAATACAAGGAGAAAGCCAATATCAATTGAGCTTTTGCAATTTGTCAGCGGATTGCGAGCCATAATGGAATTGCCTTGGGAACGTCATTTTGTATGGCTCAAAACAAGTCGCAAGCGCCATAGAAATGCGTCGGAATATGCAGTCCCATAGCAGAGAAGAGCTGAACAGTATGCCAGTACAGCAGCAAATATAACGAGTAATAATAAATAAAATTCTAGTCAATTCATAAGGATTTTGCATCGGAGAGGGGAGAGAATGAGGAAGGGATGGAAGGGATGGAAGGGATGGAAGGGACATGCAAACAACATTCATTCATATTTACCAAGCGACTCCTACTATGACTCCCACTCACTTCATCTACAACTAAACCTGCCACTTCCCATTCCTCATTCTCCTGTCCACAAATCCATTTTCAGCTCCCACTCCATCTCCATCAGCTAGCACAATGTGCGTATAAATAACGGATTTCCTGTTATAAAATATTTGTAACGACATTTTATGTATGCCGATTTATATGTTCCATTGTGCAACGAGTACATTCGCATTCAAAGTCTTCTTACTCTTAGTCATGGTAAGTATGTACATATGTATGTCAGAATCGCTGGTTGTCGTCGCTTTGGCTGTCAGACAGGCACTCTGTCATCCCTGGTAGGTATTTTGTTGCAGCTAAAACTTCCCTGTATTGAATTAGCAAGTTACTAGAAAATTATTTCTTTAAACGGGAATTTAACTATATATAGTATGTAGAAACTAAAATATTTTTCATTTTAATTTAAAATAATCCGAATTCTCAGTCAGGAGTCAGTCGTTGTAAACAGATTCATTTAGTTACCGTGGAGAAATCTTAACAGTGGAAAACCCTGTACTTAAGAGAAAAAGGAAATAGTGGTTAAAATAAAATATCGGTAAAAAGAAAATAGTGGTGTAAGGCAACTAGTGGTGAAAAGAGAATACCCCGCAAGGTTTATACCTTGTAGCGCTAGCGTCTCATCTTTCTTAATTTCCCCAACGCTCTTGTAATTCGGTTTGCAAATTTGTTTTGTATCAGGGAATGAAACCGAAATGAATTTCGGTTCCGGTTCCGGTACGTACCGAAACGAGTATTTCGGTAAAAGGTTCTATTTCGGTTTTGTCCTTTCGGTTCCGGTTCTCGTATCGGTCCATACCGGTAGAGCAAAGTAATTTATAAAAAATATTTAAAAGTAAAGAAAATCGAATTTTATCAACAAACGTTTTGGTTTTCGGTCCTTGAAAAATAATTTATTTTGGTTCCGGTTCCGGCTACGGTATTTCATTTGAAACGGTTAATTTCGGTTAACGGTTCCGGTTACGGTTTTATTTCCTGGTTTTTTCACGTAATATGAACCAAACTTTCAGGATTGGTGTGTTATTATAGTATAATCATTTTGTGACAAAAAACTTAAGCCGGACATCTATGTCTTATTGCTCCCATAGGAGCAGTCAATTGAATTAGTAGTAACTAGTAACTAGTATGAACAACCTTTTTGTTTTCCAAGATATTCAAACAAAGCTCTTTAAATATCAGTTATAATATGCGGAAAAAATGATCATTGGCCAAAAATTATCAAATTCGGACTACTATAGCATATATGGAGCTGTCGTAGAATTTATCAGTCAATGGAAGAGTTGTTGTATGAAAAACAACTTTATAATTTTGTATTTTTGTTAAAACCAACTCGAATTTATTTCTTTTTCTGTTGCGATCAATAGAATGTCAAAAAATACATCTTCGAAAGTAGATTGCCGAATAAATTCTAATACATATATTCGAAACTACTGATACGCTTATTAAAATTAGCAAAACATTATCTTTTAAAATGGTTTCCTCCTTCTGTTATTGCCAAATTTCAGCTATATCGAGATTTTTACCATACAGGTACCTGCAATAAGATCACATTTTGCCAAATGTGCGCAAAAGTGCACATTAGCACTAAAAGTCTTTCCAAGTTTGAAATTTCTGTCCAAATATTGATCAATGAGAAGACCTATTAATTTTGTAAATTATGATCGACACACGTACAAATAAAAGTGTATAACTTTTGATTATGAGAATTTATCACTAAAAGTGTATAACTTTTGATTATGATAATGTTAAAAATGTGCACAAAAATTGCTCAGATTGCTCATGTACTTCCGGTTTACAGCAGCTGCCTTTTGAAATATTAACATCTACTGTTAAATAAAACACTTCGCTATTAATTTACATACTTCCAATGTGTTGGTGTCAAAAGTGTGTTAATTAGAATAACTTTCAAAATAGACTTTTTTCCAAAATATCTGACAAAAGTACCATCGCTCGTTCGTTGAAATGTGTAGTGGATATGAGAAACACTTTTCACAGATATAGTCATGGGGATAGCTTTGGGGTGGCGATCGAAGACTATGTAAATCCGAAACTCAAGTCTCTGGCTTCCGTTGTGTGGTCGAACGGAACATGTGATCCAAAATCTTACTATATTTCTGCACACATGCTGCAAATTTATATTTCAATTCGCAAAAACAATGAATTGCACGTTCCCTGATACATACAAAAATTAAGAAATGCAAACCGTAAAAAAAATCTATTGAAGCTCGAACTTACGCAACTTACGCTCGCAGATCGGGCTAAGAGCGGTGTAAAATTTTCAGGCATGTAGACAATACGGCTTCAGCCTCACTATGATGTTTCAGGACGAAGAGTTCTATATATATTTGAATTGCATTCATTCATACGATATGTACTGAAATTTATTTATAATGCGGAGTTTGCATTATTAAATAGTTCACCTATGAAAAAGCGGAACTCTATCCCGCTTTATCCCATAAGATCTGGCTTTTTCCCTGCCCAATTCAACCTACCACCGCCAAATCTGAATATTTTTCCGGTTTCTTTTTTAAGTCCAATCACAGAGAGTGAGCGAGTGTAGCGACCAGAGGGAAAATCCCCTTAGTGCTTGTACATATACATAAAAATTGCATAGACAACACTTACGATTATAAAATCTTTCAGATTTCAGATGACAGTCCGCAAACAGTCAACAGAGAGGAATAGAGAGATAGAGAGAGAGAAAAAAGATATCACTTACCACTTGCCAAACTGAAATGGCATTTCATAACTCACAGCCTTATGCATGTTAATCTCGGTCAAAAGAAGCTGCAGCTCTTCACAATAAGAAAGCCTTAACATATTTGATGATGAGGATTCGCTTCTCAGGTGAATTCAGCAAACTACAACCTCACAATTGGTTTATTTGGTTTTTAGATTTGCCACTTAATATTGAGCAAAGTTCTCTCAACTGGCGCCTCAAGGTATGCTCCAGGGACAGCTCACAGTCTCAGAGAAGCAAAAGCATAGACTAAGAGAGGAAGAGAAGGAGTAGACAGACATCGGGTCATGGCATATCAAAGAGCTGAGAGGCGTTGAAGCAGAGCAAATTCAGTTCTACTACTTTTGCTTATACAATTTGTTGTTGTTTTTGTTTGATAAAAGACCAAACGAGCTAAGGGTAACGAAATGAAGGGAAAGTGGCCCCAACATCTAACATCCAAAATCCAAATAATATTAATATGCAAATTGAGTTTTTTAGTTGAGTGATGTAAGCGGATAACTGTGGTCCAAGACTAGGCCAATAGACAGAAACAGTAGGAGGAAAACGAGACATGGACAGTGCCTTCATGCTGCCTCTAGAGATCTGGGCAAAGTTCTGTGAGCACTTTGTGCTATTGATTGGCTGAAGGGGATGAGCCAAACGGCAGCAGCAGCGAATTATGAGTATATCGAACATTTTGATTCAAATGCGACTTGCGATTCAATTGAAATTATATTTTATTAAACGTTTATGGGACCATTTCCCACAGCCCCTACGGGCAAAACAACAATGCTTGAGACTTTTGGAGCCTCAATTCAATATATGTATACGTGTGTGAACATAAAACATAAATCGGATAAGGATCAGCCAGAGGCAAGAAGAACGCGCTGAGCCCTACGGGCGGGATACCAAAAATACATACAAAAATATTTACAAGAAGTTTGCTGCAAAGTAAACCAGCCAAAGGCAACGCATCAAATACGAGTATAAACACATAAAAAACATTTTCAAGCATTGAAACGAAAGGCTGGCCGGGTGGGTGCTTGGTTGAATGGGGAGGCTTCGGGGAGGCTAAGTTATGAAATTTGCTTTTCTGCATGAAATAAATTCAACAAGAAATTGAAAAAACGAAAAGCGCAGCTCAACCAACGCACAGATTGAAAGCAAACGAAGAGGCAGACAAACTCCGACAAACAGCCCGTGCGAATGTGTAGAAATGGCACGATTCAACTTTATGGATGGAGCAGGGGAGAGGACGATTGAGGTAGTGTCTGGCAGTGGCTATGCCAGACAAACAGCTTGGCGAAAAAAATGGCCCCAAAGATTTGCCAAATGTCACGCAGCTCAAAGTTGTCGCTGACTCTGTCGTTGACGCTGATGGAGTTGGATTTCGTTTTAGGTTGAGATTCGAATACGAATTTGAAATCGTTAAATTCAAAGTAAATACCACAAGGAATTGATATATAATTACGGTCGTGCCGGATATGGGCCGCTGCCAGGACCGTTTACCGATTTGCTCAATTAGCCATACTGCCTGGCAAACATTTGACTGAAACTGAATCCGGCGGCGATCCAGAATGTTAAATGGCCCACTGGAAGCTAAGGTTTTATTTTGGGCGTCTCTGGGCCAGTGGAAAGAGGCTCTCTTGTGCGTAATTTCCGTTTGACATGCTGCTCGCTGGGCAATTACGGACTTTTTATGTTTCTATGTGCTTTCTTTTAAGTTGCTTTCAACCTGTGGCTCCCACGGTTCTTACGTGTGCTCACAGTTCTCCTTGTCACTCTCAGCCGCATAATTTTCTGGTTTGGCCCTGGCGTTGCCTGAGTTTTTAATGCTTCATCCACCAAAATCTCCATTGGCCCCCAGCATAGTCGGTATATGCCAACTTTATAGTCTTTTGCTAAACATATGCAAATTAGAATATTTGTATGTGACAGGATAACAAGAGACAGCCCAAGGCTCAGGCCTGATTCCCACTAGACGCTCTGACGTATGCGGCATAGTAAATATGAACATGTATGCTTTAATGCAGGAGGAGTTGCTGTCTAGACATAATTTGAATGCAATTTTTATTGAGAGTAAACTAAAATAATATTAATAATACGCTTAATTTGTGTTTAATGTTATACCATAGAACAAAGTAATTTAAATAATAGGGGGATGCCTGCAACTGTTTTGTTTTTAACTTGCTTTCGGTTAAGCAAATCATAATCATTTGCGGAACGAATTAAATTAAAAGTAAATGAATTTGTTAATAGTAATTTCAAAGAGACCCGAAATTCCAAAATTCCGAAACAAAATCTACACGCTTTTTTATACCCTTGCAAAGGGTACTATAATTTTGTCACGAAATGTGTAACGCATTGAATGAGGCCTCACAGACCCCATAAAGTATTCTTGATCACGGCGACGAGCTGAGTCGATATAGCCACTTTTAAAGCTATCTTAATGACACTTGGTACAGGTCCGTCTTTTTGCTTTTATAGGCAGACATGTTTTTTCACAAAATTTGTAATTTCCTTGCGGAATCGTGACTTTAAGTATAGAAAATCCGTCCCAAATTAATTTTTCTGGCTGTTTGACTTTAAAAACACATGCATTTTTGATTCAAGACTCTCGCAGAGTATTGATCATTAAAATAAATTCAGAAACGACCAATTTATACGATATTATACTCCGTGCTGAGAGTAAAATTCGGCTTTTAACCGATCGATCCTATGTCAGCTGTATGATATAGTAGTCCGATTTTGTTCAAATTTGTTCAGTTAGTATAAAGCTATATTGAAAACACAATCTGTGAGTTTGGTTGAGTTACCTTGAGAAGCATAAAAGTTTTCCATACTAAATGTTGATTTATAACCGATCGTTCCTATGGCAGCTATTTGATATACTAATCCGATTTGTACCAATTTAAGTCAGAGTATTTGAAACTGTACCAAACACACAATGTGTGAGTTTGGTTAAGATATCTAAAGAAACAAACAAGTTTTTCATACTAAATGGTGATTTTGAACCGATCGTTCCTATGGGAGCTATATGATATAGTTTCGTTAAAAAATCAGCAGAAACAAAAAAGTTTTTCATACTAAGGAATGATTTTAAACCGATCGTTTATATAACAGCTATATGATATAGTGATCCAACTCTACAAGGCAAATTTGATTATACTCTTATTGTTCTTGAGATTTTCAAACTAATCCAGACCGACAGACAAAAGAAAATCGGCTCTGCAATCGATATATTGTTGAGTTGGAGACCCCTTTACTGCCTGCTTACATTCACACAAAGTTATTTGAACTTATTGTGTCCTCATTTTCAATGGACATAAGGTATAATTACAAATTTGCTTAACAAAACGAGACTTGAAGCCAATCCAATCCCTTGAAAGCTATAGTAAAGGCTTGATTTCAGTTAGCCCCATAAATACAATTTCTCAGCTTCCGTAATCCACTAAATAATTAATTCGCATTCTTCACATTCACATACAAAGTCGCGAGGTCATATCAGCACGAATAGTAAAAAAAAAAATCGAATACGGAGGCCGGAACACGCCTAATCCTGATGTCAGCTCACGCCCGCTACACCTTTACGCTTCTGAAGCCGTAGCCTCAAGCATGTCCGATATTTTGTTTACAAGAAAACATAAATCTCAACTTTGCAAGGCAACAGGAGAAAGAAAGACGTACATATATGTATGGGAATGTCTGTCTGTATGCGTTCGAAAGGATTGCCAATGGGTGCCGTGTGAAATGAAACATATCATCACTTCAAAACCCACACATGTGCGGGATACAGGATGCCGGATACCAGTTGCCCAGCCTATGCTCCAGGCGGAGCATGTGTGGGCAGGGCATTCGAAAAATGGCAACCCTCCCGCCATTGCTGGGTGTTGAGAAGCGGGCAGAGGGACTTGGAGAATGCTTTGGTGTGTACGCGTCAACTGTAAAATCCTTTTTGACGTGCCATGGTGCAAAGGGGTGGAACGAGGGCGGTCTTTGGGCTTAACATCGACTACATCTCTGTCCGAAGTGGCCATAAAAGATGTGTGCTGCTCCAAGGGGTTAGAGATGTGGCAGCTTTAGATGGAGCAATCCAATTATAAAGGTTTTTAAACTATGTACCATGAAGAGGACATTTAAAGCGGACACAGAAACAGGTTATTAGCGCATTAGTGTATGTCCGTCTAAGTGTGACTGTATGCGTCTGTATGGGTGTATGTATGTGGGCAAGTTATTAAAAAGGAGCAAAGTTGTGAAGGGCCACATCAGTCAAGGGCTCACCCGGCTGAGCGCCTTCTCCATCTCCCTTTCACTTTGTGTATAGGAATTGACGTGAAATTTATACGCTGTGTTTTTCGGGTTGAAAGTTGAAGAAAAAATATAGCAACAATCCATAAAGTAAATGTTGGATTCAAACAAACAAACCAACCAACCAACCAACCAACCAAACGGCAGACTGTCAGTCATACAGACAGCGCTGTGACAAACACTGGAAGCCAAAACTGACAACGACAACTGGCTGAATGAGAACAGGACGATCAGAAGGACCCCGTCTCGTTGATGATGACGACGACACGTCCCCGTCTCTCAGCAAAGTATGTAGTAAAAAAAAATTGACATAAGCGGATATGTTACACAGCGCCTTTGTGAAGTTGATAGGATGAGTCTCTCCATATATGTATGTATGTAGATGGAGCTATCTGGAAGTTCGAGAATATTTGTGTGTGTGTGTGTAGATGGTGTGCCATAGGCAGTGGCTGCATGCTCAGGGAGCAGATAAATTAATGCGATTTTTCATGCTACATGTTTGAGTTTGATTTATGCAATTATATCAGCTCCCTCCATTAATATCTGTGGGTGTGTGTGAATCTGATGTACAACTTTTTGTCAAACATGTCTAAAAGCAGTCATATTTTATTTTTGATATTAAGCGGAAATGCTTACAACGTTTCCGGTACGCACATTTTTAACAATAAGAAGAAAGGGACATCCCCGAAGTACTTAACAATTACTTGAAATACTCTCTCCTAGCGCTTAGAATGGTATCTATCCTTTAAATATATAGTATAAGTTAAGACTTTCAACAAGAAAATGCATCGAATCAAATGTAAGACTAATGAAGGTAAAGTCATTCTTTTATAAACACAATATTATTATTACAAGCTTACTTGGAAATCATGCTTACAGTGTTAGCAAGAAGTACGAATGAATAATGAAATTCCTGAAATACGATTTCTTAAGCGCATAATAGAAGTTGGTGGAATATATTAAGATTCTAGTTCAACTGACAATAGCAAAGAATAACACTGATAATGATAGAATTAAACCTTAATAAAAAAAAAAACATGCAATATTATTGTAATTATTTGAAGCTTATTTATCAGTCAAGTTTAAGAGTTTCGAGTCCTCGGCTCTTGGTTGTTGAGCTAACTACCAACTTATCGCTGGCAATCTCAAGTAGCTTTCTTTGTCTTGTCATCAAGTTGTTATAACCTCTTCAAGAGTATTAAGTTGCCAACAGCTGGCAGTAAAAGCAGCAACCAGGGAATCAATATGGAGCCCCAACAAGTTTCAACTAGGATTGGCATCAACTATAATTTGTCATGGCACTGGTTGTGGTAAACACAAACATATAAACACATTCATATGTATATGAAAAATTGTACAAGTGATTGTTCTTTTTGTGCTGCTCTTCGTGCTCTCTGCTCAAATCACAACTATGTCCTGCTACCTGTAATATGTTCAACAAATCGGATTAAGCGCAAATGCTCTCAGCTCCCCAATCCCCAATCTCCATTCTGGAGTTTAGAGTGCCCAGTGGTTTCAGCGTTTCAGCAACTAGTAGAGCTTAGTTGCGTAAGTTATCAGGAATAGGATTGAAGTCTGAAGTACCCAACAGTGGTTGCGCTGCAGCAATCGTCACTAACGCAAGCATCTAATTTGGTAACGACAAACACAATCACAACCAAACAGTCATACACAATAAAACAATGCATACTCAAGTGTACACCTATACAGGTGTGTGGTGTTGGCACTGCAGTAATTCTCATTAGCGGCTTTTAATTATATTCTCAATAGCCGAGATTTGAGCACACCGGAGACACGCATTGTCATCGAGTATATTCTTGTATAGTGGTGAGTCAATAGACAAACTGAGTGGCTTAAAGTCTACGAATAAGTTGCCTTAAAAACTTATTTCCACTATTTATGAACTTAAAGACAGTAGGGCCCGTAGAACAAACGAGGTGCAAAAATCTAAATGCTTATGTACGCCCACAAAATTTTGAGTAAGCCCATCTTAATGGACATTCTTCAACGATTATAAATTTGCTACCCTTAATAGCATCAGATTTTGTACCCTTCAAAGTTTACCGATTTTCGGTTTCCAACAAAATACGCCATTTTTAGGTAATTTGGTACGCTTTCAGGTATTAAAACATATCACGACAACTTTGTAACGAATCGTCTCTTTTTGTTTCTATTAATTGATGTAATATATTTATTAAATGAATATACATATAAAAAATTACTGTATGCTTCGTGTTTCTCATGTTAAATCGCTTTTTAAAAACTATCACTATCACCACTGTGCGACAGTAACACAAGGGTCGAATTGCCGCTGAATGCGCGCTTCAAAGCAACTGATGGCCATTTTCCTAAACTTACTACCACTCCTTGCAGCCGTGGAAACTGCCTGCCAACAGCCTGGGAAAACTCACAACTGGCTAAAAGAGTAGGAGTAGGAGGGCAGAGACGGAGTGAGGTACGGTGTTGTGGCAAGTCGACGACTCTTTAAAGCTGTTCTTGTCTGCAACTACACAAATTGCTATTGCTTGTTGAAAGTAAAAAAAAAGCTGTATCAAATATTTGTTCAACATTTAAGCATCAACATTATCATCATTGTCGCAAGTTTGTTTGGCTTCACATCAGAATTTTATGGAGCGCACAAATGTAAGACAGGATCGAACAGGAGAAGGAGATAGGGAGCAGAGGCCCAGACGATGGTAAAAATAAAAATGCCACTTCCGTTTTATTTGCGCAAAATTAAATAAACCGAAATATGGGCGACCATATTGGCGCATAATAGGGAAAATATTTTGTTCATTAATGTGCCCCAAAAACGAAAAAGAGATAGAAAAAAATACAAATTGACATTATTACAATTGCTCGACTAGTGGATACTCTGCACCAGCTAAAGACTTTAGTTAAAAGCAGATTAATAATACCTTTATATTTATTAAAGAAAATAATACATATCATGATTTACTTGACAAGTTAACTTTGATTTCATTGGTCTTAAAATGGTTGCAAACTATAAAAAATGAATATGGGTAAAATTATAGAGACTTCTCTTCATTATTCACTCACTTAGATTTTAATGAAACAGACATAATTTTGTTCTTTTTTTGCCTTTATGTGTAATACATACGAATTGAAAAACTTTTTATACTCGCTGGTAAAGTTTAAGTTACAGGGCATACCAAAGTAGAAAATAAATAAACTGCAACAAGGAAAGCCGAAAAGTAAAAGCTTTGCCAATAGCCAGTTTATTGTGTATAAACATTTGCAGGACTAAAGCAGCGCAGTGATATTGTGGCAGGAGAAGAGGATAGGGATGGGAAGTAGATGAACCCCACAAAGTGACTGGTGGAATAATATTAAATCGAAGTTTGGTAAGTCATCTAAAGAAAATAGGGCCTGCCTATTGGAGTCCTTTTAAAGAACTCGCTTGAATTTGTAGAAGCCTGAATAAGAAGCCAAGTCAAGGGATCCAGCGAGCCGCACTAATCAACACAATTACGGTGCAGTCGAAGGAAAACTTTTCTAATTGGATATGAGGACGCGCACATGCGTTTCTTTTAAAGAATTTTACTCCATGAAGGTCCAAACAATTTGACAAGAAAATGGCGAGCGACAACAGCAGCTTCAGCTCCATAGGCGTCACTGTCGCTTGAGGGCCCAAATCCAATCCCCGTACGCTGAAATGCTTTGACAAATTATTTTTAAGCCAATTTACAACTTGAGAAAAGTATCAAGAAAACATATCACCCTCTACGGCGAAGGGTGTGAGAGGACGGATATGTGTGTGTAGGTAAAGCAAATATAATGCGAGGGATAAAAGTGTAAAGTTGACAACCGGAGCACATTACTCACTCGAGGTGCCGGCAACGACAACGGCGACGACGACGACGATGAAGATGGTGAAGACGACTACAACGACGGTATTAAAATATCCGACCAAGCGATTCAACGTCAAATGAACAAAGAGCTGAAACAGAAACAGCAACCAGAGCAGTGGCTGAAATGAGCGTGGGCAAGAAAAATGGTAATGCGGTCTCTGCAAAGACCTAGAACGATCCGAGGAGCAATGGCCATAGCGTGTTTGTTCGTGTTGACGACGGCAACTGTATGTGTGTGTGTGTGTGTGTCTGTGTGTTTCAGGTCCTCTCATTCACTTTCCTTGTCATGACTTATACTTGCACATGATGCCTCAACCTTTGGCCAGGAAGCAGCATTTTCTTAACGCTTCTCTCCACCTCGACAAAATGACGACACTCGTTTGCCGGAAACCATTAATTTTGTCACTCTCCGAAGCGAGCACATGAGTCGATACACTGGCCAAGAGTGTCGGCCATTGACCAGCGTAATATTGAAAATCATGAAAAAGCAATTAAAGTGCTGCACCTGTGCACTGGCCGGTATATTGTCCCTACCCATCTAAATTGGAGGAGGCGGCATAGTCCAGCTGACTTCGATCTTATCAAGGCACAAGTTAATTGTTGGCAATGCCCAGACCACAAAGACCGCAACGACAGCGTCAACATCGCGAGGGGTAGACAGGAGAAATACTGGTGTACGTTGAAAAGTTCACATGACACTTTTGTGACGATGCATTGCGGCCAACAGCGACTGCTGTTTGACCACAAATACCGCGGACATGTTTACAGTTTGATGTGCATGTGTTGTCTTGGTAATTGTCTTAATAATTACGATGTATAATTTAATATGTAGTTCAATCGTATCTGACCGCTTATAACAATACAATAAGAAAAACATAATTTATGAGTATCGGCCATTCGGCTGACCAAGTCAAAAGCTGCTAAACACAATACGGATGCTTTCAGTCTTCGATAACGCACATTACGTTAATGCCGCTCTTGCCCAAATTGACGCCCTCAAGAGCCGACTCTTGGTGGGAGCGCATATAAATCAAAAACTGTATAATAACGTAAAACAAATTGTTTCGGTCGTAGGCGCAATTGTGAAGCTCCTTCTCACTGATGAAATTAAACTTGGGCTTCAACTGATTGTTCGTAATGAGTATAGCGCAGTGAGCCTTGTTGTTAACCGCATTTATAATGTCCTTTGTAGAACGTTTCTCCTCGCGTGTAAGTACATAACGTGAGTGGAAGGGGCGTCCACCACCTTGAGGCAGTGGCATTAATTGGCTGTCCAAATAAGCGCAAAACACATGAAAAAGAATCTGTAATTAAATGTGAAAAATAAGTATTTAAAATTAAGCAAACCTAGTACGGCCAGCAATACTCACTGCAGCATCTGTTGGCAAGTGATCCCCCCATTCCTGACCGTTATGGGCCTTTCCCGAGTTCCAACGGTAGTCACCAATGCAAGAGCCCTGTGAGAGTTCTCTTATGCGCTGCACCAGATACTCCTGGTTGTTAAAGGTATCTAAGAAAGGCAGTAGCATGGGTAGCATGGGTGCACAGCTCTGTACGAACTGTTGGTTCTCCGAAATCTTTCGCAGACGCTCAAGGCCCACAGCGCCGATCTTCAAATCACCAAGTCCACGCTGCCGAAACACTTCATCCATGTGATCAATTTGTTTAACCAGTCGCTGCAATATGGTTGTAGATATCCACTAAAATAGTATACAATTAGTAACAAAGCTCACATCAATACATTGCAATACCTACATATCGGAGATTGCTCAAATATTGCGACAATTTAACCGTGGAAATTCGCTTAATGACCTCCGAGTTGCCATCTTTGATGTGAAGAATACCAAACTCTTCAATGGATGTAGGCGTGTTTTCTGTAGAGGCTACGGGCGCAGGAGCCAGTTGATAAATAGATCGCTTCAGCATGTACGCAGCGTTATTGCAGTAGTTCCAAAATGAATTTGTTGAGTCTATGTTTTGTACATTTGATGCATCCGATAGTTCGGCATAGCTGCGCTCGCGTTCTCGCTCTGCTCGCCTCATTAGCGCTGGCAGCTTACGTACATCCGTTGGGAAATCATCGCGACAAACCTCAGCGTACGGCGACATGTAGGCAGACTCATTGCTCAGGTTGCTGGCATTAAGCGAGTTATTGGCCCCCATCGATTGATTGCTAAACTGCTGCTGTTGTTGCGGAGTTCGGGTCGGACTGGGACTGCGGCGTGGCGACTGTGTGCCCCAACGGCTGTCCTCAAATGAAGAATGCCAATTAATAATGGGCCCGCTATCATTATCATCAGAATCTAGCTCGTAATTGCGTGGTTTGGACGTTTTGCTTAGAGTCCTCAAGTTATCTAAACACACATTAACTGTTTTTGTAATTGTACCGATTAATGCTTCTGCAGATGAGCTTACCATTAGTTTCATCCAGCAAACACCTTTGAAGCTCAGTTACAGACACTGGACCACTGTTAACTATCACACGCCAAAAGATGTACTTGCCAATGCAGGCGACGGCGCTGAGAAAGGAAAGTACGCCAAAGGTGTACTCCGCGTAGTACCAGAGAGAATTGTCACTGACGCACGCCTGGCAAATATCAAAAGCCAGCACCGCAAATACTACTATGTTTATGACGCCCCATTTCAGATAGTTTTTGGCCTCTGCACGCCGACGTCGAAGTTCCAGGCTCTCCTGAACATTGGCACGAGACATCGGCGACTTTTGCCTGTGCTGAACGACGGAACTACGATAATTTGATGAACTGCAAATAATTAAGCGGCTTTATAATAAATTTATTTTCTCAAATTACAATATTTACCAGTTGTTCGCTGAGAAATTCATTTTTTGTGCGATGCCGTTTCTTAGAGTTATGCCGCAAATTGGCGGAATTTACTAAATAGTGTTGGGTTTGCTCATGAGTAGTGACAGCTGACAGTGTAAACGAACAAGAGATGGCGCCATCAGCGCTTTAAAAAGGTGCTGCCTTGGTTTCCACTTTTGAGTACTTTCCCGAAAAGACGAAAATAATCTTTCTAATTTTAATTCAAATGGTTTATTTTTAAACAGTATCGTTTTGTTTA
The DNA here is from genome assembly GCA_035044365.1 of Drosophila neotestacea. Lineage (NCBI taxonomy): Eukaryota > Metazoa > Arthropoda > Insecta > Diptera > Drosophilidae > Drosophila > Drosophila neotestacea. The sequence continues at coordinate 1,875,314 of JAWNMD010000157.1, read as the reverse complement.
TTTAAAAAAATTGTTTTATTAAAAAAAATCCCTACTCTTTGCTTTTCGATTGACAACTCTATTTTTAAAGCTAAAACACAGGTGGCGCATTTATGTTTCACAAATAAACAAAAGGTGGCGTCGCAAGAGAGTATCAGATGTGAAATCGGACCGACAAAATGTTCCAAACGGTATAAGTTCTGAAAAATCAACGCTAACGTAAAAATCACTTAACGTGAAAAACCTTAACATAAAAATCCAAGACTCAAGAAATCAGTAGTTCGTGACAAGCTCGCCAAGTTGGAGGTGACAATGCTGGGGTCATTCAAAAATCAAATTGGCGTCCGATCTGGTACGTACGCAAGCTCCAGATGGCGCCAGTGTGCTGTTCACTTCACCGCTCTGACTAAAATGAAATTTAAAAAAATGCAGTAACAACGGTGGAGCAAGCTCGACAGTAGGAGACCCTGTACTTTTTAAGTGCAAAGCCTTTACTATATATTGTTCTTTAATGTTGCGTGTCAGAAATTGCAATAGATGGCGCCTCTACGAAGATATTAGTTGATAAACACAGAGGTCGCTAGCGTCTCTTCTTCCTTTTACCCGTAACATTGTTAGTTCAATAACTTCCGCGTTTATCATCAGATTGAATGAAAACTTCAGGACTGGTTCGTACTTCGACCCATAGTGTATATTATATGTACCAAAAATGAAGACGCTAGCATTAAAGGTGCTATTGTAATTAGACTTCGAAATTTTTATTTCGAATTTGCAGTGGTGGATGGGGCCGTGGCCAAATTCTAAAACAAACTTGATCAATGCGAGATATGGAAAAATTTTAGTATCCTAGCTCTTATGGTCTCTGATATCTAGGAACTCAAAGAACTCTGGGCTATATCGACTCGGTTGTTGATGCTGGTAAATAATATATATACCATATGGGGTCTGCTACGCCTTCTTCTGCCTGTTACGCACTTTTTTTTTGCACAAACTTAATAAACCTATTTGTACTTTTTTAAAGTAAAGAGTCTAAAAAGTAAAGTGTGAGAATGGTCATGGTACATGGGTCACAGGCCAAGGTAAAGGTACGGGCTTTCCATTTCCGAAGCTGCGGACGATAGCGCATCCCTGTTTTTCAAATAGTAACTACTGCAATTGGGAAAAGCATAGCTCTTTTATACGCTCCACTTATAAGTATTTTATTGACAAGAAAAGTATTAAAATGATTACTTAATAATAAAGGAAATAAATTGAAAATAATGACTAAAATTAATGTTTTGAATTAACTATTATTGTTTGAATTAAAAGCATAGAGAAAGACAGCAACCGAAAATTAATTAGTATAATTGGATGGAACTGTTGCAAAGTTTTTCAGAATTTTGAATCTCGATATCTTACTTTTAGTTAACTCCTGGTGCCCAAATTCGTATAAAACAACACAATTCAAAGTTGCTAGCTCAAAAAGTTTTCAGACATCAAACCTGAACATTATTTGATTTCAAAATTGATTCTGTTTACAAAAAGATAGAAGAAGTGAACTTTTTGGAAAATTTTTGACCACCCCATCCCATGACACCTTGTTGCCAGCTGTAAGATATGGCCTTAAGTAAATTTTGAAGATTTTTCAGATTTATTTTGATAATTGCATTTATATAATTGTCATTTAGTTAAGTTATGTATACGTATTTAAAAAATATGCGTAGTTCCATTAACTAAGTTAAGGTTTGTTTCTAGATTTATAATGTATTCACGTATTTGTATAATATGGAAATTATACGCATAGTGTTAGCATGTGTTGGAAATATGATATAATACTGGCTTCAGCTACTATAAACATGCACGAAACACATACACATAAATACATGTACTTGTGCAAATTACAAATACTTTCGATTTTTCTTAAGGTTTTTCGATTTCATTAAATTTTTTCTGGCGAGCGCTTTCATACATTTTCGGAATTGTTCTCATCTCTTTCGAACTAGACATCGAGAGGGCAACAAGAACGAGAATATTATGAAAAATATTGACCTAAAATGCACGTAGTATTATTTATGTAGTAGTTAGTTAGTTAGTATACATTGTTAAACACAGTTATAATTTACTAGTTATAATCGTATCATATGTTTGTTTATCCATGTGTAATAATTTGCCTAGACTTTCTATATTTCGAGCATGTTTAGTTGACAATGGAACGTTTGCCCCAACCGGCGTGCAACTTTTGCCACTGATCACGTTTGCCCCACATGCCCTTCAGGTTGTTCCAGGTCGGTTCACGCTTGCCCCAGGCACCTCTGAACTTATTCCAGCCCTGGGCTTGACGTCTCTTGCCCCAGGCCACGTTCATGTTCTTCCAGGCCCGTTTCTCAATTGAATTGTCGGCGTTGATGTCGTCGACCTCCTCATTCGACTGCTGATGCTGTTGCTCCGGATTATTGGCATTGGCCATACGCTCAAAGGTGTTCCAATCAATCGTGTTAGTGCCGTCGGTAATGACCAAGGGCACAAAGTGTCCCGTCATATAAATCGAATCGTCCATTTCTAAGGCAGCCGGATCGCTAGATCTCTTGCCCCAAGCGCTCTGCAGCGATTGCCAGGCGCGTTTAGTGTTGTAGAGATCATTGTCGCCAAGTTGATCCACTACCTGGTCAGACAGACCTGTAGCCGCCAGCTCATTGTTACTGGTTATCGATGCGGCCTGGCTTCTGTACAAGAAAAGAAGCAGTAGAAGGAAAGTTCTGGTCGTCCCACAGTCGACGGAACTCTTTAACTGGGACATGTTCCTGGAAAAAAGACAACGGAAAGCAAAGTGAGCAAGTGAAAATATGAAAAATTGAAACATGGAATCGTGTACAAAATAGAGTACAATGCTTGCACCAATTAAGTTAAAACGCCGTCAACGCTCCCCACTGTGTGAGTGTTTTCCCTGGAGTCCTTGGAGACTACCATCCGGTGGTGCCTCATGAAACAGTGCCATCGCTTTGTTTTTGGTGTTAACAATCATTTCTGCCTACGCCTCAAATTACAGCAACAAGCGTAACGATTTAGCTAAATAACCACTCTAATTGAAAGCGGTGGGGCGGCATAGCTGTACATCCTACACAGACCTCCCGCTCCTCTCATACCCCCCACCATCCCTTACGTGTTCAACACGGCACTCAACTCCCGACGGTGACGTTGGATTGCCAAGTTCAGTTCATGCCAAATGCCAACTGCTGTGTTAAAAGCCAACAATGCATAACAGTTACAATTTATAGCCTATTAATGTCTTGTTGCTGCGTGAGGTGAGAGTACTCATTGCTCACGGTATGCGGTAGCTTTTTCGAGCAGCAGCATTTTAATGATAATACGCATACGCAACACAGGCCCGCAGATTTTGCGGCTCGTGCCCCACCAAATTGCAGGGTCAATTGTGCTATCAGACAAGAGTGTGTGTGTTTGGCCCAACCACTTCTTAGGCTTTAAACAATACTGGATAATGATAGCTAAGATAAAGTCTGTGTTTGCTCAACAACTTAAGTGGCTGAAAATTGCACTTATGAGCTATGACGTCACGTCGCTCGTCGTCCTTTGCAAAACACACTTCACAGACAACAACAATACAAACTACGACATCTATGACACTAAGCGGCATCTCTCTGGCCTGTTTGAACTTCGTCGGAAGATCTTATTCATATGCTTTTGCATGCAGCAAAATTAATCGCCAGAATAAAAAAAGGGAGATTAAGTAGAGGAGAGTACAGATTGCTTAGCTATAATAGGAATAGATGATACTCAGTATTTGGAAAATGAATATTGAAGAACAAAATGGACTAAAAAAATAACTTGACTATAAAGATAAAAGAAGGCTATCTTAGGCGTGTCAATGGTGGTTCTTGATATATTAGTCCGTTCTTATCTTAATTTGGTCCGGTTGTGTAAAACGTTACCAGACTTACAATGCAAGATAACTTCTCATAAGTATTCACGTTGTATGAAACAATACTTTGCGTGTAGCAATAAGTTACACAGTGGGTGTTCTGACCTGAAAGTTATCAGTTGGGATCAACTAAATTTTAAACAAGAAAATAAAATTTTCTCTTATCTGATAGTTATCTGGACTATAAGATTGTAGGGAAGATGTGGAAACGTCCCTTGGGCTCGTTTTTGTTTAGATTATTTATTTAGTTTAATAATTTATGTCAGAATACCTTTCAGTTAGTAACAAATTTTCGTAAATATTAAAGTCAGCTCATTTACGGGTCTTAAACAATCCAAAAGGGGTTTTTATTTGAAATTCAAATATGTTGCATTTTTAGATTGAATAAAAAGGAATAAAATACATTTCATATAAGAAATACTTTAAAATTTTAAATTTATTACCGACATTTGTGGCTCCTAAGAATGCAAATTTTGACCGGTTTTATTTTATACTAGTCATCCTAATTTCTAGATATTTGTAGAATACACCAGATGTACTATTTCAAAAAAAAGTTATCTAATTTCGCCAACCCCTTCACACGAAGCAGCTTAACGCCTTTGCTACGTATGTTGCTATCTAATCGTAATAGAGTTCCTGATTAAATGATGTTTCACTCAGTTGGCTACTTAATGCCGTCGATGTGCGATTGGGCAGTTAATTGAAGCTGGCAAAGTTAGACGAGTTGTACGACTGTCGTAGAGCTGTTTTGGCTGCAGTTGGCCGGTCTGTGGGCTGATGGCTGTTGACTGTTGACGGATTGTAAGAATTAAACTCGCATTGGGATTGACGCTGGTTTTATGCTGTCTTACTTTGCATTTAATTTGTGTGCTTGTCGTTGATTGATTGACGCCCAGATGAAAGTTTTAGCGGCTTTGCGTTAAATTATAATAAATAGCCTCAACTCGATGATAGGGCACGCATCAAATTTTATGACCACTCACTCGACCTGGCAACGTCAAATAGGCAAATAGGACGCTGCCCTTGGTTATTTTAACCGCGACGAAAACCAGGAAAAGATCCAAGTCTAAAAGCCAATAACCAAAAGCACGTTCTGGGCAGCTTTTAATTGAAATTAACAGAAAATATTTATGGCTTTGTTAGTGCCTGACATTCCAGCCAATTTCGAGCCCAGTGTGAGTTTGGGATTGGAACGGGAGTCACTCTTTTATTCAGTATCTCTTCAGGACATTATTCATGGCCTTCATGTATTCTAGTGACAAGCACAGGTGCTTATACTTGCCCAAAGGATGTTTCTTTAAATATACATACATACCTTTACTCATTCATATAAAAGTACGTTAAATGTACATATAGAGAAATTCGCATGCCGAAATTAAAACGGTTTCTTTGCAATGAATCAAAGGGGCGTTTGAAAAAGGAGCGTCCCGGTTTGCATTTCTTTTCATAGCATCCTCTTCTTTAGCAGCCTCGAGTAGCGCCAATATTTGCCAAAGGATAGCATTTGCCTATAAGTATTTTGTTTAAATAGGTTTTCCTGCCTAACGCCTTCCTACGCACAGCGATTCTCATTTGAATAAAAATCATCGCCTTCGCCTTCGATGCGATGATTTAGATACAAGGAGCTTAGACCTCAACGAAAACCGAAGTGCAAATAAATTTGGTGTCTCCAGCTGGAGTTGCTTTTTGCTTCCTTTGCCACGTTTTTGTTCTTTATCTAAGCCGTCGGTGTCCTACATGTGTCACGAATCAAATAGTGGCACCCTTCTGGGAATGGCTAATCATTTTATTTTTATTGCGACCTGCGTTTTGTTTAGCCAACAAAACTGTTAATATTAATTGGATATGGTAAACACATTAACGTGACTGCTCAATGACGTCTAACAATATTGTAAAGAGAGACTTATAATAGCTAGAAAAGTCAGCAAATAACTTGAATAATAATTTAAAGTCATTAAATTACTTAAAATTAGCATAGTGTAATTTATTTTTATATGGAAGAAACATTAAATTTTGTAATTGAGAACATTTTGTAGACTTATTCTTTTTATGCATTACGAAATGTAAAGGAATTTGTTCTCCGTTGAAATTCGATTATATTGCACAAAAGCTTTTCATAACGTACTCACCTCCTTGTTTTATATTTTTATGTTTTATTTGGAAACAGCCTATAGTTCCGTTATTGTGGTCGTAGAGTACGGATATGGGAATGGAAACGAGTATATCTCAAATCTGTGTATGCACTTGTATCTGTTCGTTTTAAAACTTGATTTTTTTTTTAGTTTTGCACGTGAAATTACTTTTATAACTAGATTGTGGTGCTGCTGCAATTCAATTACTGCACAAATATGGCGAATGGATTACTCTTTCTCGCTCCGCTTATTCTCTCACGGTCTGCCAACAAATTGTTAACAGCGAACCTCGGTCTCGGGATGTGTGCGCAAACCTGTTGATCAACTGTTAATGATACGCAACTCGGCCTCGACGCCCGTTTATAAATCAAAACGGAAGCGAAACTGAGGCACGATTGTTGCGTACGAAAAATACGAATGTGGCACACGAAGTGCAAACACCGACACACACACTCACACAGTGAATGGACTTCAGGACAATGAGCATTGTGACGGCTGCAGCGACGCGACGGAAGTGGCCAAAAGTATTGCCTACTTAGTGGAGCAGTCAACAAAGTGTCGTTGTCGTTGCCATTGTACCCTTCTCGGGACTCGTTTCGAGTTGAAGTTGATGGCACACATGCGCGCCCTTGCAATGTTTATTTGTCATCCCCTGGGAGCAGCGTCAGACTCTGGAATCTCTGAACTCTGACCACAACATATGCGTGGGCTCAACCTTAGCTCAGCTCATTCAAATTCATGTGCATGCTCGTCATGAAGGTTCGACAGCTCCTTAGCCAAAGCCAACGCCCATGTTGGTATTTAAAATTGAACGTGTTGCCCCAAAACGGAAAGCACTCATCAATGCCATGCAATTGCATTTCTCTCTCGTCACGGGCGGTCACAATTGGGGGGACCTCAATACAATTTTCCCATTTAGTGTCAATTTGCGTGCTCTTATACCAAAACAGGACCAGACGGGATGGGGAAACGTTAGAGCCACCGCAGCATGGACAACCTAAACATCGAACACAAGTAAAAACCCTTTTAGAGCTTCATGAATATTTATGGGGTAGCCCGCTGTTGCACAGCCCGTTTATTGCTTCTTTCTTTCGTTTTGCAATACTTCAATTTCCTTCAAAAACGTTTCTTCAATTACGACAGAAGCGCAACCTTTGATACATGCGATGAATGTGTGTGCTTGTGTGTGTATGGCTCTGTCTCTTTTAGATATCAACAGGTTTTCATTTGTGTGCCATTTGATAGCCACTCCAGGTAGGGCGGTGCCAAATAAACGATGATGGGAATATTTATGACACTGACAGTGCTAGCTGTGCGTATAATGAATGGGTTATGCAGAATACCAAGCACTGAACATCGAACATCGGTCAATCGATAAGGCGGCTGGGGCTCTTACGTAGTTACTAATTGATTTCGCTTCTGATAAATTGGTTAGAAATAATGTTATCTACTAACTACATGTGTTTTTGCTTGTGCAGCGATTGTAAATCATTCGCTATTTACATGGAAAATATTATTTGACTTTGTGCCTAATTGTTGTCCCACCTACTCCCATCAGCTTAAGTAGTTTACTAAAAATCTGAACAATGCCTGATATTGGCCTTTAACGCAGCTGAACTGCAGCCATGCACTGTTGCACGCGTTGAAGCCCCGCTTGTTGACCAACTGACCCGTACACACATACATATATGTATGCATACCCACATACATTTGCTCCCTGTGATGGCTACATTTCTATAGGAATACCCTTGACGCTTTCATTGTAAGATGAAGTATCAAACGCAGTTGGCAGCTAATAATAATTTGTTTGCATTTTGCATATGCCAGCTGGCAACAAAAGCAATTTTATTGTGTGACCAGCTCGGTTTGCATACATTGTAGGAGGATTGAAATATGTATAAACAATATTTAATAATAATCATTTTTAAAAGATGCTCCATAATATGCACATACTGGACGGCACATTCTGATCTTAAAATTATGGTCATTAGCTAATTAAAAATCAAAGCAAAATGAGCTCTCATTGGATTCACAGTACTTAAATAAACCGCGCTCAACACACTGAAAATTGCTCGTAGCTACAGCACTTATATCGATAAGTACATATTTGTATCGATATGTGGCATATAGTTTTTTTGCGCTGGAGGCCTACTTTCTACAAACGATGTTTAAAAAATCCAGCTAATTAAGGAAAATTAGAGAACGTTGTACAAGATATCCAAGCAAAGTTTCCATTGAATTGGTTTTGTTTCCCATGAGAAATCGCAATTTCTGGATTTCACGGTGGTGGCGCCATCTTTTGTTTGCCAGCGCCGCCTGCTAACAAGTTGTTTACTTTTAGAACTAGACTATAATAGAAATCTGGCAACAACACAACTCTAGTATATACAGCCGGCGTTGTTTGTTATTTTTTTTTAAGGTAAATAATTTGTTTAGTAAATTTAATAAGTTAATGTTATAAAGCAGCGCTCGCAATGGAAATAATACTCCCAGAACTTTTCAATGAAGAAAAGTTCCTCAAGTGCGCCGCGCAGATACAATATGAAGAGTTTAATGCGGTACGTTTGACTGTTAATCAATCCTTGCAGCCTTAAAAATATTCTTGTTTTTGCAGAAAATGTTTTTTTTTACACTGGCAGCAGCGATGTGGATGTGTATCAGTTAATGGCTAATGACCGACTAGTGCAATTGATCTACGGCTGGGATGTTTGTCGCGTGCATAATCGTGAGTCCATCACAAAAGAAGTCAGCTATGTTGTCAAGGTGCTGGCACATCACACGCTACAACTGTGGTTTAGCCAGGAATGGATTGGATGCACGGAAAATCTGAGGCAAATGTTATTGTATTATCTGAGCAAAGCGACCATTGCTTTTACAAAGATTGATGGACTATGTGACATTGACTGGCAGTATATGCTTAACTTTCAAAGCAGCCCCTGGCGTCTACCTTATCTGCAGAAGCTCTTTGGGAACTTGCTACAGAATAAACATCATATAATTGAGCATCCTGTGCCTCCGGCCACAGAAGAAGGTGTGTAAGAGTGACCTTTTATTCGATTTAAACTATTGAGGATTGTTGCAGATGTGACTTTTTTGATGCAAGAACAATTACATCTTATAATACTACGTCTACTGAAGCTCTTTGATGCTGGCAGCTGGGAAGCTGTTAAGCAACTTTCATTGCGTATTTTAGCTGCATGGCTTAAGAGCAATGCCCGTGCCAGAAGTGAGACTTTAGAGAACGAAAAAGTCTTAATCACTCTTGTGGGACATCTATATCTGCTGACAGTTTTTGTAGCGGATGACAATCGCGGCTACGTAATAGACAACATGGTGAGTTGTTTGGTATATAGATAAATATATCAAAAATATGTCTAATCTAATGACAACTCAATCCAGATGTACAACATACGCTTCTATGCGCAGAGCATGCAAGAAGCATCCCATGAGGTTGACTACACTCCAGCAAGGCTAATTGCGCAGGTGTGTGTGCGCCTGGGCCTAGGCAAGGATGGATTCTTCGAGATTATTGTATTTAAGAAATTTGACTTGAGCTTGGTCACTCCGTTCGCTGTTATGCTAACGGCTTACACCAGCTACGTGTTGGGCAATCAACTATTGGAGTTAATGGCGTTGAATGAGCACGACTTTATGACGCATATAGCGAAATTTAAGGTTCTTATGCATCGCTATATAATGGAAAGAGAGGACAGCGAGCAATTTTTGCTGAATGAGATGCAGAAGTTGGAGTCCCAACGCAATAGTCATGCATTGCCGCACACCGTGAATTTGAAACTCAATTATCAGCAGCAGATATGCAAGGGCAATCGGGCTAGCAACATTGGAAATTACAAGAATTTCGATGATGATGAAAAGCCGCTGCCTGATGTGGACGAAGAACTCGACCGACAAATAGATCCGGTATTTCAAAATGTTCCCAATAATGAGGATGTGCTAGAATTTGTTTATCAATTGCTGGCACAGCGCGTAAGTAGTTAACTTTACTAAAGTAGTTAGCAAACCAATCTAACATCTGTTTTTATTTCACAGAGCTTCAGGAGCTGGCAGTTTGCTAAGATTGCGTTGTTGCTTAAAATCATCGGTCAGAAGTTAAACACTATTGAAGTTTGGCGCTATCATCCCGGCCTAACAACAGACTTTATGCTTAACTTAGAGCATAGTCTCTCAGTGAACTATGCCGACTTGGCAAAGGTGTTTTCGGAACATGGCTTCATGGAGGCGGAGTTCTGGCTGACTGCATTCTACCTGAATCCAACACGCACCAACTACAATGAGGTAAAGCGCTGCTCGCGCATAAAAAAGAAACGCGAGGATGACCGTTCCGACAAAGCCGATAACATAAAATTTGAATTGTTGAGTTCTACAATTGACGTTGATGAAATTGTTGCCATAACCAATCACAATGCCCCCGTGGCTGATTACGATCCCATATGTAAGGCGCTGCAAGGCCTGCGAATGCCGCGAAGCATACTCAAAGATCTGTTGACAGTAGCTTTTCAGCCGCGCAACAAGCGCTACTCATGGGCACTAGAGTGGAACATTTTACACGAACGCTGCAGCGCCCTTTTGAAAAGCACAGATCTCAAAAGCAAGTTCGTGGCTCTTAATATGGCAGAGGCTAATGATAGGTTGAAGTTTTTAAAGATCGATTATGCCAAATACAAGAACCGACCCCAGTTAGACTATGGCTCAATCGAGGAGGGCTACGAAAACGCAGCTAGCACAGCAGAGGCGGAGGTAGAGCTGAGCGCCGACGAAAATGAAGAAGAAGCCAGTCAACGTGCAGCTCGCGAGAAGGCAGAGAAAGACAGGAAACGCAAGCGAAACACGAGAAAATTCTGGGATGAAGGTACAGTAAATGTGTAAAATCGAGGGAACCCTAATTAACTGTTTATTCACTTTCAGTCATATCAGAAGAAGAAGAGGAGGAACAGGAATCAGACGATTCGGAGGCGTATTACACGGGCACTGGAAGACGCACTCGCATTCGAGCAGCTGCTGTGGTGGCCAATGCAATGATCACAGATATGGACAGGGCCATGCGCAGTGGGCGACGTTCTCCAACATTGCCATCTGCCGAAGTGGAGCCGGAGGAAAATAAGCCAGCAACAGATGCGCCACCGTCGATACCTGAACCAAAACCAGAGTCATCAAATCCCCCGCCGGAGCAGCCAAGTCTACAGAAGCGTTCCTTTGGAGAGGTGTTACACTCGCAGCCCGAGTACAACAATGAAACAAGCGGGTTTAAAGCATTTTCGGATATTTGGAGCTTCGAAAAGGATGAGCCGATAAGGGTAGAAAATGAGAATGAGCTTATGGAAAATAACACTCTTCTCAGCAAGTTTAGAAAGTTACAGGGTCTAAGGCAGTGCACTATAACTATGAATAGTGAATCTGGTGCCCCAGTTGATGAGGTTGGTTTGAGGTCATCGCGCTTTAGCAGCAACAGCGAAGCAGACAGCTTGCACTCTGGAACATCTACGATGGCCTTGCACGATGCAAATGAGTTCGACGAAGGACAATCTGGTGTAAGTAAAGAGTTAACGCCTCCACCGCATACACCTTCTGATTTTACTATGGAGACAGAAGTGTTTCAGCACAAAAAGAAGGTGATGTCCAGCGAAGACGTTGAGCTCCAAGAGAGGTTGGTTGCGGACATAGCTGTGTCATCGGAAGTAGAGACAATCACGGCAACAGAAGTGGAGACAGATACTGAACAAGTACAACATCCAAAAAGAACGGGAACGGGGCAACTGAAAGTGGATGACGGGAAACAGGAGTATAAATCAAAATGCGAGAGGATTAAAACAAATTCTGATAACAGCGTCGATGCAGCAATCAAGGATGCTAACCACAGTACCGCTAACACTGATCCCTGTTTGAACGCACGCCTGGTCCAAGAGTGTCTCACCCGCCAAGTGGAAGTGCGCCTAGATAAGCTTACATCGCACGATATTGAGAAATTACGGGGAGTTCGCGTGCTTCTTAAACGCACCGATTTTGGGGAATATTATCGCGAGCGTTCGACGCAGCGGGGGCAAGATATTTCCGCATCAGGCGACAGGCGAAGTTATACACACACGGAGGACAGCAACGTCTCTTCGGCAGCATCGGAGACAAAAAGTGGATTAGTTAAGAGATTTGTGCACATTACTTCGGACACGCCAGCGCCATCGACTCGTTTGGTGTCTGTCAAACCACGCTTCAAGAAATTTAAATGCTTTAAGCATATAACGTCAGATTCTTCAACCTCAACAGATCAAGAGGAGCCAGTGCGGCCAACTTCAATAAGACGTCGACGTGGTCATAAGTCAAGTCAAGCGACTAAAAAGACAAAGCAAGTGCAACCACTAAAAGAAAAACACGTGACTGCAGATTCAGATATCATAGAGCTCTCATCCGATTCGTCAGTGTCCTCGCCAGTTCCTGTGCCAGTGACTGTGAATCGATTTCCAGAGGTGGCCATGCCCCTAGAGTTACATCCACTCTATGAAGAAGAAATTGTGCCCTACTGAAGATGGAAAGCAAATGCTCAGCTGGTTCTCTAGGCGGACAGACGTTGCCTAAGGCTACGTGCTTGGAACGAATGCAATTGGGGTTGCACACTCATACACACACATGCACAGGACACACAAAATTGTAATGGGAACGGGCATTGGGCTCACAAGCAGCTCAGAAAATTGAATTTGTGTCGCTTGTTAGAATGCAATTATCCTGAGGCATATTTGGTGCGTATGTATTTGCTTTGGCTCGGACTGTGTCAGGACTTTGATGTGATTACATATTTACACAGGCTATAGTCTATAATCAGGGTTCTTCAACGTGTTTAATAATGGATTTGTTTGGTTTGCGCAACTGTGACGGGACTGACTTGGGCGACAATGTTTCATAAAAAATGCAGCTTCCTTAATTTTTACTTACATATACATATTTCAGAAAGGAACGTGTGCCCACTCTTCAATTATGTGTATAATTCATATGCATCATAAGTCCACAAAATTTGAATTAGCCACACGCGACCGATCAGTTGCTGATACTTGAGCTGGTTGAGGAGCTACCATAAAACAACAAATTGACACCCAACATTTCCGTCGACACGAGTGATGAGAATTTGAAAGGCAACTTAGGTGTTACAAATATAAGTCGCATAAAGTAGTAGCAGAGTAAGAAATTGTAATTGTATGTCTTAATTTAAGCAAGTAAAAACCCTTTAAAGTAAAAGAATTGATAAGTACTTTTTAGCTATAGAAATATCCATTTCATGATCCCTGTAAATAATTCTTGACAACTCTTTGGTATATTTCATATTTATAAAATTTATTACAAGTTTTAGTATAGGAAGACAAACATGTAAATAATTTAAAATGTAACATATCCTCTCAGTTATTAGTAAATACATAAGTCGTCTCCGTTGTAAAATAAGATTAAGTGCTTACATAATTAATTAAAAAATAATAAATGTTCTTATTAGGCTAAGAAAAAACTCGCTGGTATTAAGATAGTATTAGTGATAACACACTGCGTATTTAAACAATTTTGCTATTAAAACATTTAAAATTGTAATATTAATGGTGTACACTTTATTGAAATTCATATTAAGATTATGTAGGAAGGCAGTATGACAACTAGCAGATCTATACTGTGCAAGGAGAGACGAAGGCATTGTCGACCCTACAAGTATATTTTATTAAACTCAGATGTTATTGAATATAGATTCTTCATATTTGGTATACATATAACACTTTGATATAATAAATAGTTTTTATAAACGAAATGTTGATACTGATTTCGACAAAGGCTTAGTACATAAGCGTATTTAAACTAATTTTTAATTTAATTTAATAATTTCATTTCATTTAACATTATTGCGCTAGTCACACTGATATAGTTTCACGATCCCGATTTTTCAAATTTGATATAATCATATTGAGCAATTAGCATTCTGAAGTCTTCAAGTGTGTATCAATTTAAGCCGTAATTTATAAAGTGCTAACTCGTGTCGACAATTTGGCTTGGATATCATAACAAATCCGCACGTGGCAAGAGTGAAGTGGCAGGCAGTACGCGGCAGCCACTTAAAGCTGCAATCTCAACCACATGATGGTGTGTCTGTGTGTCTAAGGCACAAAGCCACTTCAACAGCTGGTAAAGTAAAGCATAGGCGACGAAGCTTAAGCCCAATTCGGAGACACGTGCCGTGTGGGTTTGGATGGGAGTGTGGCATCTTCACATGTTGCGCTTATGAAAGTGTTGCTTGTTGCCACGTGGCGCTAATTCGTTTAGCGACAGGCGTAAGTCCGTTATGATTATTGCGGTTTAGTTGCAAGTAATGTAGAGAAAAAAAAAGAGTTGCTGCAAATATAAATGAAGTGGCACAAGTTCAATGTTGTGACAAAAGCAATTGATAACACAGAGTGGCATGCCGCTTTTGAACTTTTAGTGGCAAAGCCTGCGGTTGCACTTAATGATCCTCAACCAAGAGATAAACAGACACATCCTTCCGATTGGCTTACGTTTCGACGGGTTAGTAAAGCGTAAAAAATGCTTGTGTTTTAACTGGCAGTGCAGCCTTGGAGTGTGAGTGTGTGCGCCCTTGGAACTGTGAGTGTGTTTGTGTGTATGTGGGCAAAGCAACCCCCGTGCGAGCGAGCAAACGACCGACAATCACGGCGCGCATATCTTTTGGGATTTGTGCCATGGCGCCGCCATCGTCGCGACCGACGACAATGCGCCGAGGGTTGTTGCCATCTAAATCAGCGGGCTTACTGGGCAGCTCTATAGCTCTACAACTTGCGCACTAATGGCCAGAGTACGTAATGGAAATAAAACCGGTGCGCACTCCGGTTCAGCTTTTAGTTGGTTCGGGCACGCGAAACGGTTAAGGCAATAATCACAAACAATCTCGGAGCGGAAAACGGAAATGAAAAATGCGAGTTATTGAATTCGAGGCATAGATAGAGATTCAAATAAATCAGAACATTGATCTCAGCAGTATGTCCGCCTGCTTCAATCCATCCGCGTACAATCCATCGCAGTCCTTTCAGTTCGATGAGGATGACGACGATGATGCCTCATTTGACAGTGGATACGAGAAGAGCTTTGAGACGAATGTCAATGCGAGCTCTCGTCGTCGTCTAGACTTTGAGGAGCATTACAACAACAACACGTCAGCAGCCAATGTCAGTGCTACGCCGCCCATCCAAGCTCACGATCCATTGGGATATTCCGGCGGCTGGGATGTATCGGACAACTCTCCTCCGGCCGGTTTTGTCGGTCTCTTGGACACCAGCAGCAATCACAGCACGCGCAGTGGACGCACTCTTGTGGAGCATCTCAATAGTCGTGCGCCAGCAGGAAGCTTTGAACCTCAATTGACCAGCACGCCAATTAAGTCGCCGGAGGATCCGAATGTCCCACGCCAAAAGCGTAAATATGCCGTCGGCAAGAACAGAGTCACTCGTTCAAGGAGTCCCCTGCAGGTGGTGCGCATCAAGAAGTTTCGGCGCATGAAGGCCAACGATCGGGAGCGGAATCGAATGCACACTCTCAACGATGCGTTGGAGAGGTTGCGGGTGACGCTACCTTCGTTGCCGGAGGAGACAAAGCTGACCAAAATCGAGATACTGCGCTTTGCCCACAATTACATCTTTGCGTTGGAGCAGGTGCTCGAGAGTGGCGGCACCATTAACTTGGACCTGGAAAAACTGCAGAACTTTACACTGAGTGGAGAACGCATCACGAAGGAACTCTTTGATATGCTTTTCGTGAATCACCAGCCGTTTCCCATGTACAGCAGCGGGAGAATTTTTCCCTATGGATCTCATTCTCAGACGCCACACATGCACTATCAGGCAAACCAAGGTGTGAATTATCAGTCAACACAACCACCTGGTTTCGACTTTGGCAGCAGCATGCGGTTCTATCAACAACAACAACATCAACAGGAGCCACCACAGCAGGATCTTCATTCGGAGCCAACTGCTCCAGGTCACTTTTCCCAGGAGAAATATGATCTGTTTCGTGGCAGTTTTGAGGCAGCTACGAATGCAACGCCTTTGCCAACGTCTGAGCCAAGTCTTCATCAGCAAAGCAGTTTCTACACCCAAACACCACCCTGGAAGGAGTACCAGGAGGAGCCTGCTCAGCAGCAGCTTATCTACAAACAGTTTGCTCATGAGGTATAGCACAGCTTTGGGGGCATCTATGGTGTTAGTCTTTTCTCTGGGTGATATGTTCGACTCTGTGCAGTCTTTGACGGCACCTTGACCTGGCCATCTCCACTTGGCTGCTCTAGCAACAGATTTTTTTTGCTAGGCAACTAAGTATTATAAGAAAAATCTTTTACTTAGAGCAGCTGCCTATTGGGGTGGTGATGGTTAGGTTTCATTTTCGTCGCAGCTCACAATCAGTTGATATTTAGCAATAAGTGAAAACGAAATTGATTGCTTAAGCCTTGCTAAGCAGTTGGACTTAGTAATCAATTTGATTAAATTCATTTAGTTAGTTGTACAAACGATAAATCAATCGAAACACACATAAATTCACAAAAATTTGCATGCCAAAAAATCAGCTTAAAATTGATTTCTCCTTTGTGCAACTCCCATCGAACTGACTGTTTCTTCTTAAAGTGCATAATTAAAAACATATTTTTGGTTGCATTTTAAAAATAAATAATCAAATTCATTTGCTTTATAATAAAATCGGTTGTCCATGTAAATTTAGTAAGAGCATCCATGTACCTAACTAGTAAGCCATATACACACTTTTATAACTAAGAACTAACCAACTATTACCTATATCCTTAACAAGTTTTAAGCATTAGCTAAAATTTAAAGAACTCTACGATGATTTAAACAATTATTCAAATTGGTGGACAGGGTGAGTGTAGTTTTTAGTTTACCATTGCAATTTGATTCAAAGAGGGCTAGTCATTTTATAGTCAGGTTTAACATATACATACCTAAGTGATAAGTTAAATTTTTGTAAACTACGAATATTGCCATACATTTTATTCAATAAAGTTGAAGAAAAAACCGAAAAACGGAATGAATATGGGAAAATGGGAAAAGTCAAGGCAAATAGTTAAGACTGTATATTCCGGTAGCCAAAAGCAAACAACCCTGCGCGGATTTCAGATTTCAAACAAAAGACTTAAATTCAAATAAATATTGTATATTGCAATGCACATAAAATGAATGGTTCTCTCTCTCTGTGTGTGTGTGTGTGTGTGAGTGTGAGATTGTGTGTGTGCGTTGCTTGTTTATTGTAGGGGGCATTTTTGCGCCCTTAGAATTCGACATGGGGTGAGTCGAACAATGGAAGATTGCCCGTCACCTGCCACAGCATTACGGGTACAAAACGAATGTACCAATACCTAAAAACCAACAACAACAACAATATCTGCAACAACAACAACATGAAAAATCAGCAACAACAGCAGCCGGCAATCCGAGTGAAACATGAGCCAAGTGGAAGTGGACCTGCATGAATGCCACTCAAATTATTTAGTTGAATGAACCGGCAAGAGTCGAAATAAAAAGCCATTGCAACTCTCTGACTGACTGTCTGACTGACATTTTCCGTTACAAACGCAGCAAGGAAACTGAGACCTGCCCCTTCCCCAAAAAGGGTCACATCGGCAACTTTCTGAAGAGAAGTTGCAAGAACTATGAAATGTAGCTTCTAGAAGGTATTCGCAGAGTTCAGTTCAAACTATGGACTAAGCCGCTTTCCAATCGCCGCGTTTGTCATTTGTGCAGCTTTGTTGAAGGTGTCGGGATTTATCTTTACAATAATCATTATTATAGCCAGGACATTGTCGTTGTGCTGGTGTGTTACAAAGGCGCAAATACGCAGCGGGCGAGCTGCTAAGCTGCATTCAATTCCACAGAACTGGCGCTGAGGGATGGATGAGGGCAGTTGGACAGAGGAAATAGGACATAGGATGAGGGAAGAGGGAAGAGGGAAAATGAGGCCAGGCAGAGACACAGTCTGGCATAATTAGCTTACTGCATGCTACATGCTGCTCCATAACTGTTGTCACGGGGTAGCTGTAGATGTCTATCTACAGATCAATGACGGCATTACGAGTAAAGATTCCTCTTGCTTCTTCCCTGTTTAGATGACTATGCTAAACAATTGGCCGATTGCTGTAAAGCGATAAGAAAACCAAAATGGAAACAAATTGCCTGCTCGTTGCAAAGAGCAAACACAATACGACACAAGTGCGTCAAGTGCAAGTCCTTTGGGTACGATTTGTATACGACCCACTGAACAGTAGAAAATTGATTCAACTCTAGAGTTGGAGAAAAGAAATTAAGATCTGGAAATATAAAATATATATAATAGTATAGAATTCATACTCTTTTTATTGTTCAATTTGTTTACAATTTGTTCTAGCTCTCATACTTTAATTTCTGTTGTGCTTTTAATTATTTTCGAAAACTTCCAAATCTTTGTATAAAATGGAATTTGGATTTAAAAATTCTACAAATTATTATTTGTTTTTCGCTGACAATCTCTCTATACACGCTGATGAGACTCAGTGGCATTTTTTTCTCCATGTGTGTTAGCCTCGAATTTAGTCTACGTAAAAAAAACTAAAGGAAAGCTCCACATTCGCGAACAATTTCAAAATCGGTAATGTAAATTTGGGCCAAAGTCTCGTTTCTTCCAGTAGATAAGATAGCACTAAAACTGGAGTACTTTTCAAATACAATCGAAGTTTCAAAGAATCTATCACTTAATGCCTGGTTAAGCCCTTGGCAAGAAATTTAAAATGTCTAATTGTTAATCTTTGTTCAAAATAATTGACAGTTGTAGGCATAAAATATTATCATGAATATAATTCACATTCAGGCATAACAGTGCCAATTTGTCGCTTTAGATCCGTTTACCGATCGCGCAACGAATTTATATTGCCGAATTGATTGTTTTACGCCTTTTTAGCATCTGATGCTGTTGAGTTAACTTACATGTGCCAAAAAATCAAAAGAAAAAAAATTTATATATTTTTTAACCCTTTTGCGGTGCACGTGCAACGTGCCTTTTCTCCCTTCTTACTGCTTACCCCTTTTTTGTACTACAAACACCATTCGCTTTGGTGTTGCAGCTACACGTTCTTATTGTTGTTGCTATAGGTACAGCGAGTGGAAGGCCGAGCAAGTTGCTCGACCTTTTTAGCGATTCATTACCCTGCTCGAATTGGTTTATCTGTGAAATCTGTGACGTTGTGTTGTTTGTGTTTGTGTTTGTGTTGCCTCCGCGAGCGAGAAGTATGTATATACTGTACTGCAGATCCTCGTTTTGCCCTACCTTGTTCGCTTTTGAGTTGTGTGCTCATCTAACCGAAAAACACGGGATAAACAAACAGCCGTTCGAGTATTTTGTTACATTTGTTGCAGCTCCGAGCAGGCCAATCTGTCGCATTTGTGTGCATGTTCATCCTCAGGATAAATCTGTAAGTGTATATCCAATGAGCGTATGTGTGTATGTGTGTGTGCGAATTGAAACTGTAAAATGTGTTGCAAGTTTTGATTGTGATTTTAATCCGATCTGATCGGTTTTAGTCAAATTTAAGCAGATTTATGTCTCATTGTTGCAGCCAAAAGTGGTACGCACAAAATGTAAACACATGTAAATCAGAAATCATTTTAGATACCGTCGAATGTATGTGTTTTACTTTTTTGATGTATTAGGGACATTCAACGATATTTGTTAACTAGGGAGAAACCTAAAAAACTTTACCTTTAAATATACCAAGAAGTTTTAAGACGACATTCATAGCTATTCATAGCTTATGTTTCCACTGTAAGCTTTGAAAATACATTCAATCGAAATAGAATGATGTGATCACTATTTGATATATACGTTACTATATGCAATAATGCAGTAAGCTACTGTGGAGCAAGCTCGAAAGTTGGAGACCCTGTACTTTTTGAGTGCAAAGCGTTCACTATAGATTTTTCTTTAATGTTGAAGGTATCAGTTGATAAACACAGAGGTCGCTAGCGTTTCTTCCTTTTGCCCGTAACATTGTAAGTTGAATAACTTCCGCGTTTATCATCAGGTTGAATGAAAATTTCAGGACTAGTTCGGACCATAGTGTATATGTATTACAAGTACCAAAAATGAAGGCACTAGCATTAAATGTGATCTTGTAATTCGACTTCGAAATTTTTTATTTCAATTTCCGGGGGAGGATGGGGGCGTGGCAAAAATCTGAAACTAACTTGTTTAATGGGAGACATAGATGATTGGTGTCTCTGGCTCTTATGGTCTCTGAGATCTAGGTGACACAAAAAGGGACATACTTTTTATTTTTGTACAAACTTAATATACCCCACAGGGTATAAAAATACTATCGGGTATCTTTGGTGCACTAAAGATGTAGATGCCATATTGCATAAAACCAAACCAAACTTATAAAAATTTAAGTATAAAAGCTCTTGAAGACTTCAACTGTTTTAACTTTGTTGAATACAAACCAATATTTACGCGAAGTGGCATTATGAATGTAGTTTGACCTTATAATTATTTAAGCGCTTATAATGTGTTCATTTTGTATAAATAATTTCTTTTAACCTTTGATTTTTTGAAAATATGATTTTACTGGATGCTCTACTGTCACTGCAACATTCGAAAACTCTGTACCCTCTTCTAACCCAGGACTGCAGTCATATTTCATATTCCAATCACACAACGTGAAATTCCTTTTCCAAATGAATAAACTGTTAGGCAAACAATACATAAAGTTTTACAACTTCGCACCCGCTGCCTGTTTATGGAAACCATTAGGCTTGGACAGTGCTACCCCAATCCCAGAGACCTCTAACCCATCACAGTATCGTTAGTGTTAGGGCTGGGCTATGACAGTGGCAGTGGCAGTGGCAGTGGCAGTGGCAGCAACAACTGCAGCTTGAGGCTGTACCACAAACGACGAGTTGATTGTTATGCAAATGAGCACAACCAGGACGAAAGCATGCTCTCAACCCCAATGGAATTTCAGAATACCCATTGAACTGGGTGCAGTTCATCAAGTGATCATAAATATATTTGTTTAAAGGACGACAGCATGCAATGACGCGAGAGCGCCAGTTTCAAACCTTATTATTATGCAGCGCCATGTGCATAATGAATGTGACATTCGTAATTTATGGTTGATATTTGTTAATTCGTCTTTTCTCTTTTTTTTCTTTCTTTTTCAGGGCACAATTGGGATTGAAGGTTGTTGCTAAAATGTCGACACAACAACGGTTTCATGCCTAGTTATTGTTAATGTAAAAAACACTGATTGAAAGCAAAACCGGGTAGTTGGTGTTGGAAAGGACGTTAGTTAAATTGATTGGCATTTTGGGCCTAAGCCGTGTTTGCACTCGCTTCCGTTCGCCTGTTCTTCGAACTAATGCTACTTCCGGCTTAGCGAAATATTTGCGAAAATCCTGCGCTTGGGCGTCCTTTATGCGGCTTGTCATAAAAAATATATGTTGCAAAAACTACAATTTTTACCCCAAAGAAAGGAAAAGGTAAAGGGCGAAAATCTAAACAAGTAGTTAGCTGCAATTACAATCGCGTGAATTACTCAGTACGAGGTGGACCCTAAGTCTTTTTTTATGACACCTCTGACTAGGACAAGAGCAGTTAAAGCGACAGATATAAGGCAACTGTTATGATTTAGGTAGATACCGTACAGTATATGGCATTGGCACGAAAGGTTTTATTTGCTATCCTGTGTGTAGTAAGTTTAAAGGGTATATTCACTGCCAGACACGTGATTTGCTCTTTATATATAACGTTTGAGTGAAATTTATTATAAACAGGTAATCAAACCGAAACAAATACCGGTTCCCATTCCGGTTCGTTCTACAACGAGTATTTCCGTAAAAGGTTCTATTTTGGTTTTGTCCGTTCGGTTTGGTTTTGTCCGGTACAGCAAAGTAATTTTGAAAACTAGTTAAATGTTAAAAAATCGAATTTATCAACAAATATATACGTACATATGTGCTCGTGTAAAAAATATTCATTTTAGCATGCTAAATCTCTCTCAGATACCAAATTTTTTTTGGATATAATGAAGAACTATATTCATACAAAAAAAATATCATAACATTTTTTAAAAATGTAACGGAATAAACGGTTCAGTTTTCGATTCGGTCTTATTCCCTCATTATTAATTATAGTTTCAGGATTTTGGGTTGCCCGTATCAATGATTGCTGAATAACTGATTTCTTCGATATATTGCACTTTTTCGAATCTGTCTTGTATTATTATTTGTTTGTCTCTTGAGAAAAATATTGGTTTAAAAATAGGGAATCCGTTAGTCAATCATTTATTCGTCAAAGGTCCTTTATGTACTTGTAACTGTTACAATTTGTTGCCGGTAAAGCAAAGGAAATGACGGACTTCCCCTTACCAGAGCTTCGCCCGAGCTCACTCATTAATTGTTAGCATTGTTTGTTTGACATCTGGCCAGCTGCCTACTCAGCTCACTGCCTGCCGGACTGACTAACTGTCGGCCAATGAATCTAGGGTAAAAAGTTGATATGTAGACATACATTTTGTGCAGACTGTTTACACAGGACACCTGCACTAAGCAAAGTACTATTGTGAGTTTCGCTACTTTATACTTGGGACCTGGGGCTGAGAATCGACAGTGGTTTGGCGCCTCAGGTATTAGAATGCGCATTAATCTGTGATTACTGCAGCCTAGGCAAAGTGAGGCAGTGGCACTGTATCAAATGCATTCCCATCAAACAAAGGGAGGCAACGTCACTTGAGTTTGAAGTGTGATTTACGATCGTCATCATCAATCAATGTTCAAGTGAAAGGTGATTTGGCAGAATTCGAACTCACGATGAGTACTCTTTGGGTGAACTTGCATTTGTAGTTTGGTTTTATGCTAATTACGTATGCGAATACTCGTACTTTAAAAAAGGACGAGCAAAAACAGGGCTGTAATTACACATAGTACGAGCTTAGACAACCCTCATAAATGACCCACTGCCCGTTGATTTACTCTAACTCGAATAACACTTGATTTCACCATGTTGTTGTTGCTGTTGCTGTTGAGTTTAAAAAGTTATAAAAATAACTCGTAGTTTCAGCTACAGCCTCAGCCTCAGCTAAGTACTTAGACTCGTCAACCAGCAACCCCTGATCAGTTCATCAGTGTGCTAGCTTGCAACCTTCACACACACACACACACACACAACTTTAAATTTGGTTGCACCCTTTGGTGTGTGGCAAGCAGAGTTCATTTACCAGCATCGTCATCCCTTATTCAAACTGACTTGCTTGGGGCTAATGAGCGCCGCACATTAGTTTTAACAACATTTATTATTTATGGGTTTTTACTATTTTACTTTCTTTGACGAAAAAAATTGTCGGACTTTGGATTTCTAATTTAAAATTCAAATTTGAAATTCCAATTAAGCAAAGCATACTTTATGAACTTCTTATAAAGTGGGATATCGTTTAAGAAAATTATCGTAAGGAATCAAAATGTATTATAATGTGAAAAGAGTTACGTTAGTTACATTGAGTTGGACTTTCACAATTTGATAACCCCAGAAAGAATTTAACAGTAACTAAGATTTTTTCCTATGACTATGGAAAATCCTGTACTTACTCTTTAAAAACAGAGACAAACAAAAAACACCGCATCTGCCAAGAACTCTTTGTTAAGAGGTTTCAACACTTTATAGTTTTTAAATTTCGAGTTTATTATCCGATCGTGATGAAATTTTCAGGACCTATCCGGACTAAAGTTCAATCAGTTTGCAAAGGCGGAAAATTTGTAAAACAAACTAGATGTAGCCAAGGTATTGATTAACTTAAGTACTTACCAAGCTTGTTGCACCCAACTCTTAAAATCTTTGAGATCTTTGTGTTCAAGCAGATGAAGAAACGGACTGTTTCTATTGATCAAGAATATATAGACTTTAACGGGTCAACCATACCTCCTTCCGTCTGTTACGCACATATTGTTTTAACAAACAAAATGAACACGGTCAATAAAATTTTTGAAATGTGTTTAATTTGTTGACTTGCTTTTATTATCACTTTGCATGACAATGGAATGCGTCCAAATATGCGTGTTTACTATTTTTTTTCTTTAGTTATAGATACAATTTATTTGCACACATGTTCACATTCGGAAAAAATTAATGTACTCATTATAGTGGCAAAACATATGTATTTGTTTTGGCAGTGGAAAATTCATGTTCACTACGCATAGTTGGCCATTTATAAAGTTGCAGAACAGAGAAGAGTTCCAGCTGCATTTTAAGTGATATTTATTATGCACTTGTTTAGCATATTTTGAGCAAATAAACGATAAGATAAAAATGCCATTTATTTGTTACTAAAATACGAGTTAAACCAAATAGACATTGTTTCAGGCGTTGCAAAATCTGATCTATCTTTTGAAATTCGTAGATGACACAAAAATTGACTTGCAATTGGCTTGCTTAACTAAAACTTACTTAAAGCTTATGCTTAAATGTATTGGATTTGACTTTATACAATTTAAATTACATTGTAGTATACAGTATTTAGATGTATATTATATGTACATACTAGATCACGTGCATAGTATGCTTATGCTTGTATGGACTGTTTTGGCCATGTCCTCCATTTTGACCAACTAAGAGAAGCTCCATTGGTAGCAGATCGAGAGATCTGTCACATGGGGCTAGAGTCTTGTGCACTAGATAACTAGATTTTAATTTAACGCCATTGCCACTGACTTGACCTGGATGTGCAGATTAGTAGTTGAGGCTACAATGGTCCATAGATAGGCTCCGAGTAGAGCACGGCGGGCATTGAGTAACTATATGAGGTCGGAGTGTGCTCCGTCGGCGTTCGCAGACTGGCCTGCAGACTACGCTTGCTGTGCCGCTTAAATCTTCAGGAAAGTTAAAAAAAAAAGATTTACCTTCTGCCTTATAAGAATTTCTTTGCTGTACTCACTTTTTCTTTAAGCAGCAGGCTGTGCAAAGGGATACCAAGGCGGCGACGCCTATCAAGGCTGCAAGGATGACAAGCCACGCACCCGCGGACATCAGCAGGTTGCCAAATAGGGCGGCTGTGTGGGTACGTCTCACAGCGCAGGATTCCAAGTCACTCACACCAAATGCGGCATAAATATCGATGAGCTCGTGTCGCAATTCCTTCGAGTTCATCAGTTTCTGCATTTCGCTGAGAGACAATGCAGCGCCATTTCGGAACATCTGGAAACAAGAGCTGGTTGCTGTAAAGTCCAGGCTCATGTCGGCACGTGTAAAGACTTGTGTGTCCAGCACATGGAGCTCCAAACCGAGTGGCTTGAGTTTCTTCTGTAGCTGCTGTTGGAAGGGTTTAATATTGTGCTGTATCTCGTTAGGGGGACGGGCAAAGACGAATTTCAACAAGGACTTGTCACGTATGACAAAGACCTTGATATTGCTCTTAGTCTGTCGCTTGGCCTTTGCTGAGTTGTTGGCACAAATCCTCATAAGGAAGTAGCCATCGACATAGTCGGCAAAGGATCCCCCTGTACGAAGTTCCCCTGTGCGATTGTTCAATGTGAAGAGGCTTTCCAAGTTGCCAATGGCCAGTTTCTGACTTCGCTTATAGAATTGCGGCACGAAGGTCACGTTCTCAATAGAAAAAGATATCAAAGCTGCCTCGGCATCAGCATCACTCGCTTTGAGTGTTGTAATCACCGTGTCGATGGGCACATTGATGCGAATGCCCACAGTTGAATCCGGGTTCTCAAACAGTGGCAAATTATCGTCAATATCAAGGATTTTGATTGTGATGCGTAGATGCGAAGGATCCTGACGATCGTAGGCATCGCCTATGTATTTATAAGCTGGCTCCCCAACCTTCAGGCATTTTATAGTTAGTGTAAAAGACTCAACCAACTCTCGATCGATAAGTTTAGTCGTCTTTAAGATGGCCACACTCTCGTTAGTTCGTTGGATGGTAAAGATCTGTTCGTTGTTGCCTTCAATAATGACATAATCGATTGCTGCATTCTCGCCCATGTCCTCATCAATGGCTGAAAAGTTACCAACAATTGTCCCAGCTGGCTCCTCTTCCCTTACAGACATTGGCAAAGGTCCCTCATCCTTTTAAAACCAGATAATTAGACTTCAAATTGGCCGCGTATCGCATTCATGTACTTACGATTTCCCTGGCAAACCTCGGCTCATGATCGTCTATGTCAAGTACATCTATCTTCAGGATACGCGTTACTGATTGCGTGGGCTGTCCATTATCGCTGACCTCGAGGAGTATCTTATACATGCTCTTTTCCTCACGATCCAATTGTTCTCGTGTCGTTATCAGTCCCGTATGGGCATCTATAGAGAAGGACTCAGCGTCAGGCGTATCCGGCAGAATACGATAGGTTATTGTTCCAGAGGGTGTACTGTCGTCATCTGGATCGCTGGCAATCACTTGAAAAACAGGTGCACCAATTGCAGCATTCTTTAGGAAAATTGATGTATTAATTAGTCTCAACTTTTCCACAGCTCTGAAACGACTCACCTCCGTCACATTAGCCCTTTGACCCACTCGAGGTGCTACAAAATAGGGTACACCATCATTGGCACTTACATCTCCAATAAAAATGCGAACTTCTACATCGGAAAAGAGTGTAGGTTGTTTGGAAACCTGATTACCATTGTCCTGAGCCCTCACAATGAGCACATATGCCTCAGCTCGTCCTTTACCCGTAAGGTTGCGACGTGTGAAAATCATGCCATTTTGTGCATTTATGCTAAATAATCCATTGGCCTCTCCCTCGTTTACCAATTCATACCGCACATCCCCTCCAGGTCCTTCATCCGCATCGGTAGCCTCCAGTTGCAACACATTCTCCATTTGTAGAACATTTTCCGGTATGACGGTACTATAAACTTTCTTTGAAAACTCGGGAGCATTATCGTTCACATCTAATATATCGATCACCAGTTCAACAACGCTCTGTTTGGCATCGGTGGGTTTTCCGGGAGAATCCTCGGCCTTCACTTGGAGTCGAATGTGGGGGGTACGTTCCCGGTCAATGCTCTGATTGCGTGCCACGACGATCTGCCCAGTCAGGTTGTTGATCTCGAAAAGCATTGCGAATTCTCCCTGAAGGGAATAGATGATCTTATGGTAACCCAACCTCTCATCACGGCTGTTGAGAGCCGCATCCTTGTCGTGAGCTTTTACTTGAGCTACACGCTCTGGATAGCCCTTGTTTTCGATGATTGTTGCCTGGTAAGAACTCTGTTCGAAGATCGGGCTGTTATCGTTCACATTCTCAACAGTTATGTTAACTCTACTGATGGTGCTTCGTTGACGATCGGCGCTGTTCGCTCTCACTTGAAGTTCAAACTCTGCGCTTCCAGTCTCCGCCAGAGCTTCGTAGTCCAAGCGTTTCTTCAAAATAACTTCACCAGTGCGCTCTGATATCTGAAAGTATTCTAAATCCTTTGGCTCTACTAGCTCAAAGCTGGTTATAGGTTGTTCCGTTACAGGATCCTCAGCTTGCAATATGAAAAGTGCGCTATCGATAGGCATTTCCTCTTTGATCTTGATGTTGACGACGGGTCGAGAACTGCTCCAGCCTGGATTCCTAAACACAGGATCCTTGTCCTTAAAAGACTGCACATATACTGTCACCTCAGTGGTGTCCACTTGCAGCTCTGGATCTACTTCGGCATTCAGATCCTTCACAGACACCATAAAGATAATAATCGCTGCGACGTCATGACGTAAAGTACTGTTGACAAAGATTTCTCCACTCTGACTGTCAATGCGGAAGGCCTCCTGTACAGGATAACTGCTGCGGTTAGCGATGCTGACTCCAGCCTTAGTTGTGGCCTTCATCGGACCTTGCAAGCTGTACTCCAGGCGAGAGTTAAGATCCTTATCTATCGCTTTAACCTTTAAGACGCTCTCTCCGATAACGGTGCGCTCAGAAACGTAGGCTGCATAGCTCGCCTGCTCAAACTTGGGCTTCTCATCATTGATGTCCTTGACATTCACATAGACTGTGGTTGTAGCAGTTTCCGGAATGGGTATACCTGAGTCCACGGCATTCACAATTATCTCAAAGCTGTTCATGTTCAAGTCGCGATCAATGCGCGCTTGAGGGGAAACGGTAATCAGACCCGAGCTGAAAAATTATGAGGGTAATTAATATTAATGAAAGATGGTTGTTGTTGTTGATTTAACATGTTAAACTTACAGCTCGTTGATCTGGAAGTTATCATTGGCTCCTACGATGCGGTATCTGAGCAAACTGTCCAGACCATCAGGATCATGTGCGGTCACAGTTGTTACATTGTAACCCGGCGCTGCATTTTCTGGTATAGAAACCCTGTAACTGGGGGGTCCTATGACAGGCAGATTCTCCACACTCTTGAAGTGTCCCTTGAAGATGGGACGCTGATTGCCGGAGATGCCAACTCGAACAAGAACACGTGTGGTATTTGTTAATGGAGGAACGCCTATCAAGAAAAGTTCATAATTAAATAAAATTAATTTATATAAATTTAACTAAATCTCACCAAAGTCTGATGCGGAAATGACTAATTCGTACTCCCCGCGCTCAGTATCCATAGATTTAGCCGCCTTTTGTAGTGTTATTTCTCCTGTTTCCGGCTCAATGCGAAATACATTTCCAGCAATGCTGTTTTCCGATACCAAAGCATACTTAATCTTACCATTTCCCTGACTGATTCCATCTGCATCGTGAGCTCTCACAAAGAACTGTGGCTCAAAGATTGAGGCCCCCTCACGTATTGTTCGACTGTACTCGTTGCTTTCAAAACTCGGATAGTTATCATTGACATCGACTACATCCACAAAGAGATTGGCATTCGATTCTTGTCCGCCGCCATCGACAGCCACGACTGTCAGACTATAAGTGCTCTGTTTCTCGTAGTCCAATGGTTTCTGAAGGTAAACGCCGCCAGATTCTGGATTGACATAGAAATTATCCGCACCAAATCCTTTGAGAACATACTGCACATGACCAAATACATCTGAATCCGCATCGGTGGCATTCACAAATCCGATTATGGAGTCGGTGGTTAAGTTCTCGGGAGCCGTAAAGCGATATGTTTGCTGGGCAAAGATTGGGGCATTGTCATTGGAATCCAGTAAATGAACTTCAACACGTGCCTTCGCCTGTTCAACGCCCTTCGTGGTGGCAACCAAGTCGAACTCGAACTTACGCTGCGCGGGATCATCGTAATCCAAACGACTGGCATCGAGAACCTTAACCACAACTGGAGTACGTCCCTGTCCTTCTGTTGGGGAAACTGAAAAGACACCTTCTGCATTGAAGACATCCTTAAGCTTCAGCTGGTATCGACTATTCTCGCCCATGTCACGATCATCCACGAAAATGGAGAGACCTGGCAATGGCATCCCATTGGCCAAGTTTTCCGCAATAGAAACATTGACAGGTGAGGCGCTAAACTCCGGTTTATGGTCATCGACATCTGTTACCACAATGGTCACCCTTGTGATGGAATGATCAGCAGGTATGGCACCATCAATTAACTCCGTGGCCCGAATGGAGAAAACATAGACTCCACCGTTTTGTAGAATATCCGGATTTTCTCGATCCAAAGGCTCGTTTGTTGTTCTCAACGTGGCTGCACCTTCCCTGGGATCTCCGAAGGGGACCAGCTCAAAGTGGCCAAAAGGTTCGTCCTCCAAGGAGAGGAAGATCTCACGAGGAATGCCAACGTCGCCATCAATAGCCTTGACAGTTAATATACCTACTCCCGCGGGAGTATTCTCTGCGACAGTTGCGGAATAGGGAGCATTGGTGAATATAGGCGATTGATCCTGCACATCAATCACATTGATAGAAATAGTTGCAAAGGATGTGAGACGATTCTCCAAGGCGCTGTCCGAAGCAGCTATGGTCATTATGTAGGATGGTCGACTCTCGAAGTCAAGTGCCTGTTTAAGGGCCACCCGAGCAGTATAATTGCCAGCGGCCAATTTGACTGCTCTTACCTCAAATATATCGCAAATGTCGTTCTCCTAAAAGTCAATTAATGTGAAATTAACTTGGCTTGTCTGATAAATTATTACACTTACCTCTACACACTTGATTTGCACCTCAGCATTGATGCCCTCATCGCGATCGACAACAATTATCGGAGGCTCAATTATTAACTCGGCACCTAAAGGCAGGGACTCGCTGACACTGGCTGAGTATGGTCTTCCATAGAACATGGGCTGATTATCGTTATAATCCCGCACGGGGATCTCACGACGCTGGGAGACTGTATTTGGCTCCGTGCCATAAATGCCCTCGTCGGTAATGCTGATAATAACCTCAATGGTATCTTGAATTTCCCGATCCAGCTCCTGCCGCAATCGCACAACTCCAGTCTCTCGATCCACAGAGAAAACTGGGCCAGATATGCTGTACTTGAGTCGGCCTCCCTCCGGGTCGTTGCCTGGGTTATTTGCGTGTGTAAATTAAAGAGGTATATCAAATTAGTTGGGGCAATTGTGACTCTACTTTGCCAGTAAAAGCGGTTTTTCGAGCCTCGACACGCTTACTGCTTTAATTACGAGTAGTCTCAGACTAACGTCATACCAACTGACACTACAACTGACTAACTGACTGTCTTTCGGTTTATGTGGAAGCGTGTGAAAAAAGCAAATCTAGTTCCCACAACCTCCTTCTGTTAAGTTTCTAGTCTAATGCGTCGACAGTTTAGTTGGGCGTGGAAATGGAGCTAACTATGTAACTAAGTATAGCCATAGATATACATAGCTGGGAGTTGGGTCAAGTAAGCTAAAAATGGGTTGTCTTTTAATTTGGCAGTTTCTCTTTCTCTTTTGGGTTTTGTTAATCACAGGAAACTACTTACAAGTATGCCATGCATCAAAATTCCGAAACGCAGCTTGTGGGCAACATTAGAAATTCTGACAAACGAACTAAAAAGAAAATCCCAGATCCCAGCGGCGCATGCACAAAAGCTAACAATAATAATAAACCCAGCAACAAGCCCAGCAGCGGTCTGAAAAACGACTTTTGGCACAGGCCCAGACGAACAGTCAGACGAAGAGGTAGACAGATTATTTTTTCAAGTTTGACGACGACACAGAGACATTGAGAGATGAGGAGATGAGGAGAGAAAGACGGGAAGGGATACCGACAATTGCAGCTCCACGACTTGTATACAAACCGGGAAGCAAACAACACGCTCTCCAGCTTACAATACACCCAACTTTACCAATTGCGGTCGCCAACCCGACAAAACTAACCAACCTGGCCAAGACGACTCTCAACTCGTCCCGCACTTCTCTCAGCATTGACGCGTGAGTGGTCGTTTCCACTTTTTAATGTACATAATCATTTTTTGTAGTTTTTCTTTTCTTTTTTTTTTCGAGTTTATGTGATTTCTCATAAGTCTCTGGTGTATGTACTGCTATTGGGCTAGATACCTGGTATGATTGTTGTTGCTGTCCCATATGGAATCTTGTTTTGGGAATAAAAACTAACTGGGCCCTGTGTAATAACAATTATTCTGTATCGAATACTTATCTACTTTTCACTTGGCATATACAATACTCAAACACGCAGTTGGCAGGGGGATAAATAAGTTGTGATTTCATGCTCCACGAAGCATATTTGTTAATATTTTGCTTTTTATTATACCAACACACACTCCAGCATAGTCGAAAACAATGGAAACTCACCCGCAACGTTTGCCCAATTATTTGGGTTTGTCTTGTCTCACATTTTCGTTTAGGAGTGTAAATAATTATTGCACGCTGGGTAATTATGTTATCTATTTTGCAAAATCGTACACAATTTAATGGAATTCAATATCTAAGATCGCAAAACATATAGAAAGTGAAATTAAAACTTAATGGGTGGTTATTAGTTTTTAGAAATATTGGAATAATTATTCGAGTACCGTGATTCGGAAGTGCAATTACATTGCTAAAAAATCTTATAAATTTCGATATGAAGACATTTAAATATCTTTGTCAAACTTTGCACGAAAAATTTTAATTTTATTGATGGAAGGAATACATAATTCGTAACAAATTTGGTCTGCTGACTGAATCAAGGAACTTGGTGCCTCTAATTCTTGACGTTGCTGAGATCGACGTTTATACATACTTTTTATACCTAATGCATTTAAATTTGATATGATGACTTTTTATATTTGCAGGCAGATCTAATACATATCAATTTTTTGTATGCCACGCACCCTTTTTCTAAAAATCAAAGAAAGCTAAATAATAACAGCAATAAAGTTATGTTTTGCTTTGATGGTAATTAAATTTATTGAATGATACGGCCTCTTCGGTCAGAAATCGGAAACAAAAAATTAAAACTGGAAATGATCAACTTAAAGTGAACATTTGGCGATGATCGGATAATAAACAAAGAAGATGTTCAAGAAATAATTATTCAATAAAGAAGGTTCGGTTCGATACTTCGAGCTGTAGAGAACGAACTAGATTTTAGAACCCCTGAATCCAAGATTTCTGTTCGCATCTTGATTTAATTTAATCAAAAAATATTGTAACTTAACATTGACACTAAGTATTGAAATGGAAAAGTTTGAATTCGGTTAGTTCGTCTATAGAAAATATTTAAGGTCCTAAACATACATTCTTCTATATACTGTTTTTCTCTGATCGCAATAGCAATAACTATAAATAGATAGTAATATAGTATAGTAATGACAAACAGGACGGTTATATCTTATAGATTCTTTTTTTTAGCACAGATAATCAAATCTGTACATATTATTGATATGTTTTGAGTTCGTAGACTACTGAAACTATCTTTTAAGTTACATATGCATAAGTCAATAGACAAGTTAAAGTTGCATGCATTGATTTAATGATTTTATCATTGATTTGTCAAAGTCCACTTTGAATATCAAATGGCTAATAACCTGTAATTTATATTTAAATATTGAAATAGCCAAGTGAATTACCAAAAAATTTACCCACTCTAACAAACTTTGTGACGCAATCTCTTTTGATGGTTGCCAGTCAACATTGCAATAACAAATTGTGCAGCTGAATGAGCGGCTTCCTGGCTCAAAGTTTAGCAAGAGCATTTTGTGGCCTGGCTATTTTTTAATTTAGTTGCAGTATTGTCGCTTTATGTGTGTGTGTGTGTGAGTGTGTTTATGGGTATTTTATGGCACTTTTGATTTCAGACGTAGTAAGTTGTAAGCTTAAACGTGTTTCTGTTTTTTTTTTAATTCGAATACAAGAGTCTCAAAGGCAGATCAAGTCACTCGCAGAAAGACGGGCTCCAAAATTTATAAAACATTCATAGAGTTTAGCTATCAACTACTTGTTGCCACTTGCAACTGTCGGGCGAGGACTTTAAAAAGATATGATATAAATATTATAATTCTGAATTGCGATGCCAAGGAAATCAAAACTTAACTTGAAAGTCGTCTACCTCTAGGTCGGCATCAAATTACAAACCTCATCTTTGCCACAGCAATAACTGGGCCTTTGTGTTAGGGTGTCAACGGGGCAGCCGACATGCCACAAAAGCAGGTGCACATCCAAAGCCAAATCGAAAGCCCAACACGGGCTCAACTCAATGAGATCTCGTGCAGGCTTAGAGTGAATGCCGACAGTTTGTTTTACGTTGAATAATCATGTGACGAATGGTAACGCCAGAGTAGTACACTCAGTCTAACAATAAGTAGCAGACACATTATGTTGCCGCCCTGCTGCTATGCTAGTGGCACATGCAAGTTCCAAACTGGTACGTTGCACGGTGCACGTTGCGAAAGGAAGCGATTACGTCAACGGGTGTGAAAAAACCACCTGCAATTGCCGCTACTTTCAATTGATTATTAACAATAAAGTAAAAGTGTCATAGATTCTAATATTAAACGCTGCAACATGTGGCATGCATCTGCATCTAATACATCAAATAACACCAAGCCATTCTCAAAGTAATGATTTTCATGATCAGCTCCAAGTTGCGGCCATTATCGGGGCGTTTGTTTTGCTATCGACAATTGCTACGCACAAACGTGTTCAAATGCATTTCCGCATCTGAGACACACAGATACACATAGAGATTATTTGTGTTTGTTGCGATTGATTAGCGAACGGCATTCTTGTGCATGTGGTATACTTGTGGCCCAAAACCAAAAATGTACTCGGCTTTAATCGCAAAACATGAATTGAGTAATCGAGCTCAGGTATTTGGTATGTATGTACATACCTATACATGTGTACATACCATATGCAACATATTCATTATCAGCAACAAAGGCACACAAAAAACGTGCAGAAGAATCTGAAAAAAACTGAATTCTCCACCAAGGTTACCCACAAAGTATGTGGCGCTGTGGCTATAATACTTTTTTTTGGCCACAAACTACATGAAAGTCAGCACACGACGGCTTGAGATTTAATATTTCAAAATAATTAGACTATCAATTGACCAGAAAATTCGACCTTCTACAATTGTAATACCTCGCCTATAGCTTATATTTACTAAGCTATTGATTTGCTTTAGCTCGGTGACTTGGAGCCGAAAAACTGAGGCTTTGTGAGAATTGGGGCTATTGTTGCTGTAATGTGGTTGAAGCCTTGACTTGAACATTAGTTGCTTTGACTTACCTTTTAGCTGATAGACTGGACTGCCAACTGGCGTGTGCTCCGACAGGCTAAACCGGGACATATCTCCCGTGCCTGCCACAAAATGTGGCCGATGATTCAGCAGCTGTGCTGCAGTCAATTCAAGCAGCGGCAGCAGCAGCCACAACAGCAACATCGATTGCGACGGCAGCAACATGTTGCCGTTGCTAATTTCCGTGGCCCGTTATGTATCTGTATCCGTTAGCTCGTTTGAAGAATTTTGTGTGGCTTTATACAAATATTTAGCACATGTAGCACAAAGCACGGCACGATTTACACTTAAACTTCTTTCTACTAGAAAATGCAAAAGAAGATTTTTCGTTAAACGCAAGCCAAAAAAAATATAAAAAAAACAGTTCTTTTAATGTTAACCTCAACGCCCAGTCGACCTTGGCTCTGAGCTAGCAATGCAATTGTCTTTAATATTGCTCTTGTTGTTGTTGCTTCAACAGCAAATTTGAGCTCAGTCAGCGGAAAAGTTCATATTTGTCGATCCAAACGTTAGTTTGCATTAAAATTTAAGCCTTGGTCAGTTTCTGTTTTACCCTAATTGAAAAGTCACGCACTTGGAGTGCAATTAAAAACTCATTTGACTCATTCTAGAAAAGAAATTTTGGAGAGGTATATGCAGCAATTTCACTTTATGCTCATGTGAAAAGTGGCACCTGATGATGAGGCAGCAGCTGCCGATGAGTTCCAATCATTGAGCTATGGAGGTGCTTCTCTCGCTGTAAACGTCAGGCGATTGGCAAACGCTGGCAATGGCTTTCTCGCATAAACAGACAGAGACAAGAAACAGATAGAGAATGAAGGAGTGGGAAGCGGGAATGGAGAATGGGAAAGACTAAGGCGAAGAAAGCAAGCAAGCCACACAATAAAGACCAAAATGTGCAAAAAGGCAGCTTAAATAAATTCAAGTAAGCGCAGAAAACAGAACTGGTTGCTTTCATAGCGTGTGCAGGCCCATACGTATGTAAGTATCTACAAGATACTCATACATACATATATGTATGTACATAGTATAGTTTTATAGTTAGCACTAATTCTAGGCAAAAACGGGCACTAAAAATGCTCTAGATCGGTTTAAAACTACCACAATATCTCAATCTTATTATATCCACAGTAATTCACACTTAAGAAATGAATAATATTTCACTTTTGCTGACCAGCGAAAACGCACCGAGAAACAATCGAAATACACAGGCAAAAAACAACGCCAATATGTGCAAAGTATGACGCCAGGTACGAAACTTGATTCTCGTTCCGAATTATTTGAATTTCATATATTTTATTTGTTTTTAATTTCTGCCAACGAACAGCGACGAAATCAACCGTTGCACCGTCTTAACAACGCGACGCACGCTCACCTTCTGTCTTATGGTCGTTTTACCTGTTGCCATTGCTGTCTCAGTTCTTGGCTAGCCGAAACGGCGTGCGTGATTCGATCTTAGCTAAATACTGGTTTCTTGTTGTTGCCGGTTTTGTTTTGATACACATTTCGCGCATGCGCAAACCACTTCAAAAGTAGGAAACCAAGGCTGCCACGTTTTCACGGTGGTGGCGCCATCTCTTGTATGTTAGCGCAGCTACTATAAATGTTGTCTACTTTTAGAACTAGGTACTGAAATGTCTGGCAATCTTTTCAAATTAGTTTCCACTTTAACCGTTTTATTCAATATTTTCGTTGCATCAATTTTGTAAATTTATAAGAACGACAAAGTAACAAAGAATAATGGAGGGGCAAAATGACAACGACGAGGATAAAACAAACTGTTTGCTTTTATTAATGATTGATGTGAGTTTTTATTTTAGCTTAAATACTGAACAAATTATGTTGGTATGCAATGTTATAACCACTTTAAATTAGAGTGCATCATCCACTTGAAACTGTATCAAATCCTCAACGGGAAAGCGGAAAAGCGATGCTGTCTGCGCCTCAGCCGCTAATTGATCGATGTGTGAGTTCTTAGGGAAGCGGAAATGATCGGTCTGAAGCTCATAGCGTTGGTGGCTAGTGGGGGTATTGGCTGTTAGAGCTGCCGGATGTGGAAGTTGAGGAACCTCGGCTGCCACAATCGGATGTTCTAAGT
Organism: Drosophila neotestacea; assembly: GCA_035044365.1. NCBI lineage: Eukaryota > Metazoa > Arthropoda > Insecta > Diptera > Drosophilidae > Drosophila > Drosophila neotestacea. The sequence continues at coordinate 1,838,525 of JAWNMD010000157.1, read as the reverse complement.
CAAGAAACGATATATTATCACTGCGGGAAATTGTATGATTAGCTGGAAGTTGTTGCTGCTGTTGAGTTTGATTATATTGTCCTTGCATCACGGAGGTAGATCTGTTGACTCCCTGTGAGGATGCTACCTGACGTGGCTCAATTGGGCTTGGAGGCTTTGGCATCGGTGTTTCCCTATCCCCCATTGTAGCCGCGTTGCGTTGTAAGCTTGCCCCAGTTCCACTTCCCACCGAGCTATAGTTCAGATTGTAATTGTAGAAGGGATTGGTCGAAGTTTGAATCTGTTTCAATGCTGGAGGTTTCTGTTTGGGAAAAACATTCAAATGTAGCATTATTTGATTGGTGTGTGTGTCAACAGCTCCAGTGTTGCCGTTGTTGTAATTAGATTGTATGCAATCCTCGGTCATCCCGCTCGACTGGGGATGTGGCTTAAACTTTTGGGATTGATACAGGGCCTGTTGGTTGTACCTTATGGACTGTTCGGGAAAGGTCATTGACATATGCGTAGGAGGTTGAGTGGGAAACTTAAAAGGCGTTTGATAGATGCCATGCTGTAATTGAGACTGTCCATAAACGTGTCCCGAGGAGGCAGTCAGGGCACTTGTCGAGGGCATGGAATAGTCAGCCTGAAAAGGATTACGCAGCACAGAGGTGGGTCGAGAGGGTGGCAGCACAGGATATATATCCAGATTTACTTTGAAAGGAACTCTTTTGTGTTGTGGTTGCCTTGTGGCATTTAGCGTAATTATAGGTGGAAAGCTCTGCAGGAAAGGATCGGCCACAAAGTGTTGCTGACTTCCATGCTCCAACAACATGTTGTAGTTACTCTGTGCCTTCTGCTGTTTCTTATTCTTTTTCGGCTTGCTAGAAGGCTGTTGCATGGCCAACAGATTGATGTCCTGCGGAGAACGTGGCTTAAAGGGATACAGTTGCTCAATGGCCACTCGCTGATGTGGAGCAGCTCCATAGATGGACATGGGCATGCCCATTTGCAGCATAGGAAGTGGAATGCTGAACTGCATCTGCTTCTTGTTGCGTTTTCCTCGCAGGAAATTTGCAATGCCACTCGATTTGAGATTCTTGTAACTCCCTGCAATATGAAGACCCGTTGGCATCATAACCAGTGATGGGGACGGCATCTTACTGGGCAGAGCGCTATTGATGTGCAGATTGTGAAGTATATCCTGGATGTTGTTTATAGCCATATGTGAACGTTCCGATTCGCCCTTCTTAAAGTGCTCGGGTAAGGGACCCTCAAAGGGAAAGTTAAACGGCTTTGGCTTGTAGTCCTTGTAATCATCGCGCAAAGCCAGGCTACCTGGTGTCTCCGAGAACTGACGTCGCAGCAAGGCAGCTGAGGGAGGTCGTTGAGTAGACAGACGTGGAGGTCTAGGCAGCTGATCCCGCAGAGGTGTCATGGTGACAGATCGCTTAGGCAGACGCTCATACAGATTACTATCATCAAAGTGGTTGTTGGTGTTTGCATCGCTATCACCCAGCGTGTTGAACTGAAGTGCAGCCATTGATGTTGCGTGCTGCAACGCTGTTGATGGTGGCTGAGGTCGTCTCGCTTTCGTGCGCCATGTTCCGTAAATAGGCGCAACGTCGTCGGCACGCTCCAATAAGTAAGCAGTTTCGCCAGCACCTCCTTTGTCTTCTCCCTCTCCTCCTCCCCTTGTCATGTCCACACTATTCGCATGCAACTGCATCTGCATCTGTTGATGCATTTGCTGTAGATGGAGCTGCATTTGCAACTGTTGCTGGCGATATTGTTGCTGCTGTTCGTGCTGCAATTGTTGTAACTTGGCACGCATCTTCTCGATGTTTTGACGTTCCGCCACTTGCGTTGAGCTATCACTAAAGTTATCACTTTCTGTACCAGGTGTTGTCTCCGTCGACGTCTCAATCTCTGACCAACCTGATGTCGGCTCAATGTGGTTGAGTAACTGTTGCTGTTGCTGTTGCTGCTGCTGTTCTTGCTGTTGATGTTGGGCTGCTGTGGAGACGACCTTGACTACCATAAGAGACATCTGTAAAATTGAAAGTCGTATTAAGTTTGCAGTTGAGACGTATGCTGAGTAGCCAACTCACAACTGCGTACACAAAGATCAGGCCCATACTCCGATGACAGCTTCTGCTTTTAGCCTTTTTAATGCCGCTTCTTGTAGGGTACGGACCCAGCCGTATTTTATAGATTAACTCTGGCTCTGGTTTTCCAACTAGCCTTATAAACATTTTTCCACTCTGTGATTTGCCTTAACCGTTTCGCTGGTTTGGTATCGATGATATCTGGAGCTGGAGCACCTGACGCGTCTTCCTCATCGCGAATCGAAAAGACGACTGCCTGTAGTTTCGGCCAGGCAGCCCCTAAAAAAACTTGCATCTGCAACTTGCAACAAACTAATTAGAAAGTTTAGCAACAGCACGAGCTCAGTCTGTGGATACGAAAGCAAAATGCGCAAATATATTAATTAATAAAATGTTTTCGTGTTGCAAATGTGTAAAAAAGAAAGAAATATTTGGCGGATTTTAAAATGCAGCGACCATGAACAACATTAGATAGACATTAATATATGTTAAATTAAAGAATAGAAAGGTTGATTTGGACTCGATTGATAAACTGCATGGATTAAGTGAAGTTTTAAGCCACTCTCATTAAAGATACTATACGGGAGTTAAAATATTTTAAAATCATACTCAACTATCCACACCTGAATAGTCGATGAGGTTACTGTGTTTTATAGGACAAGAAGATTTTATGACTAAAAATCTGACCGAAAGTAAGATAACAATGAAGCTGATGGCTAAAATTTAAGATATATCAACTGAAGAGTCTAAACTATTAATAACTAAGATATAGCTGAATTGTAGAAAACTGTTAATGAAGTCTGTTGAAACCAAGCAACGATTTCTCTTTCAATAGAAGGTTGATAATATTTTATTATTGCACTAAATTTAATTTATTTGAAAATTATAAAAAAAAATTTGAAAAATAAACACATTTGAAATAAATTTGATAATAAAATGATCATATAATATACATATAAATATAACAAATAACTTGAAAGAAATGTATTATAAATTAAAAGCAACTGAATTTTGTAACTTCAAAACATGCTCAAAAATTTTCATGTCTGACATTTCAAGATTTCTAAAGCAAGTCTCATCAAAATCTCTAGAGATTATGGTAACACACCTGAAGATTTCCTTAGTATCCATATATGTATAGGTAAAAGCTGAAGTTTCAGCAGCTAATTATAACTATTAGGCTTCGATATCCATTAAAATCAAATAACTCGAAGATTCCTTTTATCCGTTAATCCGTAATTGCTTAGCTTACAATTCTCCAACCCATTGTAAAAATTGTGTTATCCACTCTTCAGGCAAGTTACCCATTTCCCGTTGTTAAATTGAAAATGCCAAATTAAACATCGATAATCTTAATTTATTGTTTGGGGTTTTGGAAATTTGTATAAAAGATATTCATTTTATTTCAATATATAGAGCTAAATAGTCTTGAGCCGATTTTTGAAGGAAACATAGCAAGTTTCTGTTCAGGGCAGAGGGGGAGGTATATGTAGACTTTAAGAATTACAAAGTTGACATATAGATTCCTAATTTTATGAGTATGCGATTCATTAATTATTAAAAAACAAACGAGTTCATTTTTGCTGACCTCAGTAGTTTCGTTTCGTTAGTTGGTTGGATTTTTTAAGCACCCTCAAGAAACGCTTAATAAATCTTTTTGACTGTATTGACTAGATGTATCTAGCCCTAGAAATGTTGTTGGTATTGAATTGCTAGATATACTTTTTATTTATTAAGAAAGAGCATCAGTTATTGCATCCCCTCATTAGACAATATTATTTCAATTAAAATGAAATGAAATGTCACCCATTTGACCGTCGTTGAATTCATCGACGGTGATATCTAAGCTAGTTAACTGGGTGCTTAGAAGTCAAAGGGAATGCTGGGCCTGGGGTATTGGTAGCCCTGATGTTTGGTCGTTTGCGGTGGCACACTAGCTCTGGTTGGTGGTGGGATGTATGGAGTGGTCCTACGAGTTGTGGGTACCGTTGCACGTGTCGTTATCCTTTGAGTGGTTGGGGGAAGGTACGTTGGAGGTAGTGTAGGTGGGCGGGTAGGTGGACGGGTTGGTGGCCGGGTTGGTGGACGAGTTGGTGGACGGGTTGGTGGTTGGGTAGCCCTGGTTGGAGGTAGGGTAGCCCTAGTCGGTGGTGGAGTTGGGCGACGAGTAGTCACTGGAGGTTGTGGCTTATTCGTTGGAGGCAAATAGGTAGGAGCTGGTGTTGTACGGAAAGTGGGCCTGGTCGTGGGACGAACGGTGGTGTACGTAGGTGGTGGTGGTGGTCTACGAGTAGTGGTTACAGGAGGCAAATAAGTTGGTGGTGGCGTTGGTGGACGGGTCGGTGGACGAGTCGGTGGACGAGTTGGTGGACGGGTTGGTGGTTGGGTAGCCCTAGTTGGAGGTGGGGTAGCCCTAGTAGGTGGAGGAGTCGGTCTGCGAGTAGTAACAGGAGGCTGTGGCTTGTTCGTTGGAGGCAAGTAAGTTGGGGCAGGTGTGCTTGTTGTGCGGACAGTCGCTCGCGTTGTACGAGGTGTAGGCCTGGTGGTAGGTGGTGGTGGTCTGCGAGTTGTGGTTGTGGTTCTCACTGGAGGCTGTGGCTTATTTGTGGGAGGCAAGTAAGTCGGAGCTGGTGTAGTGCGAGGGGTAGCCCTGGTAGTAGGTGGTGGTGGTGGTCTACGAGTAGTGGTCACAGGAGGCAAGTAGGTTGGTGGTGGAGTCGGTGGACGGGTTGGTGGACGAGTTGGTGGACGAGTTGGTGGACGGGTTGGTGGTTGGGTAGCCCTGGTTGGTGGTGGGGTGGCCCTAGTTGGTGGTGGTGTTGGTCTGCGAGTAGTGACAGGAGGCTGTGGCTTGTTGGTTGGGGGAAGGTAAGTAGGGGCAGGGGTACTGGAAGGACGGACAGTTGTACGGGGGAGGAGGTGGTGGTCTGCGAGTAGTAGTTACAGGAGGCAAGTAAGTTGGTGGTGGTGTTGGTGGACGAGTCGGTGGTCGAGTTGGGGGACGGGTTGGTGGACGTGTTGGTGGTTGGGTTGCCCTAGTTGGAGGTGGGGTAGCCCTAGTTGGTGGTGGTGTTGGTCTGCGAGTAGTCACTGGGGGCTGTGGCTTGTTTGTTGGGGGAAGGTAAGTTGGTGCAGGTGTAGTGGCACGAGTTGTACGAACGGTAGCCCTGGTGGTAGGTGGTGGTGGTGGTCTACGGGTAGTGGTTACAGGAGGCAAGTAAGTTGGTGGTGGAGTTGGTGGACGGGTTGGTGGACGAGTGGGTGGACGAGTTGGTGGACGTGTTGGTGGTTGGGTAGCCCTGGTTGGTGGTGGTGTAGCCCTGGTAGGTGGTGGGGTTGGTCGACGAGTAGTAACTGGAGGCTGTGGCTTGTTCGTTGGGGGCAAGTAAGTTGGTGCTGGAGTACTCGATGGACGGACGGTTGCGCGAGTTGTACGGGGGGTAGCCCTCGTAGTTGGTGGTGGTGGTGGCCTGCGTGTTGTGGTTGTCACTGGAGGCTGTGGCTTGTTTGTGGGAGGTAAGTAAGTTGGAGCTGGAGTGGTACGAGGGGTAGCCCTGGTAGTTGCCCTGGTGGTAGCCCTGGTAGTTGGCACCGTACGCAGAGTAGGACGAGTTGTAATCCTTTGAGTTGTAGGTGGCAAATACGTTGGTGGGGGGGTGGGTGGGCGAGTCGGTGGTGGAGTTGGACGCCGAGTCGTTGGCGGTGGTGGTGGTGGCCTACGTGTAGTGGTTCTCACCGGAGGCTGTGGTTTATTCGTGGGAGGCAAGTAAGTTGGAGCTGGAGTAGTACGAGGGGTAGCCCTGGTAGTTGCCCTGGTGGTAGCCCTGGTAGTTGGCACCGTACGCAGAGTAGGACGAGTTGTAATCCTTTGAGTTGTAGGTGGTAAATACGTTGGTGGTGGGGTGGGTGGGCGAGTCGGTGGTGGAGTTGGACGCCGAGTCGTTGGCGGTGGTGGTGGCGGTGGTGGCCTGCGAGTGGTTACTGGAGGCTGAGGCTTGTTCGTAGGAGGCAGATAAGTGGAGGGCACACGAGTTGGTGGCCTGGTCACCGGTGGCCTGGTGGTAGTACGTTTTGGCAACTCGAATGGTACATCTGGAGGAGGGTAGAAGTAACCCTCAGCGGCACGAACCTTACGCTGAAATAAGTCAAGCGTTCAATAAAAAAAATTCGGGGGATCTTAGGTCGACTATCGAGTGCTTACCTCATGCGATTCAGCGGATGCGGTGGCAACTGCCACAACGCAAAGCGCTAAGACAAAAAGTGCACTTCTCTGTGAAAAAAACAAAAAAATAATAAAATTAGTTAGAACAAGAATTGCAAAAGATCTGACCCTATCAACTGATTGGATATATTTCTAATTGCCTTATCGAATTTTTAGCTAATGCTTAACGACTTTTAACGCTTTAGGCCTAAATGCAAGGCAACTTTACGCAAAACATGTTTAAAGTTCAGACGATGTCAGCCATTTAGATGAAGCATTCAAAGCAACAATATAACAGCACAGACTAAAACAACAACAATGGTGGAAATTAGTCTAAAATGTTAACGTGTAAAGTGAAGACATTCAACTTTGACAGCATCTCTAGGTCACGGTTTTCATAGACCAAACCAAACAGATCCACAGCTTATATAAGAAACTTAACAAAATGTTGTTTTTTCATTCGTGTTCACATATCTCAGCATTTGAAACATACATTCAGGAGAATTGATTAATTACTTTGGAGACAGAGAGATTGCCTGACCAAATGGAAATATTAAGTCATATCTTCCTCTGTCTTCTGCTCGGGCTGTCAACGAATCTAATGTTTTATAATTAGCATTTTATGCGATTGCCATTTTAAATTTCGACAAGGTCAGCTTAAATGCTGTCAACGTCAACGTTAACGAAAGTGGTAAATGTGGTTAGAGGTGCAATTAATTTGCGGACACACGGATTTCCAAATGCTTAAATTAAGAATTTTTTGATAACTTCAAGATATATGAGAAATTTATGCAAAGACCAATGGGTATGCTATAAAAATAGATAATTATGCAACAAACCGGTTAGCCAAAAGTTCTGTTTGACTACTTTTAGCCATCGAATGCCGCAATATTATATAATAATTCCCTTTGGCCATTAAAAAAGTGAGAAAAACTGAAGTCAACGCTCAGCAATAAATAGCATACGCAGTAACTGCCATCAAATCGTTTTTTATCTCCCATATATAGATAAAATTTCTTTGACTAAATTAAATAATAATACAGTCGCACAAACACACATACATACTCAGAAAAATTCTTTTGGATAAGATATTTTGACATATCGCTAAATAACAAAAGGGGAAAAAATATATCTCATTTAAATGTAAATGACTTTTAACATTTGGTTTTTTTGTTAATGAACTTGAATTTTGGTGATCTCCTAACTTGTTTGCTATTCAAATATTCAGATATTTAGATGTTTAGATATTCAAGTGCTTTGGAATTCAAACTGGACGCCAACGTTTAGTTAGCACTTTGCGACGCGGTGTGAAAGTGAAAGGACTAGTATCTTATTCATTAAGACTATTTATAAGTACCTAGTGAAAGTTATTTAATTTCATTTCATTTTTTATCGTCGATTCTCTAATATGAATACTAACTTATTCGAGAAAGGTTCTAGATATAAATAAATGTCATAACTTTAATTTGTAAATATCTATACAATTTCATAGACATGTGCTTTCAACGTGAAGCATGGCTCCCAATCTCTACTGAATTATGCTAATTTATAATTAATTAATTAATTTTACATATACCATTGACCTTGAATTCGTCATCAATGACGCACATTTGGGTCAAACCGTCTTCGGAAATGATTGCATTTTTCACATTTTTGAAGGTATTGTTTAATCGAATGTTTGAAAAGATGTTAAAGATGCTTAGCTTTTAAAAGGAATATCAAAATATTAGTAATGAATTAAAAAAAAAAATTGTTTATAATCATATGCTAGCATTTTACACTTATTTTACAATAAAGCTAATAAACAAATTTAGTTCGTTAAAACAGATGATTTCCTTAATGAATATGTTCATTTGGTGGAAATCGGGAAAGTAACAAATATCAATCTTCAAACTATGAAAAAAGTAGTGGAAAAAACGCAAAAAATTACATAAACTTTTTAGAAAGTTAAAGAATGTAAGAAAGCAAATTCACAAGAAATCTTTTAATAAGAAGATAAAGGTGTTTGGATAGAATCAGTTTTACCATTGAACAGAGCTCATTAGAAAATCTGATTAAACTTTCAAGATAAATGAAGAAGCGTGTGCCTTGAAGTTATTTGTATTTGATTCGTTGATCAGTTGCCGATAATCTTGGTTGCAATCGAAAGACTTGAGCAACAAACTTGCTGCACATAATTAACTGACTAGCGAGTGAAACGAATGGCAACACCAAGAATTTTCTAAAACACACATGTAACTTAAGGCAACGTTTAATGGTCATTTACCTAAATATGCCAATTCAAATGTCAACCCATCAAGTGATGGAAATACAAAAGATGTAAACAAGTTTTAATATCATTTGACATAGAAACTCAAATGGCCGTTGATTCTGCTGTTGCACCTGAACCACAGCAATAACCATATGTAAGCGATAATAATTTAATACACAAATTGCGACAGCTACATGAACAGAGAACCCCAGTCGGCAGTTCACGTGGGTGCGCGGAGCGTATGCGTTATATTGGCAGTGATGTATTAGCAAAAGACTCTCTGTCTCCCTGAGCGGCGACGGGTGGATCATTTAAACACTTGCAAATTTGCACAATTGAACAACAACAAAACGTAAATGGAAAATTTAAACTCTTTAAATGTCACTTGGGCAGCAAGATGAGGACTTTAATCTGCCTTGTTAGATAAGCAATCGATCGGTCAGAAGTAATTGATTGAGATTATTGTCGATTTATCTTTTGGTCACTTCTCTCTCGTTTGGCACTTTGTGTATTTTGTAAGCACTATTGTCTTAATTTTTTACTTTGCAACTAAAATAAACTTTAGTTACCATGGTGAGCACTTTGAACTGCAACAGACGGCAGCTGGTTTAATCTTATAAATTTAGGTAAATATCCCGATAATGACGGTGTGTGTGTATAATCCTTGTGTCTCGATCGTATCAAAATTCAATGGTCAATTGAATTTTTGATCGATGCCAAGCAAAAAGTTGCTTCAACTTCTGGGTCGACTCGGGGCTAGCAACTAAAGCATCAAAACGTGTAGATTCTCTACTTATATATACTCGGGGCGATGCTGTTTCTGCCGCTGCTTCTGCAACGACTTTGGGCGACAGCTGTTAACACTTGGACAGAGTGAAGATGCTGCTGCTGCTGCTGCTGAGGCCGACAACTGACCAACCGGTGCCAGTTTCGGTTTCAGTTTCGGTTTCAATCTCAAGCCCAGACCCAGGCCCAGTCGATTAGCAGCTTCGCAGACAAACTCATCGTCTCTGTTGTTGTAGTTGTTGTTGTTGTTGTTGGTGCTGCCGCTACTGTTGCTCTTAATGTTAATGTCAACGCTTAACACTGTTGCGGCAGCTTAACAGTCGCATAACATAAGTATACGCATTAAAAACAATATAAAAAAAATCGGAAGATAAAGACAGATGTTTCTATTGATATTTATATTTAGCTCTTTTTATTTGTTCAAATTAATTAAATGACAAGTGCCTAAATTTTAGCAAACATTTGTCCATTTAGTCATTTAGCCAGTTGGCCAGTTTTTTTAGACTTCTGCCTTAAGTCTGGTTTTCCTTGCTTTCTGGAAAACGAGTATTTCTTTTAAGTAATACAAATGATGGAACGAATGTGCTCGGCTTGAGTGTTAAACATATTGTCATGCAGAGTCAAATTTGTAAATGAGATTAACATTCGAACGCTGACTTGCCATGCAACGAAATGCGAGTTAAAATGTGTTGTAATTTTGGCAATAGCTTTCAAGGCTTTAATCGAACCACAGCAAACGCAAATATTTGTTAGTACAACTGCGAGTATTTCGTGTACCTTATAGATGAAGTATTTGTGACTATAGGTGAAATTACCTGCATAAATCAATCAAATTTCATGCAGTTTGTCTAACTGTGTGGCGGGGATTACAGCAAAGATTAGGCCTACACGCAGCTTGGAGATGAAGATGAACCGGTTGGTGCGTGCTTCATAGCATGCCGCATCTTGGGTCAGTCGTGGCGTCCAACTTTGGAATTGAGCTCTGAATGTTAAGGTAGGCGCGTACACAGACACTGCAGCCCCAATAACCAAATGACCTTTAAACGCAAAATGCGCTGTCAATAATAAAAAGGCAACACACACGCTCGACAATCGCCCGAACACATTTTGTTTTTATTAAAAACAAAAAGATGCTGCAGTCAACTGCCAGTTGTAGATAGAGATGCAGGCAGGGATGTCGAGATGTCGAGATGTAGAGATGAGCCCGAGCTTAAGTCGCAGCCAGTGCAAGATGAGGCCGCAGCGCAAGATTTTTGCAAGCCAAACTGGTTTCTGCTTAACCAAAAAGCTGCAACGTATTTGTTGTAAAAAAATATAAATAAACATACACCTAAGTAGATAATGAGCTGCATTTATTTATTTTTTTCTACTGCCCAAAAACATGATCTCGAGTCACGCCAAAGCGTCGATGACGATGCTCAAAACTCGACCAATTGGACGTCTACTACCCACGCGACGAAATCGACAATACGATTGTCTCTGTGATCAAACCTGCAGTTTAACAACTTCTAGTAGTTTTGCATATTCTTAAATATTTACTCTATAATCTAGCTCAATCTTCACTGAGGTGCTAAACTGGCTCATCATTCAAGAATTCAATTGAACAACTTTGAGCCGCTTTGACAAGCGCTTACACTTCTCAAAAGATCGAAAAAGTCTTCTGAATTAGTTTATATATATATTTTCTAACCAACGAGCATGTAGCTAAAAAATAATTATGAACTGAAATGTTGATCATGTTGTGAAAGATAAAATAAAGTTGAATAAATTAAATTACCCCATATATCAATTAAAATAATGAAGCTTTTATTTCATCAAATTCATGTTTGTTTTTCCTTGGTTAAGATAATTAAAATGTCTACCTTTTAGCACTTTAAACTTAATATTATCGAAAAATTAAGATACTTTTACCAGAGATGAGGCTAGATGTAAATATTCGCTTAAGTTTATAATGAAAGGAAAAGTGCCACCTGAAGTCCGTAAAACGATAGACTTTCTCTTAAATCTGATGTAGAAGTGTACTTAGATACTTTTAAAACCTAGTTGACCAAAAAGTGCTGTCTAATTTCCCAACAACTCGCATTCGGTATACTAATTTTTTTGGCAAGTGTATTGCATTGACATTTATGACATTATCAAATTGCGCTTATTTAAAGCAGCTAAGTATCAACAAAGTGTGTTAGTAGTCATTATAAGCTATTAAGAATAAAGTGAGTGCTATTCAGTTACACCTAAATGAAACATACACGTTACGACTTTAACATTAGGAAGTCACCCCTAAGAAGCTAATTGTTGAGATGACCGTCAGCTCAGTTTAGATACTTATCCATCCGCCTATTAATTGTTGTTTTTTTTTAATAGCATAGCCTCTGAAAGATACCCAAGTAGAGGTACAGATGACAAACGGACTATCCGACAAACATTCGGACAGCGATACGATGCTGTTGATGACAACTTCAACAATTCGGGTCATAACTTGCTTTACACGTCTGCTCTCAGAGGCAATGACACTTGGCGACTTGCTGACATTTTAAATTCGTCATTGTGACAAAGTCTTCGAGAAAAACAGAAAAACCATTTTATTGCAAATATTCAAAAGTTTCGGTATAGGAAAGAAGAGTTAAACATTTTTTCCGGCATATCATTGTGCATCCGCCGAGCTTGCAACATGCAAAGTGGCAAACACAATGATGACTGAAACTCTATTATTCAATCTGCAAAATAGTCGAAGGACGTGTTGTTGCTGATGTTATGGATCGATCAGTGAACAATACATGTGCATAAAATTGATTAAAATTAATTACTAAACTGGCTTCTCAAATTAAAGCACCCGATTTCCATGACATGGGCCAGTGCCACTGTGTATGCCGCATCGCATAGATTCTTCTAATTAGATTCAGATTCTAGACATATTTAACACTCCAATGTGATCCATTCAAAATCTGAAAATTAGCAACATCAAAAATAAACCATCCCATACTAGTTATTGTTTGTCTTTTGTTTTCAGTGCGGAAATAATTTGTAACTTTTATCGGAGCAAATATCGCATTTAATTAGCGGTATATGTTATATAGCGCTCTTGACAGCCATAAATCTTACCATTCAGGTGTTTAGGTAATAAATGATCCTCTGCCTACAACTATGTATGTATATCTAATCCTAGTAATTAAATACCTGCACGCCCCGACGATTAAAATTGAAATCAACACTTAAGCATAATTTTTTTTGGTCAACAAAAAAGCTGAAATAGCTGACAAGAATAGGCTTGCCGAATATTTATAATGGTCTATTCATCCACGTTTTCCAAATTGTCCAACACACATTGGGACACATAGATACAAAGATATATTTTAATTTGGCGGATCTTTATAGAAACCGCATAAAATACATTTATATTTAAGTTTTCAGTAAAATGTCGAGTCAGTCAGACCGTCAGTTGCGTCAGCAAATCAGAAGAATACAACTTTTTTGGACATCTTTAATTGTGCTTATGATTTATGCAAATGTATCCTTTATATAAACAAGCTCCAAATGAATCTACATACTAGTCAAGGCAGAACAAATTTTATTACTTGTCAAGCTGCTTTAGATTTATATTTATGTAAATAAGCGAATCAACCAGACAACAACCAGACCAACTAGTTCGGAATCACATTTCAAATCTTCGTTAGTTTTTTCTATGTTTAAGGAAGTCCATATATGTATACAACTACATATGTATATAATGAGCGGTTGGGTTTTAATATAGAGTATGTATATGCAATCGATCGTGGGGAATTGGATTAATGCGAAAACAATAGATTTTTATTCTTCTGATATTCTTCAGCTCTTTTCAAAAAAAGAAAGAAAAAAAACAAAGCATTTGTTCAAGGCCTTATGAAAGTAAAGATATTTATATTTTTATGTAAATTTATATAATTAAATATAATTTTTATATATCGTTGAAGCAATTGAAATTCCCGATTTAGAAATGAACATCAAAGTTTAAGATTTTGCATCATTTCATTCATTTTTTTTTGTGAAATAATTTATTTTAGCTGATGTTTAAAATATTTCGGCGTTCAATAATTACTTTTTGCAATTTTTTTCTTTTTGCTTTGACAGTTATGTTATGGTAATCATTTTAAACCTACTTCATTTGGGCTTGTTTATGGAAACAATCCAAAAAAAAAAACTGGGACTTTGATTTTGTTGTTTTTCGACTTATGTAATTAGCAATAGAATAAATCGTGCTAATATAAATGTACTTCATACATATAAATTAGTTGTCATTCGCAATTTCAATCGATAATATGCATACAAAAGTTAAACAAACGTTATTCTAGTCTTTTTATTGTTGTACAATTGCCGTCAGTCAAGTAATGAAACGAATTTGTTTTTAATAATATGCACAGGTTACTAACGGTGTTTTTATTATTATTATTATACATTTTTGGAATGTAGCTATAATGTATGCCATTATAAAATTTATTAAGTAGCTGTGAAATTTCATACAAAAAAAAAAACATAGAACGTAGTCGACGGCTGTCTGGTAAGTTCACAAAAAAGGTGGCCCAGAAAACGTGTTTACCCCAACAACCAACAATTAATAAGTCACATCAAGGACAATGCAAGACAACCACAACCAGTTTGGAACGGGCAATTTATTGTCCCAATTGCCGGCCATTGGCATTGAAATCCTTGTGCCTGGCCAATTCACTCTGCACTGGCCTGGCCTGAGGGTCACATGCTCGGGATCTGTGTCGGTGTCGGTGACGGTGTCGGTGCCGAGTATGCGGCAGATTTTTATCGGATTCCGCGAAACCTGTTGCTCTCAGAATCAATTGTGGAGAATTATGTAATAACTTACACGCCTTTAGGTCAACAGAAATTATTCAAGCAGATGATCGTATAAATATATCAAGCGTAGATTATAAATATATATAAGCAAAAGAGTGCGTAAAAGACTTGGCCAAAATGACAGATGTCAAGTAGTCATCAAAAATATGATTGAGCCAATTATTCAATTGACTTTTAAAGTGATTCAAGAGCAACTCAGACCGCAACGGAAGGTGCTCAACTTGAAGCTGAAAGTGAAACAGAAACGGAATCAGATTTGATTTATGGTCATGCACATCAAAACCCAAAAAGCTCGATTTCTGGGCTGGTAAATTAGCCTAGTTGTATACAAAAAAAGAAGCCAAGTTTTAAGTGCAAATCAAGCCAAAAAATTGGAGCAGCTTCGTTCACACGAGCCGACGGACACAAGGTTGTTAAGTGAACTGTGATCCAAGTCAAAACAAAAGCAAATTAGAAAAAATATACATAAACTATACTGATATAAACATAATATGTATGTAATGGAGGGTTCAAATGGCTGCTTAACACATTCTGCGCGTCTTGGCCAAATTTGTGCGAGCTGCGACAAATAAAAATCGAAAATTAATTTTAAAATAAAACGACTAACTGAACGGGTTATTTAATTTTAAAGCGAACTGGTTTTTTGTTTCTACCAATAAATGTATATATAAATATGTATGTTTGTGTATGCATCTCACAGATACAAATGTATTTGTATAGCCTTACACAGAAAGGCTCTGTGACGACTTGAAGTTCTACGCCCAAAAAATTACAAGTTTCGCATGCAAATTTTCAAGTTTGGTTTTTGTTTTCCCCACTTTTTAGAGCTTACATATTTAATTCAATACGATTTTATTGATGTCTACTGTTTGCGGTTGAATTAATTTGAAGCTTAAGTTCGACGCCTATGGCAACAAACATCTCAGAATGAATTATCTGTTAATGAGGTTTAATTTTGAACTCAAATTTCTTGTGGCGCCATAGATAGTTTCCGCATAGAACAAGATGTAGAAAAATATGTATATACATACCATACACAAGTGCAACGCCTTGGCGGACATCTAATCGCTCTGCCCAAACATCTCACCATTAAGGCGAGAAAAATAAGACTGAAAACGTGCCATCCACTCGATCTCCCAACTAGAGTGCTCTTGTAAATATGAAATTTTATATAATGTAATTTGTAATATGAATAAGTAACTTATTACTTAGTACCTAATCATGTAAACATCCTTGTCACTTATTTTTGTATGTTTTCCACTGAATGTAAAACTACTTTGATTAAGTTGTTCAAAAGTAACAGAAAGCTTGTTAAACAATATTACAAAATTTACCAAAAAAAATAAAATTACTTTGCTTAGATAAGATTGATGTACTGCCATAAGTATGCTATAGAAGATGTATATAAAAATATATATATAATCCTGAACACGCCTGATACTATATTGATTGGGAGCTATAATCTCGCCTCAGTCTCCGATAAGTCTGGTTTGTCAGCTGAAGGTTATTCAGACAAGTTTTTAGCTCTTCTACGTGTGTAGCATCAAATTAAAATCAAATCGAGATAATATAAGTAAATAAAATATAATTTTATTTTAAAGCAAAGGCTGTGGCCACAGATCGCAGAGTTTATTTTTTTTTTGAGAGGCCAAAGCCACATAAAATGGGCGCCTAACTATTTATTAGCTTTAATTTGAATTTCGTTTCGTATAATGCTGCGAACAAAACTCGTTGAGCCGCTTCTGCAAAGATGCTTCTACACATTTCACAAAACTACAAAAAAAAAACTAAAAAGTAGAAACAACAAAAATCAACATCGAACTAAAAAATCAAGTTCACCTCGAGTGTATCAAATTTGTATAAAATTCATCAGCCAGCAAATACGTCAGCTGGAAATACTCACATGCTCATACATACACACACACTTATGTTCATACACATACACACATGTGCTTTAAAAGCCACAAACATTTCTAGTGTTATGCAAAATAGAGGAAGCACTGCGGTCGCAGTGCCAAAGCCAACTTCAAAGATACAAAGATACTCATGCACGTACGAAATATGTATTTCCATCTCGATGATCACTCGCAAAGTGTACCTGTTGAGCATCGATTAGCATTAGCATTTTAGTATGAGCATTAATGATTTTCACTAATGTCTCAAGACATAAATCAGTCACTTGTTTATCAATTGGATATGGTATCTACTATTCGATGTTGGCTTCTTCCATCGGCAGCAATTTTGTATGGATCCACTTGAATATAACATTTGCACACATTAATTATTATGTCTTTTATGCTTGTAGGCAATATGTTTAATGAATCTCCATTGTTTATACAAAGCACATACACTTTTTCGCTTATTAGTAATTATAGTTTTGATACTGCAACCGTTAAAACATTCTCAGAAATATTGTTGATTTCATGTGAATCAAGTTTAAAGGCGAATACAAATTTTAAAAATTTGGTTGAAACTGTGGGCGTAATTGATTTTTATTGATATACCGTTCTGCCGTGCACAAAAACATCTACAATATCAACCTGATTACTATTTAAAAACAAATTTACAAACTTGGTCCAGTTGCTCTTCAAGTTGATGCATATATGTTTTATATATATTATGCCCATAAAGATTGTATGTATAGCCACTTTAGAAGGTATTATGATGTTGTCACAAAATGTGTAACGTATTCAAGGAGGCGGGGCAGACCCTATAGTTATATAAACTATGGATCAGTATGTAGAGCTTTCCGTCTGTCTTTTTATTCTGTTTGTCATTTCCTATGCAACCTTGTCTCTCAGTTTTAAAACTTTCTTGGTAAAATTCAATCCTTTTTGCTGCAGGCTTTACATATCGGTCAACAAATCAGCCTTTAGTATGAAAAACTTTTGGATTTCGAACTTACAAAAGTTGAATACAGATCTCTTCAAGGGTATGAAGTCGTTGGTGTGCCAAAGATAGCGTTAAAGAATTTGTTTAAATCATTTATTATTAAACGGAAAAAAGGAATACAATAATATTTAAAATCTAGGTTCTTCAATATTCACTTAATCAGTGCAGGCCACAAGACAATGTGCTGCTACCTACGCAGACGAATAATGTAATTAAAGAAGCACTGAAGCAGTATGTATGTAAAATGGAGTATTGACACCAATGGCAGCAGGTGTGCAAACTTTGCATTCGTCACACGACCAACGACTTCTGGAATCATACTTCAGCATAATACGTCCCATAATTACCTTGGCGTTATGCTGGATAGAACGCTGAACTTTTAAAAGTACACAACCATGGTCCAAAAGGCGGTTATGGCAAAGCGGTTATGGGAATAGCTTGGCTGCTTGCACTTTGCAAATAAGCTATCCTTGTACAGTAAGGTTACAACATACAAGTCGATCTTTAGTCCCATATGGCGGTAATCCCTACAGATTGATGACATTGCGGCTAAATCCAATTCAAATTAAATAAGAATCGTTCAAGCCAAAATCCTTAAAAAATCTGTATTGTACCCTGTATTGGTACCCTGGCCAACTAAGCATATTAAAAGAGACCTTAAAATACTCAAGGTTGGTGATTTAATCCCGACGTTGTCCACAAAAAATTGTGAAAGAATTGGCTGTCACCCCAACCCACTGGCGAGGCGACTAAGAAGAAAACCTACAGAGAAAAGACTTAAAAGGTGTCATCCGCAAGACCTCCCCACGAGAAGCTTTGTCTAAAGAAATATCTTTCCAATTTTTCAAATAAGTGTTAAATTCCATGATTTAGGTAAATAATACATAAAGTCAAACCCCAGCAACAGTTCACCGCGTCGAAAAACGAAAAGTTAATCAAAATTCACATTTTGTAAAATTGTTCTTCCAAAACGTATTCATGTTATTTATTTAAGAAATTTACACAAAAATTAATTTATTTTATGTGCAAACCATTTGCGGTCTTACACAAACTAAGTTTTTTTGTATTTTTGCTAAAATTTACATTTGAAATTGAGAGCATGAAACATTTGGATTATTCCAAAAAATATCTCTTGAATGAGCAGAAATCTAATCAAAAAGCTAAGGGAACAGTGCAGTCTTAATAAAACCGTTTTTTAATTTCCAAAAATGTTTAATTACGTTAATTTATATATATATCAACATCGCCCGTTTGTACTTTTTTAAAGTACAGGGTCTACAAATTTTGAGTGCCCCACATATCTAGCGACACTATGGGTACACGGCGATTGCTAAAAAACTAACTCCAAACAAGTTGTTTTTGCTATTTTTGATATTATGCTCAGCTTTTAATGTGCTTTATTATGCAAACGAATTTGAAATTTTAAAAGTAACTGCCATTTTGTAAGTACATTTCAATTCCTCTAAGCACAAAAGTTGACGGTACATCTTTTAAAAGACGAAAACAATTTTATATTTTAAAGTACAAAAACGTATGAATGTTACGTGAAACACGCGAGATTTGCTCATATATATTATGTAGTTATACCACATAATGTAATTCTGTGATTGCTGTAATTTGTTGAATGTATAACTTGTCAAGCTGCCAATAAAGTATCAGAAAACATGTTTATAAAAATATTATATTCAATTTTTTTTAATAAAATAAAAAAAGTTAAAAAAAACAATTTTTAAACAGTTTGGATGTTTCGGACATTTTGTAGATATTTAGGCTGCATACTTTTAAGCTGCGGAGATATATAAATATTTTTTTAGACCCAGTACTTTAAAAAAGTACAAATGGGTCTATTAAGTTAGTGCAAAAAAAGTGCGTAACAGGCAGAAGGAGGCGTGGCAGACCCCATAGAGTATATATATTTTTGATCGGCATCAACAGCCGAGTCGATATAGCGGTGTCCGTCTGTCCGTCTGTCTGTCTGTCTGTCTGTCCGATTTTGTGTCGCCTAGATCTCAGAGACTATAAGAGCTAGAGAGACCAAATTTGGCATGTACGTTCATCTATATCTTGCATTGAACGAATTTATTTTAGATTTTTGCCACGCCCCTCTCCGCCCCCGTAAATTGAAAAATAAAATTTCGAAGTCGAATGACGAGAGAACCTTTAAAGCTAGCGCCTTAATTTTTAGTACATACAATACACACTATTGTTCAAACCTGTCCAGAAAATTTCATTATAATCGGATGATATACATATATATATATATATATATATTGGGCAAGATCAAAATTAAGATCAATTACTCAGACCCAACATTTGTTGAGAGGATTGGGAAAAACCCAAGAAAAACCCAATCAGGTCTGACATCATGTTAGTGTTAGTTATTATGAGTTAGAGAGAATTAGATAGATTTCTTAATAGTAAAAGGTGAGGCCTCTGAATTGAAGACATAGTAAAGTCTATTATAATCCGTACAGAGCACTCGAAAGTGTTCATGCAGGGAATAGTTATTAGTACAAAGATTAAGGGATAATGGTAAAAATTACGAGTGTGTCTGGCAGGAACTGAAAAATTAATTTGACTTAATAAATAAGAAGAATCAATTTCCCCAGTTACTAATTTAATAATAAACATGACGTCAAGCATAATACGAAGGTTAGTTAAGGTGGGTAGCTTAATTAAAATAAGTCTACTTGTATACGGTTGTAAATTAATGCCTGAAACCCAGCTAAAACCTCGTAAGGCAAATAATAAAAAAATTTGTTGAACAGATTCGATACGATCCAGATGATTAGAGTATTGTGGAGATTAAACACACGAACCATATTCCAGAATCGGTCGAATAAGAGATACATAAAGAAAGGGAAAACTCATGAAAACTAGTAGGAAACACCAGATTATCCACAATAGACCAAGATATTTCAGGTAAGTTAAAGTCTCCCAAAGTCTAGAGGATGTCAATCGTATATTAAAAAATGTAGTAAGCTACAGTGGAGCAAGCTCGACAGTAGGAGACCCAGTACTTTTTGAGAGCAAAGCGTTCACTATAGATTGATCTTCAATGTTCCCTACCATGCAATAGATGGCGCCACTACGAAATAAGTTAATTAACACAGAGGTCGCTAGCGTCTTTTCTTCTTCCTTTTGCCCGTAACATTGTTAGTTGAATAACTTTCGCGTTTATCATCCGATTGGAATGAAATTTTCTGGATAGGTTTGGATTATAGTGTATGTTATTTGTACCAAAAATCAAGGGGCTAGCTCTCAAGGGGCTCTTGTAATTCGACTTCAAAATTTTGTATTTCAATATTCAGGGGCGGAGGGGGGCGTGGCAAAAATCTAAAACAAACTTGATCAATGGGAGATATAGATGAACCTACATGCCAAATTTGGTGTCTCTAGCTCTTATAGTCTCTGAGATCTAGGCGACACAAAAAGGGACAGACAGACAGACAGACAGACAGACAGACGGACAGACGGACAGACAGACAGACGGACATGGCTATATCGACTCGGCTGTTGCTGCTGATCAAGAATATATATACTTTATGGGGTCTGCCACGCCTCCTTCTGCCTGTTACGCACATTTTTTTTGCACAAACGTAATAGACCCATTTGTACTTTTTCAAAGTACTGGGTCTAAAAAGTATTCAAGATAAACAAAAAGATCCGATTGCGGCGGGATTTAGGAGCAGGCTATATAAACAGAAGTTTGACAAACAGTTCCGAGCTACTATGTATGTTATATTAAATGCAACTAAGTAGTACGAATCTGATTACAAGGGCTAGGGGCAAGTGAAAACTTTCTATGACATGCCTGTGTAAAATACCCAACTTCGATCCAAAGGTTTTCACTATAGTTCAAGACTAGCCCAATAAAGGTTTTCTTTAGTTTGAAATATACAGCTTTATTTGGGCTAAATTAAACACATTTATGTTTATAAATTACTATTTGTATGTTTTATTACATCGATTTTGTGATCGTTGTGTAGTTCTCTTAACAATTAAATTCAGTATATTAGGACACTGTCAAACTAATACAAATAACATACATACATTTAAATGGTTAGTATATAGGTTCACAGAAACACAGATACAAGGACCTCAAATACATACAGTCATACACGCATACTAAACATTAAGCTTATCTACTTGAAATCCTCTAAGGATCACGCTTCTTACGATGAATGACAACAGAATTATATGTAAGTCAAAAATTGCTTAACACATTATTGGATTAACAGTTAAACTAATGCTAGACTTTCATACTTTCTATGTACAAATAAAAACTAGATGATACACTTTGCATATGCATATGGGCATAGTTCGTAATTCGTTAACTTAATCTTATAATCTGCTTTCAGTTGTATACAGATTAAGATACATTTATTTTGGATGCAACAAGTCTTTTGAATGTGAATGCTTCGTTTGCGATTGCGATTGCGATTACGCTTACGATTGAGGCCTGGTCACAGTTTACAGCTCCGTCGAGTACTCCTCAGGATTGACATTGAACTTGCGCCAGCATATGTGATCGCCCGCAGCAGCAGATGTGGGCGGAGGTAGCTTGGTCGTATTCACATTGACTACGGAGCTGGCGGATCGCTTGATGTGATTACCAGGCGGATGCAGCGCCGGCGCTAGGGGCAGGCAGCCCGTTGATCGACCCAAGGGATTACGAGACATGACCGAGTTGGCATTGCCATTCGCCTTGGTATTGCCGTAGCTAATGAACTCATTGGAGGGCGAAATCTCGATGCGAGTCGAATGATTACCACTACCTCCATCCGAGAGCCGTCTGATGTACACCACCTCACGGTGCTTTTCCACACTCGTTGGTCCAGGTGGAATGTGGGTTAAAGTCTGCGGTTGGGCCATTTGACGTGCACGCTGTGAGTATCTCATCAACTTACTATCACTGGCCTGGAATGGCACATACTGCTGTGTGATGCCTGGAAACTTGTCCACGCTGATGTCTTCCTCGATGGCCGAGTCGCCGAACATGGAACCACTGTAGTTGGGCGAACTGTTGCCCGGCGTGGAAGATTTCCAATGTGTCTGCTGCTGATGTGCCGTCTGCCCATTTATGCCAATCTTCTGTGCACTCGAATATTGACCTTTCTTAATAGAGTGAGTGTAATCTCGTGTGCCGCGGCGACGCAATGTGAAATCACGACGTCCGGTATCCTGACAGACCGATCGCCATTGTTTCCACGAATGACGAGCCAGTGGATCAGCTGGACCCCATTCCTTTGCTGGTTTGGAGGCCTCACAAATCATACCAAAGAAATTATACTCCACCTGGCGGAAGATCTGCACACAAGCAATGATGAGGATCACAGCCAGAGCGAATAGTATGGGTGCCCAGCGGGGTAAGTAACTTGCCAGCAGATCATCCTGATCATCGTCGGCACACCACCAGACAAGTATTCCGGTGAGAATAGCCGGGCAGCTGAACCACTTCCACATCCAGACTCGACAAATAGGACGTCCAATAGAGAACTCAAGATCCGTATAAATATTTTTGGCGCCATAAATCCACGTAATAGCGATCAGCTCAAATACCAAAGACGTAATAGCCAAGGTGCCCACAACCCGAGAGTCCAGGACACGCGCTATTATGAATTTGGGAGCTGCAAAAGACATGACAGCCACCACCAAGGCTATCAAGCAGATTACATAGTTAGGACGCCGAGGAATTAGACGCGTCGAGGTGTACAACGCAACGGTGATGGAGACAAGAGCGGAGAGGATAACAAGTGCATAGATGAGCGAAGGAATGAGATGATGCATCATCTCGCTTTCCGTCTGTGAGCCACGCACGACACGATCATAAATGGCAGTCAGTGGCTTCAGTTCATCCATAAAGCCGCTATCCGATGCATCAAACTGCACCATGAACAAAGTCACGGCAATGGCATTGATCAGCAGGTTGAAGCACAGATACACAATAGATGTGCGCACTGCATCGCCCTTATAGAGGAACTTCCCCGTCAACATCGGCAATGCGCCGAAACCGCAATTGACCGAGAACAACACCTGCATTAGAGCATTAAACCAGATGTTGCTTTCCGCCAAAAGGCTGCTGTGATAGGGCCATAGCTTTGGGAAGTAATGCTGAGAGAATGAATTACGCACTTCCCAGCCAGTCAAGGCACAGAGCAGAAACAATCCTGTCAAGCCATAAACAAATAGACTACGCCTCAGGATCTTGCCATTGTGAGTGCTAAAATGAGAAAGGATTAGTGTTAAATGATATTTAGCAAGTGGAGTTGCTCATACGCACCACAACATGACCACAATCCATAGACCAATTAAGCCAGCTGCCAGCAGGCCAAAGTAAAGTGGATTACGCCAAAAGGGCATCAAAAATGTCTGTTGCAAGCACTCCTGTCCACTGTTTCCAGTTACCGAGTAGCCGTTCTAATTAATTAAATAAATATTGTATTAAAATAACA
This sequence comes from Drosophila neotestacea, assembly GCA_035044365.1. Classification (NCBI taxonomy): domain Eukaryota; kingdom Metazoa; phylum Arthropoda; class Insecta; order Diptera; family Drosophilidae; genus Drosophila; species Drosophila neotestacea. The sequence goes on along the minus strand of JAWNMD010000157.1, from coordinate 1,815,014 downwards.
TTTTATCTTAATGTCAGTACTAACTACTTACCATATTAAGCTTAAGAGTTCTAGCACATTCCCGAAATGGTATTGCATTTGAGGCAAACATTCCTATATAGCCAAGGGCAAGCACAGCCTGAAGTGAAACCCAGATAGCCGACAGCCACGACGCAAAGCGACTTATAATACAGGCCCCTAAATGACAATAAGAGAAAAGCAAAAAAAAATTGTATATAAATTTTCGGCATTCTCGAATAATCAAAGCTTGCAAGTTATAATTGTATTGAGTTATCTTTACTCGCACAGAAAAGAATATTGTGAACTGTGTAAGTAAGGATTCATGTGGGATTACAAATTGAGTTCAAGTTTTGAATTAAGAAACTATTGCAAATACTTGTGATTGCTGAAATTAAATAAATTTCACAATGAAAATTTTTATTATTATGTTTTAAATGCCATTGCATGCAATATATTGCTCAAATGTAAAAAAGGGGCGATACAACGAAGGCATTCCTCTGCAGCACCCAGCATTATGTGTATTATACTGAGGTCTTTTCGAAGGTGTTGTGTCGTAATTTGCAGTTTTCATTTTTGCTTTTTGCCATTATTAGTATGTTGCTCATATTGCTCATTTTTGAATCGTTTGTTTTTCTCGTTACAATTTGTTTTTGGTTTATACTTTTGTTCATTTAGAATTTGCCTTAAACGTCTCTATGGTTATTTTTTGTGGACGCGCCGCACCAGCAACTTCCCTGAAGGCGGGCTGGACATATGGTACCATATCCATGTACACCACAACTTAGGTGAGGAGCAGGACTTAGCAGATGACCTCGTCTGCAGCTCAGATGTTGTTGTTGTTGTTGTTGTTATTTGTGTTCTTGGAGGGGAGAGGAGCCAGAGAGAGCCCAAAGAGCCCGGGCTCTCTTCCCAGCCGGCCCTTGGGCCGTATGTCGGCATTGGCGCGCCAGCGATTACACGAACGGGACACACACACCAATGCATTTTGAAGTTTTTAATATTTTTTTTATGTTTTTTTTTCAGAGTTTTTCATTTTGTCCTGATAAACACGATGATGATCATTACCTACTAAGTCACATTTAAGTTAGTTCGTTTTTTTAGTGTATTTTTATATGTTTTTAAGTTTTTTTGTTTGCATTGATATTCTTTTGGTCTGATAGATTTTCTTTTGTCATTATTTTATCTTTGCGTTTCGTGATTTCTTGTTTAGACTTTTTGTTGTTTATATATTTTATATATAAGTAGTTTGCTCCTTTGCATTTGCATTTTGCGAATTGCATTTGCTTTGTTTTTGCTTCAGAGTTTGACCAAAGTTTGCGTAACTTATCTGCTTTGCCATCCAACGGACACAATTTCAGATTTGGGTAAACGGGATGTGTCCAACCGTCGTCACTGCGAATGCACGACCGCCCCAATGATCCAAAAACCGTATTCGGTATTTATGCTTCAACTTTTGGAACAACAACTTGAGAATTATAAATTGAAAAGTGCAATCGTTGCAGCTTTCGCAATGAGCTTTAGTCCTGCCAGGGGGTTGCACAGCACAGCTTTCATTTTAAGGGTTGATTTCGGCTGTGCAACCCCACCTGTTGCCATGTGCAACATTAATGGCCATAGAGAGACCTGTTGCTTACCTTTGAATATGGGCGAGGCTCGCCATGTATGTGCCGCCCCTTGACCGAGAAACTGCCCCACAGCTATTTCGAGCAGTATCATAGGCAGACCGACTAGAAACAGCAGTATCACATACGGCACTAGGTAGGCCGACCCATACCGATCCAGTTCACGTGGGAAGCGCACCACATTGGCATAGCTGACGTTCAAGCAAATGCAAAGCACAAGGCCACGAAACACCGAACATTTTGTCTGCAATAAGATAAAGAAACAATTTTGTTAAACATTTCAAGTTATAGGTATCTAACAACTGCAAACAAAACACCTGCAATATAAATTCGTTAACATTTCCGGTACTTCCGCTTTCGAGTTGTGTAACATTTATTATCTTTTACTTATTTTATGTTTTGTTTATTTCTAACGGCTAAAAAAAACACTCGCAAAAAATCAAATATCTCCCCTTTTGGTTGGTTCTTATAATTTTTGTATACATTAAGCTGTCTCGTAATGAGCAGCAAAAGAAAGTAGCGCCCCATTATAAAGGTCTGTGAAGAGGCCAAAATGCCGACGCCTGCGAATATGTACCGCATAAGCCCATTAGATGCGGGGGAAAACACCACCAAGCACAGTAAAAACACCAACAACAACAATAAAAAAACAACAACAACATCAGTAAATACTTTCAAAAACGAAAAGGCAAAAATAAAAGAAAATATAGCGCAAGCTAACTTTGGCGCGCCAAAGTTTGGATACCCTTGCAGTGCCCTGTGTAAGCCGACAGATTTTTTACAAAATTTGTTAAATGTTGATTTTAAGCCGATCGTTCCTATGGCAACTATATGATATAGTAGTCCGATTTACACCAAATTTGGTCAGCCTGTTTAAAACTTAATCAAACACACACTGTGTATATTTGGTTGAGATATTTTGAGAAACAAAAAAGTTTTTCATACAAAATGTTGATTTTTAACCGATCGTTCCTATGGCAGCTATATGATATAGTAGTCCGATTTAAACAAAATTTAGTCAGCCTGTTTAAAACTTATTCAAACACACAATGTGTATATTTGGTTGAGATATCTTGAGAAACAAAAAAGTTTTTCATACTAAATGTTGTTTTCGAACCGATCGTTCCTATGGCAGCTATATGATATAGTAGTCCGATTTACACCAAATTTGGTCAGCCTATTTAAAACTTAATCAAACACACAATGTGTATATTTGGTTGCGATATCTTGAGAAACAAGAAAGTTTTTCATACTAACTGTTTATTTTCAACCGATCGTTCCTATGGCAGCTATATGATATAGTTATCCGATCCGGCCGGTTTCGACATATGTACTGCGTGCAGCAAAAAGACGGACCTGTACCAAGTTTCATCAAGATAGCTTCAAAACTGAGAGACTAGTTTGCATAGAAACAGACGGACAGACGGACAGACGGACAGACAGACGGACATGGCTATATCGACTCAGCTCGTCGCCCTGATCAAGAATATATATACTTTATGGGGTCTGTGAGGCTTCCTTCAATGCGTTACACATTTCGTGACAAAATTATAATACCCTCTGCAAGGGTATAAATATATAACTAAAAGCTCGAAGCGCAAAATCACAACAACACTTATATATAAATTCGCTTGGCAGTGGAACGTTTTTAAGTGAAATTCATTCAGTGACGCTCAGTTATCCGGACAGACCGACAGACATCCTGACGATAAAGTAAATGTAGTTAATAAAGCGCAAAACCACACAGTGAAAATGTAAACAAAAAGCCAAACGCCGAAACACTCCAACCTCAAGCGTCAGTTGAGGCTTCCATTGGAACAAGCTAGGCCAATTACGAGTATACGAGTACTCATAATCTGTCTATAAGCAAGTATTAATAGACATATCATGTGGCGTATCTCGCATAGCATGTCCCGTATCGACAAGCCAAGCATAAAGTTATTGCATTTGTTTAAGGCGATTTATAATTTAACATTACTATATGTGCATAATTATTTTCAACTTACTTTTCGATAATAACGGAAGGGCACATCCTCATGTACAACATATAGATAATCGGCTAGATATTTTGTGGTTGGTATTTCCATCTTTGGACAGATTTTATATTGTTTATAGGTGCAAAAGAATTTGTCATTTTCTTGCATTTGATATTTGTTGCATAAAATTTAAGTGGATTTTTGCTTTTGCTTAAATTGAATATCAACTTTTAATTAGCTAAATTGCTATAATATATTTTGTATTAAACTTTTTTTAAATTACACACAAATATATCATTTTATCTGAATTGTATTGTTATAGGTGACCAGTAAAATGCAATTAAATTAAGTTCACTTTTACATAGCACGTTTCATTGCAATTGACTACATTGAGATTCAGATTCAACATTTATATTTAAGCGCCATACATTTCGATGGAATATCTTTTATGTCAGACTACCAATAACAGGAAAACAATAACAAAATAAGCTAAGAAGTAATAAAAAGCAATGACATAGTAAAGAGATTTATAAAGAGATATTCAAAACCACATATGTGTGCATATGAAACAAGCTATCGCGTTACGACAACGTCGCTTTAAATATTAATTGGCAACACCTTCATTGCTTAGCCCTGAACCGCTTATTGAATGTCTTTTGCGAATTTTTAACGACAATCGCATCGTATATCAGCGATTTCAGTCATTTTTGTTGTTGGTTTTCAACGTCATTGGCAAGAGTGACATCCGTAAACATAGACGAATACGAAGACGACGACAAAGCGGTATATTGTCATTAGATATGGACTGTAGGCATTATCATTACGATACACGAAACATCTGAAGACATGCTGACAGCACGATACACACACGGCGTATGAGTAATGCAACGAAATGCAATCGACGCTGAATTGGTTTCGCATTCACACATTTGCAAACACGCTGCATATAAATCGTTTGTTTGAATCGTTTAAATCGTATTCACTCGGAAATTGCATTGGTTACGCGAAGCGATCGCCACTCATAACTGAAGCAGCGCCGAGAAGCGACTGCGCCGCCGACTTCTCGACGAAAATTGCGAAGCGCATTGGCTGAATTATGATTGGAAAATCGAATGAGACACCGAAAACGAGTTTTTCATTAATGAGTGTGCGCGCCGCTGACGCCGTTTTATGGGCTTTTCTTCTTCCCATCACAATAAAACAGACTCACAAACACTCACTCGAATTAGAGTTGAAGCTGTTGAGGTTGCTGAAAACTGGCGGTTTGAGGGGAACTTGTGAGACACTGGGGGCGACCACACGTACCGTGCGAGCGAGCATGAACCGAGCTGCTCTCTCATTAATGCAGAACTGACGCTGACTAGGCGGGCGCGAGCCTCTAAAGCGTGGCTTTCTATCGCACAGTCGCTGCGCAAAGTTAGCGCCCAAGAGCCGAACAAATCCGAACCAAGCCGAGCTTGTACTTCGTTTCACGGGTAGTGCTCGCCACTCCACACAAGGCACGCATCACTGAATTCTCCTCAACCGAATTCTATGAGTGTTTTCTGATGTTTTCATATATCTGTTTAATACAATTCTTCTATGTTTTTTTCAAGTTTCTTTCTCTCAACTCTCAGCTCGAATCTTCTGTGTATTTTTCGGTTAACGCCCACGCGGTGCGGCTTCCCAGATAATCTAATTGAAAGTTCTGCCAACTGTCGCGCATTTCGCATGTCGTGGGCATAATTAACTTAAGGCAAGAGCAAGCGCACCGAGCAGGAAGTATTCTAAGGCAAAGAGAAACTCGTCTATTAGTCTTGGCCATTGCGATGTATTCTTTTTTTTTTTTTGCTTGTGCTTCTTCTCACAGTTAAATTAAATTTCATTTTAACACGTTCTAAGCAACAACACAGACACACAATCTCATAATTTTTATAATTATTATGTAAGCGTGCAAACGCAACTGGCGCATCATCTTGACTCGAACGAGAAACTGAACCCTCAATCGAGACAGAGTACAATAACAAGAACGAGAACGAAAAAAAGAATTAGAACGAGATCGAGTTCGAGTTCGAGTTCGTGTCTGCGCACATAATTAACAATACTCAGTGCGCGCCTCAATAAATAAATAAAAAAGAACAGACTAAGATCAGTTCAGGTCGAAGACTGCGCTTTAATACAAAATCAAAATAATACTTAATTGTTTTGATATTTAAAATTACACACCAGTTAAATACGTAAATTTAAATATAAAATCGTCAAATCGAGTCTATATTGGCCCTATATTCAATCTGGCCATAATCAAATCTTGCAACGGAAATGTCGACCCATTAGACGACGAATTGATGGATTGGCCGAGCTCGGCCGAGAGCGTGACTTTTCCGAAAGCTGTATATGTGTTTGATAAGCATTAATTCAGCGCTGTCGTACACCTTCATATATAGAGAGTTGTTGAATCAATGAATTAAGTAATAAAGTTAGTAAATCAAATAAAGAAGTGAGATGAAAATAATTCACTAATATTGCGGAAATTTCGAATAATGTATTTTTATGTTTTTAAATAATATTCTTTATTTGATTTAACACATTATTAATTCTCTATAGAGAATTTACTATAGATATTAAATACTTTCGTTATATAAACTAAATTTGTGCATTTTATAGGGTAATCTTAGAGTCGACTAATCCGTAGTTGATTATGCTTGGCTGTCAGGTTGTGTCTACATATTGTTTAATACTCGAAGAATTTTTATTTTTGGCCTTACGTTTAGCATTCATAATTGCTTTATTTTCATAAGCTTTTGGTGGCTTTTTCAGATTTGTGTGTTTGGCATTTCAAATGGACAAAGTATCTGTTGAAATTTAGCTTCATTTGAAAATAATAATAATAATAAAATAATAAATAACGAGCCGGCAAAAGTAAAAGCGTGGGGCTGGCTGTCCAATTGAAATCTGAGTCGAGAATGAGCCGGAAACAAACAGAATGTGGCCTAAAAATAAGCCTTTCATTGATTTTCTAATTATATAGAATTGGTTTTGAATGTTATTTTTATGTAGAACCCATAGAGTCAGCATTAAACTTTTTGGCCTTCTATCTCATTTGTAGCCGGACAACAATTACGAGCACCATTTTATAGATGTTTTTATTAATGCGTCTGTCAATTGTACGGGGCTCGACACGAAATTGGAGTGTGAAAATGCGCCCACAATGCATGCTGAAACTGATGACAAAAGACGCCTGGAAATCTTTTGTCAACAGATTGAATAAGAGACGATTGCTTTCAAAACTCGCTTGGACAATCTCTTTGTGTCTTGGCTACTTACTTGAAATGTTGTTAAGTATAGTGTAGGGATGCATCTGGGGGCACTCGAGCATTGCGGTCTGTCTGTCTGTATGTCAGTCGCTCTGTGACATGGCTATTGTTTTACGATTTTTGGTGCGTCTCGTCTAATCAGTAGCAAGTGAAAGGAGCTGTAATCATGAAGCCATATAGCTGCCATATCGCCAACTCGCCAAGTGCTCCGTTACACCCAACCCGGTAGCGCAGTGTAGCGCAGCGTTGGGTTTCTCAATTGTCGTTACTCCATTTGGATTCTCTGTCTGTGCACACATATACCGAAATTCTGCTGTCCACTGGCCAGTGGTCACTACGCTGAACAAGCAACTTGGCCACTTTCACTGTGGAGGCAGCTTTCAAAAGCCCATGTCCGCCAAGCAATTCTAATAACCGCCAATTATCATATTGCTTCCCACAACCGCAAAGTCGATCCAAATGGAGTCAGACGCAAGTCGATCCGGTTTTTATAATCATTCGATTGGTATCAATGCAACAAGCGGTATCAAAATGACGTCATCACTAAATTGACAACGAATCATATTATATATCAAATCAGGCAGTCAGTCAGTCATGTAGTCAGTAAGTCAAATTGCTAGTCCACAAGTCAACCAATATTGCAGTTTTGGGCTGTGCCTCTCTTAACGCACAAAACGTGCAACTGGCGCCGCGACGCTAAATTTGCACCGAAAGTACAAGTCGAGTAGTTGCTGCACATTTTTTCGTTTTGTTGAACTTGTTAATCAGCGAATTGGAAACGAAAAGGCATAAGAGATGAAGTAACTGATACAAGTACATGTGCTCTGTGTACAACACCCGCTTCACACACAAACATACACAAAGACACAAAACACGAGTAAGCGACGACGGGGCGGCTACCTGGTTTTTGTAATTGTACAAGCCATTGCAAATCAGTCGGTTTATGAGTACTCGTATTCATATGCGCATGTGAATAATTATTATATGATTGCGAATCTTAAGTATTTTTCAATGCATTCAGTTGATTTGCAACTAATTAAATTCATGCTGAGTATATAATAATATATGTATGTATGTATATAGTGCTTTGGTTAAATATTTATATTAAACTTTCGACTATACAAACAGAAGACTTAAGCGACAAACTGGTTCAATCGCAGCCTTGAACTTATGCTATGCTCTTATACATTAACTCAAAGCAGCTTCAAAAAGTGTAGCATGCTTTTAGACTGCTAGATTTATTGCGGTGCAGACATTCGCTAAAGTAACTGTGCTATGAAACTGTTATACATACAAGCCGAAGCAATTGGAATTTAAATGAAAGAAAGCTTGGATTTCTGCGGTAAAATTAAAATGATTTGTGAATGTTTAAAAAATAAAGAAAAAGAGAATATCAGCCCTAAGTGTGTACTAATTGTTATTTCATATAACGGAAAACTGCAAAGCTATTTACTAAATTTGTTCTACACTTAAGCATTCTCACAACCAGAGAAAGACTTTTAGCATTTCCAACTCATCAAAAACATTTGCAATTAGTTAAACTAAAATTTTAAATAATCTTATTTGAAAAAACGTCAGCTTTAGTTACAGTAGTCAGAATACCAGTGTTTGTAATAACAAATTAAGGACATTCCTGTTAAAACGATAAACTTAATTAAAATCAATTATCAGCACTCTGGCGTATTTTCAATTTGCACTTTGCACTCATTACAGAACATGAATAACAAATGCAATTAGCGCAAATTGTAGAATTGCCGCTAGACGTGGAGAGTTTAAAACAATTGGACGCCCCTCGAGCAGCAGATAAACGCACGAGTGAAAAGCAATGATGGTCAGTCTAAGCACTAAAGTTAAACCCGTGTCTCACTAACCCAAATAAACGTCAAACTAATGCCGAAACTTGTTTGATGATGTTAAGTATACAACCCTATAAACCAGGCGCATTAAAACAACAAACGGCTTAAACAACAATCAACAAATTTGGACAATGGACAACACAAAGACAGTCCCAGATTTTTTACTAACGACATTAAATTTATAAAGATGTCAACAAAGAGTTGTGCTATTTTTGCGTTTTTCAAGGCCTGCCTCCAATGCATGGATCGACCGGAGACCATGTGAAGACAAACAAGTTTGTCTCCTTGCGGCATCATCACAAATTATGACATACAAACAATGTTAGAAACAAATAAAAAGTGCGAAAATTGACGCATTGGAACACGAAAAATCAACGGCCACAGAAGCTTACCGCTGGATAAGCCCTACCGAGAACATTCCCTATCGCACGTAGCAATGATTGCAATGATCTTAAGCTAGTTAGGCGCCTCGATTGATCGATTCGAATGGTACAAATTCTCTTCGAGACCAAATCGTGTTTCTTGGGTCACGTACATTCCGTTGCGTCTCTTGAATGTGAATGTGAATGTTAGTGTGAGTAATTCATTCACTCATGACTAGTTAAGCACTGAAAACTGATAAGCAGATTCTGTTTATTCGATAAGATTCGATAAGATACGAAAACAAACTGAAAATCTGTATTTGTGTATGTATCTCTATGAAGCATGGGTTCCGGTCATTTGTTAAAAGTGCGACTAACTTTACTTGGCTCTTTAACATTAATGTAGTCTGGTTCAAGGAAGCAATTGCATCAAATGCTGATTTCACGAATATTGCCAACCGCTATTAATAAGATGTTACAGGTATTAAAAAGGCATTAATACCAGAAGTTTATACTCTAGCAGTTCATCAAATGTTTTTTATTTATAAGTGACTTTTGGCTTATAAGTCAGATAAAGTACCAAATAGCGTTTATAAGTCGCATTGCTTTTGTAGGATATTAAATTAAACGAAATTGCCTTTGTCTAAAAGATTTTCTGACTAATAAAGTTAATGGTCAACTCTAATACCATATATCATTAAGGCATACAGTGATACAGTGATAATGCAACTCTTCCAATCAGAAACAGTACTACTAAGTAGTAGTATCTTTATTAAGTAAAACTTTTTAGTATTCTATATTTACTTACAGACCTGCAAATGCTTTCTTCAACTAAAATGTTCTCAAGGAAGTCATGATCAAAAAGCTAATAATAACTCTTTGTCACACTCTTATTCAAACATCATAACTAATAGATATATGTAAATTTAAAAAAAAACAAACGGCTTATATATATGTAATAATATATACATCTAAATATACATTCTATCTCTTCTAACTCACCTGTTGATTTGACTCATCCTCCGCAGCGGGCAACAGCTTAGCATTACTTGCGGTCGTGATGTTGTGTGCAGAATGTGCAGACGCCGATACCGAGACGGAGGAATAGTTCTTGGACACGCCATCGTGTAGATCGTGCTCATAGCCCTGTATATCCGTCAAGGTGTTGTTGCTGCCGCTCAGTGTTATAATGCCGCTGGAACTGATGCGCCCCGAAGTGGCTGTGGTACGACCACCGCCACTGTCCACTACACTGGACACCGTTGAGATGCAGCTGCGCGTTGTCTGTGGCGAGGGTGTTACGGCAGGCAGCTCGGCATCCGCCTTGGCACGTCGCATATTCAGCCAGGACATGCGTTGTGGCTGTCGGCGATCTAAAGTTGCCGCATTGCTGACTCCTGTGGCGCCTCCAATGTACACGCAAGTCCGCGCGTTACTTGATTCGCTACGAAGTCGCTGTTCTGCGTCAGGGCGTGGCAATGTCGCCATTCCGCCAGATATCTGTTTATAGGTGGGTGTGACCATGGGCTTGACACTTCTGTGCAAACTTAGGTGGTCGGCGACGGTCTCGTCGCTCCTGCGAGATTTATAATTGCTGCTCATCGATTAGATCTGAGAAGGAGACAAAGAGAGACAGAGAGAGGAAAAAGTGAGAAATTACTCAGATTTGTTGAAAACTTATTAATGGGTTCAAAGCCAAACCGGCTTCAATTCACACGAAACCTCAAAAAAAAAATTCCCGCTTTAACATTTTTCAAACGAAATGATTCACATGTGGATTTCATGGGTTTGTTTATTGGAGACAGCGATTAGCATGCGAATGAAATCAAAGTTTGCAGAACAATAAGCCCAAATCTTAGGCAAGAGCGTTTACCGAAAGTAAAATTCGCTATCAAGTTAAAACGACATATGAGAAAGTGAAAGCCGCAATTCTAAAGCCATAACAACAATGGATAAATTCGTATATTATGTCCGATTATGACACTATGCACGACTTTCATAACGTTCTTTTTTCTTTATTTTATTATACAGTACAAATTGTGACAATAACTTCTGTTGCGAGTTTCACTAAACTAAATTTAGTCAAATTGCATTTGATATCTCGCTCTCTCTCTCTCTCTGAAAGTCGGAAAGTATATGACACATAAACAAAAACAGAAACGCGTAAACAAAGCCGTAATAAGCAACTGTGTAAATATAAAAGTTAAACAAAGAATACTGCTCGACTTACGACTTACTTAAATACATATCATAGCTAAGTCTTTATACAAAAACATCCAATTTATCTGAATTCTTAACCCATTATGTAATTATGTAGAGGATACTACTCAAAATTGTATTATATAAGTAGTATTTTCTATAGGAATATTTCGCTACGTCTCATTACTATAATTATAAGTTGCGAATTTGTGGATGTCTGTTAATTTATTTATAAATTGCGTTATAATTACATTATAAAATATTTGTGAAATGAATTTCACATACGAACTGCATGAATCAGAAATGGTCTCTTTATCAGATCACCAACTTATCTCCTTTTAATTGATATTTTTAGCTCAAGACGTTTTAAGCTGTTTGACTTTCTGTGATATGCAGGCTATAATCAGATAGTCATAATGTAACCATTTTGTGGAATAGGTTTAATGTAATGTTTAACACTAAGCAATAGCTCATTCTAGGAGAGCATTTCACCATATTGATATATTAATAAATTGGTTGCAGTTTGTCAAGCTTTAATGTGTTGATAAAGCTTAGTATCTTCGCGATAAGTAGTAAATAATAAACAGGTGTTCTTAACTTATTTATTATGATAACCTGTAACTTAATTATCACATGCTAACTTAAATATTAAATACAATTTATACGCATGTTTAAACAGCTTATATCCAACATTAATTAAGTCAAGAGCGTCTTTGAATAATGTATTTTAAATTTGAAGCAGGGTATAAATAACAATTTCGATGAGTGACTCAAATGATATCGTCTGACAGAGAGGTTAAACAAGAGTTGTGTCATTTTGTTAATGACTGTTATTTCTTGGCATTTTCTTTGCTTTTGTCTCTCCTCTCGTTTTGTTAAACAAAAGGCAAACATCTTATCGTCACGATGGCATATATTTTATCTGCGCCTCAAAAACAAGCACACACACTAAAAATAACAGCTCTTATCACAATCACTTGGAATGCACATTTTACAAAATAATTATGCACGCTTGCACAAATAAATGAGTTGAGCTCAAAATATCTGTAACCATAACAACAATAACTATTACTACAACAACAAAAAGCGGTGAACAGCTTTTTATCATGAGTTCGTTGCCTTTGCTGACCACGAAACAGGCCAACGACAAGCAACAACAGCCTCTCCCCGTTATTGTATCTCAATCTTATACAAATTTCAAGACTGCAAACAGCGCTGGTTTGGAAAGAAATTACACTTAACGTCATTTAAACACACACAAAAAATCTTTACGAGCTGACGTCGACGCTCTCTCAATGCAAATTAAGGCACCAAGTGGACGTCGGCGAATTTCGATTTCAACTGCTGCGGCTGTTTACATATTATTGAAAAATTTTGCAAACAAACGCGACGCGACTGGCGCCAGACACAGTGAAGATTTGCAAGCGATACACATTGCATATATGTGAAGGTACAACTCTAGCTACAGATACAGATACAGATACAGATACAAATACAGGTACAGATACTGATATGCATGCCGAAAGAGAAATGCCACATAATCGTACATATGTTAGGGCCTTGACTCGCTGGACCGTTGGGTCTTGGGCGTAAGTCAGTGTCTGGAACCGAAGTTGAATAAGGCGACAGTCCGTTGGCGGCATCTGCATCAAGTTACAGGTTATTAACAGGTAAATGCTGCAACTCGTACGTCATTATGGCCAACATTCATTCTGGGCTTGCTTTTCTTTGTGCACTCAAATTGAACGGCGACAACGGAACAAGAAAACAACCAAACAACCAAACAACAAAAACAAAAACAAAAAGAAATACTAAGTTTGACAGTGTTGTTGTACTTAGTACTCGCAGTCTGACTTCTCGCATGATAAAGGTTCTGACATGCCAGCACCAACACCACTACTTCAATCATTACCAGCAGCACCACCATCGGCAATATAAACGCAAAATCAACCGCGCGTAACCACAGCCAAGTCGAACTACAACTCAAAATTCTATCCGACAAAGTGGTACTACAACTGGGCCTAAAGTCTGACACTGCCAAGTTGAACATTAACACAGCACTTAGTCTAAACTGCACTTGAGCTTGTCGGCGAAAATAAAGTGTTTTTTTATTTTATTTTTTTGGTAATAAACCGAAGCCAAAGTTTTAATTTAACTTGGTATTGTTCTGAGAAAAAAAGCGCACGATTCTAGGAACAGAATTAGAAGTTCACACTGCGATTTAAATATAAAACATAATTAGGTGTTTAACACTCTAGCGAAGAGTGTTGATTGTTCATCAAAGATATAAAATGTATAATTTAACTATTTAATTAGATAGATCTTCACTTTATTTCTTATAGAAAATGTTTACAAATTAGCTTTTAATTTAAAGAATGTTCTGCATAAAAAATTCTATTCACAACGAAACTCATGACCATTTAAACCTATAAATACAAATATCCGGGAAGCAGCTTCATAAATTTATCTTAACCTTTTTGGAGCGAAAGTCCACACTTAACAGGTGGCTGAGTGGACTGAACCTGAACCTGAACAAAAAGGTCACACTGACAGATACATTTTGAAAACAGAATCCCAACAGCTACATTTATAATTATAGTTTAAATTATAAGATTCATGTGTTTAATCAAAAGCACAACAAACACCGAGTTAAAGTGGTTCTGTATGTAAGTAACAAGTAATGTAGCTATGTATCATAATATCTGTATTAAGTTTTTTATAATTGGAAGTCGGCTGTCGTGTTGGAAAGAAATGAAAGTAAAATAAGGTGAGATTGTTTGTTTGTTTCTGTACGTTTGTTACTTGTGTTTATTGTTTATGTTGCTTTCAAGCGGGAACATAAACGAAAGTAAAAACAACAAAACAGAAACAAGTTCAACATAATAGTGCATAATATGAGCTGCGTCTATCTGTCAATTCATCAAATACAGATGCAAGTGGCTATAATTATTTCACAGTCGGCTTGACACAATTTCTCATCTATATATATATATGTGTCATTATATATTCATATATATATGCTCATGTCTGGTTGTATCTATTCTCGCTAGTGGCAGGTAGATAGATTATGTAAAGTGCTACGGCTTAGACCAAGACTAACAATGCCGCTACTGCCGTTTATATTGTACTCCATGCATATCAATATCAACAAAGATACAAGATGCAAAATACAAGATATGGGTAAAAGTGTATGTCAGAGTTTATGTGAATGTTTCGCGTTGATTGCTTTTATTGATTGTTAAATCGAATGTTATTAAGCGGTGCCCATTGCTGTGGGGCCAGTGGTGCAAATCTGTACCCGTCACGCCCCGTAACGAGACGACAACAACAACAAGCAAAGTTGACGCTTCATTGATTTCATTTCATCAATTTACTAATTTACAAATGAAATTTTCATATTCGCATTTAGCAACAATTGTCAAATTTTGTCCACTTATATCTCGTTCCACAGCTGCTCCACTTATTTTTTGTAGGGCACACGTCCAAATTGTTCGCACTTCCAACTCAAGTAATTAAACCAATGCAAATGGCAATTATAAATATCAAGGCAGATTATAAAGACCACAACCGTTGCGGATTTAAGATACAAATATCCACATTAATTCTCTCTCGCTTTTATTGCAGCAGATTTCTGTTTTTTACATTTTTTGCTCACAGAGTAAAACAAATTGCATTAATTAAGTGCCCCATTGGAGCGTAAAAGATATGTCTGTCTGTCTGTCTGTCTGTCCTTTTGGCACCTGTCAGTGGGTCAAGAGCATTAAGTTATGCAGTCACTTAGCAATTCAATAATTGTGTTTCAATCTATTCGCACAACCCTCTCAAGAGCAACAACAAGCCTGATCCAACCGAGTTATTGCAGATGTTGTTATTGAAGTTCATCTATGACTCATTCAAGTGCCTAGGCAATGATTTGCATAAATCTTACGTCTTATTGCAGCCATAACTCAGCAGGGAGGGAGGGTAGGAAAGCCTACACCTGACAGATATAATCAAAAACCAAACAATAGAAAATCTCAAACCTACGACGTCATACCTAAACGTCTCCATCTCCAAATCTGACGTGCTGTCCATTAAACAAAAAGGCATTCGCACAATGGCAATTATCAGAATCATTAGCTACAAAGTGACCCCATGCCACATTCGAAATTAAGCAAACAAACAAATGTATTCAATTCAAAGTCAATAGAATCGTATATACAAATCAAGTAGAAACTAAAAACACATTATAAGCTATTATATATTATACACAAAATAAGTTTCTTCAATTGATATATCATTCAAGTCTTTTTATAATCTATTTAATAAGAACTCACACATACACACAATTTCACAATTTTTCTCTCAACAATAATTTGGTAACTGTTTTTGGCTTTTAACTGTAACACTGCACAAACTGGTAAGAGGAGTCGTGGTGCTCCATAAAACTCATTCAACAGACCGTTGTCGGCTTAGATGGAGTATGAAAATGAGTCGCGTCATTTAAATACAGGTTCTCGTTTATTCATTCAAATTTACACGAAACGAATACTCGAGCTCGATGATGTCTGAAAATCAATTTCAATTCAATTGCTAAATTCCCGGAAATTACGTCGTAGCCGTTAACAATTTATGTACTATATTATTTTGGGGGTTTTATTCTCAGCAATTCAGATTCAATGCCTTCCTACTGAAACTTGTATGTTCATGAAACATTGAAAAATTCAAAAAAAACAACTTCACAATGCTTTTGATATGGTGGCAAGAGACGCGACGACGACGACAGGTTCGGAAAGACTAAACCGAGCAGAGCTCACCTGAGCTGAACTGAGTTGAGTTACCTGTCAGGTAGTTGGACACTCAATGAGCAGAGAGCGGGAGGTTCGTTTACATGAACAGTTTTACGAACAGAGATTGGTACGCAGCAACACGTGTAACAGGCACAATGTATCTGGCAGATACATGTGTGCATCTGATCAGTTGACTACGCTAGTAATTGCATTAATATCAGCTAAACACGCTAGCCAAGTGAGAAAACAACATTTTCGTACATCCATCAAATTTTAAGGTTACCTTCTCGTTCTTCATTGAGAAGAAGAAACCTTCCAAAATAAGGTAAAAATAAAAACTTCCTTCCCCTCTCTTGTCTTTATGAAGCCGCACATACAAGAACACAGAACAAAGTACACATAAACAGGAAATTAATCATTCAAGTGTGTTTATGCCGATACCTTTTCACATGCCTCCTCGCAATGGCTTATGGGTATTACCCTTACCCTTACCCGGTACCCTTCTTTACCTGAACCCAAATTCGAGCCCCGAGGCCAACAGGGAAGCAAACAAAAAAGAATGCAAAAGAAGAAACAATCGGGCTCAGCAGCGAGAAACATTATTAAGGTTTAGGGTAAAGGTAAATTTACCCAGAGCTGGCGAAAATTTCAAGGACGCTACTTCTCACAAAATGTTTACAACTTTATTGTCGTTGTAATTGAGTTCTGTTTAGCTTGACTTTTCGATTTTTCACACAAGAAAAATAAGAAACAATGCAAATTGCCAGGTAACAAATCTGCAGGTGAATACTAATGAGTTCCTAGTTGCCATTATAAATAGTTAATGATGATTCAATGTCAATTCTCTGGATACAGTTGAGCTGTCCGTAGCGAGTTACCGGTTTTCGGATCATTTCTAATTTTAAATAGCAAAACCCAACAATTATTATTATTAATAATAATTCATGCGAACCTCTCGTGCAATAGAATATTTGCCATAATTAATGATGCCCCCAACTCAACACATTCTGATATCCAAAAATGTAAAAAAACATACAAGTGCTACGCTTTTTGCACCACTTGAGGTATATTTTAGCAATTTATCTGACACGAACTTTGGTTCAAGAATCTCTTTTCTGGCAGTAGCAATGGCTTCCATATTAAAATAAGATGGCATATTTCAATTAGAACGACGACTTGAATCAAAATACTTCTTTAAACTTGTTACACCCTCCTTAATTTTATTACGTCGATTTCCGAGTGTTTTGGAAAAAGGTTCTATTTCGGTTGGTATCAGTTGCGGTCCGGAATTACAGCAAAGTAATTTTAAGTAATAGTTTAATGGTAAAAATCTAGTTTTATCAACAAATATATATGCATACACCTACAAATATATGCATTTAACCATGCAAAACCTTACTTATAATTCCAAAAATATTTTATATAAAGAAAAACTATGTTCAGGCAAAAGCATAGCATTTTTAAAAAAAAATTTCAGGATTTCGCTACAACGATTGTAATAACACAACTAAGTGAACACATTAAACACTACATAAAAAGTGTTGTTTCTCAAACCGATTTTTTGCATATACGTATAGACATGGTATATGAAAAGGTCCTAGGGTAAACTTAAGCTTTTGTTAAAAGGAAAATGCATTTAAACAATTTTTTATTTATCTTCAATTAAAAATGATTAAAATTAGATAAGAAATGTGTATTGTCCTGACTACTAAAACTGTTATAAGAACAGAATTGAATACAGAACCTAAAATTCCACTTTTTTTTTGTTAGTCTTGACTCAGTGTAAAAATAAACATAGCCGCTGACTGAAGGAAATTGTGCGTGCAAAAGCGTTATGAAATTGCTGCACACATTGTTCGGAAGCAAATTAGAACTGGGCATATGGAAAACCCAGAAAACTAGTTTTAATACAATGTAAGACATGAGTCCGTCGACTCTCAATCAGCTGCACGTTTGTCTGTTGAAAAGAAACCCAAGGTATATCAGAGAGAGAAAGACGCAGCGAGAGAGAGAGAGAGAGAGAGAGAGAGAGAAAGAGGGATAGAGACCGTGACAGGAGCAGAGACAACGGTAGCTGCAGACATAAGGGGGACGTCGTCAGGTCGTGTCTGTTCCTCTGGCCTCCGTCTGTCAGTTACCAAATTGAGTGCAGCGCCATTTTCACCAACATGACTTACTTGGTTTTTGGACCCTGTTCTGTAAAATTTTACAAAAGGTCCATTAAGAAAGTTAAAAAGACTTCATACCCTTGCAAAGACCTGCATTTAACTTTCGACTTATAGCCACTTTCCACGAGCCGTCATTCGGCGTCATTCAGCAAAGTCATTCGGGGCCCTATGGGAATTTGTACAGGCCGAATTTGTCATTCGATTCGAATGACAAAAATGTACTGAATGACGCCGAATGACAGTGCTCGTGGAAAGCGGCTATTATAACATATAACGATATAGTGGTCTGATTTCCACCAAATTTGGCCAAGCTGTATAAAGCTGTACCAAACACTCAATCTGTGAGTTTTTTGATATATTTTAAGAAGACAAAAATTTTCTTTATACTAAATGTTAATTTCTATCCGATCGTTCCGATGGCTAAAGTCATCCCATCCGGCTGGCTCCGACATATGTACTGCGTGCAGCAAAAAGCCGGACCTGTACCAGAGACAAGTTTGCATAGAAACAGACAGACAGACGGACATTTCTATATCGACTCAGCTCGTCGTCCTGAACAAGAATATATATACTTTACGAGTTCTGCCACGCCTCCTTCAATGCGTTACTTATTTCGTAATAAAATTATAATATCCTCTGCAAGAGTGGTTGCGGTTTGGTTTTTTGTGTGAATGTTCTATTTTGCAGACAACCTACAGAGTCTCGCTCAGTCGAGAATGCTTCACTGAAGCCATTTCCACTTTTTTCCTTCTGTTCTTGGTTGTTGTTTTGCTGTTCTTCAATTACCTTTTTGGCCACTTTCTAGCCATGGCAAAGAACTTCTTGAGAGAAGTTCTTAGAGCCAGAGACCCAAAGAACAGTCAAAACTCAATTGCACCACTTTCAGGGCGTTCTTCTTTGTGCTGTTTAGCTGTGCGAGCCAAAGAGAGGCATCATTATCATTATCAAGACCATTATTTGCTGCAGTGTACCTTACTGACACCATAAATGGTCGCAACAACTTTTATACACGAGTTATTTTTAAGCGAGTTTTGACTTGAAAAAAAAAAAACATTAACACCGATAGATGTTGACTATGAAAGTAAACTTGGCTAAAAAAGAGAGAGAGGTGGCCCATCAGCACTGGTTGCCTCTTTATGGGCTTTGATTAATGCATTTCTTTGTTGTTGTTCACATGGCTGGCATTTTCAGAACGAGTAAGATTCACTGGTATTATGTAGCCCATGTACATACTATATATTTACTTAGTTAGCACTTGGTGTAACTTTTCTCGCCTGCTTTTAAATTTTGAAGAGTAGTTGTTGTTTTGTGGGTCTTCGGAATGACTTCATTTTCTCAGCAGCTGACATGCAACCCGCTTAATTTCTGTTATCGTATAACGCCATTGTTTAACTTTAAAACAATGTGCACTGCAAATTTCCACTGCATAATAAACTAAGTACGAATATTCAAACAAACCTTATAATACTCGAATTTTATACTTTACATATTGTCGCACTCTGTCCATATATGACACACTTTGAAATGCATTTTAAAAGGTGTGGGGGAGGGGCAAAGGTTTTTGATTACCAAATCCAAAAACTATGCAAAAAGTTTAAGAGTCACGTTTGGTCAGTCAACTGCCAACCGTCAACAGCTCAGTTAAAAATTTAAACCTGGTCAGCGATTAGGAAACTTGCGAACTAAAATCAAGCAATGCAGCTGACTCCACAAGACGAAACGAAAACAAATATTATTTTAATTAGCCTACATAGTAAAGTTACTCTCTGCTGAGTGTAAAATATGACTCTCACATTTTACTCTTTCGGGGTAAACTCAATTCTTTGGCTACAAAACACAACAGCAATGAACGAGGCAACTTTGTTTGACTCAGTTAAAGCCCATAAATGGCCCCCAGAGCCTCTACCCCCTTTTAGTTACCTGTTACAAGTTACCAATGGCAACTCGAGTTCATCTATTCATGACAATATAGCGCAAATGCAAATATTACAATTGACACTAGAACGAGAATTCACAGCGGATATTAAACAACCTTTTTGGCCTAAGTAAACAATACTCAGTCGATTGAAAAAGAAAAACGTCGCAAAACATATCAATAAATAAATTAAATACTGTACAAAAGTTCTCTTCAATTTGTCTCGCTTAATGGAACGTTCGAAATTAATCGCATTTATTTTAATCAAATAGAAAATAATATCTGGAAATAATTGGAAACTTTTTTTAATTACAACACTTGGGCCGTTTATAGTAATTTAATTGCTTGGCAGTTTTATACTTTTTCACATATTTAAATACCTACGAGTTGCTAAAGCTAAACTTTTAAAGTTATAAAAGAGTTTATTTCCTAATATTTTACGACCTCATTCAAATTTGACATAACCTTAATTCGTACATCTTATTTCGTAACATAATTCTATCTAAGAATATTAACGTTTCTTTTTTCCGTTCTAACCAACTAAACACATGCATAAAGATTTTATTGTTTATTGACCCGCCGGCACAAAGCGGAAGTTAAGAATGCATTGTAAAAGCATTGAACTTGATGAGCTTGCTCGGCCAATCGCTAATTTCGACTTATCAAGGTGGCCAGCTTTTAGCAAAGCCTAAATACATACATACGTATGAACGTGTGCGTGTATGCTCAACTTTAAATACAGCAAAAGCCACAATTACAACAAGAACAACAAAAGCTACAGCAACTACAACAACTGATGACCGCCAGAACAAACGAAGTTGAAGAACAGCAGCACGCAGCAGGCTTATGTAAAGTATAGAATGGAAAGGAAATACTATGACGTTGTTGTTGATGTTTTTGTGTATATGTGTATGCATTTGTATGCAAACGAAATATAAAGAACACGAACAGGGAGCACGGAACGGAACACACAAAAAGCGTGTGCATAAAAAATGCAAAGGCAATGAAAAAACTAGTCGAACTGGTCGCTTACTTGAGCTTTACTGCTGAGCTCGAGACAATGCAGAGCCAGAGAGAGAGGTAAAGGCAGAGGCTGAAGCAATAGCAACGCCTGCGCCTCCAACGTAAAGGATCGCGCTGCGACTGTAGGTTAAACTCGAGGACCCTTTTAAAACGAACCTTGGTCACACAACAGTCACAAGTGAACAGCCAGTACTTCAGAGGGACTTTGCGTTGAGTATATGCACCGTGTTTGTTGCCAATTTATTTGTGATCGTTGCGGCTTTTATTTCCATTTGCATATCACAAAACTCACACACGCAGCGCCCTCGAACGACGAGCCAACACTTTTCAAATAAAATGAACACAGTTAAAACCAACAGTGGAACCGACACGACGAGAAAACGACTACCTCTCGATCTGAAGCGCGCCAATTGACTGAAAGCTGCTCTCGATCTCAAACCCAGAACAAGCGACAAGCAGCAACCGATGAAAATCTTATTGGACTCTCTCGGATACTCTCTCGCTCTCCCTCTCTCTCTATTTCGCTGTCGTTCTAGCACATGGGGGACTTTACGGTATGCGAGACGCCAAAATCTGATAATGATTAAATAATACTTTTCGAAGTAGGACATAGTTTCAAAATATCGACATTGGAATATTTGACTACGGTGTTTGAAAACTAAGCCTTTTTTCTGAAAATTATTTTTTTTCGATAGCTTTGACGAGTTTCATTAGAATCTGTCATCAAATCTTGGCGCCTCAGAAACAGTAGTATTGCCGTCCCACTTTCTGTCCTCTTGTCGATATGTCCTGTTTTTGTGGCAAATAATTTGCTTCAATGCTTTCGATCGACAAGCGATCTTTCTTGCCTGATGTCTCTCTCTCCGACTATCTCTTAAAAGCAGTGTTGGCAATGCAGCTTTTTCCATAAAATCTGGCGTTTCCAACTGATTTTTGTAGACTTTTATAAAAAGCGTTTAGTTTTGGCATCTATAGGACTATGGTTTTTATTTTACAACCTTTAATCGGCCAAAAATTGTTCTCATAAATCTCCTAAATCTATTGAACTCTCTCGCCTACTCTCTCTTGTAGCCAGTCTCGACCTCTATTGATCTTCCACAGTCAACTGTTTAAATATGTGCGCGTATATTTTTGACTTAAAAAAACATCGCTCTAAATACTATTGCACTTAAAAGTAAACTGCCCGAGGCGGACGTCCGGAGAGGACTCAGTGGGAGCGCGCAATATCTGAGAAGAAGGCGAGAATGTCCTGTATATTGAATTCCAGATTGATCATGGCGCCAGCATAGCATTTCTGTATGCGCTCCTCGAGATAATTGTACTGGGCTATGAACTCCTCCTGCATGGCATGCCAAACGACCTGCAGTAGATTCTCCTCCTCGCACAGATGCTTATCCACCTTTTTGTAGAGGTTCTCCAGACCCTTTTTCACCTCACGCGCTGGATACTGGCTGATTACCTTGCGTAGCTCCTGCTTAGAGAATGCCATTTGATAACTAATTTCGGTCTCTTTGACGCCCTGCGCCACTTTCTGCTGCACTCCCTCAAAGAATTGCTAAAAGTGAATTCGTTAAAAACTACTGTAGTTACTTTGACTGTATCAGCTGTGAGAAAATTCTTACATTGAGCTTCTCCAGCGGTCTGCCAAAGTACTGTGTTACGTATGCCTTCAGGGCCTCATTGTAGCGTGACTTGGCCTCCTTCTTTAGTGCATCCAAGCCAGGCACTTTAAGCTGAGCCAGCAGTGCATACATATGATGATAATTCTCCATGCGAACCACCTGTGACGGTGTTTTGGGATGCTCCTGCGAGTGTAGGGTGATGCCCTCGAAGATGGCGTTAACCAACTGCAGATACCACTTCTCCATGTCTGTGCGACGATCCGATTTACGGAAAATCCCCTCCGCTGTCTGGGCAAAATTTTCAAAGTTCTCCACATAAGGCAAAATGGCTTTTGAACGCTTGGGAAGCTTAGCCTCTTTAATCGATTGTAGCTGTTGTTGCATGAAGCGATCAAAGTTACGCTTGACCTGAACCAGGGCCGAGGCAAAGGTCATGCTGAGAAAGGAATGTGTGTCCTGGGCGGACATGACGTGCTGCGTTAGACGCACCAGCACATAAAGCGAATAACTGCAAAATATAAATGAAAATTAGTTGGCTGAATGCTAGGGGGACGAGAAAAAGTTTCTAACAAGCTATCCACACGCTCAAAGCTTTGGATAAAGCTAACCAACTCGGGTTCCAGGCAACCAAACAGACCCATCATTAACTTCCTTACATCCTCGTTAATTTGACGATCAATTCTTTTCTGCGGCACAGCGCCACTTTCAGTGTTTGTACTGGTGGGCGAGGCTGTTGAGGCGTTAAAGGATTGTGACATTTCGTTGCCCTTATCCTTATCCATCTCTAGAGTCGTTTGGGTGTTCTTCGTTGTTGGACTTATCACATCCATTTGAAAGAAGTTAATGCAGAATAACTGCTCCTGTAAGGCAATGGGCTCTAATTCGGCTAAGACTTTTTCCAGCAGCGCATCGAATCGCACACGATCAGCGCTATCCACGCCGGGTCCCCATTGATCCCGATTGATACCCAGTGTGCCATGTGGTATTGTTGAAACGGCAGACTTGCGCGACGAACTGGACATGTCCAAATCTTCCCGGGAGCTGCGCAGCTTGTCAGAAACCTGCATTTTGGCCTACAAAAAGAAATAGCTAAAGAACAAATCCTACCTTATTCGTTAAAACACTCTTACCAGGCTAAAGAAGTTTCTCACATCGCGATCATAGATCTTGCTTAGCGATGCCGTGTAGACACGCATTAGCCCATCGTAGGTCTTGCGATCCATGGCCTTGGACCAGTGCATCAGTTCTGTGTAAGGCGACAGCTCACGGTGCACATTGGAGTGATTAGGCAGCGTCAATTCGGTGCTGGTCAATGGTGTATCCCCAATCTCGTTGCCCAGATGTATGAAGAGATTGTTGAGAAATCGACTTACTGTGGCTGAAAACTTTTGTTTCCATTTTTCAAAGCGCTTGCGCTGATCTTGTACAGCTTCCAGTCGCAGCAACGAGGGATCAATGTCACTGTTCATTGCCTGCTGCAGACACTGTGCTGCACTAATGGCTGCTTTGCGTCCAGCTGTTGTTTTTAGATCGGGATCATCAAGTGCCTGCTGTTGGCTGTGCGGCAAGTCAAGTTGGCTCTAAAAGCAACAAAATTATTATTCTTCCTTCGCAATTATAATTGGTACCTACAATAACTTTGTTGAGTTCTTTCATTAATTTAATGTTGTTGTTATTGGCGATCTCAATCATGGCATTCTTGCCGCCAATCTTTTCCATAGTCTCCTTCACATGCCCCAGAATGTCCTCATAGGTATCCAGACGCGATTCAAACTTATCCGCCTCGGTTATCGCATTATCTATGTGCACCATCATTTTGTGCACCTTTTGTTCCGATGCCAGCACACTTTGCATGTTGGCCTGCAAGGTTTTGAGTTAAATTGGATTTATAATTTCCTGAAAGGTACTTACACCATCCAAATCGTGCAGCTCTTTGGACAGTTGTTCAATGAACTGCTCCGCATCTTTGATGGCAAAGTCACATTCCGTGAAAAGCTTCCCCAACTCATTGGCTTCCTTGTCTGTTAGCGCTGTAAACTCCTGAGCCTCCTCCTCGTCCTCCTCATCATCCGTATTTGCTGGCTTTTGGGTAACATTTCCTGCCCCCGAACGCCCGGCAGCAATCTTCTCCGGTGACTTCTCAGACAGCCAAGCGATGGGTACATTACGAAACTCAGCGCGTGGTCCACGCACATATTTCTGTACTTGGCGGTTGAGCACCGCTAGAAAATTTTGCCGCTCATGCAAATTGAGAGCGTACCACTTGTAAAGCTTTTCCAATTGAATATCAAACTCATGCGTCTCAAATTGTTCGTTGCGCCCGTCGACCCACTTAATCTCGTCCAACTGCCAACTGCGTTTTCGCTTGTACTCGCTCTCCCGCTGCTCGGACTGCTTCACCATGCAGAGAGTGACCACTGGGACTGGAGGCACTGTCGTCAACACACAAAGGTAGCAGGCCCGCTTGTCTTTCTTTTTAAAAGTCTTTGTCACCGTCACTACCGAGAGCAATCGTTCGCCGCTACCAGAGCCATTGAAGAGCTCCTTTTGCAGTATGTGCTTGATGTTGGCCAAGGTGCCGATAGTCAGCATGGCTAAGTACTGTTGTTAGTGGCCTGTTGGCAATTCCAATTGTATTACAATTGTTTCCAAATTAAAAACGCCTCCGCCAAAAACAGCTGTTCGATGAGCCACCACCAACAACGACGCCAACTTCGCGTAAGTCAAAAAAGCGCCCCCAAAAAACCGTACGCTGTCGACTTTTTGAACTATGCAATTTGATGCTAGCGCCGCCACCAAGTGAGCCCGTCTAGTTTTAGACCTAATCTATAAAATCGATTTTTAAAAAATCGGTCCAAGCAACTCAGTAAGTAAAATTAACGCGAAATAAAAAATCTACAAGACAACTAAAAATTTTACAAAAGTTTTAGCAAACATGTTGGTCAAGCACATCGTCAAGCAAGGACTGCTGTTGAGAAATGGTAGGTCCATGTATTAAACACCTATTTTCGCATTTAATTGATAACCTGAAAAATTACATAACCATAGTGAAATGTTGCTCCTTAATCAGACCAGCTGGGATTATTCATTAATAACTGTTAAATGATATTATTTACTTGCAGCTGGCGCCTTGTCGCGTGCTGCCTACCACGGTGGCGAACACCACCAGCACTCCACCATGAACGATTTGCCTGTGCCAGCTGGTGACTGGAAGGAACAGCACAGCCAAAACAACACCAAGTACAACGCGGCACTCCTGACTGGTATTTTGGTTCTGGCTGGCACCATTGGATTCGTAAGTATAGATGCTCCCAATTAAACGAATATTCGTCTAATATCATATATCTGTAGGTGAAGTCCTCAGGAATAATCTACTTGAACTACAGCCCCCCTAGCAACTTGGATTAAGTTTAAAATAACAAAACCACGTACATTGCAGATAAATATTTGTTAAATAAGCTTAAAGTGGCGATATAATAAATAACAAACCCAAAAAACTGTTCATTAGTTTATTAATATTTAGCTTAGTATACGGGCCCATCGTCCATATTGTCGTCCTCCTCATTATATGCTTCGCCATTGTCGAAGTAATCATTGGCATAATCGTTCTCCTCATCCATTTCATCATCCAGCGCAGCTTCAGGATCCTCCTCTTCGTCATGTTCCGAATCGGATTCCTGCTTGATGTCATCGTTGTCATTGTCACCTCCGCTTTTAAGTTCTTTCTGCTCCAACTGTTTTAGTCTATCTTCTATGTTAGTAGTCTTCTTAGCTTGTTTAGGTTTGAGCTCTGCTGCAGTTCGTTTTCGACTTGTCGAATTTAGCTCTCTGGGCATTGCTTTGTAGTTAAACTCCGGTTGAGCCCTATTTTTGAGGCGCTCTATAGCCTTCTACAAGTGGATAGATATGGATTATTTAAAGACAGCAGATTATTGCATTAGAATTTACTTCACGCCAATCTTTGACATCTGTTTTTTTCTTCTCTTGGCTGGCTGAGATAATGTAGTACGGAGAGTCCCGCATGCGATTTAAAAAGTCTTCCTTCCAAAGCAGCTGATAGCTCTGCGTTGCAGTTGTCTGAACACAACATGATAATATTAAATGTCATGCATTAATTACAAGACATTATTTACTCACCTCCAGTGTAATTGGTTTGTTTAGTACCGGTGGGAAAGTTGGAGGCGGCGCCGATTGTACTTGCGGCATATCTTTGCCAACACAACCGAGCGCTTGCATCTGCTCCGCAGTCAGTGTGCCTGTCTTACCACCACGCCCCCTTCCAGCCATCCTTTTAGTTTCTATTTGTCTTTAAAATAACTTCACAAGCATTTGTTTATATTTCAAAACGGTGCACACGTTTATTTTGATCAGCTGCTCTACCAGGGCTACATCATCACTTCGCAGAGTTGCCAGCACTTGTTGCCAGTCCGTTTTAAAATAACAAGCAATGTTTCAACATTAACGTACATTTAATTATTGCATTTTGCACTTAATGCTTCAAATTAAAACACCTAATATATAAAATGAGTTTGTATACAAGAACATGTTAATATTAAATCTAATATCTAATCCTACTGTTTTGTCGGTAAACATTCGACGAAATTCGATATATTCAACTAATTTCTGTAATAGGCAATTCAGGTTGATCATCCAGCTGTGGCGCCAATCCCACTTTTTGCATCAGCTCGGTAAGCTTTTGGGCCTTCCGATCCTCATTGTGGGCTATAACAGTGCAGAGATGTTCCGTAAGTAATTCCTTCTTCTCAGATGCATTGTGTAAGTCAATTTTCGCCTTTAGAAACTGAGCCTCAATCTTTACATACTGTTTTCTAATAAAAAAATGAAATACAAGATTAGAATTATATGTAGTTCATACA
Organism: Drosophila neotestacea; assembly: GCA_035044365.1. Lineage (NCBI taxonomy): Eukaryota > Metazoa > Arthropoda > Insecta > Diptera > Drosophilidae > Drosophila > Drosophila neotestacea. The sequence continues at coordinate 1,787,332 of JAWNMD010000157.1, read as the reverse complement.
TAATTTAAATAATTGCTTACTCCACATTGGCAAAATGTATGCAAGCTGTGTCAATCTGTTTTCGGAGCAGGGCCACATCTACGGCAAGATCGCTTTCCAGCTTTGAGAGTTCGTGTCGAATCTCTTCTATTTTCCGCGATTCAGCAGCAGTTTTTTGCGTATGCTGTTCAATGGCTTTGTACAACATTTGTTTCTTTTGCTTGTTCTGTTCCTCGATCATTTTGCGATGCTGCTCAAAATCTTTCAAAGAAATGCCCTTAAAGGGCGAATCCGTGCTGAGTCTCTCGCCAGTTGAATCTTTGGTGCTTGGCAGTATGCTAGCATCATCGTCTGTGCTGCTTATCTTAAGTATTGAACTGTCAACCGTCGATTCACTGTCGCCTGCTGACTTATACGTGGCAGTTGCAACGTTGTCGTTTGATGTTGCCGCTTTAATGGGTCCGCAGTATAGCGCCTGGACCAATGACTCAGATAGACCACTTTCTAAGTTAAGAGATTCTTCGTTTTTCCCATTATCATCGCTTGACGTGGGAGTTGGTTCCGTTACTGTGGGCGTGATCGATCTCGATTTGGCCTTGGAGACTGCAACTTCCTGAGACTTCTGCTGCGCTTGTTGTTGTTTTTGCTGACTTCGCAATTGATCTGCTTGCCGGAACATCTTATCCGGCATCCGCCTAATGCCGGGTTGATTTTTAAGCAATTTAATAGCTATAAGTTTGAATACATACACACACATAGGTACATATATTTGTGTAAATGTATGTTTAACATTTGTTTTGTTTAATACACGCACACAAGCAAATCACAAGCTAGATGATGCCACGATATTTACCTGTATCCGCATTTCCCTTCCCTCCATTTTTCACTCCTGTTATTTTGAGTATCTCATCGTGGCTAAAACCATTAAACTTCTCAGCCATAATGATGTTTTAATAAATAATTATCCATTAAGCGATCTCAACACATCAGCAAAAGCAAACACGACGACCAGCGTTGCCAGATCAATCTTAGTGCTGATCGATAGAATGTGATCGGTTCGCTTCGATATGCCCGCATATTTACAAAAACTCAAATCGATTTTAAAATGATAATAGATTTATTGCAAAAGTTTAATGCCCAGTTCTGTGCGTAATTCATTTACATTTTGCTCCCAACGCTGCTCCCAATAAACGGGCATTAATGACTTCATCTGTTTGCCATTTTCGATGGCCCACGGCAAATAACGCTTCAAGTACTCTCGACGTTGCCTAAAAAGACGAAAAAAGTGGCACACAAGGGACGTTGTATTATTTTTATATTAACCCAACAAAGCCGCCGAAATATAGAATAAGCGGTTACTGACCTCGGTCGCAAACGAACAGCACCAAAAACGGCACCTCCATAGCACATGGGGAGTCCAGTATTTAGGGCCTCCACCCATTTAACGGCCACTTCGCCCAGCATGTTGGTCGGCATGTTTAGTACCGTGTGTACCAAGTCATGACACTCCCGATAGCGGGTCATCAAATAGGCCAACTTAGGATCGGCCAGGAAGCGAACTTCCATGCGAGTATCAGGCGTCACTTGCTGTGAAAAAAATTGAGAGAATTAAGAGATCTGCCACCTGTTAACATTAAAGTGCACATACGTTATCTCTCAGAAACTTGGCATAAGTGGCACCGAATGTGTCTGGCGGCAACGCCTCTAAGCGTTTTAAATCAATGGTCTGGGTGTTGATGCGCGGCTTCTCGGCAAGGATGCGACGACCTTCCTCGCTGTTCTGCATGGTGTCCAAAATGTCCCATAGTGCACTCTCACCCGTGGTTTCACCCAAGCAGGCAATCATGTCGTGTCTGTAAATGCATACAATAAATAGAACTCACTGGAATAACCTGCAACTTTCCGCTTACCGTCGTGGATCAAGCAGAGCTGCTACAGATGAGCCCGCGGCAAGTAGCAGCTTTTGAAATGTTGATATTTCTATGCGCTGTTTTACGTAGTTAAGCTCAAAGGCATCAAATTCCTCGGGTGGTGCATCTGTGACCACTGTGCGTCTGTTGGTCAAGACGGCCTGAGGCATAGAGCTTTGACACCAGCGCTTAACCAGTGGCAATGAAATTTGACCGTAACGCCGCATAATCTGTGTGAATAGAAGTGAGTGACGTGTTCAATAGGTGCTTCCCGCAGGTGTACACCTCGTTGAGCTCATCACTAGCGGCAGCAGCGAGCCCCAACCTTCCCCAGTGATTATGTATGTATGACTTGGCTCTTTAATGCGACCCTGAATACTATTGTCTATAGTTGTATGTGGTTTCAATAATAGCCGCAGCTTCAAATAAACAATTTGTCTACTCGAAGTAAAAAGATTCACAGACAAAAATTGCGTCCCACTACGGTTAATGTTAAACACCGAAAGAAATCCAATAACCGGTTTTTGGCTTCTACTCTTTGATTACAATCACAATTGAATCTTCAAGAAAAAAGTCTTGAGCCCATCCGAACGACAAATCATCTATCTTCTATTTCTATTTAGTTATTTAATTTTTTTTATTATTATTTTCGTCGGTTTTTTTTTTTGAGTAATTTCCCCAGTTGACACGTAAACAAAGATGGGGAGTAAAATTGAAATTTATATACATACATACCTACATACATACATAGTTTAATTATATTTAAAAGAGATAAGCAATGCAGTAATAATGAAGCTCAAATCATGTTCATGTCGTCTAAAGATAACGGTTAGCAACGCCATTAGGAAGCCGACTTCCTTTCTATCTGATAAAAGTTTTTAACAGTAAGAAACCTAGTTACGGATGTGTTACACTGTAATTATTTTTCAATAAAATGATCAAGAACAGAAACTACCGAAACTGCTTTAGCTAATTGAATAGAATCAGGTAGTCAATTGAAAAAATGTTACTTAATAAACAAGTTGTACAACAAAAATGTACTAATATTTACAAGAAACAGTACGAGCGTATGCACTTACATAGGTTTCATATCTTATCAGCTGGTTTGTCGCATGGCAATCTTATCAAGTATTCTGCTCTCGTTAAAGTTAATAAGCAAATTGTATCACAAATGAGCAAATACGCATGTGGTCAATTACACAAAAATATTTATACACTATTATCAATTATCTATTGTTTTGTGGAGGTGTTCACGTCTGTATTTCTATAACTTATGACACTTTCATATAAATATGTTTGTGGCTCAGCGATTGCATATAAATTTACAAAGACATTTAAATTACATAAGAGCTATACATATATATAGTGATAAAATATTTAAATACATAACTACATATGTACATTTACAGCTAAATATTGAGTTTGCTTTTTATGCTTGTCTCTCTCTACACAACTCTCATCTATTAATACATAAAACATTTATGGCTTTGGCAGAAGCTCAAGCGACGATGGTTCGTCTACATCTATTGAGACTAGACATTCTCTCCACGAGAATTCGGCAGATGGGCTTGCTTGTCGGGCGCCTGCTTCCTCCGGAATGTGACGTAAGTGTAAAGGAGACTGGCCAGCACGCTGATATTAATGCCGATGCAGTTGAGCCACGAGAATACGTAGTCTCCGCCAATGAACATTCCCAGATACGTCACGCAAATGTTCTTAAGGCAGCCAACGATTGTAGTGGTCAATGCCGAGTTGAACTGCGTGCAGAGTATTGTGCTATAGGAGAGTATGAAGCCCATGACACAGCTGAGCAGGAACTGTACCACAAATGCTGGATCATTCCAACTGGGAAATTCTAGCGCCTTCTGCAGGTCGCCATTGAAATAGTTTAGTAGAAGCGCAGGCACAAACATGAACAGCGAATTGTAGAACATCAATCCGTACTTTCCAATCTCAGATGTGTCCAGTTTTTTTTTTACGTAAACTCCATTTGAGGCCGTCAGGGCATTGGTGATCATCACATAAGTGTATCCTTGCATATTGAAAGACAAATCATCGGAGGCAGCTATTAAAGCGCCGCCAATCATCGCATACACGCTGACTTGCACTGCCGTCGTGGGACGTACACCAAGTATTTTCAGTTCCAGCAACATGGTCATCAGTATGGAGAAACGTCGCAACGCTGCAAACATTGGCAGACTGAGTGCTTTGGTGCCACCCAGACCAAAGATCATGTTAAAGCCAAAGATGAGGGGCAGCGGAAAGATTTTGGCGAATGTATTTCGTTGCAGAGGCGGAAAGTTGACCAGTTTTGTGTGTTTGCCAAGGCCAAGCACCACAATGCTGGCTGTGAGCTGGCCCAGGCTAAGAAACAGGAACGATGGGAACGCGTAGGAAGTCAGGACAGTTTTATTCACCACTGTAATCATGAACGATGAGATTCCATAGAATAGAGCGCTGCCAACCTTCTTCAGGAATACGGCAGAATCGGCTTCCTCTCTCTCCCTTTCCCGGTCTCTGTGACTGGTACTACGTAACTCCATTAAGCTGCTATTCGGAGCATTCAACAGGGCACCATTAGATTTTCCCTCGTTGTCGCTGTTATCGCTATTATTGGCGTCGAGCAACGGCGCTAAATCCAGCGCCGTGCTGCCGCCACCACGCGAAATGCTCATTCTAATTGCTTTGTACTTTGTTTTTTTTTTCGCCGTTTGTTACAACTTCAAGTTATGCATGCGGGGATGTGTACTTGCACGTCTAGCAGTTTCAAATTATCACTTTACACGCTTCATATCGTATTTCAGATTTGTCAATGTAGTTTTCTATCGTTATTGCTGTTTTTACGCCTTCGATTCAACAAAAAACTATTTTTACCCCGACACAACTTGCGGCGCGGAGCTCTCTTGCTTAGCAATGTCTGGCAAAGAAGTGTGACCAGATGAAGCTTACAAAATAAATACAATTTTTTAATATTAGCCGTATAAAAAATATACCAAACCAAATATATTGATTATTGTTATCCTTTTGTGTGCAGAATTATTAAAATAATAGTCTAGCCATATAAAAATAAGCATTACGAATGAAAATTATTCTAGCCGACGAAGTCGTAGTTATCAAATTGAAAATAGAGTACGCAAATTATATCTCGAAAGGTTGCTGATGCCGGTGCGCGATTGCTTAACAAACAGCACACTATTTATGTAATGTTTATACTTACTGTGGTTAATTAATTATAACGTGTACACAAATCTAATTTATATGAAATGATTGTAAAAACACACTGGCCCGAGTTTATTGCCACAGCTGTTGCCTGAATAGTTAAACCTCCGCTTTCTCGAGCACAATGGAAACCCTGACAAAACAGCTGTTTTTTGGTTTTCGGAGTTTTGCACAAAACAAAATAGAAATCTAGTTTTGTTTTTAATTGCGATAAAACAAATTCTTATCATGAGCTCAAAGAAAAGAAGTAAAGATGATCAAATTCCCAAGCCCATAAACATAAAGAAGGAGAAATCTGAGGAGGACCGCACATTGAATCCTATTTCTCACTACATTGACGACCGTCTGGAGCTGGTCAAACAAATCTTTGGCACCCTTAAGCCAAAAACGATTATGAATCTAGCGCCAGAGTTTCTTAAGGTATAATTAGCTAAAATTGGTTTCCTTAAATTTAATCATAAACTTGTAGAAGACTGGCTTGGATGAAATAGAAGAGCTTTGTCTAAATGAGCTGCTCTGCATTTCGACTAAACGACTAAAGTCGATTATAGCAGACACCCGATGCCCCACGGACACAGAGAGCTCAGAAGACTCGGATGTGGAGCACAAAGAGGGTAAGTGGGCAGATCGTTCATAAGTAAATGCAACCTGTACACGTATGCCATTGCAGAACACATCTCGCTGGAGGAAATTTCATCTGACAGCGATATTGGCGGTAGTGAAACTCGTCGCGGTGAGTATAAGATCTTCAAGATTTGTGTATGTACAGATACCCAAGCCGACTTTTGATTAAGCCATTTCAATTTCAAACCGCACAATGGAATCTAATCTCTGTACATCTTACATACATTTAATTTTGGGGAATCCTAAGAATTTTTTGTACAACTGCAAGTCGCAGATTATTTTACATAGGGGATCATGTACCATATTTGAATTTCTCACAGTTAAAAACGGGAGCCACGTAAAAGGCTCGCAGTATGCAAACATCTTCGCCAACGCCAAGCACGACGTTGTCTTCTTCTTCCTTGCCCACCTCCAAGGTCACAACGAAATCTCCCACCTCCAGACAGCCTTTACGGCGCATGAACTCCACACCAAATTCAATGGGACTATATCCACAATCGTTGAGATCATTAGTGTATAGAATGGGATGCATGTTACGTCGCAATTGTAGGGCTCGGGCTAAATCGAATTTACAACTAACCGTCTCTTCGTCATCATCCTCGTGTAGTGGCATCATCATATAAACTGGACAGTAGATCTCAGAGCGCGCCAGAGCGACACTCGCATTCTCACACTTTGTAAAAACAAATATCGCTTGGCATTCGATGGTTGATATTGTTCGTATAATAAAGTTGACAATCGTTTGATAGGATGTCAGTATACTCTTGACTTGCTGTTGGTTCTGTGCGACGCCAACGCGATAGTCACGAATGGGCATCAGTTTTTTCACAATCAATGGGTATTTGTTGCACCACGGACTCTTCTGAATGTGAATAGTATCAATCTTCCAGAGAAACTCATGCAGTTCGAAGCGTTTAAAGTCGTTACAACGCTCCAACGGAACAGTGCCGATGACAGGTTTTTTTTGACAGTGGGCAATTGGAAGAGCATCTTCCATAATGTAGTTGTATACGCAGCAATTAACATTAAACATGTCCGGTATCCAAATGTAGTCCAAAAGCTTGATAATCCCGAGCAGATCCATCATATTGTTACGCACGTATTCAAAGTCTATGCAACCAATAAGCTTGAAATTGAAATCGGCTTTAATTGTCTGAGACAATGCGCGGAGGACAGGCTTGCAACGAATCTTCGGCATGATCACATAGTTGGCTTTAAGGGCCGCGGCACGTTCCAGATCGCTTCTAAACAGTTCAGAGTACACCTCAGGCGCCAATGCATGACACTGTCTAGGAAGTTCAATAAAGTCGAATGAGGCTAACAAACCCGCATCGATAATTAAAACCGCCAAAGCTTCAGCAAGAGTCTTCACCACACGACAGCGTATCTCTCGACCAATGAGGAGCACATCATTTAATCGAATGGAACCGAGATAGGCGTGCAAATTGATCACATAGACAATTTCCCTGAAGCCGGCGTAGCGATAGGCTGGATTCGTGGTCAACGTTACAACTGAGCCGCGTGCCAACATAGTCGTACAGTTGTTTCTCAACCGACCAACTCGACAACAGTCGCCATTGATCTCCACGGCCAATGCTGTTGCGGTGCGAAGTTCTCGTTCATCTGCATGTACGGAAATGGCAATGTTTAGGGTTTCCATTATGGTGGCCAACTCATCTGGATTGAAGGCCATCAGGTCAATGTGAAATGTGAATGTGCCATGCTCCAGCATGCGGCGGAGCTCATCGTGTGTCGTCTCCATCACAACTTTGGCCATTAGACCCATGTGGTAGTAGCGACGACGACGTCGTTTTCTCGCATGCTTTTCATGCGCATCGCAGGCAGCTTTAAACTCCTTCAGTCGCTGTTCCAGGTCCTTTTCGCCATTTAAGCGTATTGTGAATTTTTCGGGATCTTGATCTGTCCCAGGCTGCTGTTCGTCCTGCCCAGTGCTTGTCATGCTAACATTATCCGGGTCTTTCTTCGCAGCCATGGTTGACTATTAATTTATGTTTAACTTAACGTTTTTGCTTTGATTGAAAATTTTTACAGCTAAGAAATTGCGGAAATCAAGCGCTAAAAGAGCCGATAAAACCAATGAAAATAAGGAAAGTAAGTTTATATAAATACTAAGCAATATTAAAAGTACCTGCCTACTATAATGACTATTTTATTATTCTTATAATATCTGTCTATGTGTTCAGCCGATGGACAGATCAGTGTTTTGGAGCTACTTGAGCTTCAGGCTCGTGCACGTGCTATTCGCTCCCAGCTGGCTATGGAGCCCATAACAAAGATTGAGGTGAAGTCAGATGACGATGAGCAGAATGGTAATAAGCAAACGGATAAAGACAAGACGAAGAATAAGCGCAGTCACAAAACTTTAAACCCAACGAATAATCGAAAGTCCAGCGAGCCGACATCGAATGAAGATTCAAATAGGGAGCAGTTAAAACAACAAACTAATGGAAATAATGCAAAGGAAGTTTCGGCTCCTAAAAAAAAGATTAAGCTAAAGCGCAACTATCGTAATCTCACCAAGTCACCGGAAAAGGAGCCAGAAATTAATGCAATACCAGCCAAGTCTGGGGCAGAGATCAATCAGGAGTCTCGGATGTCTCGTTCGGCTTCACCGGATGTAATACCTATTCCAGCAGAACCGGAAACCCTTCTAATAAGTGACAGCACAGATGATGAGGCTAAACAGATTTCAGAAAAATCGAAAAAGTCATCTGTTGGGGAGCTGCAGGCTATTTCAGTGCGAGCTCCAGTACCAGCTGAGGAGAGTGAACCTGAAGAGGGAGAGGTGAGAGAGGAAAGCGAAACTGAACCTGACTCTCAAAATGCACCCAAGGTGAACACACAACAGAAGCCGCCAGATAATGAAACTGAAATAGTGGCAGTTGTTGACACTGAGAGTCCAGAGGAAGCAACTGAAGGACCCGTCAGGGAGTCTGAATATCCCTCTAGCAGCAAGCAAAGTGAAGAGGCAATCGCTGAGCCAGAGCCAGAGCCGCAGCAAAATATTCCCGTTGGAGACGACGAGGATCACAACGATGATGTCATTTCTATAGGAGGTGATCTAGAGCATGAAATGATTGAGGAATTATCCAAGGTGACAGATGAGCCAGCTAAAAAAGTCAAGAACGAGAAACTGGCTGAGCCAGACGAGGAGGATAACGATGTCATATCGCTAAATACCAGCGAGGATGAGCACGAAAAACTGGAAGAAACCAGTTCCGAGGTAATTCGAAATAGTTATTATGAAATAAATAGTTTAAATTAAAAGCGTTTCAATCCTTCGCAGTCGTGGCGTACACGCTACCTGAAGAGCTCCAAGGTTAACCAAGTGCTCGTGGCGTCGCGACTTGGAAAACGTGTGCGTGATAAAATCAAGGAGTCGAAACGTGCACAAAAAAAGCACAGCGCAGGAAAAGTAGATGGCGATGTAAAGACTTCGCAGCAGCAGCAGACATTTACCTCCAAGCATGAGGATGGCTCCATAGAGCAATACCAAGAACTTTTACAGCACCGACAGCGCAAAAGTTCCAATAGCAGCAAGGCCGACAAATAAACGACTTTAATTCCGGCGGCAGTGACTGTTATTGAAAAGTCGCTCAGTATATTGCCCAGACGTAGAATTATATAGCGTATAAAAACTCAAATAAAATAGGTCCCAAGCAACGCACAGAAAATTTGAATATTTCGTGTTAAGCGCATATTTGATTTTCCTGTATTTTTTCCATTACTTCTGTATACCCTGTAAAGATGTCTGTCGAAGTAAGTAACAGACAGAAAATATAAGATCCCAATCTATGTGGTCAACCAATAATAAAAGATAAAAAAGAATTATAATTTTTCATATCTCAAGCTTATGTACTTGTTAAAAAACTCCTCTAGTTTATAATTAAACCAAGAGTAATTCAATTGCATAACTGATATAATTTAACAGTTTAAGTAAACGGCAACTGTAAGTCGAGTATTTCTTCTACTCATTATTTATAGTTTTGTTTTTCTCTTCTTCGCGTTTTTAGTTTTGTTTGTAGTTTAAAAGAAATGCGAAAGCTATGCCTTGTCATTTCCGGGGCATAGTTTCGGGGAAATTTGAATAGGGAGTTGCCGTTAACGAGCAGCACGCTACGTTACGCATTTGACTTGGGAGTGGAAATTGGATTGGGATTGGACTTGGAGAGAAGTTTGGAAACTGTTCAAGAATCATTACCTAGTTTGATGGTTGGTTGGGCTTTTACATTTAAATTTAACCCAGTTTTATTGTAGAATAAGAACTTGACTCAAATGTCACCCTTGGAAGTTACACAGAGTCAAGCGGGTGTGAGGGTCTATATCTCAATTGAGACAGATACTCATTTGTTAGAATGTATGTGTGTGGAAGTGGCTTTGAGCGTGTTGCACCATAAACGATGATTGTTTTATCAGAGACTACGACATGTTGATAAACTGTATTAAAAAAAGTGTAGAGCAGTCGAGGGAGACAAAACAAAATTATTCTCAGAGCGGCGCTCATTTTACTACAGCGCATGTCCTTCCGACTGAGGGTGTCTCATTAGTGTAGATGTGTGTGTGCTGACGAATCCATCAAGTGGGCGCGTTGTATACCTACTACATACAGGTAGGCTTAAACAATTCGGCAATTAATGAATTAACAATTACACGCCCAAAAGTAGGCAACAGCTCGTAAATAAAAATATTTTCAAAAAACATCATATTTTAAAATTATCATATTTTTGGAGCATCAATCGCGTACATCGCCCAACGCCTACGCAGCGAAAGTAAACAAAATAGCAACAGAGCGCAGATATCCGTTCAAATAGTAGCTGGTGGTGGTGATGCTATCAGTGGAGTTGGTGGTGGTGGGTTTTCCTAATGCTCTCTTGTGCACTGACTGCGCTCTTTGCTCTCTCCTGTGTGTGGGAGTTTGTGCATCCTTGCGGGACAAGCGGGGGAGGGGAAAACGGATTCGCGGCGACAGGCTTGCAAACGGAAAAACCGAAAAACCCGAAATCAGTCTACAGAAAACGCGAACGTGGTGCAGAAGTAGCCGCGCGTGGCCACCACAACGGCGTGCTAGACTTGTCGGTATGATAAATAAGTAAAACGCCCTGTACAAGTTCTGTAAGTTTCAACCAACAACAAACAAACAAACAACAACAACAACAACGAGAAGCAACAGCAAGCCAGAATACAAAATAATAATAATAATAATTGCCAATCTATGTGACCGAATCAATATATCTCTGAGTGTCCTGTGTTAAAAAAAAAGTTCTAATTTAGCCAAGTAACTGGAACCAAGTGCTCTGTCAAAACAAAGTGTTTCAAATCTCGGATTGCATAAAGTGCTCACAAATGTAAACAACAACGATAACAACAACATTAACTGAAACAACAGCATAAAATGTTGCAATTTTATTTAACATCTAGCTATGAGTTGCTGTCAATCGTACTTGTTTTTTTGTTTAACAAAATGCCGTTGTTACTCAAGCTAAGAATCATAATACGACCCGAAACGTTGGGCGTTTATTTTCATATAAGTTTACACGTAGGATTAAGGTGTGCTCTCTGACTAGAGACATTGTGAGTCCAGGCCACTGGCTAAACAATATAATTAATGCAACTACGAGTATTGCAACTTAAAAAAAACATTAGTTCAATTATGCGCTGTTTTAATTTGCCTGCTACAAATTAAACCAAAAAAAGATAATCATAAAAACACGTAAAAAACTTTAATATTTTGAAAATTGGCTTATCAAATTGGAAATTTTTTATATTTGTTAGTGCTTATAATGCATAACGATCCCTAGTGTTATTAATTTGCAATTGACAAAGTACAAAATGTGATCTTTAAAATTGGTTAAACAAACAATATGGAAACTGTCACACTTACATATAGTTCACTATTTAATTAATATAATATCATAGCGTAGTTAATCTATATCCACAAATATATTGTCCCTCTACTAAATCTAAATATTTTGCATGTACTCAAGAGTGTTATCGATGGGAATAAACTTTATGGGTTGGGTATCTGCTAGAGATCTATTCGAAAAGATTTTTTGGTTTGTTACGAAAATTTTATTTAACGCTTTAATGTTTTTTTTTCTTAAATTAATAGAAAAGAAATATGCAAATATTTAAATTACTTATACATTTATTAAAGTATGATATCCCCCTAATACGTATATGTACAAGCCACGGCATTAGGCACTTAAAAGGTTCCAGGCCATAAAATGCAAAATGATAATTATTCGAGTTTTTTTTCTGGCTATCTACTTTTAGGCGCTCTAATGCACATCGCACTTTGACGTCGCCATGACGCACAGACAAACATTTACACACACACATTCGAGTATGGAAACTTATGAAATTTAATTGAACTAATAAATTCTTGCTTGCTTTTTATACCCTTCAATGATAAAAAGGACAAAATAGGGTAGTCCAAAATATTACGTAGGGAAAAAAATACTTCCAATGATGATTATAATTATTATGAACTACTTGGAATCTATATATCGAGCCTTATTTGCAAAAATAACGTAAGCACCATTTTTCCGAAATTGACTTTTTAATGCAAAATGGTTAAACTTTCCAAAACACATCATCTGTTAAAATATTATACCATAATTCCTTATAGATCTGCAAAAAATTAACTGTTTACTATGCCAATTTGTATGCAAGTCTATGCACAGATAAGCAGAAAAAAAAGTTGGTTTCGATATATTTTGAGTATACGACATAAAAATCCCTAGTGACGGAAGCTGCTCCCAAAATCAGTGTTATACACTGTATTGTCAAATATTTTAAACTTATTTAACGTAAAACTTTCCAGATTCGACAAATATACATGTGCATATGGCTTTGTATCGACCAGTATTTTCCCGATCTTTATTAAATCTACATCAATTATCTTTCGGACGATAGATATATTCTTATCGGTTGAGCCCACACCAAAAACCAGCACTAGCGTGGACTTCCGTCCACAGTGATAAGGTGATATTAAAATGTATAGATTTCATCTTCAAAATGTGGAGAAACTGTGGAGAACTGTCATTCGCGTCATTCGGTGTCAATTGATCTTCTCTGATTATGGTCTACTTTGTATACACGATAGACCTGCCAGGGTATATTTTAGTTTAGTCGCTCCTAACACAACACTTTTGTTTTATTAAACAACAGTCAAGCACATACACTCTCACAGCAACAACGCATATAGCTGATATATGTATATGTCATAAACTTTTATTAATAATGAAAATTGTGCTAAAAATGGTGGTGCAATTTATTAAAAAGTCTCATTAGCTGACAGTCAATGACTCTCTCATACACACACAGTCATGCACAAAACAACTTTGACACGAGTTTTATCGCGCATTACGCATACGCCATGAGGACCCTACGGGTGCTAATAACGTAAAAAAAATAATAAAAATATGTATGTACGTACGAGCTAACGGGACGCGGGACACTAAAAAAGCTAAATCGCGATAAAGTGAAATTTCGATATGGACATTATTAAAGAGCAACTCGCCGTCCCTAATGTACCCTGCCCCATTGATGGGGTGGGTTCTGTAATAACCCTGCTGTGAGATTAAGTATTTTTAATGCGAATGCCAATAAAAAAATAAAAATTTCAACGATAAGCCTGATAAGATCGAAATCAATTTCGTTATAATGCATATGAGTACACATGTTCGTATGTATCTGCTACATATGAGACTGATAAACAGCCAACCAATCATGTATATCATGTGCTGTTGGAGCATTCATTTTATATGTATATATTTTTTTTCATTTTTGTTTGTGCTCTCTTTTTCTTCACAGTCAAAATCAATAAATTTTGCACAATTTCTATATCTCTTCTCATTTCTAAATTCTCATTTGCTCTTGCTCTGCGTCAGCCCTTGGCTCATTATTAATATTTTTACATTTTGTATGCCTTTTGATATTTCGCAAAGCATATCGAAGGCGCCAGGCCGTCAGCCCTTCCAGCTCTGGCTTGGCTCGCCTTCCATCTCATACCCTCCCCAATCGACCACTAGGCGACTGCTTAAGTGTTTTTCTATTATGGCCTGCCCATTTCCCCAGTGCTTTCTTCCCCACCCATGTTATATTTGCTTTTAAATATTTTGATATACAGCACAGTTGAGGCTTATAACTTGGTTCACACACACACACACATAGACACTCAAGCACCTAGATACCTAGTAGGACCTTGCAGGAATAGTGGTATCACATCTTTTGACAAACTCTATATAGAAGGAAAATAAGTAATTGAATACATAATATTAAAAGTTATATAACATATGAATACTATTAAAATTGTTGTAAAAATTATTTTATAATTTTCGAATTATTTTTTAATATCCCACGAAAGACTAAGTAAAGTAGTGCGAAGTTCATTCTTCATGCAGTCAGTTCCTACTGGGTTGTCAGGAACACGCTCACACACACACAGAGCTTCTCAACCAGCAGCAGTTGAGCTGGCAGGCATTTTCTCATAAAAATTTCGTACTCGAATAAGACGAAGTAGCTTCGCACACACACACACACACACACACACTCACATATACTTACACTCACACTGAGAGACAGAGAAGAAAAAAGTAACCCGCAGGCATTTGGATAGGTTTTGGATGGTGAATGTGGAAACAACGGGCAGGGGGGCGGTCGAAAAACTTTGAGGCAGCAGCATGGCCAGAAAAATAATGTAAAGGATGTGCCATGGCGACCGAGGCGAAGTCGAGTGTAACTGGAAAATAATATTTTTGCCTCTTCCCACTACTTTTGCTCGTCCGTAGAATGTAATTCCTTTTTTGTTCTCCTTCTTGTTTTGCTTTCTTTGAGTTTCTTTTGAGTGTCAGAAATGGAAAAGAAAATAATTTGATGGTTTCATAAAGTCGCTGCATGCCGGCTGGGTGCAGAGTGCGGGTGTAGGTTTTGTTTGAGGGGAGCGTATGTTTGAGTGTGTGTGTGATAAAATTGCAAACTTCCCCTCCCTATATACATATGTATAGTAGATGTCCTGTGTGTGTTTGTGTGGAAAAGAGGACGAAAGCGTGGCAGCAAAAAATTTATGGAATTTTGTTGTTGCTTCTGATGTCACTGTAGTTGCTGTAATTGTTGTTGTTGTTGTTGTTGTTGCCTATTTTTCTTATAGTTGTGAAAATTTCTGCGGTAGATTTTCCTTGTGAGCTTGAAAGTGCGAGTATTTGCTGCATACTTTCAGGGGGTGTTTAGATGCGTGTGTGCTAGATAACGATGCCGATGACGATAATGACGATCGCTAGTTTCCCACTACTTCCCGCATCCCTTCTTCTACTTTCTCCCTCTCTCACATTAGGAAAACTTGGCATCCGGTCAAATACACTTGCATTATTATAAAAATTATTATTACTTCTGCCTTCCTTACACATAACCTCCATTCACTTACCCACAAATACAAACACGCAAATGGCTTAGCTTATGTATGTACTAATATACACACATAGTGCTCGTCCTTGTCTCTGCGCAAGTGTGTGTGTTTGTGTGCTTCATTATTAATTTTTCTTGTATTTTTTCCACATTTTTCGTATTTTTATTTTATCATGCCTTACACATACACCCACAAACTGTAACACACATATACAGGCACAATTTCACACAACTCAGGGGATGGTACACATACAATTTCATATAGTTTATTGTACAAATAATATTTGATAGAAAATTATTTAGTGCACGAACGGGATGGAAATAGTTCTCCTATTAGCTTTCCCTTTTGGATTCGCTTCAACGTTTCGGTGCGAACGGCACAGCAAATATACTGGGAAAATTTATTTTTCACTCTGTCCGCCATTCTCCAATCGAAAGAAGATGTGAAAGTGAAAATGAGGAAAAAAATATGTATAAAAATTTAACTGAATGCGGCAAAGGCAAATGGTAAATGATTGGGAGTGCTTACGAGTGTGTCTGTGTGTGTGTATGTTTGTGTGTGTAATGTATGTATTTGAGTGTGTGTTATTATTGCAGTTATGTTGCCAACGTTCGTTCATTAGTTTCTAATGAGATTTCTTACTAATGAGCACGTTACGCAGAAATATTGGAAATTTTGCTAGCAAGTCAACTGTAAAGAGCAGGGAACAATTCCTTCGAAGGGTGCTCACTGACGTATTCGATTGTATAGTTTAATGAGCAACCCGCCCCCATCCATATTATTCGTTGTTATAACTTTTCCCCAATGTTTTCTCTAGAGAAAAAAATAATCTTCATTTTAAGATAGCCTTAGTCCTCAGTGTACGTTATTTTTCTCATTTTAATTACTCATAAGAAAACTATAAATATAATAAAACAATCAGGATAAAGGTAATTAATTATCAAATAAATATTTACCAAATATCTCAAAGCACTAGAAAGCAGGATTTTTCCAACCTCTGCTCAGTGCCGTTTCAACCGGCGCCTACCGGATGTTTTAAGGTTAAAAATATGTATAAAACTTGAGTTTTTTCTTTTAATTTAAATTTAATTCAGTGGAATTTCATGCTCTTGTAAAAACACCATGTCAAAAGATCCAAAATACTTATTATAACCAGACCTAAAATTTGTAAAAACTGCACCTATTTTCACATTTATAACATTCACATATAACATTATAACATAACATTTAGATTATTATTTAATATTTCCAATTAAAAGCTTAAAAAGTTATGGACTTTTAAAAGTAGCGCCTCTAATAACTTATCTTCCTCCTTGCCCACCCCTTCAACAACGACCCTGCCTCTATTTTCAACCTCTTAGATTACTTTAGAGGTGTTCAGTGATTCATGTTTCATGACTTTATGCGACTCTCTAATACTGCATATTATTAAAAAGATATACATCAGTGACTCCACGAGGAATTGGAATGGCAAAAACCATATTATAACCACAATTCGCTTCACTCTAAAATCAATTTGTCCCAAATATTTCGGGTTGAACAAGCAAAACCCAACAGTCCATTAAGCGACCAACCAAATGCCCGCCCCCGTAGCCCTAAAACCAAACAGACCTCAATACTTTTAAAGGGAAATGCGGGGTTGATTCGATGGCAGGAATTATTTCAATTTGATTTTCACCAAAATATTAATTGCATTTTCAACTGGGCGGGGGTGTCATACAAGAGTATAGAGCGTATAGTGGCATATGGGTGACAGGAAGGAGGAAGGCTATGAGCTGTGTTCTGTGCACATATATCAATCATATCCTTCGACGGCAGCTCGTCAAAAGGTACACGCACCCGGCCCAGAATAATTTCAACTCGTAATTACCCACTGCCCAGAGGGGAAAAGGACCAAGTCCATTTGCATGTATGGAGTAGGCGGTGTCAGTGGTTCAGTGGTTCAACGCGCTTGGTTTTAAATTCCATAATGATTGTTGGGGAGGTTGACAGTTGACACCCAAAGGAGACATAATTGTAGGTTGGAAAGTCTTCAAGTTGTAACCTTTATTTGAATGGCATTTGGCTTTGTTTACGTTTCGGTGTTACACGTGTAGTTGTCCAGCAACAGACATGCGCCTACTCCCGGCTGACCCAATCCCAATCCCCACTCTCTTCAAATGCCTCTCTGTGTGAGTGCGTGTGAGTAATTTCGAAAGCGAAAGTGCCGGCATCGGCAATTCCGAGTCCAATGGCAAGCACAACGTCACTGTAGTGGACATGCCGACATGTGGAAAGTGAAAGTCAATAGAAAACCTTGACCACTAGACGTGGTCAGACAACTGGGACGGCGACGCTCAATGCTCCGACTCTGATTCTGATTCTGACTCTGACTCTGGCCAATGAATTTCAAATGCTGTTGCTCGTGCTCGTGCTTGTGCTCCTGTTGGGCTACTTTGTTTGCCTGGTTCGTTCAACCGGCTATTTCGAATTTCACGCACACACATGTTCACATATGATACCAGCGCAAGCCTCTCAGCCGGTAACGAGCACCTAGAGAAACAGAGGCAGAGAGAGAGAAAGAGAGAGAGAAAACTGGAGAACGCCAAGTGGATGCATTGGGGGCAGCAGCCATCGAGCATCGAGAATGTGGCATGTGCGCATGTCAAGAAACTGAAAACGATGCCAGAATCGGACATGGCATAAAACGCAACACTACGCGTCCTCGTTGTGGACAACAAATAGAGAGACAAACAGAGAGACAAATAGACAACAGACAGACAGAGAAGACCTGAGAAGTCACTTTCGCTTTTCGTGCTATCTTGTGGTTTTTGGGGTATGTGGGGCTTGTATGTTTTTGGTGGAGCAAAAAGGGGTGGCACACACACAAGTCACACAAATACACGCATTTACCCACACACATTCAAGCATCTTGTAAAGTCAAAATCAATCTATCAATCCCTAAACAAAAACACAAACATTGCGCTTAAATGTCAGGGGAGCTTTCTTGTAAATATACTTATAGTACATACATATATATAGTATACAAATAAAAATATATTTCTATAATATTTTTGGATAAATATGTAAGGGGACTGCAGGAAGAATTTCAAACATTAGTTTGATATTTAACTTTACTATTACCTAAGATAGTGAAACAAATTTTTATCGAATAGATACGAACATAAATGGAAACAGTATAGCTATGAACATAAATGGTTTGGCAAATATAGCTGTTTAGATTAATCAATCGAAACTCATGTTTTTGGTTAAAATACTCTTAAAATATTTTTAACAGTTTGATATAGATATATGTATTTTATTTGTTGTCCTTAATTGGCTGTCACCACGAACCACCACAGATTAAGAAACTAATCAATTGATTAGAACAATCTTCATAGATGTTATTCCTATAATGTATACCCCTGTCTCAAGCAAAGGGATGTTCATACTTAAGCAAGACGTGTGCTGTGAGATAAGATTACCTTAGAGAGGGGCGCAATCGCTTCAATCGGCTTTGGGCTTAGAAGTGTGCACGCATACCATCTTAAGAACGTAGAGAACTTCTTGAATGTGGCTTGTCAAATGCACTCACTTCGAGATATGAATACAATAGTACAAGAACGAATAGAAAACAATAATAACTAAAATCTCATTCAGTGTTTCGGAGCCGCACCCTCCGAAAAGCCGGAATAAAGTCAGAAATGTTGAATACATTAGAATAACAAAAATGTATGTAACTGTGCTCGACAGCAATAACAAAAACGATAGCAACAACTACAACTGCAAACTACGACTGCAACAACAACTACAACTACAACTAAAACTACAATTACACCAATAACAACAGTAGTTGGAAAAACAAATTGAAAAACTATCGAGCATTGATAAATTGGCACGAGCACGAAAAAAGTCAACATTTCTTGCTGGTATGAGTGAGACAGGCTTAATGTTTGTGTATGTGTTTGTGTGTGTGTGTGTGCGGCCTTGTATATGTGTGTGAGTATGGTGGCAACTGAAAATTTGAAAAGGGGCGGAGCAATAATGTTCTTCCGGGCAGCGCTGCTCGGTAGTCGGGTACTATTGTTGGTGAGCGTAACTTTTTTTTAAGGGAAATTATTCGATTTCTGATATTTTGGGGTGTTTTATTGAGGTTTTTTTTTGGGTGAAAAACATTTGAAAAAGTGCTGTGGGTAACTATCTGCCAGTGTTTGTATATGTTATTGTGTGTGGAAAACTATAAAAACTGCTGCGGGGTGTGTATTGATACATTTGTAGCCTGTCTATGTGTGTATGTGATTTTAGTATCAGTGTTATTGCTGTTTTGATTTTTAGCGATTTCACAGTATTTTTTTTTTGTGCTGCGTCATGCGACAGTTGAAAACGAGCAACCTACTTGGCAGGACACGAGCAGCAGCAGCAAAGTGCGCATGCGCCAACGACTCGACAAACAGCGGAAACTAAATAATACGAATCAAAACGAAAGAAAGCCAATCGAAACGAAACTAAGTGTATTTAACGAAACGTGAATCAATGGAATGGTCAAAATACGCGAATTAAGTTAAAGAAACTTTAAGCTCCGCTAAGTTCAATAGCAAAAAGTTTTTAACCGGTGCCAACGATATTAATGAGTACGTGATCAAAATGACACTTTAATTGCTCTTACGTGAAACAGTATTTGTCTTGAATCTCAGTCTGATTTATAGTTAAGTTTCTGCACTGTTTACACTCTTTCATTTTCATTAAACTGGACGAAGAGTAGGCGAAAAAAAAATCAAATAAAATAACACCAAACTACCTTAGGCTTTATAAAAATCCCAACCACACTCAAACACACAGGAACACACCCACACACACACGCACACATTGAAATGGCGCACATCCTGGCAGGCATTTTTCTTTAACTTCTCAAAGTACCAAAAGGGGCGGAGAAGAGAGTTTGCTGCACAAATTGTATAAAAGCAAAGTCAACAACAACAACGACAACAACAACAACAACAACGACAACAACATCTACGAGAGAACCAATTTCCAACCATGGAAACTTAATTTATGTCTGCAGCATACTAGTTGAGAATATTTTTCTTCTGCTTTCAGAGAAGAGAAATAGGGAAAAAAATAATTTTTTTTTTCGGTTTATTTCGACATTTTTGCTTTCCTTGGCCCCTTGCCACACGTTGCTTGGCAGCTGCCCGTCCGTTCGCCTGTCCCCCCCTTTCCACCCACTCTCGCTTCCCACAACCCACCTTCCATATCCCCACTTCTTTTTGGCCCGTCTTCGTGTCGTTGTCGTTGTTGTTGTCGGCTTCCTTTTGCTTCTTGAGAATCAAATTTATTTTACCAAGTCATGTTGAAGAAAATTTTTATAAGTTTTATGCGCAGTTCAAGTGATGGTGTCAGAAGGGGGATTGTGCTGGAAGAGAAGGAGGTCAGCTGGTTGGCAAATATTACATTGGGCGGTGTATGTGTGTGTCGGTGGGTGGGTGTTCGGGCGGGTTGAGTTGGAGACACAGAAAAAGTTTGTGTGTGCTTCGCACAAAATAAGCAAAATTTGTATTCCTTAAATCGGATGACTTTGTATAAATTTTCGTGTGCGGCAATGGGGTTGCAAGTGTATGTATATGTGTGTGTGTTGTGTTGTGATATGAGCATTTGTGTGTGTGTGTGCGTGTGTGTATGTTGGTGTTGGTGGGTAGTTGGGTGGCATGTACTGGCAGCTGGAAACACACAAAAACTTTTCTATATATATTTAGCTGTGCGCATGTATTTGTGTACATAATGGAAAAATTTTTCATAGAATTTGCACAAAAATGAAAAAGTGCTAAGAGGAAGAAAAAATATTACAGAGCAAAAGAAAAATGAAATTAAGCGCATAAGGAAATGAGACACAAAATGTTGTATGGCAGACTAGTGTGTGTGTCCGTGTGTGTGGACAACATTTCTGGCAACATGATTTTGTGGATAGAAGTTTAGTACATAAGTCGGAGGGGGGATAGGGGAATGAGAAGGAGAAGGAGCTGCATAACACGATTTAAGCTCGAGGCTATTCATATTGTAGATTACTCCCCCCATCATCTAAATCGTAGCTACTTCCAAGAACATGCACATGTGACCCACACAGCAACAACCAGTTACACTCTTACTTTTACTCGTACCTAAACCTAATCAAATCCCTTGTATTCAGCTGGCATGCTAAGCTTCCTGCAACTTTAGACACCCAATTAGTTTTTTGGGGCTTCTTTAATTAAAGCGCGCTTCGTTCTAACTTTTTGTTCTCTGTTTTGCTTTATGTTTTTCTTCATTTTCTATAGTTATATCATCCAAAATGGCAGCATCCATATATGCCACCCCACCGCCGGATCTGAGCAGCGAAGACACTGCGCTCTCCGATGTCTCCAACTCTTCCACAGTCAACACAAATCGCGGCGGCGGCAGCAGCAGCAACAACAGCAACCACATCAACAACAGCAGTCATGAAGCCACAGCACAACCAACAGCAGCCGCAACCACAACAACAACAACAACAACAACAGCAAATACAACAAGAACAACAGCAACACCATCAGCAATATCCACTAAACACGCACTCATGGACACGGAGTCAAAGTCAAAATCGCCGTTGTTGAACGCCACAGGAAGCAGCACAAATGAGGCAGACATGGAAGCTGATGCAGATCAAGTTGAGGGGATAGAGGGGGAAATGAATCAGACGGCAATGGCGGCAATGGCCGCGGCAGCAGCAAATGCAGCAGCCATGCAGCTGCAGCTCCTCGAAGCTCTCAACGATGCGGCCAAAAAGCGACGCAAGCAACACAATCCCAGCCGTCTCGAGGCACTAAGTTTAAGCGGTGAAGAGAAAGAGGAGGTTGGTGGCACCGCGGAGGCAGGGTCTAATATTGTCATCGACTACGAGGAGAAATTGTCAAAAATGTTGCTGCCGAAGTCGATTGTGAAACTAAAGCAAACATTCGAATTGCTGCAGCAGCAAAAGTTGCAGCCTGAAGACATATCAGAGGCAGAGGAGGAGAAACAACCTCATGAGCAGCAACAACAACAGCAACAGGAGGAGGAGCAGCAGGAGCAAAACTCCATGATGAATCCCTATCAGACGTACTGCAAACAGTGTGGCGAGAATTTCGAAACGGAATTTAAGTTAAGCTTGCATATGTTGCAGGACCATCATCATCATCAGCAGCAACAACAACAGCAGCAATTGACGGGCGATGAGCCCATGAATTTGTTGAACTCCTTTAAAGTAAAGTTGGAACGTGCCGACAGTCCGACACAGCTGGAACTACAGCAACAACAACAACAACAACAACAGCAACAACAGCAGCTGGACTTGATCAATGGACATGCGAGTGGCAACAAAGAGCATGAACTCTGGCTGCAGGCAATGGCACAGCAGCAACAGCAACAGCAGCAGCCGCCTCCATTGCCCGGCATTCCTCCTGCCTTTGGGTTTCCGCCGGAGGCTGCTGCCCTGGGTTGGCCACTGCTCGGCATGTCGGGATTTACGGGTGTGGAGGGTCTCAACCGACCGCCGTTGCGCATCTTCAATCCAGAGGCATATTGCGAGCTGTGCAACAAGGAGTTCTGTAACAAATATTTTCTCAAAACGCACAAGGCCAACAAGCATGGCATCTTTGATCCAGCCGGCGATTTGAACACGCCAAGCAACAGCATTAACAACAACAGCAACATGAACAACAACAATAGTAGCAACAGCAACAATAACAACAACAACAACAGCACTAACGCTACCAACAGCAGCAGCAGCAGCAGCTGTGGCGCCACTTCCATGTTTCAACAATTGCAAATGCCACGCGAGCCACCACCTCAAAAGCCAGAGCCACAATTGACACCACCAGCGCCACCAACAGTGCACTGTGACATCTGCTCCAAACGTTTTACCAACGTATTCGCCATGCGTCGGCATCGCGCCAAACAGCATGAAACTGCCACAACCACGACCTCGCCGCGACGTGGGAGTCCCAATGAGCAGGCGCCTCCACAATCCCAGCAGGTGAAGGTGGAGCCTCAGGTGGATGCACTTCCCGTGGAACTGAAGTCCTTTCAACCGCCAGAAGGGTTTCGCGAGGATTTCACACTGGAGCAGGAGGAGGTGTCGTTTGCTCCGCCACCGCGCAAGTTGCCACCGCAGCTGCAACAGCAGGCCAGGGAATCAAACTGTGCGCCAGATAAGCTGCGCCGTCTCGGTGTGCTGTTGCCGGAGGCATTCTGTGAGCTGTGTTGCAAGGAGTACGCCAATAGATACTTTCTGCGCACACACAAATGGAAGCGTCATGGCGTCTTTGTGCCACCCGAGGAATTGCCGCTGAGTGGCAAGGAGGAGCAGCCTTTAATGTCAGCCGGTTGGCCGTTTATGCCACTTAATCTAATGCTGGCCAAGGCGGCTGTCGATCAAGAACAACAGAAACAGCAGCAGATACCGGAAGCGGACCCGGAACGGCAGCAGGAGGAAGATTTGCAGTCGGATGAACAGCAGCCCAGCAAACGCATTAAACTGGAACCCAGCGATGAGTCAATGCCGGAGAAGTCAGACAACTCCGCAATGGGATTGCAAAACCTACAGAAATTGCAATCGATGTTGCAGCAACTCAACGATTTCAATGGCAAGCGACCTTTGCCCTGTCACCTGTGTGGTCGCGAGCTAGAACACCAATATGCACTGCGAGCCCATCTCATGACGGAACACGCCGGACAATTGCTGCCCGAAGGACATCCCATGCTTTACCAACAGCAACAGCAGCCACAACAGCAGCAACAGTTGCCTCTAAAGCTTTCCCCTGGAGGCGACGGCTCACCGGTTCACGCTACTATTACGCCCACGCCGAACGAGCTGCGCTGCCAACAATGTGATCGTGACTTTGCCACAGCTCAGGAATTCAAGCAACATATCGCCGAAGTGCATCTGGGTCGCATTCCAGGCACCAGCCCCTTGAGGGAAGGCTTCTATACGCCAGAGCGTGCCACAGGCGTGCCGGGTGCAACCATTGCTGGTGCAGCATCTGGGCCGCCACGTGCTGCTTACACAATAACGCCGACTTCCAGTTACTGTGAGATCTGCAACAAGGAACTGTGCAATAAGTACTTTATGAAGACTCACATGCAACGCATGCATGGAATTGAGATTGAGAATGGCGCACAGATTGGCGGCGTTGTTTGCAACATATGCAACAAGGAGCTGTGCAGCAAGTACTTTCTGCGTGTTCACAAGCATAATACACATGGCATCATTGAGGATGGCGCACCCTTGCCACAACCACGTGGTCAGAATGGAGTTAAAGTCGACGCTCAGCAGCAGCAGCATCAACAACAGCAACAACAACAGACGCATCAGCTGATTGTCGAACAGGACTTGAACATGACGCCACTTTCCAGCGAGTCGAGTGGCAACAACGAACTCTGTCCACTGTGCGCCCGTCAATTCCGCAGCTTCAAGTGGCTTCGCACACATCTGATGAATGAACATGGCGCTGCTGGAGTTGAGAAGCTACGAGAGCTGGAACCACCAACAGTTGCCAGTGGCGCTACCTCCAGCAGAAGCAAACCAAACAGTCCCACGCTCAAAATACCCAACGGGAATCCAACTGTCGCCAATTCGGCTAACAATCTTGCCCAGGCTCTACAGAATGCACAGCAGCAACTGTTTGGCCAGATGCAATTGCCAAAGGGAATGCCATTGCCACTACCTGGCATGTTCGAGCAGACGCCAAGGTTCGAGGAATATCAGTGCTCACTGTGTCCATTCACCACACCCTATTATGCATTCCTCTTCATCCATGAACGTTCCCATGCGCTGCTTAGCAATGGTGGCGATGGGGAGACGAATGTGGCTGCCGAGGCAGAGACTAGGGACAGATCCTTTGCTTTGGTACAGGGCAAGGCCAGAACCAAGCCAAATCGAGACAGAGCCGATGTTGAATACATCGAACCCACTAATCTGACCATTACCACCACCAACACCAACAGCAGCAGTAACAGTAACAGCAGCAGCATCATAAAAGCTGCTCGCACTCCCCCCACACCCACACCCACAACGCCTCAAGCCTCGCCAGGCATAGGCAACCCGACAGTTGCTGTCTCTCCAAAGCCACGTTCTGCCACTGTGACTCCCACACCACGTCACTCCACTCCCACCAAGCCAGGCACTCCCAACGGCATTGGCTCCCAACGTTCGGCGGCCACGTCTCCATTTGAGATGTGCAGCGATCTGGCCAATGGCAGCGGTAAACCCGCTAGCTATGCTCAGCCTATCAAGTCGGATGAGGAATATCAGATGCAAGCCTTTCACTTGACACCCGCTGATGCCGATGCTGAGGGCCTCTTTGCGCCCGCTCTCGTCTATTTGCCGGTGCGGACGCGAGCCTCAGAGTCGACCACGTTAAGCTTCAGGCTGACACCGGCGTAAGTGAGTCCTGAGTCCACAATTCATCAGAACACAACACAATATTTAGGTGTTGCCAGCGTACGTAAGTTAAATCCCTTCAGTTTTGTTTAGAAACACATTTACCACATTTATGACCCAATGACACGAGCTTAAAGTGATGCTTAGGCATAGGATTAATCTAGCATGAACACATTGTAAAGAAAGAAGTTAAACAAAAGAAACCTGTTATCGGATTGTCAAGCTTAAGGATATATACATATATTTAATCTTCAATTGATTGATTAATTTTTGGATTTCTTAAAATGTGACTATCACTTTAAAATAAGTTCCACACGTTAGCTGTGACTCTCCTCCTCTTTTATTAATATCAAATCCCATGCTTAAATCACCTAATAAGCATGTGTTATTGAGTCATAAGAATGAAAACAGCTGATCACAATCACAATGGTGGCCAGCAGTAATTGTTCTAGTCCCCCCAGCCCGGTAACCGACAAGAAGACAAGACAAAATAGAGGAACTACAAAAGACTGAGTGCGCATATTAGTTGAGCTCATTATTAAAGTTAATATACAAAAGACAAAACTGATGTTACTACAACTACAGACTCGTATACGGATCTGTAGTTGTCGGCATATACATACATACATATACAGAATAATAGTGGAAATGAGTTTTGTGTATAACATGGAACCCGATACTGAAATAAAAGAATATTATAACCAAAACAATAACAAGTCCGTTTCAGCTGGCAACAATTCATATTTTTTTATAAATTCATAGCCGATAACAAAAAAAAAATGAAGAAATATGGTGATGAAGGAACACTACATAACTACATAACATAATATAACATAACATACCATAGCATACAATACATTCAAGTTATACATATATCTATATCTCTAGTGATTAATATCAAAGTTCCTATGCGTAATAGTAATTTTTAAAAGCCATTAACGTAAACGGGATGAAAAGGAGAAGGAAGAAACTTAGTCAAAAGAAATTTAAATACGTACATAATTCATAAGTCACTAACCGGAGAAAGACATAGAGAGAGGCAGCATGTCAGCAAAAAGAGATAGGAAGAGATGGAGAGGATATATACATACATGTAACCAAAAATATATATCGTAGCAGCCATAGCCACATAAACAACGATGTATGTATGTATACGGCTGGGTTCGGATCGTTAAGGCTAAAGAATTTGGGATAAAATATACTTAGTAGTGCTAACTAGTAATATGTAGAGGTACACGATTCAAGCTTCAGCATATAAGGGATAATCTATGCACAAAATTTGCTCAAAATCAAAATAGGCGAAATGATTCGCAAAGTAGAGAAAAAGTTGATATCCGCAAGGTGTAGATCTAAGGAAAGTTCCATAGAAAATCACTTTTATAAATTATTCATGTCTGCTCTATTCACAAAAAAAAAAAAACTATTTTTATTTGGAAGTATCCTAAAAACATTAGCTAAACATTGCAATTACTATACCACAAGAATTTATCCTTCCTCTTGCGAAAATTCACACTTATTACACATATGCCAAACACACACACACACACTCAAGTTGTATATAAAGCGATAGAAAACAGAGAACAGCTATAGAGAGAGGCTATATCTAGTAGTAATTGTAATAGAACCGATTTGGTGTGAATGAATCAAGGGAATGTTAATTCACCAGCAGACAAACACAAAACAACTCAGGGCAAAAGTACAATGACCATTAGTACTTTTATATATACTTACCAAATAACATAATTAAATAAACGATAAAATGATTAAATAAATTTAAACAAAATAATAAAAAAAAAAGAAGATCATTAAGAAAGTAAAACATTTTTAAATGCTACCTCAGACGGACTTGAAAACAATAATTTAAATAAATGAATTTATATAACAATTGAACATGTATGCTTAAAAACAAAAATCAATTTTAGAGCAGAAGTAAATGAAATTTTAGTGAATTTACCTCAGAAAACCAAACACAATGAGCCATACAAAAAATCGAAATGATAAAAAAGAACAAAAAAAAAACAAAAGAAGCACAACAATTTATACCTATTGATTAGCCTTTAGTTAAAAGTATTACGTAATTATTATCATTTGCTATACAAGTTTAGTTTTAATTGTAAGTGGCACTGACACATTCCAAAGAAAACGCACCCAAAACCGACCAAAGTACGATGCTAGTCGCAAATATATAACTACAACAAGCTCATTCTAGTCAAAGATGGGGATCGAAGCTGCACAGCGACTTCCCCCCAACACTTTATAGATAATTTACAAGCCGAAAATCCAGAACACAAATCAGATTCGCCAACCGACTACAGCACATTTTCATATATTATTTAGTAGTATTTAAGGCGTTTGTTCTTTATGAAAATGTGTTGCATTGTTGGTAGGCTAACGAGTCTGAAAAACTGATTAAAATTATAGAATATTTAAATATCAATAATGAACAGCGTTGTCAATTATGCTATTTTTAATTTTATTTTTTAAAAACGTGTGTTTTTTAAAATGCTGCGTGCCTTTTAGCAATTGTAACGCTGTTCAGCTCTAAACCATTCATCAACAGAACGATAAATAAACCACATAAGTAGTAATACAAATAATAACAAATAAAATAGTTTATAATTTTCATTTAAAATTAGTTCTAATTATTTGGACAATTAAAATACATCTTTTTTTATATTGTATATATCAATAAACATGTGTATTTGTTAAACTTGAGTTGAGTTTTCTCTTTATTTATTTACTTGATTTTCATTTCCCTTTACCCTCATCTAAAATTATAAGTGTGCTAGTCTCAAGCCGGGTGTTAATTCGACACGAGGTCTACTTTGATCTTATCGCAGCCCTTAAAAAACTGTCATTGATTGCCGACAATTGACTCTTACACGCAATTACAGACCTAAGAATTTTGTTATTTCTTTTTTTAAGAACTCAGAGAGCTGAGAGTGGGTTTGGCATAGGGGCCAGTTCTTACATACAGCAGATTGGTTGAACGCCTTCGATATCAAATTATGAAATTGTTATTTGATTGAGTTTTCAAATGAAATTTGTCAACAATAGTTGAAAATAAGTACATGTTAATGCCATCTTTAAAACTCGGGAGCTGCTTTTGGTTCCATTCCGAATCCAAGTAGTGAGTTTACAGTCTGCTATCAAATACCACAGGCAACCCTCATAAAAAAGTTAGACTCGCTTCCGGCTCAACCCACACGCACAGATGCTGATTAGTCTATTTGGTTAAAAAATTCCCTCCAAATGATTAAGGAAAACGGCGATAGCTAAAAAAAAAAAAACCCCCCCAAAGAATAGTGAATAAAAACCTACACGGTCAAATGTAAACCCAGTGAGGGTCAAGCTAAACATATTTTCCATGGAAAATTCAAATTGCGCAGCTGCTGCTGGTAGTAAAAAATATGCACAAGCCGTAGAAATCTACAAGCAATTGATTATGCACTGAGAGAAATATTGTTGGCTATAAATAGAAGTTGAAGAGAATTATTTATAATGGGATACACTCATTAAATGTTATTTTTAAATCGACTTCATTTTTCGGAGTGCTGTCCAGCTCGAGGAAAAACTGAGCTACCCTTCGGGACTTTTTCGTTAATTGTTTGTCACGTGTCCATGCAAATTTGATTCCATTGATTACGCTTCAGACATTCGATACTCTCTCTCACTGTTGGTTACTGCAATTATAGATATAACTAGTATGCTGCATGCAAAAGTACTTCCAAATTGATATCCGTTGTCCGAGAAGCAACCCTCAAGAAACGTTGCCAATTGGCAATTTCCCTATTTCTGTTTCACCCTCCTCGGGAGTCGAATTCATGCAAATTCTGTGTATGTGAAGCCTGATTTTTTCCAGCATTTTCTATTGAATTTTTATGGCAATTTATGATGGACTGGCATTTTGGCATTGTGTTTGTAATCCTGGGCCAACAATTGCCAAAAACGTTAAACTCCGTACTCATAACGGGGGGTGGTGGTGTGTGGTGCCACAATTTGCATGTTTAAAAGTGTACAGAGGGAAAATGCAATATAAATGCAAGACAAGACCATTTATTGCATGTGAAAAATGAAAAATGCAATTTACTTGACATCGTGACGGTTTTCGAGGGTGTTTTCAATCCCTCCCACTTTCAAATATTCAGCACCATTTGCCCGATTTTGTATGCAAATCTACGCGTTGCAGCCATTAATCGAAATGACATTATTACAATCTTTCAATAATTCCATCTATCAATATTGTACATTAATACTGGCTTTGGACTTGCGTTTTATTGATTTTCCTTAATTTATTAAAATTACTTTTATAAACTCTGAATTTTTTTGTTATGGAACACAAAGAGCGCACAAATCAAAATTGACAAAAAGAATATATAAATGAAAAAATAAAATAAGTATATATATATACATACATACATACATATAAATCGATAAGTAAACAATTTTACAATGAACTTGCAACGTACCTTTAAATGAGCGTAAATCAAAATTTTGGCCGCAAACAAAAATAAGGAAAAGCTGTTGGGCTGAATAAAAATCAAAAATATTTTATTAGATTTAAGGAAACTCCAAAGAAAATCAAAATCAAAATGAAAATAAAAAAAACATCAAAAATACATTTTTAGCATTTAGTTGTAAGCAAAATTCAAAATTTCATTGAACATTTATTATTACTAAAATGATGTTGAGTTAAGGATGAAATGAGCATCAAATCAAAATTGATAAAATGGAAGACGACTATAAAAAGACGATGAGCAAAAATCAAAAGAATTATATTCAAAACGAGAAATCAAACAATTTATTTTGCAATTGGCAAATATACAATTGGCATATATGTATAAGTATATATACATATATATATACTATATGCATCTAAATATATATATTATATTTAACATTTTACTCTTCGAAAAAAACTTTGTTAATATGTAAAACTCTGTGTGAAAACAAAATGAAAAAAAAAACTTAAAAATAATTATTTATATTTATATATTATATGTAATGTCTATCAAAATGAGAACAAACATTTATGATCAAGAGCAAAGTCCTAAGCACCCCGAAAACGATCCCAAACCCAAACCCAATCCCAATCCCAACCAAGCATCCGCCCCTGTCCTTGTCCCCTTCCGCACACCTTTTGTCATTCAATTGTAAGCGAGCATTTATCAAAAATTGTATGTGTTTTAATGATTATATTATATATATATACAACCATATACATATAAATATTGTATGAATTTAAAACCTTAAATATAACAAAAATCATATATTGTATTCATGTAAAGAAAAAAAAACAGAAACAAACGCAATGCGAAGGTGTCATCATCTCTTCTTATTACAGTATCGCTCTGGGTATAATTTTTCTTTGATTTTCCGATTCACTTTGCTGTGGAAACTTCTAAGCTGATTTTGCGGCCCTTGAGAGAAACTGCGAGATGGTTTTCCCCTGGACCTACCCTGTGTGGCCAAACAGCTTTTCGAGCTTTGACATTTGCTTTTAGTTTTTGGATCTGATCTCGACCAGAACCACCACCCGACATTGTTCACCCCCTACCCCAGAGTTGGGAAATCAGAGTATGCCAATATTTGTATTACATACGAGGATGTCTTATCAATAATTTTTGTAAAGAATGCGCCTCGAGATGGGAAAACGCGATGCTCGAGCCTCAAGCCTCAAGCCTCGAGGCTAAAAGC
This sequence comes from Drosophila neotestacea, assembly GCA_035044365.1. Lineage (NCBI taxonomy): Eukaryota > Metazoa > Arthropoda > Insecta > Diptera > Drosophilidae > Drosophila > Drosophila neotestacea. The sequence goes on along the minus strand of JAWNMD010000157.1, from coordinate 1,756,065 downwards.
GAAATGCGAAATGCGAAAAGCGGAAAGGAATTCTCTTTTGGCTTATGTACTCGTGTGTGTATGGGGTTTGTGTCCGGCGTGTGTTTGTGACAGTCCCATAGTTTGATGTGCTTCCTGTTGCCCAAAAACTTTTCACATAAAAGACTGTTTATTAATTTCGCAAAATACGAGCTGGCATTGTTGCCGAATGGACAAGTACTCGTCTCTCTTACTCTACACAAAGAGATGAGTCTTATGTTAGAGTTCTATTCTTGATTGCCTGTCGGGGAGTGTGAGTGTGAGAAGGGTGTCACTCAAGCTGTTAGTTTTGCTTTTTGCTATCCCCATCAACACTTGGCTATCTTTACTCCAGGGATACGTCATATTGAGCTGTCGAGGCTAAGTGCCGCCGACGCCTTGCCACAATTCAATAAAATTCTCAACTGGAAGTCTGCCCCATACCCCATCTCTCTGTTGTGACTGGACTGGTCATTAACTTAAAGTGAACAAGTTGAAAATTAGTTTTTAATCGATTTTACAATCACACACGGACGTGAGCAACACAACAAATTATACCTACATCACACATACAGAGTCACCGATAGACATTAAACACCCAAAATACGTAAGTACGACCCCGAGAGGCGACACACAATCAAATATGTAAAGACATATTTATATACATACATATATAGATATATAATATGTCTGTGAGCGTTAGTGTGTGTGTATAATTTGGACTCTCAATTAAATTGTGTAGGCAGAGGCAACAACAACGGCGCCAAGCACAAACAACGACAACAATTTTGTCACCATATGCTTTAGCACCATTTTCAAACATCGTCATTTCTAAATACCCAGTAAAAATGTAATATTAGAGTAGGTATATGGATGGCCAGTAAGTATCAGATAGATGTTCAACTGTTTAAAACGGAGTGTAGAGAATATCTGTAAATATTTGATTAATATTTATAAACTATATACATATATTCTCTAAATTTTATACAGATCTAACTAAATGATAGTCTGTACAAAATGGTTTACAAGAAGTATTTGGAAGATCTGTTTTTTGCCAACAATTCCTAGGTGAAGTATCCCAAGTCGACTAGCAGAAGCCGGGCTGAGAACATAGTTTCTTTGAAGCTTGCATTCTTTTTGAAATTCCAAATAGATGAAACACGAATTAAAAAGAGTACTCTGCAAAAACTTGTAGTTTGCCCGTATCGTGAAATCATCCTATATTAAATATATGAAGATATCTTTTTGAAAAAGAGCAAGGCTGATTAGGTATCTTTTGTAGCTATATACTTCTGTATATGCCTTGTAATAAATGAATCAAAGAAGTATACAAAAGTCTTGATATAGCAATCTTTTAAAATATCTACAGGGTAACTTATAGTACGGCAACGTGGATTAATGACGTCGCTGTTACTATTATCCTTGTCGCGTCGCAAATGGTCACAAGTCCTTGGGTCGTAGTGTCAAAAACCTAAACACAGCACCAGGCAGTCGGTAACAATAATAATAGTAACAACAACAACAGAAAGGACAAACTTTAATAATTCAACTTATTATGGATTTTTGTTTGGAAAATATTCTTTTGGCTGCTTTTTTTTCTCATTTTCCATTCATTTTCCAGGCGGTGAGGGTGGAAATTTTAGTTTTACTTTTTATTTTATTCTCTCTCCTGTTGTTTTCGGTGGCATGTGTACATTTGAGCCGAAATGTGGCAATTTAAATAAATGACACGCACTAAGCGAGGCAAAAGGAACAAAAGCAAGTACAAAAGAGGGTGCGGGTGGAGAAGAGCAAAAAATATGAGGGGCAAGAGGGCGGAACTTCGGGTTAATGATTTCAGAAAACGCAAATGGCCAAAAAAAAAACGAGTTTTAAGCCATTTATATTTTGTATAAGAAGCGGGCAAAGGACAACGATGAATTTAGGATTAACAGAGTGTGTCTCAGTTACAGTTTTTTTCTTTAGGGATAAAGTAATTGCTTAAGCACGTTTTTCGTTACATGTAAACTAATCTTAGAGTAGCCAGCGTTGAACAGATCTAATTCCTCCTCTTCCAGTATAAAGAATGATATATCTTCGCTGGGCGAAGACTGTGTATCAAACAACAAAACGGCAGCGTCACGCCTGAAGACATCGACAGCTCGATAGGCTGAATCCTTGGCCAGTTGTAAGTGTTGTTGCACAGAGGGATCAACGAACAGATCCTGATCGAGTGCCTGTGACATGCCCAACATGGCCAGTTCCAGCTGCCACAATAGACGCCGTACAATGAAGTCGGCAAATTTGCGCTGACGATACTTGCGTGTCAATTTTGATAGCATAACCTCCATCCTATAGTCAATTCTTGGATTCGCTATAAAAAGCAACAACTGAGTAAAGATCATTACCAATGTCAAAAAGCAAAAGAAGTTTAGGGGCTGCTTCACGAGCATCAGCAGGTCCATCCAATAAAGTAGATCCCGCTGTTGTCCCACATAACTCTGCTTTAGAAAATAGGTGAGCACTCCCAGGATAGCAACGACAGCACCCAGCTTACGATGACAGCGCTCTAGACAACGTATTAATTCGCTCAAGGCACTCATATTGTACTGAAGAAGCAACTGATTTTAATAATAAAAAATAATACAATTTATTGTGAATTTATTTTGAAATAATCATAAAAGCATCTTAGATGTATGAATATGCCAATTTCTCTAAACTTGTCAGCTCAAAGCAGCAATTAGAGAGTACAATTATAACACTCCTGCTACTAAACTTCATTGGATCTATTAGCAGTGATACCTTTAGCAATATCAGCTACAGTTATAGTATTGCACTTGGAACACTATTACAACTCGCAGAGGGTGAACACGATAGAGACAGTGAGAGTGGCAGAGTGGAAAAGAGGGAGAGAGAGAAACGTCAGCATTTTATTAAGTACGGACCCACAACTTTCACTTTCAGTTTCCAATCTCTTTGGCAGCTCCCAATACGAATGAGAAACCGAACCAAAGCCATCAAAATAAACTGGAATTTAGCTCAGTTTGTTGCGTTTTGAGATTTTTTTTCGCCTTTCCCTTTCAATTGGATACGCACACACAAACACACGCACAAAACTGCCCCGAGGTGTGTGCGTAAATATATACACACAGATATATACGTACGGTTACATAGCAGCAGCTTCTAGAATGTGGCTGCTGTGGTAACTGAAGGGGAACGGGGGAACATAAGACGTAAGCAGAGAAATCTACAGGAAACAAGCAACAAGATGGCAGCACATTCTGTATGAAAGTTGAGAGAAAAATAAGAGAAAAATTGTAATTTTCATCAAAAAAAAAAACTTTCTTTTTATTTTATTCTTGCTTGACCTTAAAGGAAGACAACAGAGAATGCTGCGACTATAACGACTCTGTGATACCCTATACAAAAGAGAAGAAACCCTCAAAAATTGTATAAAGAACAGTATAAATTGTTCATTTATTTAAATATCTTACAATTAGTTTCTTATTTAGTTGATTGGTTATGCTGAGTGACTTACGTCTGTTATACCCTTTCAATTGTAAGGTAGAGCCCATAATGAGTTGCTCGTGCCCGCCTGCTACACTTATGCATAAGTGTGTGTATGTGTGTGTTTGTGTGAATGCCAGTACCCTGCTCACATACGTTCATATATGTGCGAGTTTATGTATGTGTGTGTGTGTGTGTGTGTGTACGATACGGTGGACTATCGAAATATTCCAAAATAAAAAGAAAAATTTAACGCAAGGCACAAGACGAAATATTTGTCTATGTGGTGTGCGAGGATGTTGCCAAGAATAATGCTGTTTCTACTCGGTGTACTCCTGCCACTTGTGAGGTTGTAAGGCGGCTACTTCTCCAATTTCAGAGAGGGTGGTCATAGCCGTATTTGTTGCTGCTATTTGGATGCGTGTGTTTCGTATTAGGCAGAGGGCGACGCGGCGGATGCTAAAGTGAAAAGTAGTAAATTGAACTTTTTTTTCTTTTTGGCTTTCGCCTGGGCATCGTCTTCGGTTTGGGTTTTGGGTTTTGGGTTAGAGAAGAAGGGGATTTGTGTTTCCTTCGGGCTCTTCCTCTGTACGTTCGTTTTTATATTTTGTTGGCAATTTGTACTTTTCTGCTCTCAGCACTTTTTGTAGTTGTTTTAGCTGCGGCTGATTTCTTTACATACTTTTCACTTTCATTTGTGTTTCATTTTACGGCATGCGTGTGCTTGTGTGTGTGACTATTGTAGTTTTTGCTCGAATGGCTGTGGCATGAGGCATGTGGAAGCGTTTCTTATTTATCGCCTTTCAAATTAAAGTTGGCCGCTGGTCAATCTGGCAAATTATTTATACCTATAAATTTGAGATCCGATTAATTAAAACACACAAACATCAATCGCAGCTAGTAATACATACATACATTGAAACCAATATCAAAGTGAGGCTCTGGAAATCATTATGCCTAGATTTTCAAACCAAATAAAGGGCAAAAATTCTAACAAGATTAGCAAATGTATGAGTGTGTGTGTGTGTGTCTGTGTGTCAAGTCAAGCAGAAGTGACAAAAAAAAATAAAAGTCCTCTATACCTACATACTTGTATGTGTGGGTGGCAATCAACTTTGACTGTGTCAAGCAACGAACAAGCTCCGACTCAATTTCCCGCCTTTAGCTGAAATGTATGCTACATTTTTTTGTTTTCGTGATTTTGCAACTCAACTCATTATGCGAAAATCAATAGAAAATAAAAGCAAGTTTAGACCGTGACAAGCAGCACTCTGCCTTCTCTCTCTTTTGTTCTCTCTCTCTCTCTCGGTCGCTTTTTCTCCCTTTCCGTCTCTTTTATTTCCAATTCGAACTGTAGTAAGTAGTTCAATTTCAATGACATCAATAAAATTTCGATAGAAAAATCGTTCCACCCAAAAAACCAAAAAAAAGAAAAGCAACGACAAAAGCAAAATTAATTAATTTATGTGCCCAGTGCTAGTCGGAATTTTCCATGGCAATGCACACACATACTGACACAATCTCGTAAATACACACACACACAAGTTACAATCTATGGATACAATTTTACGAATTTCAACGTCATCATCTAACATTTTTGTCCTAATTTCGTCAAAGTTGCTGCTATTGTTGTTGTTGTTTTTGTTGTTGTCGCTGCTGTTGACAACAGCAGCAACAAGGACTCATTACAAAAACATAATAACAAAATAAATATTGAAAGGAATGGCATAAAATTATAAAAGCCCTCGCGTCGAGGAAAGCAAAATAAGCAAACGCAACTTGACAGCAACAGTCTGAGCCACAGCTACCCCCTTTTCTATCCCTTCACCCCTCTGTTCGTGCAACAAAACTCAAACTGAGTCGCCCCCAATGCGCCAATAAATTTCATGCACTATCACACGGACACACACACGTAGTTATAGATACAGCTACAGATATTGAAGTGCGTAAGTAAGCCGCTTACGAAAGTGCGTGTGGCTGTGTATATTTGTATATGCATATACATATATACATATATATATATATTGTGCTGTGTGGTCAGCTTTTGTGTTGAGTTTATATTAAATAAGTAAAAAAAAAAAAGAATAAGGTCAAAAAAAACAATCTGACGATGGCCAACTGGCCAACTTTTCCCTTCCCTTCTCGCATTCCTTTCCTTACACTCCAGACTGTTATTTTTATCTCTAAGTGATGACGAACAGCAGCAGCATATCAATAACTGAAAGAAAAAGTAAACCTAAAACTAAAATTTATTTTTGCCATATTCAAACGTAAGTATACATACATTTATATCTATTAAATGAAATTGATGCCGTTCGAATATCTTATTAGCAAACCTTTTATATTTGTGAATAAAATCTGTTTTATAAATATTTATAATTACAAATATGATACAGCTTATTTATTGTTCTTTATAATCAAGACTTTTTTCTACTAACTTAGATCTACTGCATGAGAGAGAGGGAAAGAATTGTCTTTTCAAGTACACTGAAAAGTGGACTAGAACGTTGGTTTGAAATAAAATTTTAAAACTATCAAAGTAAAAGTCAGTCAAGAGAATTGCTGAGTTGAAAAAGTCTTTGGTACAATTAGAAAGTACCCATATCATATTAAGCACTATTTTTAAGGACAGCGTTAATTGAAAGAGATCTGAAAACCAGCATAGCTTAGTTTTTTTTTTTGGTATGTGAATATTTTCTTTGGCACGTGTCTTGATTTAAAAGTCATATTTTCTGATGCCAGCAACACCAACAACAAACTGTGAAAGAGCAACCTTAGCACCAACAAAAAATAATGATAAAGAAAAAACACAACCGTTTTTCTTGTCTTCTTATGGGAAATTATAGCCCGAACCCTAAATGAGACCCTAATTCCAGGACAAACAGTCACACGTTCGTACGCGCGCCAATAATATCGAAATCGAGTAAGTAAACATAAACACAAAACATACAAGATACAGATACAAATGTATCTGTAACTGTGTGCATGTGATGTTATGAAACGTTAGTAGTTTAAAAACCCCAGCCGTCTGTCTCCTACCCTCGCTCCTTCTCTTTCTCTCTATCTATTGTCCGAGCTTGGCAGCTGCTTTTCGATACAAAAATTGAAATTGAAAGTGAAATCAACACGCGTGCGAAGCGCGAGACTGTCACATGCTCCAAAATATAAGGGAAACTAAGGATTGTTGAATGGGTAGACTTTATTTTAGAACTAAACGGGTTGAGGGGCCTGCTGTTGCACAAATGTCGCGACAAAGGGTTGAATGTGTGCTCTAAATCAACTGTGCACCATTTTTCCAACAATTTTCCTCGAAAATGTCTAAAATTGTAGTCCGAAAATTTGAAAAGGATTCACCAAATTACTTTTGAACGCGTTGCAGCAACTGCAGCAAAGGATATTCAGTGAAATTTGGAAAGGGTTTTCAACCCTTTTGATTTCAAAATTGCCATTTCGTTGCGGATAATGCGAATTTTCCAGGCAAAATTCAAACATTTTTTCTTAACAATTTGCACAAAAACAAAAAAAAATCAAAAGGTTGAGGGTTAGGGTTAGGGGCAGGGGGCAAAAAGGGTCATCCAAATGCCGCCACGCATTGTGTAAATAAAGGATCGTCTGCACAACTGTCACACGACCATGCGAAATTAATAAATTACATTTTTTTCAGAAAATTTTTGCCAGTTTTTGAGGAAAATTAAATTTTTTTTTTTCTGAAACTGCACCTAATCTAGTGTAAAGGGGATGGGGCAGGGGATTGGGATAGCGATGAAGGGGTTGTGACACATTAACTGAACCCATTAATAAGCGCTGCCAACCCCGTTCGCGACCCCGGAGCATCTCCTGACACGCGTGGGTCAGTGTCAATCGGACCAGGAAGAGCCCCGGGCCCATGCACGTATTCGGATTTACAATCGACGAGGTCGCTGCTAATGCGTCTGACAGGCGACACAAAAAATGGGTAAAAAAAATACGCAGCCCAGAAATAGAAAATACAACAAAGAAAAAAATGCGAACTTCTCACTCGCAAATAAATTGAGAAAATTGGAATTTTTCACCAAAACTGCAGATACGGGGACAAAAATAGAAATAACAACAAAATCAACAACGTCAATAGAAGGGAACTGTGTAAATTTTGCCTGGCAATAATCCTCTTAACTGCGAGAACTGTCGCAAAATTGCATCAATGGATCTGAAAAGTGGACTATAGGGAAGTTCTTTGTTTATAATGCTGGTCCAGACGCCTTTCTGTTATGGGTTTTGTTGTTGTTGTCGCCAGCAGCATTTCAATAAATGTGATTTCATACGAAATTAAGAGCAAATTCGCGCAAAAGTATAAATTTAACGATCTCGGCTAAGCTGAGCCTTTCCAATGGTTCGTTTAATATAATTGGCGTAAATCAAAACGGTCAATTAAAAATTGGTTTCAATAGGCTGTACTTTAAAGTTTTTAGACCCAGTACTTTAAAAAAGTACAAATGGGTCTATTAAGTTTGTGCAAAAAAAAATGTGCGTAACAGGCAGAAGGAGGCGTGGCAGACCCCATAAAGTATATATATTCTTCATCAGCATCAACAGCCGAGTCGATATAGCGATGTCCGTCTGTCCGTGTGTCCGTCTGTTTATCCGATTTTGTGTCACCTAGATCTCAGAGACTATAAGAGCTAACGAAACCAAATTTGGCATGTACGTTCATCTATATCTTGCATTGAACGAGTTTGTTTTAGATTTTTGCCACGCCCCTCTCCGCCCCTGGAAAACGAAATACAAGAGAACCTTTAAAGATTTTTGGTACATATAATATACACTATTGTTCATATCTGTCCTGAAAATTATTTTCAAATCGTATGATAAACGCGAAAGTTATTCAACTAACAATGTTACGTTCAAAAGGAAGAAGAAGAGACGCTAGCGACCTCTATGTTTATCAACTGATATGTTCGTAGTAGCGCCATCTATTGAATGGGATTGATAGTTAGCGCTTTGCACTAAAAAAGTGCTAGGTCTCCTACTGTCGAGCTTGCTCCACTGTAGCTTACTGCAGTTTTCATTTCTCAAAATATTTAGCTCCAAATAAAGAAACGAAAGGATATTACGAAACGCCAAAAAAATCATAGTAGACAGACTGAATGAACATGACCGAAGAGGCTCAATGATTTTGTAATACATGCTAAATAAATAATAAAAGATTTGTTGAAAATTAATCGAATTCTGTGAAAACATCGTTTAAAAAAAGCCCACCAAAGCCCAAAAAAAATAAACAAAATTTGTATCCAAATTTTTGCCGAAATTTTTAAGTCCGAACCGAACCTTTTTTTATGCAAGTGCTCCGGTTCGGACTCGGGTTCAGTGCTAGAAAATGTGATGAGTTCGGTTCGGGGTCCGGTTCGGGGTCCGGTTCGGGTAGCCCAAAAAACCCGAACCCAACCGGTTCCTCGAGGTATCTATATCTGGCCACAGTATGTTGGTCTCGGCAAGGATTCAAAATCTTTGACGTGCCAAAGATAGTATTTAACAGAAGAAAAAAGTAGCCTAAAGAAATATTCTGCCAAATTGAATATTTCAATTTGACCAATGTTGATGACGTTTAAGTAGTTTTACCACTAGATTTTTTGTTGTATTGTACATAAACATATCAAGAATTAAGACATTGAATGCCGTTTAGTTACTGCATTAAATCAGGGAATGAAACCGGAACCAGAACCGTTAACCGAAATTAACCGTTTCAAATGTAGTACCGTAGTAGTATTTCTATATCATTATTTCTATATAGCATAGATATGAGTCCAAATCTGTAAACTAACAAATATCGATGCTAAACTGTCCACGAAGGTACTTCATATAATTTTTGCTGAAATTAACAACAGTAACTAAAAAAAAAAAAACAAATGGCTCAGAGTATAGAAAAACGCCCAAAACAAAAGGTTTTATAAAGAGACTCGTTTTTGGCACTTATAGCTTAAATGGTTCTATAATTTGTTATTATGTTGATAAATTAAGCAATTGTTTTATTTCATTTAATTTGCGCGTCCAAACCAGCAAGGCAATGCCATGGGAAATTTGACCATTTTGACGAAAGTCAAAGGGAAATTTACCGAATTCTACCTGGTCGCGTATAAAGCACCATCTATTTGTCGTTGACAGATTTGACAAAAAAATTCGCTTTAAATTTATTGTGTCTCACTATATAACAGTTTGGTTTCAATATATTTTAATGATAAGTATTAACAATGATGTAGTGACATTCATTTTGTCGAAATAGGTTTATGTCTTCACTTTGTACGGCGAAATAAAAGTTTCAAGCTTCGGGGGTGTTTTAGTTTTTGCTGCTCTTAAAACAATACTATAGAGCGTATTTGTGTTTTACAGAACATGCAAAAGGTGGCGACTCCGTTTTCTTAAAGGAATTCTGTTAAAGTATCGAACAAAAAAGGATCGTTGCTGTTTAAAATATAGAAAAATTATTAATTAGGCAATTGTTTAATTTAACTAAAACAAAATTTTATAAAATGAATAGGATGATTTTAATGAAAGCCTTTAGGGGGCAAAGTTTCTATTAAATTATTCTTATTCAAAAATAAAAAAAATTTAAATGCGAAAAAATTGTAACAATAATTTTTATAAACTCTTAATGTTCTAGTTTCTTGTGCCAAAACGAGTTTGGTACCATTTTTGAATTCTACTTTTTTGGGAACCACGTTTCAAATAGTGAGTTGAATGAAGTTCAATAAATCAGTCAATTCCTACCCGATTTTTTAAACAAACACGCGTTTTACTCGTTTTTAAACGTTAATGACAAATCATATCTATTATAGTAATCATAGAAAATACGGCATAAAAAAATTTTTTTAAAAAAAAAGTGAAAACAAAATATGTCAAATGATAAATGTACATATATACAGCTACTTTCTTCTTCTTCCTATGGGTTTTTCAAACTTGTGGGCAATGGCAAAGTGTCATCAAAAATTAATAAAAAAAAAAACTCTATGACCCTCCCAATTATCCAGATCAAGTATTTAGCTTTAAAATTGATTTTCATCAATAAGTGGAAAAAGGGGGTCTAAGGATCCTTAAGATCCTTTTGTTCACACGGATAGACGGAAACGACTCGGCTGTTGATGGTGATAAAAAAAATATATACAATTTATTGGGTCTGCCACGCCTCCTTTAGCCTATAACATACTTTTTAACAAACTTAATACACCCGCACAGGGTATCAAAATACGTCAGTGAGTCGTAATGGTGACTGTAAACCGCCATCTAGTGTTGACTGTATATTATTTCTGGAGCATTCTTTCGAATGTCCAAAAATATCCCACGGCATAGCCTATGTTATAAAATAAGAATATCAACCTCAAACGAAATTTTCATATAAAATGTCCCGGTACGCATATTATAGGAAATATATCCAGTCACCCCTCTCATAGAAAATTTCTACTTCAAAATATCCCCGGACCGACCAAATGTCATCGATAAGCTTGATTCTCGATAATTACAATTCAAAAAAATCAAAAACCAGATTTATGAATTCTTAATAACTTCGCAATGTGTTTATGGCTATGGCTTGATATTGGAAATCCTTTGCCGAAATCTAGACCTTCAAAGTCTATAGGTCTTCAATGTTGACAAGAGTTATTTTTCAGGACCGATCCGAGCCGAGCCCAAAATTCATTTATTTTGTCAAACCCAAACATGGCTCGGCCCGGCCAAATCAGTCCCAATTTTCCTAAACAGGTAACGATTTTAACAATTTTATATTAATTTATTTATATTGAAAATAATATTTTATTCATGTTAAAACTTAATAATGTAGTTATTTTTTAACTGTAAACCAAGGTTGCATACCGGTTCCGAACCAAACCGCGAGGAACCGGATCGATTTGGTTTTTTTGGGCTACCCGAACCGGACCCCGAACTGAACCCTTAAAATTTTCTAGCACTGGGCCTGAGCCCGAGCCGAAGCACTTTCATTAAAAAAAGGTTCGGTTTGGACTTTAAAATTTGTAGCGGTCTGCAAAAATTTCGATACAAATTTCGTCTGTTTTGGGGTGTGACGGACTTTATCTAAACGATGTGTTCAAAGAAATTGATAAATTTTCAACAAATCTTCAAGAACGTGTTATCGATGCATTCAAATTTCTCTTGACCAATTCTGTGCATAAATATGTTTTTGAGTTTACACTTTAAAATTTAAGAATTTAATATGAAAAGAGATTATAAAATATGCATCAAGTAAAAAGGTAAACAATAATAAAAGCAAGTAAACCGGTCCGCGAACCGAACCCAAATCTTACATTATAGTTCGAAATACCGAACCTCCGCAAACATATTTGAGGTTTGCAGCCTTCCTTCAAACATTTGCAGATGTGGAAAATACCTTTCTACTTCTGGCAGAAGTACAAAGGAGTTTGGTGTGTTTCAGGCTTTAAAGTAAGGACCAACCCGAAACGAGATTTTTAGGTCCGAGCCCCATTATATTGTAAAAGGCCCCATGGGTCTATTGGCCTATTGGCCCATCCCGGCCCGTGCTCACCTCTAGTGTGTGAGTATGTGTTTATTGTTGTTGGTTTTTATGTTGTGTCGTTTACTGGTGACCCAAATTCCTTTTAAGTAATCTTTAGTGATAAGCGGAAGTGCATGTACATATTTACTAAATTCGAAAAATTAGAAGTGTGTCTGCTTCTGTGTATGTACGTACTCGTGTGGAAATAAGGAAAAACTATGCCCGCTTCGACGTAATTAGAGCTTTTTATGTTTCATTTACAACTTAATTATGAATGTATTTGCGCAGCAACAGCAACAGCGACGACGACGAAGCGGAATCTCAATGAATGCTCCACTGCTGCCTGCTGAATGCCACATGAATGAATCGCAAACTAAGAGAATGTTGTATAGTATATGATACACACTGAAATATTTTTTAGCGCATAAGTTCATGTATATTCATCTTTAATTTGTTGCTCGTCAAAGACCATATTACTGGAAATAGGAATACTTATCTTATACATAGTAGGAATCAAAATCTTAAATAAATCTTTTATCTTCTGATTTTACATTTTCAAACAAATTTTCTAAAGATGTTGAGAAGATTAGTCTTGTATATAGAACCGTTTTGTTCGAAAAATGTTTAAGTTTTGTTCCTATTCAGTTTCAACTGATTCAGGCGACACAAATGTGACATAAAGCTTGATCGCTCAGTGACTGACATCTGTTGAAACATACGTATGTTTTGCTCCTTACTTTTTGCTTTTGTCTGTTGATATTGGTGCCATATCAATAATTACAATATTAAATGGCAACTATTTTGTTATTTAGTAACTTGTTTGTCTGTTAATTACGATATTTTTCTTAAAATATTAGCAGGTTTCAATCTTACTCTTAGATTTGTTGTCATGAATAGATTAGGAATTCTAAGTTTTGAGAATAAAATATAAATGTAGAGCCTTTTTTTTATCAGTGTACTCGTACTACTAGTGCGAATACCCAGTGCCCAGTTCTCGTCTCAGTCTCCGGCTGCCATGAAATATGAAATGTGTATGAATGAATGAATGGCAGCGGAGGGGAGTGGCGATTTATGTGTGTGTTTGTGTGTACGCCGGATCAGACCGGGCCGGGCCAGGCTAGGCCGGCCAAATATACACGCAACATATACGAATACACACAACCGGAAATGAGTTAGTTGAACTTCCGTCTTGGAGCGACTTGGAATCTGAATCTGACTATGACTGCTACTGGCCGGCCTGCAATATTTTTTTATGCGCTGCGCGACAATAATTTGCACAGTCACACAGACGACAGAGACGGACGTCCGACGAGACCTCAAACGAAAAGTGTGGAAGCGACTGGAAATTATTGCTTGCCTATGCCTACAGTTATGCATATGATCATAAGGTCTCGCATAACGGATAAGTATACGTATATATGTACATATAGATACACATACGTACGTATACAGAAGCATATATATTTGTATATGCCTGTGTGCATTTATCAAGATGACCTTATGACATCTACCTGAATTATTTGTAGGAAAATATATGAGCATACGAAACATTTCCATTAAAATAAAGCTGCTGCAGATCAATGAAAACGGTTGATTTCCAGTCTTTGTCTGAAAGGTATAATCCTGTAATTAAAATGGAATGCGTTTTTAAATATTTTTATTGACACACTACAACAGTATTGCTTTTACGCAGTTTTCCACTGCAAATAGTCGACGACAATGTTATCTCTCATTGTCTATGGAAAGATCGTATTTAGTTTTTCTTATTTAGTTAGCTTATAGATATTTACAACAGTTCTATATATTAAATGTAATCTCCCAGTATGTATCTTTACTCTCTTATTCTTCCTGAATGATAGTATATTTGTTATATTATTTGATTTATTTTTTCAACAATTTTTGAAAATCTGCGTAAATTGTTTAGTATAATTTTTAAATGCTAAGAAATTTAAGACTGAGTACTGAGTGCAGAACGTTTTCCAAATTTAAATTACTTTATGTTCTTTATTTTAAATAAATTTTTAAAAATCCAAACAAAATGAGTTTTAACTTAAACAGTAATGTTTCAATTATAATTTATTGTTTTTATAACTTCTTTTGAAATTGCAGATACAATTTCAAAGAACTTAAAGTCATAGTTATTAAAGATACATTTATACATTTATGAAAGATACATTAATACATATGATACTACAAATACATAGAGATGTATCATCTATAATTAAATTTTGTATTAAGTAAACTCTTGTGTGAGTTTTCCTTCGTAATTATATTTATTTAATTTATGATTGTCGCATTCGAAATCAACAGATCAACAGATCAACAGATGGGGCAGTATGCCTTTCCTCCCCCTTCTCCACTCCCCTTCTCTTTCTTCCTGGACTGTCTGATATGGGGCGTCTTTTGAATTTGATTTCAATGTGAGCTCAACTGGAAATGCTACGCTGGCGGAAAACTTCACAGTGCAGGCTGGTGAAAGTGCTGCACTTTTCACTTGGCCATAGGCCGCCATAATGTTTATCAAATGTGCAACGGTCTACGCAATCTCTGTGGCAACAACAGGGGCAGCGACGGCAACGGCAACGGCGGCGACGACGACGATGACGGAACCAACTACAAATCAAGCAATTTACATTTCGTGAACTTTTTGTTTAACACAATATACACACATGAGAGTATGAATGTGGAAATATGAAAAACGCTGGTAACCCGCATATATTTCTATTTGGTCGTAGAGTTGGCGTAGTTGTCGTTGTCGGGGTTGACAGTCAGTGTCAGTTCAATTTAGTGAACAAAAGTTTTCAATTTCTAAATTAAAGATATGGTTAAATGAAATTCATACCGCACCAAACATGCATGCATATAATTAGCCAATTACAAGTATCTAAACGGCGCCCAGAAATGTTGAATATGCGTACATAAATTAAGCGTGTACACGGGGGCAGGAGGGTGAAGGGTAGAAGAGATGGGAAAGGCACAGACTCAATGATTGGGATAGGAGCAGGGACACTGACAGAGACATAGGCACATCTACCGTTATTTAAAGAATTTAAGACGAGCGCTTGAGTTTGAGAACTATTATGTGTGTAGCAGATGTGTGTGGAGATACACGAGCTCTAAGATACTCAAACTTTCAGTGCGCATGTGCGGCAATTGGCAGTTGGCAGTTGTTGCGCCGGCGCTTCCAGCTGATGATCCATTTTCTCACAGCTTTAAAAAGGAGCCGCCGCTGTTTACGCAATGGCGCATCAAGTTATCAAGAGATATTTACAGGGGACGGGAAGGGGAAGCGGATGTTGTTTTTTCAGTGCAAAATGATCTCATTTCACAAATTCTACCACAAAAGCTCAAACAACTTGCCCTGGCAACAGACTACAGCGATTCTCATTCTCATTCCCATTCCCAGTCTCATCCCTCGATCACGTTCCCATTTCCAATTGCCACTTCAATGCCGCACACGTGCGCTTCCCAGAAGGCTACTAGAGATAAAGAGAGAGATAGAGAATAATAAGAGCAAGAGAAAGGGATCGTAAAGTAAAGGCAGCCACCCTGAACCGTTGTCGTTCAAGGGGTAGGGGCCGTTCTCTAAGCACCCCATTTCACACACATTTTACGAGCTATTGATGGCTGTGAAAATGTGCTTATGAATATGAATAGATTTCTGCCACTATTCCCAGCCCCTGCGTCTGGAAGCTACCTCCTACCGTCGTCGACTGCCTGAGACCTTTTTCCAAACCACGATATAAAGAAGATATTTTAACAGCACCTAAATAAGTCCAAACGAAGCGGCTCAACAGCTCAAATCGACGGTAAGATGTTTCAACAAAAGCGCATTCTTGCCATAGAAAATTTAATTAGTTGTCTTTTATCGAATGTCGGTTGTTCATTGTCTGTTAGAAGTTGCCAGTTTTTGCCAAGGCATTTTTAGGGGGTTGCAGACAGGATATAACTTGCAAACTTGTAGATACATCTGTAAACAAAACGTGGCCAACTGAAGGCCAACTGCTATAACAAAACTAGTATGAGCAACATAAACAACTAACAAACAAAACAACTCTAATAACAACTGAAAGAAGTATTGCAACCAGCAACATAGGAAATGCTTAAAACTTAAGAAGAAAACGCAGCGCCTGTGTCAATTGTATCTTTGCTCTCTGTGGATGTATCTGTGTATGTAATTGTGTCTGCAGTTCGCACTCATTGCGTGCTTATCTGTATATGTATGTGTGTGTATCTTATGGCCTAAGCACTGGCGCTGGCCGCATTTGCGAAGCTTTATGGGCCGCCACTGCCACCAGACGCATTCCGATGCGTATCCGGGATTGTGAAATGTTTTCATTTCGAGACACATTTACCATTGCGTCTGCACTCTGTCTGTGACTCTCTGTCTCTGTGTATCTTTGTATCTATATGTGCTTATGTGTTTTTGCGTGTGCGTGTGCGTGTGTGTGTGTGTGTGTGTGTATGTGTGGTGGTCGCTCACTGTGTTTCTCTTTCTCTGGGCCACTCACTCACCGATTCGTGTCGAATTTTAAATAATATCGAGACCATCGCATAAAAGAGGATCGAAATGGGTCGTGAGGTTTCTTTCAACTATCGAAAACTATTTAAAATCTTGCATATGTTTTTTTTTTTTTTATCTATTTTCAGATATTTTATTACAGGTATATGCATAACAATCAAAGCTATTTATAGTTACCGACAAACATTTTCAAAAACATAACATGGCTTATTGTAATACTTATATAGAATAGCACATAATTTCTAAATTTGTATACCCTTGCAGAGGGTATTATAATTTTGTCACGAAGTTTGTAACGCATTGAAGGAGGCGTGTCAGACCCCATAAATTATATATATTCTTGATCAGGGCGACGAGCTAAGTCGATATAGCCATGTCTGTCTGTTTTTATGCAAACTAGTCTCTCAGTTTTGAAGTTATCTTGATGAAACTTGGTACAGGCCCGTCTTTTTGCAGCACGCAGTACATATGTCGGAACCGGCCGGATCAGATCACTATATCATATAGCTGCCATAGGAACGATCGGTTCGGAATCAACATTTAGTATGAAAAACTTTTTTCTTAAACTTAAACTCACAGATTGTGTGTTTGATACAGTTTCATACATCCTTACCAAATCTGGCTCAAATCTGACAACTATATCATGTAGCTGCCATAGGAGCAATCGGCTCAAAATCAACATTTAGTAGGAAAAATTCCTTTGTTTCTTGAGATATCTCAATGAAAGTCTCCAACTTTGTGTTTGATACAGATTTATATAGTCTGAGCAAATTTGATGCAAATCGGACTATTATATCATGTAGCTGCCATTTGTAAAAAAAATCGGACGGCTTATGCAGGGCTCTGCAAGGGTATCAAAACTTTGGTGCGCCAAAGTTAGCTTCCGTTATATTAATTTTATAAAGATTAATAAGTGAAAAATATTTCTTCCTATTACAGCATACAAATTGAAATTTGAGTAAAGTTTACATCCAATCAGACAAAGTACTTACATATGTATGTACATATATTTAAACATATATGTATGTACCGTATCCTTTAATTTTTTAAAAATTAATTTTATTATTGTAATTGATCGTTCAAATTAGTTGTGAAAAAGATTTGTGCTTTCATTATATATCAAGATTTTTCTTCTATCTTTATTTCCATCGCACCAACAATTGAGCTCAAATTTATAATAATCTGAATTTCCGAATGGTTTTTGTCTTTTACACAAGAATTAAATTCTGACAATGATATATTAATAAATTTTTATAAATACATCTAATTTGATCTTTACTTTATCTTTTTTAAGTTTTCTTTTCAGATTTTTGGTTACTTCCGGACACTGTCTAAAGAATGTGTTGCAGTTGAATTCATTGACCTTCTCTGGTATTTGGTTCTGGATTCCGATCAGATGGAACTAGCTCCTTCGACAGCTTAAACCTCTTGGCGGCCATGATGATCCGTTCATTATAGGCATTTAGAAAGTCACCCGGAAATTCACAGCCACACGGCATATTTATGCTGATTAGCACCTTTTGGGCTAGCTCAGCCCATAGCATGTGCCGTTGTTTTATTGTCTTGTGTAACTCTGTGAGTATGAGTGTGTATGTGTAACTGCTTTGGTGTGAGTGTTTGAGTGTAATCAATTGGTAAATATGTTTATCACGACTTTAGGCCAACGTGCATAGCTTTCGTTTCGTTTCGTTTCGTTTCCATGCTCCAATTTGGTCAGTTTCAGAGTCGACGTCAAGTGCGATCTGCGATGGTGAGGGGCGCCGGGAACTGGCACTGGCGTTTCATGAATGAAAATCGGTGCAGCCGGAGGCCAAACACGTATGTGTGTGCGTGTTTGGTTCGTTAGTATGTTTATATGTAGGTAGATAGACGACATTTTTGATTGTCGATTACTTATCTGGCTGCCCCCGCCTTGTGGCTTCTCTTATCATCGGGGCCTTTTGTAATGCGCAAACAAAGCATAAATGCCAACACATCAAGTTGTTATTTAGATTTCGGTTGCCGTTGGCATGCTTGGAATGTTGTCCGACGAACGATCATGCGCCCAGCTCTCCGACTCACCTTAAGCTGACAGTCGCACTCCAAAACTCAGAAACAACAACGCTTGGCGCTTGCGCGCAGCTTATGCGTTGGCGTTGGCGTTAGCGTCATCGTTAGCGTCTGTGCTTGCTGCTTTGACCCAGTGTAAAAAATAGCCTCTCTCTTTGTCTCTCTTCTCTTGTTCGACTGCAAGCTCAGTTAAATACATGTTTTGTACTTACCTTCAGAGCGGCAGCAACAACAGTTTCACTTGGAGGCTGCGCTGTCGGCATTAGTTCAAAGGTTTGTAGCACCACACGAATTCGTAAATGTGTGCATGGGAGACAAAAAAAAGCCATTGGAATGTGGAATGTGGTATTCATTGACAAAATCAGCTTTCAAAATGATCTCACTTGTATGAAACACAGTCAAACCAAATCGAAAACCGGTTTCGTAGTCAAATCAGAGAGAAGAAGCACTTTTTAAATTGTTGTTTAGTTCGTTTTCCTTGAATGTACATACAAATATTAATACATACCTCGAGTAATTCACAGTTTTCCCCGCACGTGCCTGGAACTTGGAATTAACCCCCAAGCCACATTTAATAATTACACTGGCACACAAAAAACATATATGTGATCATTACTATAAGAACTGATACGTTTTTTTTTGTGCCGTTGCTTTGATTGGATAAAAAAAATAAAAACAAAACTTAAAAAACAAAAACAAAAACACACAAACTGTAAGAAACACAAGCAAAAAAAAAAACACGGCGACTAAATCGTGAAGAAATTTACGGTATTACTTGTTAATATAAATAGCACACACAAATAGTAGAGTTCAGAGTGTGAGGCGGACCTAAAAAATACAAAAGTGAAAAAAAATTGTTTTTTAAATATTTCAAACTTATCACGGTTACAACTTTTCCCATTCCAATTGCTATCAATGGAAGTTTATCAAAATCGAAACGGGGGGTCGGTCGTTAAATATAGTCGGAAGGAGAAGAGGAACGTATGGGGCGCGAGAAATCAAAGGTGCTTTTAATAGACAAACTTCAGTCTTTGTTGCGCAGACGCGCCCTGTTAATAAGAAAGAGAGGGCGAGAGCGTAAACAAGCGCCAACAATCATTTGGAATGCTGGGAGCAACAATCTTCATTTAACAGTCATTAATTTAGACGTCGTTCCAGCTGTTTTGCTTTGGCGTGTTAAGGGAGTGCCTGCTGCCTCTGCTGCTCCCGCGAGATGATCACACGCTGCTCTGTTGTCTGTTGGGAAGCTGTGGGAAAGTATGTGCCTCCGCCGCAGCAACGACGGCAGCAGCAACAAATTAGGTCAACATTTTTTCATTCACTCTTTTTCGTTGTTATATTTCGACATATTTTGTGTGTTTAGTTTTTAGTGTTTTTATTTTCGTCTATCTGCTTCGTTATTTTCGTGTGCCTGCCATTTTTATTAACACAAACTTTCTATTGAACGGACAACACAAGCACACACAGAAATAGTTTTTGTTGTAACAGAAGCCACACACGAGCTCCAGCAGACCATAGCGTTCACCGTTACTTTTTTTATAGCACATTTTTATGGCCCAGACTTGGCGGCCAGGAGCTGCCGCCCCGATAACACAAATTTAATATTTAATTGACATTTATTGTTCTGCATCAAAAAAAACGGGCAACAAACTCTGTTTTCCGGTCAAGACAGATTCAGCTAACTAACAAAACTGATGTGTCTGAGCGCAGCTTTGACTATCGATAGACTACGCGATTACGATAGCTAAACGATAGGCCAGACGATAACGACGACAGCATTCCTCAACTCGTTATTGCTGCACTCCGACGACCACCGCCAACGTTTCACTGTTGGCGTTCTTTGGTCATTTATTTCTTCGCTTTTACGTCCAAAATCAACAATAACATAATCAAAGAGCAGCAGCAAAGAACAAGAACTACAAACGGGATCATTTTGCTGCTGTCCGTTAGGCTGTAAGAGAAGGAGAGCATATTTGCTCTCCCATCTTACCCTTTTTCTACACACTTGGACTTTGGCGTCTGTCCCTGTCTGCCATCCGCGTCTTGTCGGCCGACGACTCCGTTGCTTTTGCTTCGCATGCCTTTTTGCTTGCCCGCTTTTGTCTTTCTGTTCTTGTAAAACGGTTTTTGGCGATGGTTTCAGTGGTTCTGCTTGCCTGCATGTTGTTGTTTTTGCTGTTTTTTTCTGTTGCTTTGCTGCCAGCCCGCATTCTATGCTGGTGGTTGACTTTTCTTCATTTTGCCTTTTTCTGCTGAGTGATGCAACTTTAGTGCGGCGTTTGAAGACCGCAATACATCCAAGAGCCAGAGTCGAAGTCCAGCGATTACAATTATGATAAGTACAAGAAGTAGTTCTCCTCTTAAACCTACCCTTTAATTTATTATCGCCTGCAACTGCATCGTGTGCGCAATTACCATCAAAATTGCTTTAACCACAAAGCGCCGCAATTAAAGCTTTAAACGATAAAAAACGACAAAATTGGTACACAGGATGTATATTCTTAGAAATTTTCATGTTTTCTTTTTAAAAGCTAACGATTAAACACAAATATTACCAAATATATGTACATAATTTCTAGTTGGTCTAATAATAAATTTGCAGTTTATACAGTACGAAGTTGTTGATATTCAGCACTAAAGTTAGGCTCAGACCCACGCTTTTGTCGTATGACTCATGCTTTAAAAATTTCTACTTGAATTTCCAAATAGACGCTACACACACAATCAAACATACATAGGTATGTATATACATACAAACAGACACATGCAGAGAGTCAAAGCGACGACAACGGCGACGCGCAGCATCCAATTTCAGCCAATAAATATTTTACTTCGTGTCCAAAGCCGAAGCTGAGCTTTTGTCTTCGAGTCTTCTAACTGACAGAGGCTGGTTGGATATGTAAGTGTGTGTGTGCGAGCGCATTGACTGCTGACAAATTCCACAAGGCTTACGCTTACCCATGTGGCTTGACTTAGAGGTTAGAATCAAAGAACTCCTTAGATGTCAATGAATGCCCCTTGCAGCAGAAGCAGCAACAGCAGAAGTCACAACACGACGACACAAAGTCTTGGCCGCTTTGCCAACCATAAAACCAGTTTCTGGACACATTTTTTTGTTCATATTACTCACTTCTGAAGCGCAAGTTCTATTTGGCTTAGTTATTCTCGTAGTTGAACGGAACCGCATTCCATGCTACATCAATACATGCACGCAAAACTTCCAAGCCTCACTCACACACACATGCGCGTGTACTCACAGACCCACACTTATGTACATATTATGTACACATATACACTGAGAGGAGAGTTCTTTAACATTAATTTTTCCACGCTACTTATGCTGTGGGCCACCTCAGCTCCCCGCTGTTGTGACCACCATCCCATTCGTTATTTGAACTTTCTGGAATGCGGTCGCACAAGTTTCATATGTATGTATGTATGTATGTATATATGTACGTACTGCCTGCATGCTTGTATGTGTGATATAGCAATGATTTTCTACTTCGTTTTGCGCAGCTCCTTAGTGAGCCTTTTTAAGTTTTGTTTAAAGTATCTTTTTTTTATACAAATCTCGCAACGTTTCAGTCTCATGTTTTAGTTTTAATATTTACTTTTCACACTGTTTTCGTACTCATATTTATCGCCGCTGTCGTTCTTCTTGTTATTATTGTCGTTACATCCGTTCTCACAAAACGGCAAAGTCTGAATCAAAAAACGTCCGCGAGCAGTTCGTCAACGACCATGCGGCTGCACCTACAAAAATTTACTGAATGAAAATTTGTCTTTTCTTTTGCGCCGATCTTTCGTTTCTGCTGCTCACGTCGTCGTCGTCGTTGCGCATGCGCTCGTGCAGACAGAGACGGGGATAGTTGAATAGAGGCCCCGGGAGCCGCAGTAGCGATAGACAGAGGCAACAAACAGCAACGTCGGCAGTGACGCCAACATCAACAGAGGCAGCGGCAGCAAAAGCAGCAGCACTTCGAAAATTTTGTTGTTGTTGTACATTTCGAAAGTAGTTGATTGTGTATGTGTGTGTGTGTGTGTGTGTGTGTGTGTATGTTGATGTTGATGTTGTATCTTTCGCTGGATCTCTATACGAATCTGTATCTGTGTGGCCGTGGTAGAAAGTTTCTATACTGAACTGAACTACTCCATGATGATGTTTGGGTAGCATATGAAACTTACAGAACGACATTCCACAAACAAACTGACTCAACTGCCCCCTGGCCTACCCCCTCCCTTAAGCACATCAAGCAGTCTCCAAAAGTACACACATATAAAGTATCTGCTGCTGCTGCTGCTGTGTCCGAGCTAAGCGCTACTTTAGTCTTTTGTCCCAAGCACAACGTCAATGTCTCTTTGAGTTCGCATTCGCTGCTCGTTGGATTCTTCAGTTTTGTTTGACTCGCTTCTTTTTCAATGTTGTAATCTACGAAAAAGTTTTCTTATTGTTGTGTGTGTCTTTCGTAAGTGTCTGATGGAATGTTTGTTTGTATTTTATGTATGTAACATGCAACCTACAATGTGTTGGTATGTTTCTTAATGTTGCTATAGCTAGTGGCGTTCTTTTGCGTAAACAACACACACACACACGCGCACCAACTGAAATTCGCCATTGAACGGTAAAAAAAAATTCCAACGTGTTTGACTTTGTTACATGTATGCGTGTTTTTTTTTGTGTGTATGCGTATGTATCTGTGTGCGTGTGTGTATGGTTTTTTCAATTACATGTTTGTAAATGGAATTTCTGAACTTTTTGTGAACGAGGTCATTTAAAACGAAAAAAAAGCACCGCGATCGATGGGCAGCCAACGGGGGAGAGCAGAGGTATTAAAAAGCTGCTTTTATTATTTTTTTTTTTTTGTTCGTCATGAAGGTATTTATAGGAAATTCCATAGGCATTACTCTTTAAATTTAAAATAGGCGTTATTTATAGTTGGCGGGGCAGCGGTATGTCATGAATACGAAATGCAAGGGGGAAAAGGGGGGCTGGCAGAAATGTCAACCGATCGACGAAATGTGGGTGATAATGGCGGAGAAACATCTGTTTCTTGTGCTTCAGATACGAATGTATATAATTCTTGTGGAACTATTATCAATTGTTAAGAGGATAAAATATCATATTAATAAATTAAAGCTCAATCTTTTTAAATAGCATAAAAAAAAAGAATCATATGGCCCATATATGATTCCAAATTTTTCTGAGAATCATTTTGATACCCTGTGGGAGTATATAAAGTTTGTTAAAAGTTTCAAGTGTAGTACAGAAACCGGAACCGAAACCGAGATAAATTATTTTTCAAGAACAGAGAACCGAAACGTTCGTACCGGTATGGTTTCGGTACATTTTAAAATTTTTGTTTGGTATTTTTCGTACTAACTTAGTTTTGCACTATAAAAATGCACTAAAATGCATGCATTTGTACGATTATGTGTTGATATGTGTTGATAAAATTCGACTTTCTTTACATTTTACAATTTTTAAAAATTACTTTTCTGTACCGGTATGGACCGAGACGAGAACCGGAACCGAAAGGACAGAACCGTAATAGAACCTTTTACCGAAATACTCAACAACTTCAACAAATCTTCAAGAACATGTTATCGTTGTATTGAAATTTGTTTTGACCAATTCTGTGCATAAAAAGTGATTATAAGATGCTATAAAAAAAATGTCTAACATTGAACCGAGGTTCGAACCCGAACCTTGGGTTCAGGGGCTCCTTAAACCGGTCCGCAAGCCGAACCCTAATCTTACTTTATAGTCCGAACCACCGAACCGAAATATACTTCGTGTCATGTAAAGTATTAAACGTGTTTTGAGTTAAAAATGTGTTTGTACTTTTCGTTTTGCACAATGGGTTTTCTTTGTACTGAATTTGGTGATAAGGTAAATGCATCACCATATTTCCCTATAACTAGGGCGCCAGGTGTAAACTTGTAATGTGCCCGAATAAGTGGAAGTCCATTGACAACTTTACTCACTCGTCAAGACGAATGTCGTCGATGACGGACCGATAAGTACCGGCGACAACGACGACGACGGCGGCTACTTGACGCAAAAATTTCTGGAATTTCGAAAGTATATACACACCTGTCTCAGTCACGCACACCCACACATACACATGTACACACAAACATGAAGCACGCGCTCAATCTTTGGCTTATCAAAAGTCAAAAGCAACTATATAATACTTATGATGGAATTGCAGTAACTTTCAGTCACATGCCTAATACTTACCAGCTCAAAGGAAAGGAAAGCGACCAGAGAATGTGTGCTTAGCGGTTGTCAGCTGTAAACAGAGAGAGAGAGAGAGAAATAGTGAGAAAGGTTAATGGTAATTGTTCTAAATACTTATTTGTTTTATTTTCAAGGAATTCTCAACACGAGTACAATCAAAAAATGGACTTTCAACTGCTTGAACTATTTACAACATCAACGGCAACGTCAAGACACCACAAAAAGTAATTAATAAACCTTATCAGTACTGCGATTCCAATACAGACAAGTGCCTCCTCTTTAAGTATAAAGCCCTTAGCTATGGCATAAAATGTTTGGAATGTTATTGCAGTATCACGGGTTGACTGCCCGTAATCCTCAATGGGTTCCCTATCAATAACTCTGCTAAACCAAGTCGAAAGATTGTATGGGCTTTAATAATAATTCCGTCTAATAGGAAGCACGTGAATCGCTTACAACGCGTCCAATGGCGAATATTTATAGCCGATGGGGGTGTAGCGGAGAGGAGAGGAAAGGGTTATCATTGCTAGACCTGCTAGACAAACTGCACATAATTTCTAGTCGAGCAAGCCTCAGCGAAAAGTGCAGCGAACCTGCCCCAAATCTCGACAGACAGTTAGAACAAGAAAGAAAAATATAGGAAAAGAGAGAGAGAGAATGGGGAAGAGAAAGCTGGATATACCCTGGGGCAACTAGTTAGTTAGTTAGTTTCAGTTGACGACTCGTTGGCAGTCTCAGTTCTCAGTCTCCCTGCTCCCAGCCATTTCATGGAAATTATGTCGTATGCAATTTTATGCATGAGAGAATCAGTTGCAAGCAAACAACAACAACAACATACTTTAACAAAAAAGGAGGCAAAGCGCGTTACAACCACCGCCGACGGCAAACTGGCAACTGGCTCAGGTTTGATGATAAGCCGCCGCCGTCATCGGCGATGTGAAATGAGAACTTGCCAAAAATATACACACGAACAGAACGGGAACTTGAAGAGTTTACTGTGACTGCACACTGTGACCAGATTGCATAAACGTGCGGCAAAAAAAAATTGGAAAACACAAGGAAAACCATCGATATGGATATCGAAAATATGAAATAGATGCAAAAAATGTGCTTAAGAGCTAAATTAAAATACTAAAAGAAAAGTGAAAAACTGAAGGTTGGTCTACTCCTTGCCATCTAAGATAAATAGCTGACCGACTTCAGTCAATATCTGAGTTTTTTTCTGAACAACAAAGGTTTTTTTAACGAAAAACTAAAATCAATTTGTAGTGAGAAGATAAAAGAAAAAAAATATATGTATATGTAATAATTTTCTATATACTTCAAGCTAAGTAGCATTTACTACTTTTATATGAAGCAATCATGAATTCTTGAATTCTCAAAATTACTTCATAGTCAACTTTCGTGGGTTTGCCGAATTCACACCTTTTGACAGCACTTCATGAAATGAATTTTCAATTTGGACTCCGTTATTAACAAAGTAAAAGTTAAAGAAGTTAATATTTCAAGTATAGTTAAATCGTTACTATTTTCTGATAGAAAAAGTCTCTCATATTGAAAAACAGAAGTGGCATTATTTGCAATGCTTCGATGGGTAGTGGGGTTTGAGTAGGAATAGGGTTCGATTCGGTTCACACATATTCTGATTAGGTCGGCAATAAAGAATGTAGGTCCGTTATTCAAATTCTCCAATGTCGAGTTTACAATATTACATTTCTGTAATGATATATTATTTTATAAATATAGGAAATTAGTTGGTTCAGTAGGCGCTGACAATGTGTGAAAATGAACGAAAAATGTTTCAATAAAATTGCCTCACTATTTCATTGTATATGACTTTTGGCAGTTGCATGTTGCTTACATTAGCATACAACTGATGGTCATAGAGAGTCGGAAATCGAGGAATAAACTACAAGCTAGAAACAACAGTAATAACAAAAACAACTAGTTTTTTTTTCTTTGCTAACGAACAAAGCGACGCCTCTAGAGTCTCTAGTGGAAAATGCATTGAAGCGACGCTGACGCTGTTGTTGCCACTGTTGCACAGTTGCAGTAGGCGCTGACTATGTGTATTGCCCCTTGCTTCAAGTAGCACCCTCACATTCGGTGCATCTTCTTGTCTTTCGGATATGGGCAAGTCTTTGACCGCCTTTCGTGGAGGGAAAGTCGTCAGCGGGGGCAACTTATTGCACAGCAGGCTGGCGAATTGCTATTCCGCTTCCTGAGCCCACACAAACACAGGCAGAGAGAAAGAGACAGTGACAGAGTGAGGAATGGAAAGGGCAAGGGGAAGAAGAAGAGGTACAACGACAAGCCGTGTGAGGCTGGCATAATTATAGCACATTCCATGCCACAAAGTAGCTGCAATCGGATGTGGATGTGGATGTTGTAGTGGTTTTGGCTTCCAAGTAGGAGTCGCTCACTCATTGAAATGGAAGAATGTGGGCGTCCCCCGTTCCTCCTTCGAGCTGCAACTGGTAACTTTGCAGCTCCGCCTTCGATCTGAGATGTATTAATGACATTTGGCCCAGTTTGTTAACAGTTTTTCTTATTTTTTTTCTATCGTGGGGGCGACGACAACGACGACACGTAACTTGGAGCAGCTGTGCGACGACGTTGGCGTCGCTGTCTGCCTCATTCATATTCATAAATTTAACGTCTTTTTGCGTAAAGCTGCGACGCAGCGGAAGTTGGGACACCCCTTATCCCGCTACCCACTGGCTTCCCCACTCGGTCAAAAGTGCTGCGGCTCCCCCTCCTCCAGTTGGCAGACAATGTGCCGCTCTATTTTGGAAGCGTTCCCGTTCCCGTTCTCAATACCAATCCCAATCCTATATTCATTTACGTTCCCAGGCAAGGGAGCCAAAAGTTCAAAGCACTATTGAACTCGAACGAGAAACACTTTCGCCATAAATAGCTAAAGTGACGGTTTACCCCTATCCTCGTTCTTCTTTCTTCACTTCCTCCTTTCCTTCACTACTTCCAGGCACCGCTGCGATGTTTTATCAACGGAAACAGCAAGAGAAACAAAAACAGAAACATAGCAGACGCTTGTTCAAGTGGGAGCAACAGAGAGAAAGAAAAAGGGGACAGCGAGGGGCTGGTAGGCACATCGGTAGGAAGTGGCGAAAAGTAAAAGAAATAGCCGATGAAAATAAAGAACGAAAGAGAGAGATTGAAAAACGAAAACAAAAGTGACTAATGCCTCAAGGGTGAGACGCTAGTTGTTTCCTCCCGCTCACTTCCTGTGCGTGTGGCCTAATGAGGAAGTGGAAATGGAAGTAGAAAATGGATCTGGAAATGGAAGTGGAAGTAAAAGAAGGTGGGAAATGCAACTGCATTTTAAGGTGCCAAAGCAAGCAAAAGAAACAAGAAATCTTAAGGGCTGCGAAGCCAAAAAGCAAATACTCTATCCTATTGGAAATGAGGAAATAAATAAGATATGTATGTATGTACAGAAATAGTGTGTATGATTAGTTTGTGTATTTAATAATAATAACTATTAAATTGATTGCTTCTGTTTTTCTTAAAATAATAATTAGTCGGACAACAAAAATCTGATCATACAAATAACACAAATTATTTTATTGAATAAAGAACAACATATTTGTATCACCTCCTACCCAATAAGAAATTATTTAAATTAGTTAATTACTTAATAATGGATTAAAACTTAATATTGATTAATTTTTCGAAAGCTGACAAAAATGCAAAGAAATATTAAATATTCACATAAACATTTTTGTGAATATTGAATACGCTCTATTCTTTTATCGAATTCATATACTCAGGTTTAGGGTATAGAAAACACCAAGTGCAGACTCCATTTGGAGCCGAGTTGTGGTGGTATGTAAGCGGTTTACCGGGGGGCGAGTCTATAAATAAGCATTTGCCCCGAAAGGCCGGAAATATTGTGACTATATAGACACAACGCGACGACGGCAACCGATACGAATCCCAGTCTGATTGGCTCTCTCTTTCTTCCTCTGTCTCTTTCCTTTGCTCTGTTTGTATGCGTTTCATTCACATTTTTGCGCCCCTTTCATTCATAACTGTATGTGAATGGAATTGGGGATAAAATGGTATGGGAATGGGAATCGGAATCGGGCAGCATACAAAATGCTGGCAGCCGCATATGGGAGAAGTTTGATGTGTTGTTTTTGTTGTTGTGATTGCGACAATATGCAGTAAAAAAAAAACAAAGTACTGAATGTATTGGGGCCTGACCCCAAAAACGACAACAGCGGAGATACGGATCCGTTCCGCACTTATCAGCTTATGTCTGTGTATGCATGAATGTGTAAGTGTGTGTGTGCGTGTAGTGTACTAGCTGATGTTATGCGTGTGCTCAATGAAAATTCATTGAAATTTAGAGCAAATCTATAAAATGCAACGAAGCAAGCAGCAACAACTACAAGCAGACTAAAAACACACACACAAAGATACAAATACAAACTCACGATTTGGGGGTCTCAATGGCTCTTTAGATGGCGTTGACGATGGCGGCGATAAACTAACAACAACAACAACAACAACAACAACAAACGAAACATATTGGGGCAACACAGTTGAAGCGATGACACGAGAGAAGGGCGGAGGCGTCAGCGTCAGCGTCGGCGGTGGCAATGCATGAATTTATGAATGAAATTGTATGTGATTATGTTTGTCTCTTTCCGTGTGTGTGTGTGTGTGTGTGTGTGTGTATGTGTGTTTGAATACTGCGCTCGCATTTAATGAATGAAAATCCCAAGCCACGACACCACACATAAACCAACAAAACACACACACACATACATATAAGAGCCCACACAGTGAAACCACACAGCAAATGCAGTAAAAACGGAAGTAAATGAGAATAACAACAGCAAGAACAACATCAAGAAATTTGCCCCATTGGAATAAATGAATGAACGCCTGATTTGAACATACGGATAAGATACTTGAGGAATATTTTATAGCTCAAGTATCCACTCATAAGGCAAGCACACACATAAATACATATGTACTTAAATAAGCTGTACATATGCATTTATTCGACTTTAGTATTAAGTATAGCAAGGGCAAACTTAGTCTTAAGATTAGATTGCTTTGAGCTCTTGATAATGTTCAGAGCAATGATCATTTGTCTGCCTTGCACTTTGCCATAGCAATAATCTTTTGTCTACCCCTAACATTTTAATTATAATATCCATATAAAAGCGGTGAAAACTTTTTAGCCATAGTTCTTAACAAAATGTACTATTCTTTTTATTATTTAACTGCTTAATTAAGATCGTTGTTATTAATTAAAAGTTTAATTTACTGGCCCACTATGCTGTGTGTTTTGGAACTTTAAAAACGTATACTTTAATTAATAATTGTGAAATCATAAGGACTTTGCTTGCATTCCAAAAGTGCGCTTTAAGAAATCTCGATTTTTTGAAATGAGATTGTTCATAAATGATAAATTCAAACCGAAAAACGTTGCAAAATTTTCAATATTTTTAAAAGCGCTGATTATTGAATATTGTACATTGGCAAATAGTTTTTTTTTTCTTCTGCTTTTATTTTTTGCTGATTTCATTAGTGCTATTTTGGGATTTTAGATAAGCTGCGATTTTCTTGGAAAAAGATCACAATAAGAAATTTGCATTTAATGTTACATTCGTTCTCTATGAGTCAGTATTCTGGGTGAAACAGCCGCCAACTTGTATTTTTGACTGGCAAATATAAATTTGAGATTGTGATTTTAGAGAAATTCCATTTACTGTGTCAAATTTGCCTCCGAAATTACACCACTGCAATGGACAAGTAGAAATGTAAAAATTACAAAAAATACTAAGAAAAATAGGAAATTTTCAAGTTTGTTGGTGTTTTTCAATAATGACGCACGAACACCGCTATTGCAGGTAAAGCACATTGAGCTTAAAGCAAATATAAACAGTACATTAACAATGTATGGGATATATATCTACGACTTAATATTTATCGAAGGGGTAAAATTACAACAGACACCATCGAAAGTGCCGCGAAAATTGTTAAATGTGGAGAAGCAATAATAACAACAACAGACTAAATGACGCACAAACTTTACAAGGTTGTCTGCCCCGTCTGTACCAGAGGTGAGGAGGGGTGTGGGAGGTAGATCTGGTGGGTCAGCTGGGGAGGCGTTATGTACGTCATTGAAAAACTGAATGAAAATCAAATGAAAATGAAATTGGCGCAAAGCAAACACAACTACATATGTATGTAGGTAAAACATTAGAGGCCTTTACGTCAGCACTCACTATATTCACTAGATTTGGTTTTATTTTTTCTTTTCGTATTTAGATTACTATTATTTGTATTAGACCATTGCCCGAGACGTTCTGTGTCTCATGAAGGAGTCCAAAAATCATTTATAAAAGTTTTACCTGTGGCCATTTTCACTCTCATTAAATATTAGCGCCAATTTCAGCGCTCAATTATGCCAGACACTGTGGCAGAGCTGAGAATTGCCATTACATTTATATACAAACACACATATGTATACAGAAAAAAAAACCAATCGATAATTATCGAAGGGGAGCGATAAAAGCGATCACAAAATAATACGGGGTGCATTGAAAAGATTTTTGGTTAACTTCCGATTATGCCTATCAGATATTTTTTGGATAAATGCGTAGCATATCAAAACTGGTTCAATTCTGTTTTTCATGTCGGTGTTGTTGTTGATCGCGCCTCGACTGTACCAATCTTAATTGCGCATTTAAATATGTTTGCATATATGTAAGTACGTAGTAAAATAGAATAAAAAAAAAACAACAACAACATGTACATATGTACATACATATATGTATGTAGTTGAAGCAACATACGGAATACAATGCACAGGCAGCAAACACATTTACAGCCCATTGTGAACTTTGAGGCTTGAGGAAAGGCGCCTTCCCCCAAAACGTGCGCCTGACCCGCTCCCTACGTACCTACATACCTCCCTACCACACTGCCAACCGTCCTCGGCTCTCGTTCCCGACCATGTGTCTGTAGTTCTCGACATTTGAAGCTGCGCATATTGCGCCTTGTCTATTTATTTATTATGTATTATAGTTTATGGGCCCGCAAACAAAACAGAAGCGCAGTGCAAAACGTTTTTGCGCACTATTCCCAGCCTGTCTGTGTGTGGCAAAGCTATCAATTTAGGCACGTGTACAAAAAATAAGTGTCCTATACTTAACATAATACGATTAATTTGTTTGTTCTAATTGGACTTATAAATCATTCATTTGTTTTCAAATTTAAAATAACAGCATTGTTAACTATCTGGCAACGCTGAGCGCAAAGGTCAACATTAAGAGAACGAGAAAGCTTATGAGCGCAAAGCTACAGCAACAACAGCGAAAACTTGTTGCGCTTAAGACTGTGTGGGTGAGCGAGTAGTTTGATAGTGTGAGTATATGTGGGATATGTATGTGAGAGTATGAGAGGGTATCTGAGAGAGAGAGAGAGAGAGAGAGCTTTTAGGCCTTGCTGGCGTTGTTGTTGTCTGGGTTGTCTGTCGGTTCGTCTGGCTGTGTGTCTCCGCCTGTGTTTGGCTTTGCTTGAGCGTATTATCTGTTGGTGCGCAAAAAGCCCAGCGCATACTTAAGGACACATAACCAGTGCCATAATACTCTATGCGCGTGTGTTTGTGTGTGTGTGGAGGACTCGGTGTCTGGGTTTAAGCTGCGCTGCGCTGTTGCTGTCGCTGCAGGCTGCAACAAAAACAGCTGTTTTCTGTTGTCAGTTTGTAATCCACGGCCGGACAAACGCAATCAAAACAGCTGTTTAAGCTGCATTCAAGCTGACCCCGCTGGCCGACAGAATAACAACAAAATTCAAAATTCACAAATACATTTAGTGATGTAAACAAGTGTATGTACGTATTAAACTAGTAAAAGTTTAAACAAATTGCTTGATACTTACAAACAAAGCCATTAGGCAGCCTGGTTGATGGCGATGTCGATGTTGATTATATAAGCAGTCGTCGCACACACAAATATATAAATATATATGTTTAAGTGTATTGGAGTGCGGTGCTGTGTTTGTGGTGGTGTGTGCCAGTTTAGTAAATGTTCAGCACACGCACTAACTCAACCGAACGAAACGTCGTCGAGGACGGTGGCAGCGGCAGCGGCAGCGACAGAGCCAGCAGCAGCAACAGGCAGATAGGCAAGTTTGTCTTTGTTGTTGGATCTGTTTGCCGTTGGTCTTTGTTATTGTTGTTGTTGCTGTTGTTGTTTCTGTAGTTTACATTGTTGTTGTTACTGGGCTGGCGGCGACATTTGTGTCGTATCTAAAACATTTGCGCTTTAAATAAATATACAGAGGTATTATAAAAAATGAGGCAACTACAGACACAAAATTGGTTCAATGCACGCCGTCAAAGTGGACAAGGCAGCCAAAAGCGCTTATTACAGGTGATAGCAGAAGGGCTGGGTTTGAGTTGGTGTTGGGATTGGTAGTTAAGGGTTGGGGCTGGAGCTGGAGTTGGACATCCTGTTCCTTGAGGGACTTTTTTCCTGTTACTGTGCGACTGGGTTGCTATTATTATTTAAAATTGATTTAAGCAACTTTGTAACAATATCAACAACCTCATCATCATCAGCTTTGTCACTTGGGCCATAAATATACAAAGTTCACTTGTTGTTCTTGTCTCATGTTTTTTTAATTTATATTTGTTGTATGCAATACAGGCCAACATTTTTTTTTCTTTTACTGCATTAGTTTACAGTTGCTTTGTGCGCCATTATACATATATTATTTTAATACAAATGCGAACATGCACATATTTATATATGTTTGTACCTCCATATGTATGTATGTAAGTTTGTTTCTTTAATTTGGGTTTTAGCTCGCTTCTTTTTTATTTACTTTTCCGCTTCTAATTTCAATTATTCAGTTGCAAAGCTCAAAAGTCGCGCGCTATTTTATTTTTAATTATTCTTCTTGTTTTTGTTATTGTTGTTTGTTTTCTTCTTGACGTTGTTCCATTGTTTTTAAAATGTCGTTTAAGCAGTTACGTTACGCTTACGTTATAGCATTGTGTTTAGACTTTTCGGGGCCTTTAAAACTGCGACGCAAATTTGCAACTAATTTTTATTGCTGTTTTTATATTTTTCTTTTTTTTATTTGTTTCTTTGTTTCTTTTTTGTTTAGCTTGATCGAGTTGAAATTCGGTTCGAGTTTTTCTTTTTGTTATGTTTGATTATCAACATAATTAATAACTAGTTAAATGGCGACACACAGCATCACACACACTCCACACACAGCAGCAGACACTCGAGCACACACACTCATACAGATACAACAGACACAGGGCAACACCAACACCTTTGCACAATATTAATTGAAATTCACTTTGATGCCGCCGCCACCGTCGCCGTTGTTGATGTTACTGCTGTTGCCACAATCCAGAGACCAGAAGGAGAAGAGTCCAAGCAGTTAGCTAGAGTAAGCCGCGCCCAAGCAAAGCAGTTCACCGCCTCCTCCTTCTTGACGTTGGCGCTGTCGGTGACGTACTGAAACAAATGCCTCACCAAAGTTTAGTTTGCGGCGCATGGTTACTCTGACAGCTCACACACACAACCATGTATGCACAAACACAAACACAGACGCAACAACAGCGACAGCGACAGCGACAGAGCTCAGCGAGAGCAAAAGCAACAACAGCAGCAGCAGCAGCATTGGTATCAATGAATGCCTTGAGCAGAAGAGCAGAAGCCTTCAAATGTTTGAATGTCTGAATGAATGTGGCGCGCAGCTGCTGCCGACAATGTGAGTGTGACTTTGCATGTAATGGTTAACGCCACCGTGGAAAAAATATATAAATTTCGCTTGTCGCTGCTCTGGTGCACCGACACCTCACACAGGCAAACACATGCACATACCAAAGAGAGCACACACACCAAAGAGAGCACACTCTTGTTGTCTCTCTGTCTATCTGACAAAAGCTTGCGGTCGGCCGCTTCTCTATATGTGTGTGTGAGTTAATGCGAGTGCTTAGGCACGGTAAAAAATTTTATGAACGAAACTAAAAAGAAAATGGCGGACATTTCAATTGCATTTTAAGCGTATCAATTGCTGTTTTATCCCATAAAATTGTCATTTAGAATTGAAATACGGTAGGTAGTCGCAGCAGTAACATATAATGTTAATTAATAATGAATCGTAGGCTTGCATTAATGAAAATGATAACGACATGTAAGGTTTTTTTTATTAACTTTAAAAGCATTTAAACATGCGTAAAAGGTTAAAATATGATCAAAAGTCTTTTAAGATTTTAAATTTTAACAGTTTCCAACTCCATATTTGGCTTTTATTGATGCATCGTAATGACTGATAATAATTAATATTTTGTCTCAAAAAATGAAGTGCGGCAAATAATTTTAAATAGGCAGAAAAAAGTTAATAAAACAATTATATAGAGTCCGACTTAAAATAATTATCAGACTACGATCAGTTTTTTCAATCGAATTCTGCTTTTATCGTTAATACATACTGTTCTATTACTAAGAAAGCAATACTGGGAGAGTTCATTTTAATTCCAAGACATTTGGTTTAAGCCTGACTTTGTATTTAACTGAACGATACACACTTTCTGCTCAGTGTAAGGCCCAAAGACTCTCATTCAAACACACGCACAAACACACACATGATCGAAATAAAAAAAAAATAAAAATACAACCAACACACACAGCCTGTGCCATATGAAATGTGTAACATCACAATACATACAAATGTATGTATCTACATACATATATGCAGACATATAACAAGCGATTCACCGACACATAGAAAACATTTCGATTTTGGGTATGTACATATGTATGTATGTATGTTACGTATTTGTTAGAGATCTGCTTGATATGTGAGTAGGTGTGTGTGTTTGTGATTGCCTTGAGGGCATTTGTCTAAAGGCAAGCATGAAATTGAAATGAATTTGATATCAAATAAAATGTACTTACATTCAAATTTGCAATTAAATGGTTACAATTCCTTAACTCCCAAGATGGGCACCACTTTAGATGAGACAAAGACTGATACCGAAACGGAACTAACTACATGCCAATATAAAAGACTTGGCCCAACCTCTAACCGCACAACTGATATCAGTTTACGAGCTGTCATTGTCCAGTTGGAGGAGACAACAAAGCTGAAATAATCAACGAACAACTAACATATTAAATCATCGCCTATTAAAAACAACTGACGGCAGTATAAGAGGAAAGCCCTTAATGCCTTTAACCCGTTTCCATTCCCCCTTAACAATTATGTATTAATTTGATCCTAATGCTTCAAGTTAATTAAGCACTTTAATAATAGTCCACGTGCTAATGCTGACGTAAGGGTCGACAGTCAACAACGCATAGGGGCGTGCACAATATCAACGCATCTCGCTCACCAACACACGCACACATACACTCACACACACAGGCATACCAACAAAAGCGAACGTTTTGTTCGCAGCAATTTCAAAAACGCAGCATTTCTCACGCACACCATGGCGCCGACAAGCTCACACTTACACACACACGTGACACATCACAACAAAGCTTAGCAAATTTCTTTCTATTAAGATCGTAATATATACATATGTATGCACGTACATAAAGTCAAGAGAGTGCCAAAGCTTCAAGTGACGTACATACAAACATACATACATATGTACGTATGTGATATTGAATAAAAATGATTCTCTAAATGCTGTGAAACATCCAGAAAATTCCGAAAATTCTCACAAATTGATCAGGACCCTTTTTATAAAGATAAGACTCTTCTATACTCCTTTCCTTACCTCTTTGGCCATATTGCCAATATTATAGAAAATTTGGCAAAAATCACGTGTTCCTGCATGTATTATACTACCGAATCGAGCAATGTATTGTATGTATGTACTATGCGCGGCAACAGAGAAGAGAGCACCCGAAATTAGCAACAAAAAAAAGCTTGACACTATCGCTGAGAGAAACTCACGCGTCGCGAATGGAAACAAAATGGCCGTCAGGTGAATTTGTTGACGTGGTTATGTTTTTCTTCGATTTATTTTTCTTTGCAATAGCAAATTCAAAACTAATTATTTTTCATAATTAATATTTATTAAGGTAGTTGCAATAGTATTTAATTTAATTATATAATTTATATTCAATTTACTTAATTAACATGAGAAGTTTTTACTACATCTCACCAAAAGAAATCTTGAAATATACAAAATGGTGCGTGTAATTCGCTTAAAGCACTCAAATGCGTTCAGTTTTATTGTTTGATTGCTTTACAACAGTAGTGTAAAATAAAATTTACGTTATCACTACAATCACCGAAGATCTATTTTGGAAGGATCTTTTTAAATATGAAAACCATTTGTAAATATTTTACAAATTTTATTGTAAGAAATATTTAAAAATGTAAAAAGGCAAAAATATCTTTGGAAGCGTGCATATGTCTTAACCAGTCAAACTTTGTGTTTGTTATGGGTTTATACATATCGGACTACTATAACGAAAAGTTGTTGTATGTCAAAAGGGTATGCAATTTGTTATGCGCCTATCTTTTTTTGTATGTATTTTTTAAACTCCATGCATCTATTATTAATAGATATAGACTTCATCAGTATAATTGTGGGCAATCAATTATTAGTTTTTCATGTTGCTATTAAATAAATATCAACTTTTACTATAAAATCACAATTGTTATGTCTTATGTGAGATAACTATCGCATGTTATTAGAATGTGGGTTAAAACACAATTAAAATAGTGATCGATTATTTAAATATTCAATTAGATTTGGCCTCATTTTGCGGCTGCTGTTGCATGCAACTAGCCTGGGTTCGAGTTGACCATTCGACTTCGGTTATTTAGCCGCAGTCTCAGTGCAAGCTTCCATTTTGGATTCGGACTTGGACGCAGAATTGAACTCGCACTTGGACTCGGACTCTTGTGGAGTCCATTTGCATTGGTTAGGCAAGATCAGAGCAGACCAGGCTAGGGCAAGGCGGCGACACAGAAAGTGACAGCCTCTATTAAAATGCCCCACTAACTGCATTCCAAGAATTCATAAGTCAAAGATCGAATATGCTGTGCTTCAACGATAGTGACGGTGCCTGCCACCAATCCTCTCCGGTCTGTGTTCGGTTTCCCAGCCTCAGTCTCAGTCACAGTCTCACTAAATGTGTTGTATCTGACCAGGGCCACCGTCACCGCCACCGTCAGCGCCAGCAGCAGACAACAAAGACTCAAATTGAATAAATAAAGCGCAAGATTTATGTATACGAAATTAATAAATTGAAATATATGTACACAATGAATATTAGACACTAAAGCTTAACAAGTGCAGCAGGCATTTAATTTTAATGCGTCTACACAACGGCCAGATCCCTCCCTTTCCTCCTTCCTCCTACCTCCTACCTCCCTCGTGGGGCCATCAGCTTATCAGTGAAAGGCCTTATCCTACTCCGTTCTGCTCTCTCGTGCTCTCTTCGTGTCCCTCGATGAAAAGACAAAAGAGATTAACACCGAGTTACCATCAACGGCTGAGAAACCAGATATGAAATATGCGCGATAAGACCAAAGTGCATTGGTGTCAAAAAACTACTTACATGAAGAATGCAGGCCAACTACGTAAACTGTGGAGCGTACGAGTACCAGTACACGTATCTCTCTTGGTTTTTATATATGTACATACTATATTCTTTTTTTTTTCATCATTGTGTTGAGTGGTAAAGTGATGAAATGCAGTGCCTCACACTCACACACACATACGCACGTGTATTTACTTATGAACATGAGAATGAACCAAGCCCCGTCACATTCACATTCACAGTCACAGTCAGAGTCGCGGTCGCCAGCTAGTTTCAGTTTCATGAATGGGGCCCTGGGAGCTGATCCAAACTGCAGGCTGCAGCTGCAGCTGTGGGGCACTCTAATCGGTTTGGTTGCATGAATGAATTGCGATGGCGCCGGCCGCTCATACATCGAACTATTGTAATTACTATAAGATTATGCAAAATGCATATGCAATTAGTTGGATCTGCAGTTGAAGTCTATAGCTGAATCTGAATCTGAATCTGAGAAACTGGCTCTTGAGTCGGAGTCTATGGATGGCTGTGACTGGGCCTGAGTCTGAGTCTGGGTCTGAGTCATGAGGGCAACTGGTTTGACTTGACTGAGAACAAGTACAAACTTACCTCTGGTTGCAGTTGCATTGCCAGTAAGTAGTTGCAAACAGAGGCGTACCGACAAATTTTCATCAACTTATCATAAGACAACTAGATTTTGAGATTGACTTCGTGCAAATGTAGAAAATGTCCTTAAAATTGGTTAAGATGTACTTAAACAAATTAAACTTTTGAACCACCCAATCACTAAGCTCACTGTAAATTCTTTATACGCTATTTTGAACCTCTTTTAAACCCATTTTTTCTTTAATTTCGTATTCATTATTGTATCTTTTATTATCAAAAGAAGCAAAAGTTCTTCCATATTATTTATTTTGAAAATGCAATTTGACGTTGAAATTATTTTCATAACTGCTTAGCCCCAATGACAACCCCTTTGGATACCCCCATGATTTAAGTGACTGTGATATGAATTCACCATAATGGAATGTGTATCTTGATGATGATGATGACGAACAAATGTTGTGCAAGCCAAAAGACAGAACTGCAACCTGTTGGCTTTTTGCAATTAAAATTTCTAAAGCCATTTGAGAGCTGCAATCACTTTGAGTTTGAATTTTTCACCAGAGTTTTGCCTAATTTTCAATGCAATGAAGAATATAAATTTGACGGTCTATTGTCTCGTTTGTTGACATTACCATTAAGATACGAATAATACTCTCATATACCTAGACATTCTTAACTTTTCTGTTACGCGACGTTGAGATCAATGGCAAGTCAATAATGAGCATAAAACGATGCCGATGGAAGTAGGGTTTGGAAATGCCATCAACATCGCCATCAACTGTCAATGTATGGGCCTATCAGTATAAAATTATGTCCGTCCCTGTGGCCTCTGTCCCCTAAAAACTGATAATAATGTCGCCTGCGGGAAATTCCTTTAGCGGCATTTAGGGCCACTTAATTATGCCCCGTTGAACTGAGCTAAACTGAACTGACCAGGTTTCAGATCGAGTCTCAGACTCATTCTGGGCCTCTCTCAAACCAAAAACCAATCCTAATTTCCAGGAATTTTCGACTCTTGTTAAATATCAACTGCTGTATTCGTACACGGCGACTCTTCGACTTTGTTTCACCGTATCTCCCTTTCCCTGTTGTGTATGTCTGTCGGTCAGTCCCATTGTCGCTCTTTCAGTTTATTTCTCCCCCGCTAGCTGCACTTTTCGACTTTCAGTCTTTAGGTCTGTAAATGTGTGTGTTGTTTTATGCATTCTTCTCCCAGCTGAACTTTTTAACATGAAAGATACACAGAATCTGCATTCTTCCTTTTCTTGAAAAACAATTTCATCTAAGATTTTTAAAATCCAAATTATGGAAAAGAGAAAATGTAA
Source organism: Drosophila neotestacea (assembly GCA_035044365.1). Classification (NCBI taxonomy): domain Eukaryota; kingdom Metazoa; phylum Arthropoda; class Insecta; order Diptera; family Drosophilidae; genus Drosophila; species Drosophila neotestacea. The sequence continues at coordinate 1,715,771 of JAWNMD010000157.1, read as the reverse complement.
CTAAATGTATTTAATTAATTTAAACAAGCGTTAATAAATAAAGTGAGTAAATTATTATTATGATTAAAATTAAATTCGGATTGGATATCAGATGAGATTTTTTTTCAAAGATGTAGAACCTAAAATTCTTTTGTTGGAAAAAACCAAAAGCTTTTGACAACAAATTATACAATTAATAAAAAATTAATCATTTTCAAAAGTACATTCCGTATAAATATAGTTGCAGTTTTCCCAAAATTAGGCCCTTATTGACACAAAATTATTTTAAGAGATCCATAAAGTTACACTGGCTACACTGACTTTGACACGCATCCTTCTGCCTGCTACGCACATATTATTTTGGACAAAATTAATAAATCCTTTTTGTACTTTTTAAAAGACCAGGGTCTAATAAAAATTCAGATTTTGACAATCCCTAATCATTTTGAAATGTTACAATATGTTCCTTTAATACTCTTTAATCTAGCTAATGTTTAACTCAGTTCAAGTTAAACTCAAAATTTAATGTGGTGGCTTTCTAAGACCGTCCTTAAGGTCTTCATTTGACTTTGGTTTTTATATGTCATGCTAATTAAGCAATTAATTTGATATTTTAACCACACTGCTTAGAATTCTGCTGGGGTTGCTGACCTTTAAAAGAATGATTTACAATAAATAATGTTTATTATCAGTTCAAAAATGGCTTGTCGATAGATGTATCTGAATATTGCCTAGTTCAACAAAACAGGAATAATAATTTACACCCCTGCATTTCTTCTTTTTTTTACTTTTTGTAGAAACTTCTAAGATAATCTGAGATCGTCTCAAGATCCCGATGAGCGAACCAATTAGATCGAACGTTTACTCCTGCTGAGTGGCAACAACTTACGCACCAGGCAACTTCAGTGAAACAGAGACTCATGCCCTCCCTGCAGCAAAAGAGTCAATGTTCAAGCTGCAAGTCCGCCAATGTAAATATACACATACTACCGCACACACATACTCCGATATCAGACATTCTTTTATTGCTCGCTCGGTATACGGTCTACGTTCAAGAGAGAAGAGGACTGAATGGGGGAGGAGGAGGGTGCAAGAGGAGAGGTTGCATCGATGATAATATTCATTCATTTGATCAAACCGCCGAAGACGTCAACAACAACCACGAAGCAACGACGACTTTCATTATGCCCCAATGCCCATACCACCTCCTTAGCCTTCTCCATCTCCTGCAACAACGATCACTGCAACGTACTGCGACTGCGACTGCGACTGCGAGTGCGGCAGCGACAGTGACAACGACTGCATTTGCTGTTAAACCATTGGGCAGGCGATGGAAGACCAGGCGATCGGTCGACCGCCCGATTGCAGTCAAAAATCAAATTGAGCCAAGGTAGCCGCAACTGCAACAAAATCAACATCCAACAAAAACAAAAACAACAACCACAACCATCACATCATTACACTGTAAGCCAGAAAGACAACTTATCTTTGCCACATCAACGATTTTACACCCCATTCAAGTCCTATATTCGATTTTCGAAAGATCGTTCTTATTACAGCTCTATGTATGCATATGTAGTTTAATTTGAACCAAATTTGTCGTAGAATAGAATGAATAGATCATTATCAAATACACAAACTGTGATTCATCGCCGATAGTTTCTTGGGCAGCTATATAAAATAGTGATCGGATCCGGTTTTGCATAGAAACGGTTAAACAAAAACGGGCATAGCGGACAGATCCAGATCCTGATCGTGTCATTCTCATTAAGATATATATATGCGTATACTTTAAGGAGTCTACCTAGCAAAATGTATACAATTTTTATTTAATTCTTTCTTTTAATTAAAACATTATATAATAATATTAAATATTTTTGTTATATGCATTTGTAATCCATGTTTTCCGTTCTTTCTTAACTTACTTTATAACTTTTAGGAATCAATCAACTATTTTGATTGGGATTGTATCTCAAAAAATGCTCTAAGCTTCTAATAATATAAGTATGTATAATGAAACCGATAAGTTTACTGATATTAACTATAATAATTTAATACTAATAAGTAGAAGAACTCTGCAAAGATGCTTGTCCTTACAGAGTCTAAGTGCTCCTCATAATCTTGAGGCTTAAATGGTCTCGATTGGATTTGTAGTTATTTTTATCATGTTAAATGTTATTATATGACTTTTGGCGAGCAAAAGCTCCACTATCCCTTGAAGGTGGAAATCACATATTTATTAAGTTACTACAACCCGTAATGAAAATTATGATCCTTCTTGATTACTGTCTGAGCAACAAAGTGCTCTAACTTGGGCATGTTGGAACATTACAACAATTAATTTGTTAATCTTAAATAATTCTTTTACGTAATTAATTGTAAAGCATTTCCATATTGCATTCTTATGTTCGATATTTCCCTTTTGGCAAGCGTAGATAAGATTTCCTTTAGTTGCTAGCATTACAATAAGTGTTTTCGACATACATATAACATTTCTTTCAGTGCATACAATCGACACATTCACTTATAGATTTCAAAATCGTTGAGAAAAGGAATATGTTGAACAGGCATACTGTCTGAAGCACGGCTCAAAACTGTTGTCCAATGTCCGTTTTGTCCGCCCATGCACACACAGAAAGAGAGAGAGAGAGAGAGAGAGAGAGAGAGAGAGACAGATAAACACGAACACACAGACAGAAGACGAACCAAAGACCTCTTTTTAATGTATTGCAATTCCAAGAATTTAGGAAGAGGAACGTGAGAAACTTTGTTTTTGTTAATTTCTTTTCTTTGCATTTCATTTCAAGATACGAAGCCTGTGCTCCAACCTTACCAACACATCGTATCTCTATCTTTCTCGCTCTCGCCATCCTTTTATCTCTTTCCCACACTTTAACAATCCCTGTTGCAGTCCCTAGCCGAAAGACTTCGTTGTCGTTGTCGTTTTCGTCTTCTTCGTCGGCGGTGGTGGCAGTGGCGGTGGCTATTACTCTTACAGCTCCTACATTGGGCTTGGGCCATGGCCAATGTTTGATTGCATTTTCCTCCGTCTGAGTCTCAGTTGCAGTTTTAGGCACAGTCTCAGTCTCAGTCGCAGTCTCTGTTGCTGTTTCTGTTGCAGTTGCAGCATGCCCCAGACATTCATATTGTATACACTTAAGTTCGTGTGGAATTTCGTATTGCAGCAGCCAAGAACGGCGCATTTTAAGGTGCAAACGTGTGGAGGCAGTGGAAAAAAAAAGTGACTGCGACGGTGGCAAGTCGAATTGTGCGATTACTTTCCGTAGAGAGTCTGGCAGGCAGACCAGGAGTCGGGAGTAGGGAGTCCGGTCATCGGGAGCCGCAATGCCAGACTTGGCTAATAAGTAAAGCCAGCGACAAGAGAAAGCCAAAAATTCCGAGACAACAACATTGCAGCACTTTGGGTAGAAAGCCCCACAGTGGGGGCAACATCGGGGCTATGCGAGGGAGTTGGGAACCGGAAGGGAGGGGGTACGGTTGGGAGTGGGCCTCTGTGCCGCATTTAGTTATTCTGTTTGCTTGCCACATTCTGTTTTCTTTTGTTTTGATTTGTTTTTGCATTTGCAGCGATTTTTGCCATAGTGTATGTGTGTGTGTGTGTGTGTGCATGTATGTGTGTGTTGCAAACAGCCCATTTCTTTTTGGGATGCTGCCGACGTTGCCTCTTGCTTCTTGTGTCTTGTGTCTTGCGTCTGGCTTGTGGAATGTGCGCGCCGCCATCGGCGAAGCTGAATAATTTTTTTTGTTGCCGTGGCGCAGGGCAGCGACAAAATTGCAGAATCCTGTTGCCATGATCGTTAACAAGATGCCAAGTCAATGGTGGAGCGGAGAGGCGAATGTGGTGGTGTTGCGGCGTGCCAAGCAGCAATCTGGAATCTGTGGGAGCTTCGAACTGGCAGCCAAATTAAATAGGCGCAAGCGCTTGAGTTAGCCACGAGTTGCGGCCAAGAGGAGAGTGCACGTTCTTGTTATTGTTGTTGTTGTTGTTGTTGTTTTTGTTACTGTTGTTATTGTGGCTCTGCTATGCCGAGTTGATTGTCCTCTCACCTGAAGTTTTTGGCCTTAGTCTGGACTCAGTCTTGAGAGCTTACCTCTTGTTGTTCTTGTTGCTGCTTTTTGCATGGAATGCAGCCTTACGGGTATAGAAAATCTTCTCACCTCACCGGCATCAAAATCATTTTGTTGGCCCAATGTAGATCCGGATTGCACGTTGCAACGGATGCAGCAATAGCTAAAAAGATTTATATTTAAATCTGGAATCTACCTACACATGCATTCCTTAAGAATACGTTAACTATATCGCGCTCGAAATATCTCTCGATTATGGTTTGTCATTGTATTGTAGTAATATTGAAAATGCAAGCAAATTCTAGAAACATTTTTTTATTGTCTATCAGCTTGGGTGTGCTCGATATTAAATTGTAAATAAATAAATCAACTGTCCATGTTTTGGAGAGATTATCCAATAATCATTATTGTTTCAATAAGTTATATTGGTTTCGGTTACGACTAAAATCTAGAGAGGTACAAAACAACAAAATTACTTAAACCGGAATACCAGTTTTCTTAATATATGTTTAAAAAAAATAAGTATTTTAAAAAAGAATTTGCATAACCGCTAACCGAATATCAAATGGAATCCAAGCCAAAACGCAAACCGATATTTTCAATTTTCTGCGAGCTTCTATTATTTAAATTTTAAGGACTACTAAACCAAAATAGGTTAATAAGTGGAAGTGAATTTCGGAATTAAATTTTGTTTCTATCTAAATCTCATTATTAGTTATTAGTCGTTAGTCATAAAAATATTGTTCTTCTTAATCCTTACCATTCATGACTGTTGTTAATGGTTTGACAGGTTTGGATTCAAAAACACAATCTTTTATAATCCCATTACACAGAACGTTTTTCATGTGAACATACGAAATTTCAGAGCTTCCATTAAAAAGCGAAGCTGTTTTCACATATATGCCCTGAAATTGGACTTAAAATAATACATACTACTTTATAAAATATGGAAAATTTACATTTTCGATGCAATGGGACTTTTAAGGAAAAAACCCTTTGGGAAAAAGGGCTATCGTAAGCCGCAGTCTTATTGAGCGATCATTATATCTCAGCTAAGTTGTGTGAATTTCATTTGACTCCCCCCCCACACCAATTGAGGGTGTCTTTTAAAATCAGTGTACAAGTAGTCCGAATATGTATGTTAATTGCGTATTTCGGATATGGCAATGTGATAGAACTAACTGTTCAAATTTTGTTTAATTTTTATGCTAAATATATTAATTTATTTTGGTACGCGTATTATCTATTTTGCATAGTGGTAACTACTTACAATGATTCATTATTTATTTGATCAGAATTCCTCATTATTAAAAGACCTATATCATAAATATATTAAATGTGAATATGGCTATCATGAAGTTTATGTGTTGATCATTTATAGGTAGAGCGTGTCGAGTCAGGGAGAATAAGTGGACGAGCTGAGCTGTAAGAAGTCGCAGCAGAAGCAATTGGTAAGGGAGGCGTTCCTGTTTTTCTTTTGAATTCGGCCTTTGACGATGGACATCGGCTAAGGCTGTTATTCCTGAGGCTTCTGGCCGCTTGTCCGCTGCATATTGTTCATTATGATTATTTCTGGCATGCATTTTGAGCCTCTGACTGCGACTGCGACGGCGATGGCGATGGCGACAGCAACAGCGACTGAGGTTGAGGTTGAGCCTGTGCAAAAATCCGCACATAATCTGGCAAAACCAGTAGAACTACAACAAGAAGTCGCCGCCACTTAGGACGCGTACGTAGATGTGAATGTGGATGTGTATGTGGATGCGGACGCAGCATCTCTGCTCATTTATAATGGGAAATGTGTGAGAGGCGAAGGCGCAAATCCCTTTTGGTACCTTGCCGCACATTACCTATCCTGTCAGTTGTTATTTGTTGTTTTCGCTGTCGTAGGGGTCGCCGTTGTAGCTGCTGTTGTTGTTTTGCGTCTTGGTCTTGTCTGGATGTGGATGTGTCGGAGTCTCTACATCAGCTTCAGCATCGGCATCGGCATCAGCTTTGGCATCGACATCGGCTTTGGCTTTGGGTTTTTTGTCTTTTGTCCTGCACATCGCATTCGAATTTTCCCAGAAATGTTAATTATAATACATACATACATACATGTACATAACACATATTCATATATAATTACTCGCCTTTTTTCCATGTCCATATCCTGTTTATGCCTGTTTGCGTTCCGTTGAGTCGCGTTGCGTTCTGTTTGTTAATGCGCTAAATAAATTTGCATGCTATGCGTTTTTCTTTATGCCTCTTGTTTGATTATTATTATTTTTTTTTTGTTCTTTGGCACCAAACAAATTTAAGGGCGAGCACAGCTTGTTTTGGTATTGACTTCGGGTTTGTTCTGTTTCAGCCCCCTTAAACAGCGCATCAGTTTTAGCAAAAGGTGTTCCCATCGCAAACAAAAATCAGAGATGAGCTTTTATGATATTAACTAATAGGCGTAAGTAGGTTGAAAGCATTTTAAAGTGCCGTAACTCCCTATTAGTATTTTTCTTTAATCTTGATTCTAGAAAGTGCTAGGGACTCCAAATAGGTAGCATGTTCCACACACAAAATCAATTAATATGCATTTTTCCTATTTATGGTATTGTGCGTACATACATACATACATATGTGTATACATACATATGTATATTTATGTATGTAAACTTTATATCTACTAATTTTAATACGATAATACGTAAAATATACATTTATTAATTTAACGCTGTAATATAATATTATACTTAAGAATTTTTGGTAATAAAAATAATTTAATTACTTTGTTGACACAAAAAATGAAAAAGTAAAATTAAATGCATAAAGACAAATGTTGAAAAGTTAAACAATTTGCTACAACGCATTTTTTGAGTTTCTATCAAATTTATAAAATCGCCGCCATTATGTTTTTTTTTACGCTCTCAAAAGAATATCAACAACAACAAAAGCAGTACCAGAGAGCAATAGCGAAGCCCTCCCACTTCTTGTTCACCCCAAGCCCCAAAGCACGAGGCTGTAGCGGCTCTCCAAATAAAAATGACAACAACAAAGATACATATGTCAAAAACTAAGAAAAAGCTAGAATCTCTCATACTCACACCAGCTCCCGCACACACGAACACAAGTGTACGTATACACATACATTCATTTACACTCATGCAAGCGCCAATTGATCGCTCACACGCGCACATGTGCGCCAATTTCTCACCTACACATTCGCCCATTCACACACACGTCAATACTAATGCAATAAACGCTCTCATTCTCTCTCTAATCGTTGTAGAAACGAAGCAGGGGAAGCCGAAGATCACGTAGTGCGCAGATACTCTAGCGAAGGCTGTAGATCGTGATAGGTGAGAGGTGGGCGTCAGAGCGGTCGAGGAAGCGGCAAATACAAATACAACCACAACACATAGAATAATTGACGTCGTCCGCAAAGAGCGGGAGAGTAGCACATATATATATATATATATGTCTGTACATATGTATATGCATGTATGTATGTATGTATGTAAGTTTGTACATATATTACAAAGAGCATGGGGCCAACTAACGCCACCCTGTCTTGCCAGCAAAGCGATAATGAACGAGAGAGTCGATTGTAAATGCGACTGGGGCTCTGACGGAGGAGTGAGCTGAGGCGTTGCAAACCAGTTGCGGTGGCAGGTCGCAATACCAATACCGCATTCCAAAGGAAAGAGGTTAGACCTCCGCCGTCATTTCATTCACAATTTTCAGCGTTGCAAGCAGCAGCAGCAGCAACAACAAGAACAGCATGCACGGGGGCCGGGAGCGCAAGCGCAACAGAAGACTGCACATATCTGGAGCTGTTGTTGTTTTAGCTTGCACTCTGCTGCTCCTGGTGATTGCGACTGAGGTTCACGCTTGGCATGCGACGCGGACACGGATACGGATACGGACACGGAGATTGTTTTGACTTTAAAAGGGGGGCACCAGCCCAAAAGATGTTTTGACTATGTCTTTAATCAAACTTTTCCTTGGTGTCTCTCTCTCGCTCTATATATATTTTTGTCCCTTTCTCTCTCTCTCTCTTTTTCTCTGTCATGATTGAATGTACTTTGAACTCAATGTTGATGAAATGCTGCCTTGACGGCAAACGCGCTCCACAATTTTCTCGCATGATTCATTTATTGCTTAGGGTTATCCAATTCTTCTCTATACACGAGTCTGCATAACCTGTTGTCTTTATTTCTTACTCAAATGGCAAACGAATTACAATAAATTCCTTAACTAGTCTTGTAATCCTGTTATCATCATTATTTACAACTACACCAATACACAGTGAAAAATGTCCAAGCCTTAAGAATGTGCACACCAGAGAGTTGCAAGAATCACCGGCACCTAAGGTGTACCGGGTAAATGTAGGGTGATTTTGACACCCGGGTGTTTTTAACCACCGGACATTTAAGTACAATCACTCGCCTTACAATAATGCACACATTACATTGGGAGTGAGTAAAGTGCAAAAAGGGAACACCCTTGCAGTTCTCTGGTGCACACACAGAAATGTGTAATGCCGCTACTTTTGCTACAGCACAAAGGGAAACAAATGAAGAGAAAAGCAATATTTTACAGTTGTACTTTTTCTGATTGCTTATCACATGCTGGTTGTTCTTTTTCACAGTGTAGACATGCATTGCGTATCGTTTTTAGATACTTTGTCTTCCGTCGCTCGGCCTATGCGTAGCACCGTACATTAATAATAACAGCAACAGAGTCAGCAGCAGCGGCAGCAGCAGCCACGAAACTTTTTGTACACAGGCAAAGCTACAAAAACAACAACAACAACACCAACAACAGAGCAGTGGCAGACGTGTGCACATACCTACACATACTTCAATGTTACCTAATTAAAGTTTACAAGTCGAAGTAGACGCTGTCGTAGTTAAAGCAACATTAACAGCAACAACAACAAAGCCAACAATAATAATAACAGCAACAGCATGATTCATTGGAATGCAAAGAATTTTTATATGTTTCTATCTACACAGAAATATATGTATGTATGTACATATGTCTGTTTGTATGTACGACGGATGATTTTGTAACAAACAGCAACATCAACTCCCTAAAACATCAAGGCAAACACTGCGCATGTGGAATGCAGTAATAGGGCCAAGCATAACAAAGCAGACAGCTAGAAGACGGAAGGGGAGTGCAGGGCCGAAACAGGCTGACAGACAAAAATACGGTCGGAGAGGGAGACAGTCGAAACGAGACAAATAGCTCCCAATAGATAGACAAATATGCATGATGGAACCAACACTCGCACTTGGTTACTTTCAGATACCCGTCGTACCACATATTGAGTTAAATGATATGCAACTTGAATGAGGAATTTGATTAGGAAATCGAAATACGCAAAGATCTGATTGTGCCTTATAAACATAAATGGAAGATACGCTCGTATTATTATAAGCATATATAGAAAAGTTTACAGAATTTGGATTTGAGTCCCATCTTATGGAACCTTGGATTGAAGATCGAGTAGGCTATCCTTATATAATAAAGTTTCTCTATCCTAGGCACAAATCTCAACAAGTAATGCATTTTGTTAATATATTTAAGTACATTGACGACTCAAATGGGCCAAAGGGAGAGAGTTCCTATCCTATCTCAATGCAGAAATCTTAGAAAGTTTTTCACTTAAGAAACCTTATACGGGATTTAAAGAAACATAAGGCCTATATTACATGCATGATTTGCGTATACTCGCACTTAACATTTTTATATACGTATGCTTTATACACGGTCAAATAAATAATTAAATCTAATATGTTTTACTTTTTTTTTGTAAAAAAAAATTCTTTAAACCATCTGATTAAGATCCTTACGTTAATTGCATTATCGCATCAAGAAAAAGGTCTACCGCTTCGAAAACCGAAAAATGAATCAAAAACTCACATCATGTGAAATTTTTCATCAGAAACTTATTCATGTTATTTATTTAGGCAATTTACCCATAAATTAATTTGTTTTAATGAGCAAACCAATTTCGTTTTTGACAAAATTAAGTTTTGCTGTATTTGGGTTAAAATTTACTTATGAAATGGAGAGTATGAAATATAATGATTATTACAAAATATATCTCTTGAATGAGCAGAAATCTGAATAAAATGCAAAGAAAATACTTCAATCTTGATAAATCCGTTTTTTAATTTCCAAAATTATTAATTTATATATAGATCAATATCCGCTTAATTTTAATAGAAAAACTTTCCCGTGCGAATTTAAAAAAAAATGCATTACCATTTTTAAGAGGCATCAATGCACAAGAGGTTAAAAGTAGTTGCATTAAAATATTGCCTCTGGATTCGCTGAAATTGGCGTTTGAATTGGTTGACCTAACAATACTTATATATGTTTATGGTATTATTCTTACATATCTTAAATCAAATAAATAACCTTTGTTTGCTTCCTATTTTCATACATTGCCAATAGACAAATTAATTGCACTATTTTAAGACTAAATCAATTTACATTATAAATCGATGATGATTTAGTGGTTCATCCCACTCCCAGCTCAGACATTCCCATAAACACACACTCACCCACACAAAGAGATATACTGAGAATGGACGGCCTAGACCAGTTACAGAACCAAGACCATGAGAGCATAATGAAACACCAGACTATACAGAACTCAAGTGTCTGAGTTAATAATGGGACTGCATTGTAGGCGGCGTTTTCAAAAAATATCAACGATGGCATAATGCATAACAAACAAATTGGGCATATTTCTGTCTCTGCTTCGGTCTGTGAAAGTGGTGCTGATGGTGATGGTGATGGTGTTGTTGGCGGTGCCTGTCCCTAGATTCGGTTGAGTTAACCGCTGCGATTTCGCTGTGTGTGATAGGCGCAAGTGACTTGGTCAGCACTCATTAGGCATTAGGAGGGTATCGTATCAGGGGTATCAGACTGGTATCGGCATCGATGCATTGCAAAATTCGTAGAAGTCATTGAGGAGGCTTTTGAAATAAGAGCTAGACACTGGGCAACTGGGGTTTCTCAAGAACCTAACGACGCGGCATCGGTCAGTTGCATTTATTGCATTGAAAGTATTTTCAAAGATTTTCCAGGAATAATCTCTCTGGGACCACCACTACACTACGGGCAATACAATTTAGTCAGCGTGTAATCATTTTTGCTGACAACCAACTTCCTGTGCCACAAACAAAAATGTGAAGTGATTAGAGTCTTGGAAGCGATCTTCTGTCCCGCTGTCATCTCCTGTGGCCTGACCGTGTGTGGGTGTGCCAATATCAAAGTGACAATGCCGCAATATTGATTTTTATACTGAGTCTCAAGTGTGGGAAGTGATGTGTTGATTACAAACAAGCCGAGGGCTACACATGGGTTACATTGACCTATTTGACCTGACCTCTGGACAAATGAAGGACTTCAAAAGGGCAGAGCGTTAGTATTCTTCGAATTATGTGAAGATACGAAAGAGATTCTTATCTTTGGTGGCAAAAAATATGCAATCAAATTTTATCGACAAACAATAGACGACAGATTCCGTGCCAGCGTGAGATACTTTTTATTCTCATAAAACACAAACAATTGCAACTATAAACCATTCATGAAAACATTCATGAAAACAACAACAAGATTCCGGATCTAATTTGTACAGTTTTTCCTTTAGGGCCGCACAATGGATTTATCACCCCTTAAGAAATATAATAGGGAATATGGACTGCTTGTTAAGGATGACACCCTAAGGAAATACAGTAATTCAGGTGAAATTTGGCAAAGATATCTGAAATGTGGGAACTAACTAATTAATAAGGATTCTCTTAGATTATAAGGCTGGTTCGCACAATGGGAATGAGATAGTTAAATGTAAGTAGATATATTTAATAGAATTTGAGTTTATAGAATGCAATTAAATGGATGACTATTGTATAATATACGAAAGTATTTTACTCCTTAGCTTAAATTCAGTAAATCTTCTTAAAGAATTTAAGTCATAACTGTTATTCCGCTTTCTCTTGAAACCTGCAGCACTAACTATGCTATCCATAACTCCTTCGGTATATTTTGTACTAAGTATCTATAATTCTTATATTATAACTAATACTACTTCTATTCATGTACTTAGAGCAGTAATCCTTTTTCACTTGTATAATGTGTAGATCTTCTATGTACGTATTTTAAAAATTATGTTAATTTAATAGTGTATTGTAGATACTAGCAAACTGGTATGCTATTTTGCCTTGGTCTCAGCGTTAAGAAGTCCCTGTATCGTACAGTACATCAACGTCCAAAGAAAGAAAAGACTTTAATGCCTAATTTGTTTTTATTTTTTACACTAGATTTACTTAAGTATGTAATTTAACTCTAAAGTAAACCTTTCAACTTCGTATTTCACTAATAACTCAATCAGTGCCAGATATACCCGTAATTTTGTTTCACCATCCTTTAATCTTTTTACTAATAACTATTCCCTGAATGAATCTTTTCGAGTGCTATGTGCGGATTATAATAGACTTTACTATGTCTTCAATGCAGAGGCCTTAACTTTTACTATTAAGAAATCTATCTAGTTCTCTTTAACTCATAATAACTAACACTAACATGATATCAGACGTGATTGGGTTTTTCTTGGGTTTTTTCCAATCCTCTCAACAAATGTTGGGTCTGAGTAATTGATCTTAATTTTGAGCTTGCCCAATATAACATACATATATACATATTATAATTTTGTCCTTCTTTTCTTTTTTTACTTAAACGCATTTTAAGTTGTTAATATTTATATTTTATAATGTTACTTACACTTGGACAGCTATCTGTCGATTGTACATAGACGACATTAAATAAATAAATAAATAAATAAACTATCGGTCATTCATTTTCCTTTCTTTAAACAAGTCTGCTCATTTCCTTAGACTTATCATTCCTTTAATCTGTATTACCCATGACAAGTACCTCTTTTCTAGATATGCATACTTATAATAATAAGAATTCCCATATTTAGCTGAAGTTTAACCTCTAACTTTACTATATATGTTGAAAAAACCTCTAACCTCTAACTTTACTACATATGTTGAAAATAACTTGTAATCCTCAGTTTCCCTTTACGACACTTCACCCATTTCATTTCCTAATCTGACCCACGCTTCTTCAGTCTTGCACCCACTAAGACCCAAGACTACTTGGGGTTTGGCTTCAGCTTCAGTACCAGCTTGAACTCGAACTCCACCTCTTTCTCACATTCAATTCTTGTGTTTGCATAGCTTTTGAAGTTGCAGCGACAACATCATCACCATCGTCATCGTCATCGCCATCGCCATCACCAGCAGCATCATCAGCATCGACACCATCGCCAGTGTCACCCGCTCGTCGTCTCCATTTGTCCACTGGAGTGCATTGTGTATTGTTGTTGTTGTTGTTGTCGCTGTTGCTTTTGCTGTCGCTGTCGCTGTCGCTGTTTTTGTTGGTATGTTAAGTGTGTGGCGCGTTGGGTCTGGGCCACGTCGTATTTGAATATGAAAACCGGCGCGTCGCCGCTGTGTGGTGCCATGAGGTATGTGGTCTATGGTATGCCTGGAATGCAGGCCGTCAGCTGTCCGTCCAACCGTCTGTTCGCTCCGCTTTGCTCGGCCCATTGTTATCAGGTACGCCTTCAGCAAACTTCAATGTCTAGTTCCAGCCCTACATTAGGGAGTGCCATGTTCGTATGTTCGATACCTGGTAGTTGGGTAGTCAGGTTCTCTCTTTGCCAAATTTGCATATATGTACATAGAATGCTACAGGCAAAGGCATTGCTAATTTGTGCCAAATAAGGCTGGCAGCATCAAGCGGTAGCTTCTGTCGCCCCTGTTGTTGTGCTGCCCAGCAGACGTTGCAAGTCCAACGGTCATTTTCATCCAAGAATGCGGAAGAATGACTCAAGAACTGTGTGCAATAATTTGAAAATAAATGCACAGAAAAGAAAAAACGCTTAGAGTTTCCATCTCCATCTCCATCTGTATCTGCATCTGCACATACAATTGCAACATCATATGGACACGGAGACGAATAGACAACAAATGTGTGTTGTGTGTGCCCATGTGTGTGTGTGTGTGTACATGTGTATGGCTGTGTCTGCTTGGGATTGACTGTGTGTGTGACAGTGCCAAGAGCTATGACTGCTGGCAATCTGGGGTCTTATCTAGAGTTGGCCATGGCAACAGAGATCCAAATACGAAATCAGCATCAAGTAGTAAGCACAGGAATGTGAAGAGAGCTTTTGAGAAGCTTATGATGCAATTAGCTTTTCTAACGTACCATTTTGTTATTATATTAAGTTAATTCGTTTAACATTTGTTACCCCTCAGATTTCTCTTCCGTCATTTAAGCTTTTACGTATTCAATAGTAATCCGTGTAAAGCATATACAGTCTATAGTTACTTTTATATATGCTTTTATTCTTTCCAACAGATAAATTGATCTCTAATATAGCAACTATTCATTCACTAATACTAGTAAGCACACTCAATCGAATGTGCTTCTAGTGCTATCTTGTTAAAAGCTTTGAAGAGCTTTTCCTTAGCCACAACACAGTCGCCTATTATAGTTATGCTTTTGCTTCTGCTTTTGCCTGAGCTTTTCAAGGCGAGCTCACGCACGACCTGATATAGCTGTATTATCTAAGATGGAGAGCAGAGCTGGAACCGAGTTGGTGGTGTGACAGGATTTGTGCCTGGAGAAGTTGCCACCTTGGACAGCTGCGGTGTCACAGCAACAATCAATCAAAACATCAACAGCAGAAGCAACAGCAACAACGGCAGCCTGCCGTCTGCCATCTCCTGTCGCTGTTGGCTATGTTTAGCCATGTTTGCCATATACTCATACGCATACATACGCATACATACGCACACACACACACACACACACACAGGGGACATTTGTGATCTAACTGTCTGTGACATATTTTTATTTCTGTAGCGGATCGGCGACGTCTGTCTCGTTCATCTGCTCATCCCCCTGCCGCTTGTTTTGGCCAAGAAGTGCTCAAAAAGCTAATGTCACTTCGCAGCATATTTAAAAGCACATAAAGATGTTTATACCAAAAATAACATGCAAAGGCAAAGCACAGAGCAAACGGCAATACGTACGTACGATCTGCACCCCATCCCAAATCCCTCCCCCGTCCCGTCCTGTCCCATCGCCTGGCCATCCACATTTGCACCTCTCCCCTTGGCAGACGCGACAGACGCGGCTGCGGCCCGTGGACCAAACAGTCAAAAAATAGCCTAGCGACAGGCCAAAAATAAACGAAAGCAGCAGACGACGCCAACGCTGCAGTCGCTACCGCTGCCGCTGCCGCTGCTCTCGCTGCTGCTGACGGCACACCGTCGGCGTTAACGTTACCCGGCGGGCAATAATGTCCCAATGGTGGCGCTGCGTTCAATTGATATGTGGATGTTCTATGACTGCCACGGCTGATGGTGGCATCAATGAGTCATCTTTAAGGACTTTAGATTTCCTTGCTCAACAATTTGTGTTGCCAACTTGGGACGTACCTTAAGGATTCTTACTTCCCTTTAGCCTCTGGCTAGTGGCATATATGTATATTGTGTGGGCTGGCCAGAAATTCGATGTATCTGCTTTGAGGAAGGGATAGTGCGGCGACGATGAATTTTGCGATACGGGACCAAGTCATTATGAGATCTCTGTATAGTTAAGCTTGCTCTAAAATGAAAGCAACAAAATTTCGCATACACTATAAAAAAATAATTTTTTATTAGAAATAAAATGGGAATAATAATAGGGGAATCCCCTGTATAAAAATAAATCTCTTAACTAAGTATATTGCAAAATGGCTTCTACGAGAATATCTTGACTACTTTCACTTAGTCAATTTTGTCTCTACCTTCAGATACATATGCATGTCTATGTCTTGCTTGGGTATATGCTAGATTATTCCTGCGGCAGCGTTAATTCAAATTCAGATTCAGTTGCCCACAAAATTAGAAAATTAAAAACAACTTCAGCAACAACTACAACAACAAAATAGCAACATTTTTCAGCGTCTAAATAAAGTAGCGAAAACCCAAAAGAAAAACAGCGACAACAACAACAAAAGGGAGCATATATAAAATAGAAGATCAGAAAACTACAAAGCAAAAGAAATTTAAAAGAAAGCAAAGAAATGATCAACGAAGATATCCAAGAAACAACAGGGGTAAATCCTAAGCACACAAGAGCAAAAGTTTTATTTAAAGTTTTGCAGGGGAGAATACCATATACTCTATAGCTATTGATATCTCCTTCTCTATCTATCTATGTGTATCTCTAGCTAGCTATCTATGGGGATCCGTGAGCATTGTCTGGGAATGCCCAATGCCCGGCCGGATGGTACAAGAATGTGGCGTCTTCGGACGGGCCCTACGGGATGTGTGTTAGCAGGGAGAGTTGTGAGGAAGATAGAGACTACGGGAGAAGGCGGGCCCGTCTATAGCCACACATGCATTCCATACTTCCGTATGGGAAGCTAGCAGTAGCAGTTCCCATAATAATTGCAGCTCAATCATCGGGCGAAAATAGCAAATGTCTAACGAAAGCATTTCCGTTATTTTTGGAATCCATTGAGGGGGCGCCGAGTTTCACTCCTGAGTGTATGTATAAATATATAGTATATATATACATATACATATATTAATCTGTGTCTGTATGTGTGTGTGTCTGTAAATGCAGAATGGGGGCCAGTATTACAATTTTAAGATGAATTCTGTGATCAAATTGAATGGCATCCCAAATAGAAGTACATAGTTTTTAGATGAACGCAGTTAAATCTTTATAACTTACTTGGTTCATCTTACCATTGATTGTGCTGTGCTGCAGGATACTGCGGTAACTCATTAAGTGTCCTGCTAAAAGTCATAATGAACTGTCGACCCTTCATCTGCTTAAACCCATATAGACACCTTGGGAATGAATTTTTTATGCACCAATGGCAACGAGATCGTCTCTCTCCTCTGAGGTCTCATCTGAAACATCTCCGCCTTCGTCTCTGATTGTGGTCCTGAGTGCAGCACCGTCAGCCACATAGCAGCAAAAACACAACGGCCAAAGACAAATTCTTGCGTTTTCCAGGAATTCACTCAATAAACTCAAACAAAACCCAAACGTTTAACAAACGAACCAGAGGCAGCGGCAGCGGCACAAAACGCAGACAAAGGCCAAGAAGACGACGGACGACGTCGTCGTTGAAGATGAAGAAGGCGAAGATGGTGTAGACGAAGTAAAGTCGCAGACTCGGTGTTGAGCAAAACACAAAATAAACCTAAAAGGCAGACAAGGAATTTCAAACAAGAATAACATAGAAAGAACGAAAGAGATTGTTAGAGATGGAGATGAAGCTGTGACGTGGCGCATACATGCGAAGAGCACTCTGAACCAGTCCAACACCGAGTGAAAGAAGTAATGAATTGGGTTTCCAAATATTTGATACATTTTCGTAGCTACATTTTTATTTTCGTTTTTCGTACTTATAAAAAAAATTGCAATTATATTTATTAATTTGACGACAATATATGTAAATCATATAGCTGACCTTATAGTAAAGTAATAGGCGTTTTCCACAAGCCGTCATTCGGCGTCATTCCCTACAATTTTGTCATTCGGACCGAATGACGAATTCGGCCTGTATAAATTCCCATAAGGCCCAAATGTTCGTTTGATGCGAATGACGGCGAATTACGATACTTATTTACAATCGGTCTATCGAATTGCAGTATTCTTTTTTATCAAAAAGTTTAAAAAATGTACTTTTTTTCCACTTTTCTGTCACCATTCGCCATTATTTTATTTTATAAACAACACTATAAACACTTTTTTTAACCAAAACAACGCTTGTTTACAAAGTGGGCAGCAGATTTGAGCGAATGACAAATTGCCGAATGACGTTTCAAATTGTCGTGGAAAGACCAAAATCAGAGAAAATTGAATGACAAATAATGACGCGAATGACAGAGCTCGTGGAAAGCTGGCATTATCCTGATCTCCGCACGTGCTTTTACTCTCTGAAGTTCTAAGTTAGATCGAAGTTTGTCCGAGCATCTTATAAATCCACTTATTCATCCAATTTACTCGTTGCATTCTTTGACGCTGACTTGACAGTCATTTCTCTGTATTTGTAAAACTTTCAAGTTTTTACCTTTTAGTAATGTATAAAAATGTGTAAAAAGCTGAAAAATTTACAACAGTTTTATAGGGAGACGTAAGCGGACTGATATCTAAGCGATGAAATGTTTTGAGAAAAAATACATGGGACTAATTTTTATATTGAAAAATACTGTAAAAGAACTTTAGGAAAGTACATATTACATAAATAAAGGATTATTTAATTTGTTTTAGGGATGATATAAATATAAATATAAGGGATATAAGGGATGATTTGATATAAATTTTACTAACTGTACACTGAATTAGTGGGATAGAGAACGAGAGAGAGAAAGAGACAGTTATAGCTTTTCGACTGTTTCAAAGCAATATAGTCTCTCCAAATTCGAACTTTATTTTGTCAACCAAGCTCACGGATTGTGTATCTTTAGTAGATGTAGATGCCGAAATCGTTTTAAGAGTACGTTGCCGGGCAACAGGTTTTAAGGACTTATCATAAACACTCGGCTAACGTAAAGCAATGCGACATTAAACTTCTTCTTTGATTTCTAGCTTAGCTAGCATATTTTGCAAATACTTCCAACTTCCAAAACTTTGCCAATCTTAATCGAATTTCATATCGGAATGTCTTTTTATACAAAGTGGGTTACATAAAGTTTGTTAAAAAAAAAAGTGTGTAACAGGCAAAAGGAGCCATGGCCGACCTCATAAAGTATACTTATGCGTGATTCAGGGCGACATGGTGAGTCAGACTACAGACCTGAAATTTGGCACGTGTGATGATTAGAAGGGTCCAATAGTTATCCGATCTTGACCGATCTTTGCACGTTAATTAAATCTCAGCTATGTTATGTGAAAATTTCAGCTCGATAGCTTTACCCGCTTGGGCTGTAGCATGATAACTCAGTCAGTCAGGACATGGAGTTTTATATATTTAGATTGCTGTGTTTTTTTTAGAACCTGTACTTTAAAAAAGTACATAAAGGTCTATTAAGTTTGTGCAAATGTGCGTAACAGGCAGAAGGAGGCGTGGAAGACTCCATAAAGTATATACTTATATTCTTGATCAGCGTCAAAAGCCGAGTCGATATAGCCGTGTCCGTCTGTCTGTCTGTCTGTATGAACAAAAAGATCTCCGAGATGGTAAGACCTAGGGACACCAAGTGTGGTACGAAGACTTCTTATAATTGCACGCAGATCAAGTATATTTCAAATTTTGTTGCCACGCCCCTTCGCCCACAAAATCGAAAACAAGATTTTAAAGCTTGAAATTTAACACGTATCGTGAATTTAAAATTTTTGATGAGCCACCCCTTCTCCCATAAAATGCAAAAAACATAACTCTGGCAATTATCAAGCTGTAGATTTGAGCTTTGGTATGAATGATACTTGGGCTGATGTTGATCGGGCAAATTTGATCGCAATGGGATAAAAAGCACGGAAGATATTCAATGACAATTATTCAATATAGGGACGCTATTTTATTGTGCAAGTGTGTATATGTATGTATGTATAAGCAAGTTAACTCTGTGTGCATGTATTATGAATCTAACAACGTACTTTACTTCCACAGGGTGTTTTACAAGGATTTTGAAGTGATTTGCAGTTTTAATATTGATTCTCCTCCCTGTTTATTAAAAATTCTTTTTTGTTTTGAATGAAATTCACTAAATGTTGCATAGCATACTTTCTGGAGCTGCAAATAAGTGAAATTTCGTACTTTCAAAAGAAACCTAATACGTTGAGAACTTCCACTAGGCAAAGGGAACCAAGTTGTAGTCTAAGGTCATCTTTTGCTCGAATGTCCATCCTACTGATGGCTCTGGTGCGTTACTTTTACTGGAGTTGTTATTGCTGCCGCTGCTGCCACTGCGTAAGGCGACTGGCGACTCCTAAGCCTACAAGCGAATCCTCTAAAAATTATTTATTAACATGGTAGAGATCCGCAAACAGGTTAAAACGGCCAATCAAAACAACAACAACTGCTGCTGCTGCTGCTGCTGCTGCAATGGCAACAACAAAAATAACAATAACAACAAAGAGCGGCGGCAACCAAAGACCCAAAGTGCAGATAATATTAAAAGGCAGTCAGGCTGCCAGTCGACCAGCCAGCCAAGTTGGAGTTGGAGTTGGAGTTGGGCCGCCCGACAGGCAGACACATTTCGAAAAGGGCCAACATGAAATTCCATGGGAGTCATTGACTTTATTATTATTGGTTGGTTGGCTGGCTGGCTGGCTGGCTTAGTGGCTCACTGGCTATTTAGCTTGGCTTGGTTTGGCTCGGCTTGACTGGGTTGAGTTGGCTGCTTGGTTAATTTTCTTGGGAAAGTTTTTGTTGAAAGTTGGGCGAACTTTTTTTATTTTGCAACTGAAGTAGTTGGTGTTAAAATACAAATCATTGGGTAGGACAGATGACAACTAACAACAACAAATAATTTAGCTGATCTTACAGATCAGTATAACTAGGATTTAGGTTAAAAGTATTGCTTTGTCAAATGCGAGTAACTTTTGCTAAAGATATGACAGTTCCAAGACCTTTAAAGCTTGTTTTCTTAACTTAGCTAAATTAATATTGAGATGCCGATGAAAATATTTGAGAATTTGGAAATAATTAAATTATAAAAGTAATCTAAAATGTATTACAATTTTAATTTGCGCAAATAAACAAATCTTTTATGCAGGATCAAACCTGAGGCCAAAAAATTATCTGAAATAAAGTTTTAAGGTCTGCGAAAATGTGGATTGGTACATTAAACTATTTATTTTAGTTGTTCACTGTTTTTTTAAGGCGTTTACATAAATATTAGTTACTAGGTGTTTTTGATATAAAGTTTGGTGTCTCTAGCTCTAATAGTCTCTGAGATCTAGGAACTCAAAAAAGGGACAGAAGTACAGGGTCTTAAAAAACGTCCGAAATTTTTCACGCAATTTTGTATATGTCGGCTATTTCACCTATTTCAAGGCGCTGAGATGCCATATTATTACAAACTTTAAATATTTTGAAAAAGTCAAGATGAGAAAACGAAATATTTTAAATCCTGTATTTATCAGGGATCTGCATTTTCGCCATGATTTTTCAATTTCGGTTTTTAACGATTTTCTTCAATAATAATCAATATTTTTGAGCAATGTACTAGGTTATTCACTTCGAATATCTTCCGTGTTCATTATCCGATTGCGATCCAAATTTCACTATTTCACAGGTCATAGTGTGGGCTGAGGTGTTGAATATTTATTCACAAATGCTGCACCAAATATCAGCTGTTCATCGAAGTGATGTGTTTCGATCCAACCAATCAAATAGTCAGGAAGATGAAACAAATTAGATAAAAACTTGGAATGCCTTCAAGTAAGGGTATATACCAAAGATAACGCGAGCTATCTTTGGAGCGCCAACGATTGTATACCCTTCCGGAGACCTGCATTCAAATTTCGACGTACTTATGACAGGTTTATGTTGTCCGTTTTTATCCTAATATGGTCAGATTGTATATACCGATACCAGACACACAATCTCTGAGCTGTCCAAATTTTCCAGACTGTATAAAATTGTACCAAACCCACAATCTTTGACTTTGGTTAAGATATTTTAAGAAACAAACAGTCTTTTTCATACTTAATGTTGATTTCTAACTGATCGTTCCTATGACAACTATATGATATAGTGATCCAATCTAGTCATTTTTGAAAATAAATCACCAAGGTGGCCCTAACTGAGAAGACTAGACTGAGAGACTATAGTCTATAGTTTTGCATAGAAACGGACAAACGGACATGGCTAAATTAACTCAGCTCTTCGTACTGATCAAGAACATACTTGTATAATGATTCTATTTGATTGAAACTATTTCAGTTATCTTTTTTTATTCAACTGATTCTAAACTTAGTTATCCATAAGTTATTAGATTTAAATACATTCTTAAATTCTGTAAGTTTATTTAGTGAGAATGCCACAGTGTCACAAAAGACTCGGAATGAAGTTTTTAATAAATTCCATTAGTACCCCGCCTTTTCTTGGTATCACCAACGTTAGCGTGCTTTTGGACGGTATGCGTGGAATTTACACAATGTTTTTGGAGCCGTCGTCGCCGCCCTTTCATAGAAACCTGAACCTAAGAAGGTTAGGGCAAATTGATACTTTATTTATAGCGAAAACTAACAAAATTGGCAAATACTAAAATCGTTGCAAGCTGGGCGCAGTCAAAGATAAGCAAACCTTTTTTTTAACTTTTTTTTAGGCGCACGCCAGTTAAAAGAAATCAAGAATTTCCAACCACAAGAATCTTCAAACCAATGCTCGACCCCGTTCCTGTTTCCTTCATTAATTTTGAAGTGCACACACACAACAAAAGAACTATACCTGTATGTGTGAGTGATAGCACTTTTGGTCCCTTGGGTTTTAAGTTGTTGGGCTATTGCTGGGAGATGTTGGTGTCGGTAAAGCCGCCGCTCTGGGTATGAATGAATTTATGCTTTTGTTATTTTTATGTGTGTGTTTTCTCTGGAATTTCGTTTAATGCCTTAAATGGCATTTCACATGTACATATCCCTGTACATGCAGATACATACGTACATATGTATTTACATAAATATGTATGCATTTCGATGTTATTCTGCATTATATTTTATGGCTCTTTCGTTTACCAATAAAGGGATACAAATTTGGCTGTCCGCTACTTTTATCGCCAATTTCATTTGTAATTGGTCCTCGACGAATGCACACCAAATGGCAACCGGATCCAATCAAGCGACAACATTTTAGCCATTTCAAGCAAACAGTATTCACCTTTTGGCACACCGAAGCAGTGATACCCTTCATACTCATTATCAACTTAAACAAGAATAATAAATAATTATCATCATAATTGTGGCCACTCCAAGTGCACAAGGAGAGTCGGCAGCTTGAGGCAGGTAGCCAATTTGGTAGGTCAAAAACAACTGATATGTATGTACTTGCAAGTGTGGTTGTTGTTGTTGTTGTTTTTTCTCATCTGTTTTTGCTTCCCACGAACATTAACAAAACTGACACGTCTTCTATATGCAAAGTTTCGTTTACACATCTTTTGGCAAATTGTCGCCGACTGTTGTGTTGGCCTTCGAAACGAACAACAAGAAAACGGGATAAATCAAACGTAAGCCAAATCATAATTCAAATTTGATTTCTAAACGAAAAAAGCATAGCGAAATATCCCGGAACCCCATCTCATAGCAAATTATAGTACAACATTTTCCCTGGAACGCCATATCATAGCATATTTAGATCATAAATTATTCCCCATCTCAAAGGAAATTCACAGCATAAAATATCCCGAAACGCCATAAAGCAAATACAAGAACCACAACACCGCACAGTGGCCAGACTGTGAGAAATACTTGCAGCAGCTGGCAGCGCCGAGAAATTATCGCGCGCTCTTTAAGTAGAAGCACAAAACTGATAAGACATCGTTGTATTTGTTTTTATCTACATCAATTCAAATCAATACTAACCTTATTACCATAGGCTAGTAGCCTGATAAGCTTAGCTGTTATGAGGAGTTGTCATTAATGAATTGCTAAGCAGCTAGAGATATAAGCACAAATACAGAGAAAAGATTTTTGTATAAATCTGCTACTGATAAGAAAACAGCAGCAGCAGCGGACATAGAAAACAATTATGGACTCGGCACACGTAGTACGAGAATCGCAGTCAATCGCAGCGGCTGCAAAAATTAACAAGTTAATCGGTGTCAGGCCATTATAGAAAGAGGAAGGAACAGCGGACCAACAGCAAAGATGCGCAGCTTGAATCGCTTTCGATTGATAACCTTTGATGTAACTAATACACTACTGCAATTTCGCACCAGCCCAGGCAAACAATATGGTGAGATTGGAGCGCTCTTTGGAGCACGCTGTGATAATAATGATCTGGCCAAGAATTACAAAGCCAACTGGTGGGTAACATAACATCAGCTCAACTGCAACTTCATCTCCATCTTCATATTAACAGGTATAAGATGAACCGTGACTATCCGAATTTTGGACGTGAGACGTCCCCTCGACTTGAGTGGCAGCATTGGTGGCGTCAGCTGATAGCAGGTAGGCGATAAACTGCAGCAACTGCCCGCAATCCATGTCCAAAGTGCAAAAGTTAAATATTTGTTTAATGATTTGCTTCAAAGGCACCTTCGCGGAAAGCGGCGCTCCCATACCCGACGAGAAGTTGGAGAACTTTTCAAATCATTTGCTGGAATTGTACAAGACATCAATTTGTTGGCAACCTTGCAACGGCAGCATTGATCTGTTGCAACAACTACGCAAACATTCGCAGACAGGCAAACCATGTCGAGTAGGAGTCGTGGCCAATTTTGATCCTCGACTCGATGTCCTGCTCAGCAACACAAAACTCGATCAATACCTTGACTTTGCGCTCAATTCGTATTCAGTCAAGGCGGAGAAGCCACAGGCTGCCATATTTGAACGTGCCATGTCCGAGTCTGGGTTAGAGAATCTAAAGCCGCAGGAATGCCTGCACATTGGCGATGGTCCAACCACAGATTATCTGGGTGCCAGGGAGGTGGGCTGGCATGCGGCGTTGGTGCATGAGAAGAGTTACGCTTATTTAGTAAAGAAATACGGCGTCGACATAAACAGGAATCACGTTTTCCCTAGTCTCTATGATTTTCACAAGAAGTTGACTGACGATGCTGTCGTCTGGTAAACGTCTCAATAAAGTCATTCCGTTAAGCATTCACTTTTTATTATTGATAAAACGAGCTACGTTTCAGCCTTGGGTAACTGTGCCATGAATATGTTGCCTAGGGGATTGTGAGGCTTCTGACTTTCGGTATCGTACTGCGCGCCAATGGCCCACAGAGATTCTAGATCATATTCCTCACGTGCCTTTGGCGAGAATATGTGTAGAGCAATATTGCCTGTAAAAATTAACTGATTCACAACTGTCGAAAACTGCGATTAAAGTACGTACCCATATCCATGGCCATCCAGTCATGACTCCTTTCTCCCTCGATGCGTGGTAACAGATCGCCCTTGGCCCTTTTAATTTTGAACATGCGACGCACGAAGCTTGCTGTGGCCAACATGTGTCGGTAGCTGCGAGCGCTGCAAACGACCAAGTGATCTACATACTTAAGCTCTTCGGGCACATAGCATACAAAGATATCATCTACATTCTCCTTGCGCAACAGCTCCACGAGATCTTCAACATCAAAAACGCCACGAATGCCTCCTGAAAAAATTTGTAGGAATATGCCTTTAATATAGCCTAGGTCACATTTAGCACTAATAATCCGTTTAAAAGTTTGGTCATTTCTGGTATAAACTGGCATAGAATGGATCTGATAGAACTCTAAGTTGTACGCTTAAACAAGTGGATTTCAAGACAGGAATGCTTCGATCAACTTACTTCGACTGTTGAGATAAAGTAACCAGCATAGCCACTGTATTTGTTATCTGATTTATAAATTTTTTAATTAATATATGTATGTATGTTGCGATTTAGAAAATTCTACCTCTAATATTAACGGACATATTCAAGTTGACTTTTATAATAAATTTAAAATTATTAAAATCGTTAATGACTTTTATACTTTTCTCTCGCAATTAAGAGTCTTTGTGTATAGATGTAAGCTAACTTTATAGTAAATTTATCAAAACAAGTGGAAGTCCAAACATTTAATTTTTATCACAAACAACTCTGGAATGTAGAAAAGCAAAGAAATCCTTTGTCATATGACCACTCTGCGTATTCATATGAAAATTGCCAAATAATTTTCAGTTTCAAAATTTGATTGCCGCCAAACGATTGAAAATCATGTAAGAAATTATTTATAAAAAATATCCCACGCGTCCCATAGCAAATTATAGCACAAATCCCAATCTCCCAGGAAATCAATGGCACAAAATATCCCAAATTCCAATCTGTTAAAAACAATGTTAAGTGACGAACAACTGGCTGACACAATTTATTTGTAGCGAAAACATAATTTATTTAAGACTCACTAGATATTATTAATATTGATATTATCATTATATTTTATTAAAAATATCAAGAACAAATAATATTATTTCCATACCCAAATATCTTCAATATTAATATTTAAAAAAAAAATATCAACATATCTAGCTATCTATCAGCTGTTTACGCGATTACGGACTTGCAAACTTGATATGATTTGAGACCAGTTATATTATCGATAGGCCGATAGCGTTTGTTGTTCGTCATCGAAACTTCAATTACAGCTTATTTTGCGAAAAGAAAAAAACGAGAACATAAACATTATTAATCAAAACTTACTCTTTAAATTAAGACCCATGTACTGTTCCTCTTCGCTTTCGACTGACAGCTCTCCTTCCTGGTAACGCGCCTCCTCCACATCAAAGATTTCAGTTGCCTCCTCATCGCGGAATACTTTGTATTTATTTTGTACGCCCCCAGCAACAAAAGAAGCGCTGGAATTGTCAGCGTGTTCCTTTATGTTTGATTTGATCGTCTGCGGATCAGGTTTTGTAAATTCATGGTGAAAGCCACGGAAAATTGGCACGCTCAAGCGATTATTGTCGCAAATTAATCGAAAAATTCTAGCTTTTAACATAGTTTATTCGTTGATACTAAAAGTATTACGCGACCTATCAGCTGTTTGACTATGGTCCTGCCAACTTGATATAATTTGAACCCAGTGTGACCGTACCGATGACAACTGCTATGTTGTCGATAAGACGATAACTTTTGTTGTTCGTCATCGAAACCTCAATTACTGCTAATTTTGCGGAAAGAAAAAACGAAAGAGAAAAACATTTCTAATCAAAGCTAAACGCAAGCACTTGGTGTTTTAATGCAATTATTGTGAATAATGTGGCAAAGGGTAAACGCTTGTACTTAGTTATTTATATACATTTGCCGTCAACACACACGCCAGCGTGATAGCAACAGACAACAGAACCGTCGTCAGACCGTCGTCGCAATAGTCAAATTTTCTTACGCACTATTTACTCGGCTCAGTCGTGGTGTGTCGGTGTCGGTGTGTCGAAAACAAAACGCAAACGAAAGAATAGTAAGCAAACATTACAAAATACTCGAAATTTTAAAGTAACAAGTTAACACAATCGAGTGCGCAATGAGTGAGAAAACAACTACAACGCCGACAAAGGATAACACGCCCGCCAGGCTCAAAATTGAACAGGAATATAATGACAAAAAAACTGGATCGGGATGGTCGCGGTTCTACAAGGTGAGTTCCATATTATTGTATATTGTACACCCAAAAAGAGGCACAGCTACAGGCAAGAAGCAGAGCATGAGCACACACACACACACAAATACATTCATATTCATACATGCAAGCACAACCACACATATTCGTGCACATGCATATGTATGTATATACACTTCGAAGCACATACAATTTTTATTCCTTTTTGATTTGATTTCCACGAAAATGTGATGAGTGCGCAAAAGGCTTCTGCAGATGCCAATGCCTCCAACACCACCAACATACACAGCAACAACTACATAATGAACGTACGTGTGTAAGCATACCTATGTTTGCATGTGTGTATGCATGTGTAGACACGCCGCTCACGGTCAGCCCCACTGCGCTACTACTATTGTTGTTGTTGTTGTTGTGGTGTGTTGTTTTTGTTGCTGTTGCTGTCGCTGTCATGTGAGCGTGCGCCTGTATTTGTAGCATTTGGTGTCGGCGTTGGTCAGCACCAGCAGCCCAACTCCAGTCTTTGGCTTGAGCTTGTGGCGCTCGCGCAACGTTTGCCCGAAATTTCACAGGCAGATGCTCTCAAACACAGATACACAGACACGTTCGCTCATCCACGCATACATACCATAGATATTTACTCTAACGCTCACCTGCTGCACTTTGCATGTGCTCTCAGTTGTTGCTCTTGGATGCTGCTGCTGTTGTCGCTGTTGCTTTTGCTGCTTTTTCTCTTTCTTTGCGAACTGCAATTCGCTTCAATTTTTTTGACTACAGTGTCCATTTTCTTCTAGACTTTGAGCCACTCGCTATGCGTACCTGGAATAATAATTGTTTTCACTTATGGGAAGAGTTTACGATTAAGATTACCAAAAATTTGTTTCGACGTTTATTATTATTATTGATAAAAAAAAAAAAACAAAAGGCGTACGCGTCGCAGGCGTTTGGAGTTCCGCGAATTATTTGTTGGTATTCGTACACACAGTTCTAGGAAATACTTGTGTATGTGTGTACATACATACATATGTATGTATCTTTTGGGGTTCATTTGTTTTGATGGCTGCCTGTTAATAATTTAATTGCTACTTACATGTGTATGTATGTACATCTGGATTTTGCATGTGAGTGCATACATACAACATATGTATGTAACTACATTTAAATCACACTAATTCGCGCTCAACAGAAGATTGTAAAGTGTAATGGGGTGAGTGTGAGTGACTCCGATTTCATGACTATTTGTAATAACAATGTGTGAGAGTTCGATTAAAAAGTTTGCACAAAAGCTTGCACTGGTGCAAGTAGTTAAATTCTTTCACATGCACACACACACTAACACACACAAACAATTCTTGTGCTTCTTCTTGACACAAAGGGCACAAGTCTGGGTCTGCTTATGGGTTTGGCCTGGGTTTCATTTTGCCTCCCGGTGCTGCTTCGGTGCCTTCGTCTTTGCCCAGAGCTGGAGTTTCTGCTTTATGACCAGTTCCGGTGAAATGTGTCTTTAGATGTTGCTGTTGCTGTTGTTGTTGCCCGCTTCATCGTCGTCTTTGGCACTCACTTGAATTTGGATTTCACGGAATTTAACTTCGCAGTTAGGATGACATTGCCTGCGTGAATTTTGTATATGTATGTATGTACATATGTATCTCTGTGTTTGTGTGTGTTTGTATTTTTGTGTAATGAACGCAATTTCTTGTTTTCCTTTCTCGCCCCGTCTTTCTTTCCTTGTGTGTTTGTGTGCATGTGTTATTTTGGGTTAGGTCCTTTGTGTGCTGCGAGCAGTATATAATTATCAAACTAAATCAGTAACAAAACAATGCCAAAAAAAAAAGATAAAACTGGATAGACTAAACCGAATCCAAGCTTGATGACATCCTAATTGTTTTTGGATGAAAGCACTTTCTTTGTACAATTGAACGTTTCCAATGAATTTTGCCGCGCCAGCAACAAAATAAAAAATAAAACAATAATAATAACAGCTTAAATTGTTAGGCTTTGGAGCTACAGCGCAATACCGTTTTGAAGTTTTGCAACCTGGAATTTAGTTTTCACTGCCAATTTAGTGTCATTATCTGGTACTTGACTAACAAACTGACAATGAGAAATCAAGCTAACTAAGCGAATGGTAGATTACATGCTCTGAAAATTCTTTATTTTCTTGTTGCAACAACGGCATTTCACAACAGTTGCACATAAAAAATGTGGGTACAAATGCAGGTAGAGGGTCACCTGAATAGTCATAAAGCATAAACTAATAATGAGTAAGCTGCACTAAAGTACTTGCAATTTTAATAAATAACGAGTTGATAACGGTTGTTTATTATACCCCAATTCCACGCCGATGTTCAGGTGTTTACGTTGTTCCTCAGTTTTTACACATTTGTTTTCATTTGTTGCTTATTAATGTAAATACTACTTCTTTAATTTGAATTCCTTCTCTTTTTCACTTTCTCTTCCTCCTGTCCATTTTTCATTGTCTGTTATCGGTCAATGTTCTTTATAATTGAATTTCATAACAATCGTCAGTCGTCAGCCTCAATTTCTGCTGATTATTGAGGAGTGGCTTGACGACTTAAATCTGATTCACCTAGTTAATGACGATAGCTGACAACTAACAGCTGATATTGCCACAGCAATACGAAAAATAAATTACTGCGTCGCATATATGTACATATGTATGTAGGTATGTTCATATATACATATTTCAATAAAAATGTTCAGTAGATAGATAACTTTCGGCTTTAAAATTACTTAAGCCGGAAAATTATTAAATGTTTTATTAAATTCTACAATTTATAAAATTCATGCACATTTCGGCATAGAAAACAACGCATAGAGTTCGAATTTTAATAAATAAAATGGGTAACATTTTAAATGCATCAATTGTCAAAGAAAAATATACCCAGACTTTACTAGAACTTTTTAAATATTCAACTATGTATTTGTCTTATTTTCTGTCCTCTTATTAGCTTTTTTCAATTCTCTGGTCGCTCTTTTGTCGCAAGTGATTGTCACTAGTGCTTGTTAGTCACAACTCATTCCCTTAGTCCCCAATAATCATCCAACTGTTCAACATATTTGTTGAATGCAAATTGGACTGTTAAATTTAGCCAAGTGGTTAGCAATTGGCACCAAGCACTAGAATCAAATTGACGATCACTTGGGAAAACACGCAGACTCAGACGGCATTGAACTTGTTGATAGTATTCTTAGCTTTACCTCGATATTCTATGCTATTCAATGCTGATAACAAAGCGAATGCTAGAGATAATAACGTTAGCAATGATTATAGCACATTCTGACCAATTAGTCATGCTAACATGGCCTGAGTCGGCCCGTAGTATGTCTCTTCGGGCCAGTCACTAGGCCACGATAAGAGACATTGGCAACATTGAGTGAGCAGTAGTTGTAGTTGTTGTTTGTGGGAGGGCTACCCCCAAACAAAACGATATAGACATTTATTCAGATTGCATGTGAATCATTGCAAAAATATTAGTGAAACTCCCCTACTTCATTCATAATTGTTTCTTTTTTGTTGATTGCAGGAAATTTGTGAAGTATGCGATCGTGAGGCTAAGGAGCAACAGTTCACCACATTGGAATCGGAGCGTTCACAGAATCGAGGACTGAATCGATACAGGGATGTAAATCCGTATGATCATTCGCGTATTGTATTAAGGCGCGGAAGCGTTGACTATATAAATGCAAACCTTGTGAAAGTATGTTTGTTTTTTTAATATTTATTATATTACTTCCATTTTAATTTGAATTTAATTTTACAGCTGGAACGCGCTGATCGTGAATATATACTGACACAGGGTCCGCTTCCGGATACAGTGGGTCACTTTTGGTTAATGGTATGGGAGCAAAACTCACGAGCCATTCTCATGCTGAACAAGCTCACGGAGAAAAAGCAAATTAAATGTCATCTCTATTGGCCCGATCAGCTGGGACCCGAGCAGGCTCTCAATCTGAGGGATGTTAACTTATCCGTGGAACTGATTTGCTGCGAGAATTATCAGAATTTCGTACGAAGATGGTTCAAGTGAGTAAAACAACAACTGTTGACGCTATAAAGTTCGAATTAACTAATGAGCTGATTCAGTAATAGCACATAATTCTATCTAAAATTATTAACATGGTGGAATCCAGGTTAACACACTATATACCATAACAGTTATCTCAGTTAATTAATCGAGGCATACGACGTATCTCTGACCCTATAAAATAAAAACATATGTATGTATATCCTTGATTAGTACCAAAAACCAAGTTGATTTTGCCAATATTAAATAAAGAATTAGGATATGTATGACATTTCTATAAAAAAATCAAACTCCATATCAATTTAAATTTTGGATGACACGCTCAAAAACTGAAACGAATTAAAATACCAAGAAAATATTAAAATTCAAATCACAGGTAGAAATATATGTTAGGGTATATCAGGGTCTGGAAGCAATATGTACCTGTTGACTCTCGATTAAAACATTCTTCTTTTGTTATAATTTCTTATATAACTAAGCCACATAAAGCTTTTTGTTTCTTGCATTTCCTATTTAACCATATGGATTCTTTCTCAGATTAACTGATCTCGAAACGAATACGAGCCGTGAGGTTATGCAGTTTCATTATACGACCTGGCCAGACTTTGGCATACCCAGTTCGCCGGATGCCTTTCTGAAGTTCTTGCAACAGGTTCGTGATTCGGGCGCATTGAACAAGGATGTCGGTCCCGCCGTGGTGCATTGCAGTGCCGGCATTGGTCGCTCCGGAACCTTTTGTCTCGTCGATTGTTGTTTGGTGCTGGTGGATAAATACGGAGAATGCAATGTGGCGAACGTCTTGTGCAAGCTGCGTAGCTATCGCCTGGGACTTATACAGACGGCCGATCAGTTGGACTTCTCATATCAGGCAATCATCGAGGGCATCAAAAAGTTGAATGACCCCGTACGTATATCCAGATAGCCGATCGAGAAGAAATTGCGCTAAAGACCTTATTTGAGGATTGAAATGTTTACAGGCCTGCGAAATTTTAAATTTGTTGAAATGTTATCCCTTGTTTTGTTGATTAATAAGTAAAAATAATTTATGGTTGATTATTTCCTAGTAAAATTTAATATTGTAGTTTTTCTTCCCTGACCAAAATGTTAATTCAAAGTCAAACCATTTTTATGCCAATTTCTTAGACTGCTTATTAACTCTAATCTTTTTTTTTTTAGTTTTAATTTATTTTGGTCAACTTCGTAGTCCATATGTTAGTTGAAATTCTTGATTGAATTATTTTTTTGTTCAATTTCGTAATCAATTTGTTAATTCTTATTCTTGATTAGTTCTAATTTTTTGTTTTGACAATGCATAATTTTAAACAGATTATCGCAATTTTGTAGTCTATTTTCATTGCTGATCTTACACCGCTTTCACTTGCAGGGTTTTCTTGAGGCGGAGGAACCAATCATTAGCAATGACACGGACCCACACACACAGGATGAGCAGCCACCGCCGCTGCCACCACGCTCGCATTCCCTAAATTTACCATTGGCTCCCAACACAGGTGGTGTGCTCTCGCTGGACATGCGAGCAGCACAGGCCAATGGCGAGAATATTGGCGAGGGTGAGGCCTTCAACGACAAGATAGCACTTAGCAGCAAGGATGCACTTAATAATATAATTATCAATCAACACGAAATTATAAATGCCGAAGTGGCAGACAGTCTGCTTAACAATCGTCCATTGCCGCCGTTGCCAACGTTACCGCAGCATAGCGAGCAGGAATCGGACAGTGATGATGAAGATGAGGACTATGATGATAACGATGATGATGATGAGGAGTACGAGAACATTAATGACCATAAACTAGAACAGGCCAATGGCGATCTGACATTGCTACAGCCACATATAGATGATGTTAATGCCAACAGCGAGAAGCCAACTGCAATGGAGCAGCATAAGGTTAATGGCGTTGATTTAACAACGAGGTAAGTTATGATTTTATGAATATATTCATATTGAATGTGACTTACACCTATTTTTTTGCTATAGTTCTGGGGACGAGCTGAAACGACGAAAACGCAACGAATACCAGGCAAATCTGGAGCAGAAAGTCAACGATATCAAGCGAAAACAGCGAGAGAACGAGGACAATCAACAAGCAGCGAAAAAACGAAGGTCATTACTCACATATATTGCGGCAGGTGTTGTAGTGGGCGTAATAGCCGCATACGCGTACACGAAGCTAGGTTAAGTCCTTGCCAATAAATCGAGCCAGCAAGTAGCCCATAGATGTAGCAATTAACAGTATGTAGTGGCATTAGCGTGACAATGATCCCAATGCTGGGCATATGTATGTATGTATGTAGGTCTTATCGAGCTAACATTAAATGTCAGCGCGACACAAACACTTGCACACACAACACACACGAGATAGACAGCAGACGAATGATTGATTGATCAATGCGAAAAAGGCGCATTTGTTGCAATGATAATGACAATGCATATTAGGGAATTTTTTATATAAAACGAGGACAAAAAACAAAAAATAATGAAAAAACATGAGAAAATACAGAAATATTTAAATTTAGGAACTCGGTGTAGAAGAGGACCGATCACAAAAGTAGATTCTTGCGCAATAGACTGACATTTTAGAACAAATTTTTCTTCATACACTTTAAATAAGAACTACCCAGAGAGAAAGTAGAACAAAAGAAAACCTTAAAATATCGATGTGTAATATTTTATGCAAATGCATTTTTAATTTGCGCTCGCTAAAAGATGTACAATTTTTCATTTATTCTAATATTGAATAAAACGTTGCTAACTTAATAACTTTTATACACATGTATATGTTGGTCTTACAGACACACTTACGACCATTACCATAACAAGATCACGCTTATGTCCATGTTCACGCTTCACTTGTTTTTGAACACTAAATTTGGTAGACTATTTGACTTGTGAGTATGTATTTACATATACATAGATCTGTACGATGTGTTGTTATTTATGAAGACTTTTGACGGAACACTTGTTTTGCAAGTACATATATAGATGGCAATGAATGCAGTATCGTGCCAAAAGAAGAACATAACGAAAAACGACAGAAAAGTTTTAGCAATCAATTATAATGAATCGAACATTTACTTTGTCCGCTTACTGTAATTTTATTTTAACCAAAAATGAAATATAACGAAAGGAAAAAATCTAGAACTGGAAATTGAAGTACTACGAATTGCAGGCGCCTATTAAAGCAATAAATGCAAATATTTAGCACAAAACATAAATAATAATAATATTAAATATCGATTATGGTAATGAAAAAAAAAAAAAACAATACGAGCGAAACCATTTTGTATTCTAAAAAGTAATGGAATTAAGTGTATGTAATCTTGAAGCAGCAAATAAGATGAAAATAATGAAGTTGAAACTATTTAATGGTTTTTAGCTGTAAGCTTATACCCTTTATATATGTCGCCATCAAGTTTCCAATATGCATAACAAATACATATTATAAATACACACAAACATACTTAATAACGTGTAGTCGTTCATTAACTAAGCGAATGAAACTGAAAATTATTTTTATATGTGTAATCCACAAATTTAACAACTAAAACTAATCACGACCCACGAAAGCGAGTGCGCTTAGTATGAAGAAGATGACGACGATGATTTTTATAAAATGCATACATATATAAATATATACATATAAATATATATTTAAAAAGTAACAAATGAACAATACCTATAGTAATGCCTAGTTATCTGAACTTTGGCTAAACACACTGACACAAACCAACCACACACAACACGTAATATATACATACTATATGCATAATGAGTAGAGACGTAATCGAAAGTATTCAAATAAAGTTACATTTAAGATACAAATCAAAAATATCATGGTGATGTTTCTCTTCTTATAAAAATTATGATCTTTTTTTTGTATTTTCTTTTTTGTTTGCAGACGCCCAAAACGACACATCGTGCCCAAGACAAAGTAACAATCCACAATCAACCCATCAACTCCCACTCCTTGCACCAACGAACGCACAATGAACATATCATGTCCCACACATGTAGTAACTAATTCTATAATAAACGATATTTTTCAAATGGCTGTTTTGGTATTCCACTCATACTAGAATTTCTTCCAGTAGTGCAATCATTTAATTTCAAACTTAAAGAAATTAAACGGTGACGTAACATCAGTACGTAACGTTGTGCTTATCGATATAGGTGAAGTTATCGCCAGTGTGAAATATACATTTCCATTAGTTAGGATTTTTCTGTTGCGTGGGGGCTCACAAAAAACCTCAAAAATGTGTTTCTATTAACCTAACGCATCTAATGACAGCTAAGTGCTTAGGCTATTTGCGTTGCAGTACCAACATGAATATAATCATGAATTCAAATGGTATTGAGTCACTCCAGAAGTCCATTTCGATAACAGCTGTCTTAAAACAAATGCTAATATTTTTAATTTAAAACCAAAAACGTACTTTTGTTCAAATTTTCTTTTTTGCTTACAAAAACCTCTACAAATACCTAAATCTGATCGATAACAAGTTGCCTATGATTATGTATGGCAATTGACGTGCGTCACCTAACTTTCCCCAATTGGAACTGACGTTAAAGCGTTTAAAAACTCATGATGATAGAAACACTTTTAAGAAATTTTGAGTGACCACTTACGCAACCGAAATATACCAACCAGTACCTTCAGACTTTGTTCGAACATCATTTGATTATATTCTTGTTGGTAAATGCGTTCAGTTTAAAAAAACCCATTTTGGAAGTTTCAAGCGAGAAATACCAACTATTGGAAAATTAATAAAATATTGCTTAAATACCGAAAGAAAAAATGGTCAAAAATATATCGTAACGAAAAATATCTATCGATATATCAATATTCTTTCAACAACTCTACTATCGACGACTTTGTTTTCTTTCTACGAATAAAAAGATACTTGTTTTAAATAATAGTTTTAATAGCAAGTGCAGATCCCAAATTCTCCTTAACATATTAACAAAGTATAATGCCTGCAATAGAAGAGGCAGAAATTAATAAATATCTATCAAAGGTATGATGAGTCATAATTTCGAAGCCTTTTACCATTCTACCCATAACAAAATGGAAACGTAAATTACTTGCGATTTGTTAATCACTTCCTATCACTTTTTGATTATAGTATAAAAATGTAGCCGCTACAAGAAAAGATGTTGTCGATGTTATTACTACGTATCGCAGTTTGACATACGATCTTCAGAAATTTGGTGTGTATATTTTGTTATTTGTATGCACACACATATACTAATAAACTACTTCACACAGTTTTTAATGATGGAAGCTCTAAGGATTTGTTTACATTGCAAGGCACCATACCCGTGGTATATAAAAGTAGGTACACACACATGTAAAACTTTCAAGTCTCTAACATTTTACATCACGTATAACAGATAACACCTACTACATTCCCATTTGTATATGGTTGATGGATACCCATCCCCAAAATGCGCCTATGTGCTTTGTGAAGCCAACGCCCACAATGCAGATTAAGGTGTCCATGTATGTTGATCACAATGGCAAGGTGTATCTGCCTTATCTGCATGACTGGCAGCCCCACAGATCAGACCTTCTTTCGCTTATACAAGTAATGATTGTGACATTCGGTGATCATCCGCCCGTATACTCAAAGCCGAAGGAGCAAGTTGCTGCTCCATATCCAACTAACTGTAAGCGCAAGTGAAACCTGATGCAATTTCAAGCGTATAATATTTTTTAAATTAAATTTAGCTTATATGCCTCAACCTGGTGGTCAAGGTGCGTTTCTCCCTTATCCAAGTGGTGCTGGGACTGGCGGTGGTGGAAGCTTTCCGCCATATCCCACTGGTGGTAACTTCAGTCCTTATCCACCAAACGGTGGACCGGCTGGTAGCTCTGCCGGTTATCCACCCTATATGAATTACCCACAACAAGGAGGTTATGCAGGAACCGCTGGATACGTAAGTTACGCTGGATTGACATTCAACAAGAGAAATTGTAACTTTTGTTTTGATTCTTCTGTGCATTAGAATCCTGCGGCTGCTACGAATCCCAGCTCAACTGGTACCATTACAGAGGAGCACATTAAAGCATCACTTATTAGTGCTGTGGAAGACAAGTTGAGGCGTCGCATACAGGAAAAGGTCAATCAATATCAGGCCGAAATAGAAACTTTGAATCGTACCAAGCAAGAATTGGTGGAGGGCAGTGCCAAGATCGATTCCATCGTTACTAGATTGGGACGCGAGCAAATAGATTTGCAGAAAAGCATCAGTATATTACGGGACAAGGAAGAGGAATTAAAGAAAAGTCTGGAGACCCTTGAGAGTGCAGAGGCCATAGATCCCGACGAAG
This sequence comes from Drosophila neotestacea, assembly GCA_035044365.1. Taxonomy (NCBI): domain Eukaryota; kingdom Metazoa; phylum Arthropoda; class Insecta; order Diptera; family Drosophilidae; genus Drosophila; species Drosophila neotestacea. The sequence goes on along the minus strand of JAWNMD010000157.1, from coordinate 1,677,989 downwards.
CTGTAACTACAACAGCTCCTTTATATAGACAGTATGTTTCTCCTTCTTATAACTAAACAAATTTTCTAAAAAGGGATTTCTTAGATTACTAAATGCCTATGCTGATGAAGCTGCCACCGAGGATGCCATCTATTACTTGGGCGAGGGGCTCCGCGGCGGCGTAATTGATCTGGAGGCGTTCTTGAAGCACGTGCGCACTCTTTCGCGCAAACAGTTCATTTTGCGTGCAACAATGCAAAAGTGTAGACAAAAGGCTGGACTGGCTGGCTAAAATTTAAGATAAGATGTTTTCATGTGGTCGTCCCGTCGTCTGTTGAAGTTATCATTTTCACTATTGCAGTTTTAAAGTGCAACTAATAATCAAACCGCACATAAACGATATGTTAATATAAAATAAATATTCGGTATTGTTTTAAGCTAAAATTGAATCTTTGAAATTATATGAATAAAAACCCAGCATACGTTCACAAGTCCACATTCATATTTATTGCCGAATACAATTACATTTTTTGCTGCACTTGCCATAATCCTTATACGTAAATGCCTACGGTCAGCAGGAGAAACACAATGCCAAAACCAAGAAATATCGAGGCGCACAGGCTGATCAAAAGTTCCTTCATCAGCGTGCTCTCTTTTGTACTCTTTCGCGATACCACAAAAACAAAGAACCAAGCCGTGAAGAAAGTACCAATAAAGAGAAGCACAGTCGCAAGATGAGGAAAGACCGCTGGGTTGACCGGTGAAACATAACGTTGCATAGCCTCCATGCTGCAAAAACAAATAAACATATTTTAGCTGTGCAGCTGTGAAAAAGCTGATTTCTTAACTCACATTAGATTTTATATTTAAAAGTTTATATTTTCTTCTTGTACGTGGCCCGGCCTGTGAAGAGTAGGGCTGTTGGTATCGTATCGAAATATCGATGGATATTTTTCAATATGATACATTTTTGCACGATATTTTTTCAATATCGATATTTTTGGGTGAAAATCTAGTCCGCTGCTTTTCTTTCGATTCAGAACATGGAAACACAAACCAATTTTGACAAATTGGGTGCCAATACATCTACGTTTATACAATACAGTAACAGTAATAACACAATAAATTTAAGGCGCAAGCAGAATTTCTTAATATCGATAACATCGATTTTTTTACGATATAATCAAGACTAAAATTAAATTTTTCATATTAAATATCATCGGTGTAGATATTTCTAAAAACATTAACATTCCTAGTGAAGGGTTGTGAAATGAATTGAAATATTCATATATCGATACGTATTTTTGGTGATGATATCGTTATTTTTGGATGATGTAATGCTGGGTTTACATTGACTGGCACAGCGCGTCAGGGGTGCATTTGGGCATCTGAGCCTTCAAAATTTTAATTAGCGATTGTAATGCCCAAATGCACCCTGACGCTCTGTGCCGGGCTTTGCCAGGCAATGTAAACCTAGTATTATGCGATTTTTATATATTTGGGCAAAAAAAAATATAACGATATATTGCGCCACATACCCAGTCGTCATTTCACTTATTTGTGCTCAAAGTGCCTGTTACCCTGTATTTACGGAGCGAGAACTTTTTGCGTCCTAGTTTAAACGATGTCCAGGTCTGGCAGCCTTCATCTTTAAATTCGTGAATTTTCTTGTGTGCTGTATAAACAGGGCGCAATTTTAATATTGCAAATTTAGAAATACATGAAATGGTCCGTATAATCGTAGTATGTAAAATCATATATTTGTTGAGTGTGAATTAACACCATTGTACGAAGTGGTTAGGCGTAGCCAGCTAATCGTTCTTATAAAAGTGATCTAATTATAAATTTATTAAAATTGAGAAATGTAAATGCTGTTCACCTTTCCCGATTGAAAAAAATAGTTCTGCTGCTTCCATTAAGCTTAATCATGGTACATAAGGTAACAGCAAAAAGCCGTTGTGTATTTTTAAAAAATGTCCATATCTGGACGCTTTGCATCTCTCATTTCGTGAATTTTTGGTGTGCTGTATAAAAAGAGAAATTTTTTATTTCGTGCCTCAAAATCGGCTATTCAAATTTCGGAAGCTCAGATGCAGCCGGACGCTCTGTGCCATGCTCTGGGGCGCTTTATGAACCTAGCATAAATATTTTATTTCGAATAATATCGATATATTGATATGTTGATATATTTTTGACAACCCTTAATCATCGACATATGTTCTACAATTCAGTCATCTCTATCCAAAACGTGGTTTTGTGTAAAAATAAAATAAGAAAAATAGGATAGATTAAATAGTTGCGCTTTTTAATGTCCAAAAGAATTACAGCGATAGCAAAATATTTCAGAGACTGGCACGATGAGCGATGTAAGCAGAAATCAGACCAGTCGCATAGCATATTTTTCAGTCGTTTATGCTAAATGTCTTTGTTGTTACAGCTTGAAGATATGGACAACGACAGACTGAATGAGCTGGAATCAATACTATATGCTACTATACATTATAATGATTCAACCAGCGAGGAGCAGCAGTCCCAGCACGCACTGGGCGCAGATCTGGACGCGCAGTCTATGCCACCTCCGTTGCAACAAAAGGAACAGTCACAACAACAACATCGCATTGTTAGCGATAAACGTGTTATCAACAATGCAACAGCCAAACCTCGTTATTGGGCAGAGGCCAAAAGCGAAGCTGCATCTATTGGTGAATCTTGGAAACCACAGACAGGCGAGGTCACTCCTGTTGAAGGTCAGTACGATTTAATGTATATATGCATACATATATACATATGTACATCCATATTGTGAATGTATGTATGTATGTGAGGTGTTCACGTGCAGATTTTCAAATGATTTCGAACTCATATCAAATCAACTTGGCCAAGAAATATTAAATTAATATTAAAACATTATTGTTTAGACACAAAATTACAAAAACAAGTGTGTGGCTAGGAACAATGACACAGCATTGGGTGCTCCGCTTTATGAAGACGCATTCACGCGCCTTTTGTAATCAGTTAAGCGAAATTAATCATGGCTTTATTATATTATTGACACTCAAATTGCTGTGCATTGTAACATTGATGGACTATAACTATATCTATTATGGCCACGACCTGCTTTATTGGGTTGAACAAATATCCAGCCATCCACTTGAGTGGATAATGTCAGTCATGGTCTTGGTTACCACTGTGCACATTGTTATGTCCAGTGTTGAGGTAACCATATTCGAAACTCTTATTAGACGCAATACGTGCCGATTCAATATACCTCGTCAACACTTCGAAGAGCGTTACAGACGGTATGTGATCATGCGTTTGGTGCAACAACTGGAGAACGCATTGCAAATGCAGAAGCGATACTCTGAACAGGGCCAGACCCAACAGGACTTGGCAATGCTAGATGATTTGCTTTTATCTCATCAGCAGATCCATCAAGCGGTCAACGACTTTCGCAGTTCCTTGGCAGTGCTTTTGTGGCCTAATCGAGCAGATCTACAGACGGATGCTTATGTTTTGTACCATGTTGATGAGGTACAGATCGACGAGCTTATATATCAGGGTTACAATTTAAGTAATCTCGAAAATAGTGCTATTAGTAACGAATGTTTGAAGCGTTTGCTCAATCCATCTGGATATTAGTATGTGTATCAACACGTATTTTTCCATCTATAACACAAATAAAATCGTATTGTTCTTATAATTTACAATGTAGTCTATTTGATTTTTTTTTTTTAATTGTTATCAGCACTTGAATTATAATACGTATGCAAAAAGTAAAGATACAGTTTAAATAAGTTGTAACTTAAAAAAATTAAAAGTAATTTAAAATCTGATTTTTCACAGCCACAACAACAGAGGAACCCAAGTCACAGCAGGCTAAGCGTATGTTACCGCCTGCAACTGCTGTAAAGATCGCGACTAAACGTGTGGAAGCCAATAATTCCAAGAAACCCACAAAACCAATTAGCACAGTACAACAGAAGTTGCTGCATCAACAGCAACAACAAAAGAAAATGCAGTTGCAACAGTCGATTAAAAAGCAACAACAACGAATACAGAAACCACCAAAACAACAACAAACCTCGAAAGCATCTAATGATGATGAGCCTGAGCGTTTTGATCAACGTTTGCTGGTAGCAATACCATCAAATTGGCCGCAACTTAAACGTGAGCCTGCCCAGCGTGGAAATGCACCCTTTGGGAAAGCAAATCGCAAGTTGGAACAGTTACAAAAACTGGAACAAAAGCGACAGAAATCGAAACGAGCGCAGATCAATAAGAAGCTAAGACAAGCCAAGGAGGAAACGGTAGAACTTATTGATTTAGTGGATAGTGAATCATCCTCGAACGCAGATGACGTTGTGATTGTGCCCCTGCCGCCAGTTCCTATTATAAATGTGGATGGTAGCGATGACGAGGATGAAGATAATGAAGAAAAGCAGGAGACCGCACAGCCTTACCTTGAAGAGAACGCTATGGATGCCGCCGATGTTACATTGGGTGTCGATTGCGCTATGGAACCGGTGACCGTAGTTTCATCTCTTACTTCACCCTGCAGTTCTGTCTTATCCAGTGATGATTTTATTGTGCAAAAGGATACTAGTCGTCTGCTTGCTGAACGTGCACGTGCCACAGACGAGGATCTCTTGGTTCTGACAGAAAATGCCATTAGAAATGCTGCTGAGCCGGAAAGTCAAGCGGAGAGGGAACATGAGGCAGATACCTCATCAGAGCATGAGTTTGTGCCGCCGTCCAAGCTTGATCAGATCAAACAAAATTTTCGCGTTGATGAGCAACAGTTCCGTGCTCTTGATGTCTATGAAAGCGAATCTGATCTCACCGAAAGTGGCATCTACTGCAAGGCCAAACAGAAAGCAACGCCCACAGTTATACGAAGCGTGGACTCCGATTCGGACTGCACAGATGTGGAGGCTGTTGTCGAAGATAACGTGGTTAAGACAAAACGACTACGCAAACGTCGCGCATCTAGCACAAATCAAAGTCAGTCTGATCCCAACAACGAGCTCGATATGGAAGACGAGACGGACAGCGATAATGACGTTGCGGCTACGGGCGTTCCTGGAATTGCCCGTGGTATGGCTGTGGAACGTTGTAAGCGTAAAATCAGACGCATAAGTCAAAGGCGTTGCTCCGAAAGCGCTGTCACATCGGATCTACGAAAGACGACCGCAGATGATGCTAGTTCGGAAAGTGGTCCAGAAGAATCGCTGCCAACTGCACGACAAATTGCCGAACGACTGTTGAAACAGAAGCGAACTGAAGAACAGACAAACGAGCAGCCAATGGATAATGTGAACGATGCGGAGCTAAGAAGTGAAGGCTCCGATGCAAATACAGAGGATGAAGCTGAGATGAATAATGCCATGTCAGAGAGAATAAGCGCAGTTTTTCAACGGATCGATGGAAATACAGAACGCTCTAGGCGCAGACATAATCATATGGACGAGAATCAGCACGAGGAGGTGAGCACCACTAGCCCGCAGCAGGAGATGGCGACAGATATTTGTGAGGAGCAAGATGTGTGTGGAATTGAAATGGAAGCAGATACGGAACCAGATTTTGATCCGCAGCTCGAGTTGCAACCAGCACCTGAACAAGATTCTGTGTTAAAAGTGGAGCACAATTTGACCGAGCTTAAAGAGCAATTGACTGGCGGTGACTTAGTGGGATGGAATGATGAAATGTGTCGCTTTTACAATGATAGTTGGCGTGGTGAACAATTCAATTTGCAGAAACTGCTTAAAACTATGTCAGGTAAGTCAAATGAATCCCATTTAGATGACTTATTTATTTGCCATCAACTTAAAACAGTCGCCAAAGAGTTAATCTAAATTAAAGATATAATTTTAAACAAACATTTTAAATATATAATTAAAATAAATTATATAGATTACTTAAAATTGGAAATTAAAAGCTAGCATAGTCGAAGGCTTTTAAGCCTTTGCAGATAATATTATACATTATTATTGGTTCAAGATTTGTTGCAAGGGTTGGGGCAGATTAGTAGAAAGATTAGAAAAAGATATATATCTTAATTAACAACTATTTTTTTGATATTTTACAGGCCAACGCCACGAGTGGAGAATCTCAAATGCAGATCGTTTTCCAGTTGTGCGTAAACGCTCCAATCTTAAGTGCACCAACTGCTTTGAAATGGGTCACATGCGCTCCAAATGTCCACGTCCACGTAAGCCTGTAATTTGCTACACCTGTGGAATGACTGGACACGCAGAGCCAAGGTGTCCAAATGCCATTTGCCTGGGGGTAAGTTGAACTTCCAAATAAAACAATTGAGCTCAGAGCTTGTCATGCAACAATACTTTTCAGTGTGGCGCCAAGCAGGCGCTCTACGTGCAGAAGTGCAACAAATGCTCCTTCCACAGTCGCATGGTCTGTCAGCTATGCAAGATGCGTGGTCACAGCACGGACATGTGTCCGGACAAGTGGCGTCGCTACCACTCTACGGTAAGTTAAAATAACAATCTCTTTTTTTTTTATTACCTTGGCAAAGTCTAATAATATTTTTATAATTTAATCCAAAAATACGTTAAGCAAGGAGTCGTGAGAGACCCCATAAAGTATATGTTGAGGATAACGAGTTGGGTCGAATATATATACATAGCCATTTCCGTCATTTACCTTTTTTTCTTTAAATCTGTATTTTAAAAAAGTGCAAAAACTTATCAAATTGACCCTATGGATAACCCTACAAAGTATATACATATGTCCTTAATCATTTCGACGAGCTGAGTCGATATAGCCATGTCCCTCTGTCTGTCTATTTCTAACCAAATAAGTCTTTCAGTTTTGAAGCTTTCTTGATGAAACAGGTTCGTCGTTTCGCATCACGCTGTACATATTTTGGAATCGGCCGAATCCGATCATTATATCATATAGCTGCCATAGGAATGATCGGTTCAAAATCAACATTTAATATGAAAAACTTGTTTCTTGAGATATCGCAACGAAACTTACAGATTGTATATTTTATGCAGCTTAAAATCTCATGGCAGGTTAATGAAATTTCTTAATTTTGACTAAACCTGATTGAAAACTTCACTTCAAATCCTTGTCATGTTGTTGATGCTTTCCGAAAATAGCAAATAAATATCGCAATATTGACGTACAATTTCAAAAGTATCCGTTTTAAAATACTCTTAAAATACTCTGAAACTTTTTTTTTTTTTTTGGAAAATTATAGAATTCCCTAATTTGGACAAATATGTAGTTGAAATAGTCATTGTAATTAATAACATGTATAGTTTATGAAAATTAAAGGGAAACTTGGACAAAATTGGTTAGTTATCATATAGTCGGTCGTAAATCTACTTTTAGTATTATAACCTTTTTGTTTTCTTGATATATCTCACTAAATTTTTAATCAAATATAACTTTTTAATCTTGATTTGATTTATTTATCTTATCTTCTCTCAAATGCAGACCCGCTCTAATGAGCTGCTGGAGGCGAATGTGCAGTATCGTGCGAAGAATTGCAGCTACTGTTCGGCACGTGGTCATCTGTTCGAGGATTGTCGTCAGCGCATTGGCGAATATCGCAATACAAACTACAGCAGCTTTATAATGTCACATCAGAAGGTGTATAAGGATCGTTGTAGCCCTCAAAGCTATCTTTCCAATATGCGTTCCTTTTTTGCTATCGAAACGCCATTTCATTTCAACTGGAGCTCGGAATTTTCAAAAAACAGTTGCTATGCACGCTTTCTCAAGTCCGTCGGCTTAGCGCGTCCCCTAACGAGACCAAAGAAATCCATTGTAACACAGGATGTAAAGATGTATACAAACGACTATGTTCCAAATCCATTGGCCAAAGCAGCAGGTGGCAAAGTGACCGCAACGGCAACCGCGACTTCGACTGTGACAATCGAAGAGTCACCAACGAAGAATTATGTTGAATCAGAAGCTGTTGCAGCGGTTGCAGGACCACCAGCTGTTGACACGCTAGAGTTGCATAAAACAATGGAGATCAGTGATACTCAACCCAAGCTCTCGGAAGCACTAACAACTCCAAAACCCAACAGCAATGTTGCTTCGACAGTCAGTAAGCCCAGCATAACACCACACGATTTGGACTCGGATTCGAATTACAGCTTCTCCGAGCACTTTGAGGTGCCGAGCTCCACCACAACCTGCAACGAAACTGAGAAGCAACAGAGACAGACGAAATCGGGTCCAATGGAGAATCTGCCGGATATGATACCGCTTGGCACAGATGATGATGATGGCAATGATGACTTCAATATCAGCAGTAACAGTCAGGGTATCTCAATGTGTGTAACTAGCAAAGCAACATCAACTTCGACGTCAACTGCTTCACAACCGGAGAGCTTGCCGGATTTACCATCTGAGGCTAAGATTCTGATGGCACAGGATCAGACACAGTACCTGTTCAGTCCGGAGGGACGTCAGTTCCTCACGGCTTCGGCCAAGAGGTGCAACGTGGATGTGCGCATGGATTTCGAGGAGTATGGTTACGTTCTTGTAATCTATGGTCTTAAAAAGGATCAAGAGGATCTCCAGCTGATGTTGTTGCGTCGCAATCAGGAGGTGAAGCGTAAGAGCAGTGATTTTCAAAGTCAAAAGCCGCCAAAGCGCATTGATGTACTTATACGATTTATGCGCGATGGCATCTGTAACTTAAATGGCGATCTTGGCAATGCGAACAACCATTATTTTCGTATCAAGGAGCTGGAGCAAATGAATACCAAAAATGGTTTCAAGTTGGCTGAACGCAAGCGTCGTCAGCTCAATATGATACTGTTTGGACAGGCAGGACTTGGAAATGGCAACATGCATCTCGATCAGTTGTTGGTCATACTTAAGCGACTAGTGGAGGAGCACTCTCCAGATGGCAATGCCCCCCAATCCTTGCGTAACGAAATTGAGGAACATTGGCGGGTCATATTTAGTTCTCTGCAGCATGATGATTATGAATCTCTGCTGAAGAGTTATGGCCGGCTAGAGGTGAAAAATCGCATGAATACACTCATTATGGAGCCAACAGTGTTGGGTTTTCAATCGCCACGCAAATCTCAGCCGCAATTTGCACTGAAACGTGATCGCATTGCATCGCCACCGCCACCTCCGCCAGTTTGGGAACATGACGCGACTACAACAACGACCTCTAATAAAAGTCGACCACCAAAAGTACGAGCATCGTTGAATGGCAAATGGTCAGATCAGCAGGCGCCGTTGCCGCCAGTTTGGCAGCACGAGGATCGCTCACCGACGCAGCAAAAACCTACCGCGCAGCAGCAACAACAACAGATCAATAACAACAATCGTACACCTAAGTCACGCACACAGTCCCATAATAAGCAAGAGCAAAGGCAGTTGCCATTGCCACCCATTTGGCAGCACGAGGAGCAGCATAACAATATGTTCAGCAACAAGCTACGCCCACCAAAGCAGCGTTCACAGCCATATGCGAGACCGCCTGGACAACAACAACTACACCAACCACCTCAGCAGCATCAGCCAAAGTTACCATGCAACAATATGCAACAACGTGCAGCTGCAAGGCTGCAGTTACATCGTGATCGTCCCTTGCAGTCAGAGTGTGTTCGACTGCTCGATGGAATGGAGCGTGATTCGCATAGCAGCATCAATACGGATGCCACAAAGCCATCCATATTTTGGTCCCGTGAATCGCTCAAGTACCTGGACAAACTGTTTGAAACTACGGTCAATCCTGATACTCTGGAGCGACTGCATCGCGTCCTAGATCGTTCGCGTCGTGGACAATTGTCGCATAACGATTATCGTGATGTCATTCGGCTGCACACGATAATGGGGCCCAAGTAACAGTTCGCTTGTGATCTTTTAAGAAGGGGTTACTTATCAGTTTTATGGTTAGAAATGAGTTTAAACAGAGTTGAAAAATAATGGGTATGTCGAAGATATTACCCAATAACGAATAAAATAAGTATGGACTTCAGTTTAATTATGCAATAAGTAATGCATTAATCTTACATTTATTCTTTGGTAACAAATATAATTAATACAAAAATGAACTTATTTAGCTTTGTGATATCATCTTAATCAACACAATACTGGTAGCGATAGATTATGACTGATTTGGCGATGCGAAGTATGTATGTTGGCAGTATCCTTGATTTGGTCCACATCAAGTTTAGGGAGGCAAGCTACACTACTAAGTTGAAGAAATTGGTGCCAAGATAGAGTTGCTATGGATAGATAACCCTTCTGCAAGCAGAAGAAATAAAATAAAATAACATTAACGATTTATCTATATATTTGCTGTGTTAAACTGAACTTTAACAGGTATTATTTTTATTGACTAGAAGGATTTACAATAAATAAGGGCGATAAAGTAATTTACATTTTGAAAATTGTTGTATTGCGAAGATATTATTTTGTGGGAAAATCTGGCCAGTAGTTAATGTAGTATCTGTGTGTAGTTCCCTCGAACAATCGGTCCAGCCAATTGCTGAGACCATCCAATAAATTATCTTCAAAAAGAACATTCGATTCGGCATCCGATTCTTCCGAGTAATTTACACCAAGGAAGTTTCCAATTTCTGGATCGTCGTTTCTATCTAGCAATTGCTTGGTCATTTTTATCATTCTTTTAGTTCCTCGAGCGCATTCAGGATGTTTTGCATGATATACGCAAAAATATTTTCGGTGTCCATTTAATGCTATGACAGTGCCTACACAGTTCCTAGGATTAATTTGTAGATTCTGATTTGTGCATAAGGATAAGCGCAGCAGCTCTGAATACCAGGACAAACCCTTTTCAATAAGCATATGACCAAATAGTAGTGTTTTGGTTCTTCTATATGGCCAAACAGCACGATGATAAGGCGGAATAAGCTTCGGCCGACTTTGCAGATCCGTTATCAATAATATAGTTCGACATCCTGGCTTCAGCAATCGAACTAATCCATTATATTTCTCAGCTCTCAGTTCATAGAGTTTCAGCTCAGGCACTGGCTTGTTTGGTTTATTGCACAATCCCTCAGTACGTAGTTGTCCCTGGGCTTTTAGAGTCTCTTCTTCAGCTCTTACAAAGTACATCATTACATAACCAATTCCAAACATAAACGCTATAGTTCCCAATAGCGATAAGGCTGCAAAGAAGTGTTCGTCTTCAATGTTATCAGACAGGTAATCGGCCAAATAAAGTAAACGTGCAATCCATTTACTCAATAAGCCCTGAGCGTGCTCGTCGAGTAGATTCTGGACAAAAGCTTCATAAGTTAGAGCCTCAGATGTTTTTAATAGCCTTTTTACAGTTAGATTTATCTCATGTTTAGTTGCATTAATTGCCGTGTTGTTCGAATAATCTGTAGTTTTGATATCTAGCTTAGCTCCATCGACCCATTCGTACTTGATTTGAGTGCTATCACGACGCCATATGACCACGAGACGTAGTAAATTATCTTCGAAGGAACCCTTCGAAATGGCATTTAGGAAATCAGCTTGCTTTTCCTTATACATGTACGCAAATCGTACTCTTTCCAAGCTGTAACCACTCTCGAGGGCAATGTGTCTTAGTGCTCCTCTTGCAATATCATAATCTGGCGAGTTTTCTGTTATTAGAACCACACACAATCGCTTTCGAGGTCTGTTCCATTCGGCGGGGCAAACCCCTTCAAGGACTTCTTGAGATGATAGCCTTGGCAGTGACAAGTATTGGTTCGAAGAGATGATGTTTTCAAGTGTTTGAGTGGGTATATCGGCCATTGAAATACTTGCCACGGCTCTTAGAGAATCTTCATTGAACAGAAATAGGGTATCCAATTTGGGATTAACTTTGAATCGATCTGATATTACTTTTGTGTTTTTATTGGTAAGATCCACAAATCCAAATGCCACACGATCGTGAAAGGCAAAGGCAGATATAAGATATCTTAATCTTGACACACTTCTTGGCTCTAAGACCAAAGCCCTCACTCTGTTATCGGTCCATCCATTAAGAAAGTCATTAAGATTATCGTCATTAATACGTTGACCAATCTTAAAAGGCATTTTCTTGCGTATAAATTCAGCGAGTTTCTGTTGTGTATAAATATTCTCTCGAAACACATAACTATGTCCACCCAAAACAAGTACCATTCTAGGGATGTCATCGGCACCAGTTTTACGTAGAATTGTTGGTTCATGAGCCGCATTTATTGTCGCAAAGTTGATGCCAAGGGGCTCGAAAGTTTCAATTAATTTCTTGAATGCTCCAACTATTTTCATACATCCGAAGCACCAATCATTATAAAACATTATAATGTGTAATTTGTTTTTACTCTTTGGTATAATTGTATGTTCGAAATAGTTAGATGTGACCGACAACTTGTGATATAAGCTGATGTCCTTGTCAAAGCCGAATTGTTTGCCGAAGAACTCCTCAACTGGGTCAAAGCCGAATCGATTGTATCCGCTATAATCATGCTTTTGCTTAATGTAATGTGAGTCTTCACTTGTTATCCCATGCCGATCGTATATTTTCCGACGCTCAGCATCATTCAGCAGCTCATACGCTTTTTTGATTTGCACAAATTTCCGTTCAGCATCCGGATGGTTGTTTTTATCGGGATGCCATTCTTTTGCCAATTGCTTATAAGCTCTTCTTACTTCCGGCGCAGATGCTGTTCTACTTATCCCAAGTTCCTTGTAAGGGTCATTCATAGCACACAGACAAAATGCGGCTAGTGCAAAAAATGACAGCACTCTGAACATCCCAGACATTGTAGACATTATGCTTATTTTCTCGAATTAAATACAGTCGTTTTCCCTTTTTCTGGTCATATGTGCTTGACTCGCGAAAGGGGTTGTTGGTCCGTGCTCCAGATACGAGGACAATGATTGACGAGGATATTGATTTTTCTTTAATTTTATTTTATGCAAAAGGTTTAACGATCCTAGAAACGCACATGACGTTCTAAACAATTTGTATTGTTTATTCACAGAACAAAACCTTTAGAATCAATTTTATATGCTAGATAAATTGTTCGCTACACCCAATCGGGTAGTCGCGGAGTATAAAACTGCAGAGTTGCCACCATTAAATAAACAGATGTATTCTTTTTGCCGTTTGCTTTTCTACACTTCGAAGTTCTTTGTGATTAATTGTAAGAAATAAAAATGCTTTCAAAGAATATCTTTAACTTGTTTGGTATTCCACTCGCTTTGATGACTACTATACATTTTGAATGCACCTGATAATTTCAAAATAATAATACTGCACAAATATCGCCCAAAAACAACGATAGCGATATTATCGTCATTATCATCGCGAAAATACATATCGATCTATCGATATATCATTATTTTTTCAACAATATTATCCAGCACTAGGCAATAGAGCTGGGAAACTATCTAGTGGCCCCATTCGATATTTTGAAAGCGAAAACTCGATAGTATCGTTTTTTGTACGGTTCAAATTAAAATTATAATCATCTTCGAATATATATTTTATATATTTAGTGCAATAGTACTATAACTACAACTAAAAATATCGAGATCAAAATTATTGTATTATTTCAGTTTGATGTACAAAATATAAGGTACTCAATCGGAGATCAACTCTCTTAGAAAACAAGAAAGTTCAAGTTATATATATTGACTAAGTAATTAACAAAAATATTATGCTATCCATGCATTTCTATGCAAAAATTAAAGTTTGTCAGCATTGTTTTCCTTAAGCGAAGCCCTCCGGTTACTAATTATAAGTCCAGCCTTGCTGAACATCAGACTCTGTAGATGTGGCGGGAACACATAAAAATTTAGATACTGTATGTTTCATATTAGAGTGAAATGTTATTTATGTTTTTCCTTATGTTTAGGGCAAATTGGTATAGTTTTGTGGGGATCTACATTTTCATCCGAATGCTTCAAATTAAAATATTGTCGAAGGTCAACAATTGCGTCTGCCTTTTTTGTTGGCAATTCTTCAATACTTTTTTGAACAGATTTATTTTAATTTTTTGCCTTTTTCTTACCCAAATTTCTGCAACCAAGCCTCGAGTTCTGTGTTAATGTAAATGATATGAAAAATGCCCAGCACCATCGATAGCGACAAAAAATATCGATGGTGGCTCAAAAATAAAAATTCGATACCTCGGTAGTGCCATCGATAGTTTCCCAGCTCTACTAGGCAAATTAAAGATAAAATTAAAATCGTGTGTGACGTGCTAAACTAACTGCTAAGCCTGCCTGCAATTGTAATGACAAAATAGACTGAATTTCGAGTTTGTGCAATAAAAAGGCAGCGTTCGCAAAGCGCACAATATATTAGAAAGAAAATTTAAAACTTTGGCTACTGGCTGCAGCAGTACAAGCGAAACATACAGCTCCTACCCCTCCGTCGCAGTCGTCGTTGCCTTTGTCGGTCGTTTGTCTACTTTGCGTTGCGTCCCGTATGTAAATGTAACCGATGGACGACGAAGGCGAACCAAACAGATGATATTCACACTAAAAAAAAGACAACAAAAACGAAGCGCAGCAGCAGCAGCAAACATGTACATATAGCCCATATTATTCAATGAGTGTGTGCGCGAGCGTATAAAAGAAAATTAGATAAAAAATAAAATGAAATTAGCGCACGCCTGAATTTCGAGTTTGGCGCAAGGTGAACCGAACTAAATGTACATAAAAGTCGACGAAAACCATTTTCAATTTTCTCTTTGTGTGTGTTGTGCGTGCGAACCTGAAGTGCGGCCACCTGCAATAGCAATTGCATTGATTTATGCATAGATACATACATACAAACATAAAAAGTTCAATTTGCGAGAGGATATATACAATAGTATATACAATACATATGCATATATGTACAAATATATACACAGACACACACATGCTGGCTGACTGATAAAAGCCCCATACTCATACACGCGCACATCTAAACACGCATACGACTCATACAGAGCTTTGTAAGTTTTCGTTTATGGTTATTTTGTAGCTGTTTATTTTTACATACGAGTACACATCTGCATTGTTGTTGTTGATGTTGCTGATGTTGTTGTTGCAAACATATCGCTCTGCTTTCCGTCGTACGTTTTCTATTTGATTTTGCAAACTCATTGAAAAAAAACTTAATTATATCCATGGCTCTGCTGCAACAGTAATTACCCCGCCGACGAGTCCCACTGACTGCCGCATGGAAATTTCTTACGGTACGCAGCCCCCAGAGCCAAATGTTAATTATGTGCCGCTATCACTACCACTACCCCTCCCTTATCCACCCTCATATACATACATGTACAATGTACATATGCCAAAAGCGAAGCCCAAATTGTTGACGCAGTTCGCGTCGCGTCGCGTTTGTTTATACTCCACACACATACATACTCCCACAATTTTTGAACTGTGAAACTGTTGTCTAGTAATTGAGCCGTAGATGTGAAAATTGCTGTGAATTACAAGATTGTACTTCATTATATCTTCACAATTAAGAATTTACTGTGAATCTGCCTTTTCTAGATTTTTTCTTTAAAAAAGTACAAAACGGTCTATTTGTACAAAATATATGATCAGACGTAAAGTATATAATTTCTTGATCAGCACCAACGCCCGAGTCGATATAGCCATGTCCATCTGTACGCCCGTCAGTCCGTCCATCCCTTTTAGGATCACCTAAATCTTAGAGACTAGTACAGACCTCAAACTTGGTATGTATGTTCCTCTATAACTTGCTCAGACAAAACAAATTTCAAAGTCCAATTACATGAGCTGGTTAAATGGCTTATTGCCCTTTTTCTTATGAGGATTATAAAGATTAACAAAACTTGCTTAAATTGTTATTTTCTTGAATCTATATATGTAATTTAAAAAGCAACTAGAATTACATGTATATCAATTTATATATAATAATAAAATAACAAAATTTGAAGTACATTTATAAATGATTCAAATTTCATCACTGTGGACATCAGTTCACGATAGTGAC
This sequence comes from Drosophila neotestacea, assembly GCA_035044365.1. Lineage (NCBI taxonomy): Eukaryota > Metazoa > Arthropoda > Insecta > Diptera > Drosophilidae > Drosophila > Drosophila neotestacea. The sequence continues at coordinate 1,662,064 of JAWNMD010000157.1, read as the reverse complement.
GATGCAGTACGAAAGGTGCGGGATTTGATGCTAGTCGAGAATATACACATATAATTTTTTTAAAATAATTTTTGACAAACTTAATAGACTCTTTCTGTACTTTTGTTAAGTACAGGGTCTAAAAAAAAGCCAGTTTTTCACACAACAGACTGATCAACAACAACAAAGAAGCTAAAAAACTATACACTACAACGTGTTAAAGTTAATTATTATTGTTGAATGCAATTGGATTATTTTTCGGTAATGTCAAGAAAAAATGTCGTGCAAATTGAAGGACAGTGAGGATTAACTAAAAGACTTGCTTACGCAAAACAATTACCATTGGCTATTGAACGTCAATTAAGCATATCCGGATTCAGTTTGATTAAGCGATTCCTTTATTTTGTTCGTGTTGTAACTTATGCAATATCTATCAAAAATTTCTAAGTATGAAAATTGCTAGTTTTAAAGCAATGTAAATTTGAGTAAATGCTAAAAAGCTATGTATTTTTTTATTACTTAAAAGTGACGAATTTGTTTTTTCTTTTGCAGTGATACACAAGAACGTAGAGAAACAAGTTTGGCTACTTGATAGCGTCACCCTGGGACGTCATAAAATTGCTGGAGGAGCAGGCAATACATATTGAAGAAAGAACAGCAAGAACAAGTCCAATGTCCAATAAAATAAACCCGAAACGCCGTGAACCGACAGCAGCAGCAGCAGTAGCAGCAGCTACGGCAGTAGTGGCCACCAATACGGGCAGCTCGACCGGCTCCAGTGCCGGCAACACATCCTCAGCAAACACATCGTCCTCGTCTAGCTCTTCACTGTCGTCCGCCGGTGGCGGTGATGCGGGCATGTCCGCCGATCTGACATCACTCTTCGAATGCCCCGTATGCTTCGATTATGTGCTACCACCGATTTTGCAATGCTCAAGCGGTCATTTGGTGTGCGTATCATGCAGATCGAAGCTAACATGCTGCCCAACATGCCGTGGCCCATTGGCCAATATACGCAACTTGGCCATGGAGAAGGTCGCCTCAAACGTTAAGTTTCCGTGCAAGCACTCGGGCTACGGCTGCACTGCCTCACTTGTTTACACAGAAAAGACCGAGCACGAGGAGACCTGCGAGTGCCGGCCGTATCTATGTCCCTGCCCGGGTGCCTCATGCAAATGGCAAGGACCGCTTGATCTAGTCATGCAGCATCTGATGATGTCCCACAAAAGTATCACAACATTGCAGGGCGAAGATATTGTATTTCTGGCCACCGACATTAATCTGCCCGGGGCCGTCGATTGGGTGATGATGCAATCTTGTTTTGGCCATCATTTTATGCTCGTTCTGGAGAAACAAGAGAAATACGACGGACATCAACAGTTCTTTGCCATTGTTCAATTGATTGGATCACGCAAAGAGGCTGAGAACTTCGTTTATCGCCTTGAATTGAATGGCAATCGACGCCGTCTTACCTGGGAGGCAATGCCACGTTCAATACACGAGGGCGTTGCCTCTGCCATACACAACTCGGATTGTCTGGTGTTCGATACATCGATTGCGCAACTGTTTGCCGACAATGGAAATTTGGGCATCAATGTCACCATATCTCTGGTCTAAGCGGGCCATGTGGCTTCTACAAATAAGATGTGCATCGTTTTTAAAACGATACGATTATTAATACAAGCTATTACATATATACTTAATGTCACATCATCAAATTGCTACATGTGTACATGAATGTACATAGAGTATGTATGTAGATCGGTAGGTCAGTCTGTCTGATTGTCAGTCTCTTGACGTATGCCGATAATTATTAGTAGCTCTAGGGATTTCATTTAAATAACAGAATAGCAAGAAAAGGGAAAGTGAAAGAAAAAGAAGAACATTTATTCTACACCGATTTTTTTTGTGGGTTTTAGTTTAATTTAGTTTATAAGCCGATCTACTTGGGCAAGACACTTGGAGCAGACCTGCCCTCCATACACACAGATTCGAACCTACACAAACAACCACAAACACAATACATCAATATATACATCTATATACTGAGCAGCTAGTTTAGTTAATGTAAATTATTTTATACGAAATAAACTGTAAATGATATAAAAGTAAACATCACTTTTAACGAAATCAACAAAAAACAAAAATAAAAACAATTGATATAATGATAATTATGTATTAACTCGAGAGTTGTAAGCGACAATTTTGGTTCATGGCAAACAAGACGTAACATTTTTTTTAAAAAATGCTACTCAAAATTATAACGATGATACGATGAAACATACTCCCAAAAAGACACCAACACACACACAAATACACACATACATACTTTGTATCAAGTTTTTGCCCCAACAACAATACAAAAAAAGCAATGTAATGTTTAAATATAAATACATACATAGTTTAGACCGATCTCCCGAACAGTTGATTTTATTTGTTTTCTTTCTAAGTTTCAATGTCAATAAATTGTAAATTAGGCAGTTTCTTAACATAACTGCAATGTGCTTAGTTTTAACAAAAAAAAAAACACACACAGAAACAAACATACACATACATATACATTGACAACTTCTACAGAAAATGGAAAATAAACGTGATTAGTAAAAATGCAAAGTCTTATCAATGAGCCACTAGAACGTAACAATTTAGTTAAGAGAGTATTTAAAATATCTAAAATTTAAGAATAAAATAGCTTTTAGAATATGTAAATAATTTATTTGGATATATCTAATTTTTTTAGTTATTCTTTTGATCATTATTTCGTTAGATTCTACTCAATATATAATTTTGATTACAGCAAGCCTGGCTATATCCATGAAACCAACCAACAAGAGACCAAATTTTAGTTTTTCTATAATACAATTTTTTTTTAAACAAAACTAAATTACCAAGCGTACGAAAAATTTGCACTGAAACTTTCCATTTCGCTTTTTTATTGAGTCCTCTCGGAAAATTGGCATTCCGTATGCTCTAATCGCATCGTACTAAATTCTCAAGTTCAGCCAGTTTTAGCCTGTGGCTTTTTCTTGTTTAGGTACCCAACCAATCAACAAACGGGCAATGCAACCACGTCGTCACCGCCCGTCTTCTGATGCCTTACAGACAACAAATGTAGCGCTACCCAAGGATAACAGCAGCCAGGAGCAGGATGCGACTCTGGGCCAGATGGAGTGTGGCAGCAACAAATGTGTCAGCAGTGACTGCGATAAACCAAGCGAGACGGCAACTAAAGAATTTTTGATTTCCCTTCTGGAGTGCCCAGTATGTTTTGGCTATATGATGCCACCAATTATGCAGTGCTCGCGGGGACATCTTATCTGTTCACAGTGCCGCAACAAGATAAATGTATGTCCCGTTTGTCGTGTTCCAATGAGCAATATACGCAACCTGGCCATGGAGAAGGTCGCCTCTAAGCTAATATTTCCCTGCAAACATGCTTGCTATGGGTGTCGTGTTGGTTTATCCTATTCGGACAAGAAGACACATGAGGAGGACTGTGAATTTCGACCATACTTTTGTCCCTATCCGGACGAAAAATGTGTATGGCAGGGAGCACTCAAAGATGTGTACAGACATTTTGTTAGCACTCATCAGCATGTTATTACCATGGAGGGTACCGATATCATCTTTTTGGCCACAAATGTGAATCAAGTGGGCGCTCTGGACTGGACCATGATACAGTCCTGTCATGGTCGTCATTTTCTGCTCACCTTAGAGAAGGTGCAACTCGCCGAGGGCTGCCAACAGTATTTTGCCGCATGTCGCATGATCGGCTCTATGCGCGATGCTGCCGATTTTGACTATCTAATTTCTTTGGAAGCCAACAATCGCACCCTTAAATGGAAGTCAAAGCCACGGTCTATACGGGAAAGCTTTGTAACTTACACTAATGCTGATTTTCTGGTATTAAACAAATCGACGGTGGAGCTCTTTGCGGATGATGGAAATTTAGCATTAAATATTGTTATTAAAAAGGCCAACAATGGAGGGCATGATTGAGGAACTCAACCATTGTGTCCCTGGGGCCAGGGACAATTCTGTATTGGTCCACTCCAGTCCTAATAGTCTATCTATTCTTTGTGTGCTCTTACATGTGTATATATCTTCGTAAATCCCTCATTACCAGCCAAACATTATTGCTTTTTTTATCCTGGGTAGCAAATTGCAATAGCTGTGATACCAAATATATAAATTAAATAGATATGTAAATTAATTGACCAGTTCTCATATCATATACCATATAAATAACACTGTGCACAATTTTTTAGCGTTTTTTATGGTTCCCGGCCAAATTTTGCTTTATATGATAGATGTGAACCCAAAGATTAAATTTATCGACTTTAAAAATTGTTTCTGGGTACTTTATTTTGTTTTTAATTTTTTTTAAAATTTTACTGTTTTTTTTTCGGAATTTTTTCATGAGGTGCTGTTACATATCGAATTTTTTTTTGAGAACGTCACAACCGATCTTAAAAAACAGATTTCCAAAGATAAAGAATGTATCTACTAATCATTCCTACATTGCTTTCAATTTTAATCAATAGTTTAGCAAATATGTATATATTTTTAAATTATGAAAATTATGATTTTTGTTGTTTTTTTTTTTGCTAAAGGAAACTCTAAAAATGTTTTGAAAATTCACAATTTAATTCCTCCTATATGTAGACTGGAATCTGAGTGGGTTTTTGATGGCCCTACACTCTTGTTTGGATCCACTCAAACGTGAAAAACAAGGCTGTAAAACGGTCCAAAAAGGTGGCGCCATCTTTTGTTTGTTGGCGCTGTCACTTAAAATGTTGACTACTTTTAGAAGTAGATTATTATAGAAGTTTGCTTTTTGGTTCACCCAACACTAATCGCAATCAAGAGACCAATTTTTATAATATGCCAAAATAATATGATATTAATTTAAATAATGGACGAAGTGGATAAAATCATTTTGCACCAGCTGCAACAAATCGATGCAAGCATCGATTCCACGGATCAATTAGCCAGCTTTACGCCGGAACAGGTGGTGAGAGCTGTGTCCAGTTGTTTGCTGGAAATCAATCCGTCGATGACAGAGCTACCTCGCTCCTTGCCAGGTGGTGCGATGGCGCAGCGTTTCAGTGTTGCGACAGTGTTGGCCGAGCGGTGCAAGGAGATCGGCTACCGTGGTGACATTGGCTACCAGATATTCCTGTACCCCAACGCTGTGGAGCTAAGACGACTGCTCATGTTTCTCATTGAACGACTTCCTCGCGAACGACAGAATGTTGATAGTTCTGGCAAGCCGAACACACTTATCGCTAGGGAACAGCTGCATCAAGAGGTGCGCAAGAAGCTTACCGAACAACTTAAGTCGCCCTGGGTACCGCAATTTTGTCGAGCTGTTGCAAACCGGCAGAAACAGGGCTGCAGTTGTCAGAGCATCGAATTTAAGCCTCATCCGAATCTGAATATTCCAGCCGCCAATTTGACGGAACGCAGTAAAGAGGTGCAGCAGTATTTTGAACAGCTGGCGCCCAATTTGTTTCAGCAAGTGGATGCGAGCTCATATGACCTCATTGCCACGGTGTTGCACAAAAATGACTTGGAGCGTTGGAGCGAGTTGGCGCCCACGCCAGTAATGGTCATAAGTGCCCGGGAGGAAGAAGTAGCACCGCGTCCGTTGCTCCCAGTGGTCGATAAACTTCGAGAGGACACAGAGACGGCGACGCCAGTGCAGTTACTTGGTGACAAGGTCCAGGAGCTTAGAACGCAATCGGAAAAGTTAATGGCGCAGCGTAAGGCGCTTATCACCAGCATGGAAGCATTAAAGGCAAGGGAATCTGCCGCAACTGTCGATTTGGAGAGCCTACAAGCCATCCTTAAGCTGCACGAAAGAAGTTGCCTCGTGCTGTCTGATCCCGAAGAAAACGTTGCCAAACTGGAGGCATTGCTCCGCGCAACCGAAGCTAAACGCCAAACATTGTCGCAGCAATGGCAGGATTACCGCAGTCCACTATTAACCACCTTAACAAGCCTAAAGTCGGCTAAGGAGGCACAGCAGGTGCAGAGCGTTCGAGCAGGCATTGAGCAACTGGAACAGGAGTTGCATGCAAAGACACAGCTGCACAATGAGCTCAGTTTACGAAGTTCCAAGCAGACGCAGTTGGCGCCACGCAAGGAATACACGCGTCGCATACACGAATTTATTGGCAGCATCAGGAAACAGAAAGACGATATTTACAAGGTGCTGGACGATACGCGTCAATTGCAAAAGCAACTCAATGTGGTGGGGGCACAGCTGGAACGACAATTCAACTATACGGATGATTTGCTATTCCAAAGCGCCAAGCATGATCTGCACGCCAAAAAGGCATACAAGCTGTTGGCCCAATTGCATGCGCATTGTAGCGAGCTGGTCGAATGCGTTACCAACACGGGCAACGTGAGCAAGGAAATTCGCGAGCTGGAGGTGCAAATTGATGGGGAAAAGATTAAGAATGTGCTGACAAGTCTGCAACAGATCACGGATGACATAAACAAGTTTGAACAGCACTTTCAGGAGCTGCAATCACAAATACGCACAGTGGAGAATGCAATTACGGCGGCCTAGACTAAAATGTAATGGACCGCATTGCGATATTAGGATATTACTTATTATTTAGTGCCAATTATAACAGATCACTCACGCAAAGCGTAGTTTCTTGTAGCCAAGTTATCATTCTATGCATTTTTTAAATCTAAATAAACGGACCTGATCAATTTAAAAATAAAGTTAGTAATCTATTAATAATGTAGTATTGAGTGAATTTTCCTTGTTTTTATACTCTGTGCGATTATGTTAAGTTTGCTAAAAGTTGGGAATTATACCGGAGCCGGAACAGGAAGCTTTAACCGAAATTAACCGCTTCATATTCAGTACCGGAACCGGAGCCGAAAAGTTTGTACCGGTACGGTTCTGGTAAATTTTTAAGAAATGCTATCCCCTTTCCATTACATAAAAAATAAAAAGTAAGGTTTAGCATTGCTGAAGCAATTCGATTTTTTAACATTTTAAAATTTATAATAAATACTATTCTGTAACGGTCTGGACTGGTACTGATACCGGAACCGAAAGAACAAGGCCGAAATCGAGCCTTTTACCGAAATACTCGTTTCGGTACGCACCGGAACCGAAACCGATATTTGTTTCGGTTTGATTCCCTGACCCCACACAGTAAAAAATTCTTTATCATTATCAACAGACGGAGGCCGGGTTTAAAATTTGATCATGATTCGAGGTGCTTTTACAACCCAGTAGGAAATCCGGCGGTGAGGTATGCGCTTACGTGATGCTTATTTAAAAGCTGAAAGCGCTTCCACGCCTGTGTAAATGCTGATTACAACGAAGCTTAACCAACTACAACCGCGAATCCTAGCAATCGCTGCTTATTGTAAACTAATAGTGTAATCACTCACAAGTTTTTTCTCTCTTTCTCTTTCACATTAGTACAGGGTCTCCTACTGTCGAGCTTGCTCCACTGTAGCTCAATGTATTTTTTTGTTTTACTCTAATTTTGATCAAGACAGTGGAAACAAGCTCAACAAATTCCATTCTTTTCAACGAAATGCTTGTTAGTGTGAATGGGCTATTAGCCGGCAATGCTCTCTCAAAATTTCTCTCTTGTAAGCATACGCTCTTTTTATACTCTTTCAATAAGTATAACACGGTTTTTTCAAGCAATATGAAATGAGCTCTTAATTAAAGTTATTATAACCAAGTTAATATAATTTATTTTAATATGATTAAGTATATATTAGTCTAGTAATAAGACTAAACATTTTAATTATAGTATTAATATTTTTTATTCCAAATAGTATTATTAGAAATAAAATAATAATAGCAATTAAATAATGTTTAAAATGGTCTAGTATGTTCACTTAATCAATAAATAAATATCATTTTATACATATTAATGCGGCTAAGCAGATATTGTTTTTTATAGCGAATACTCTAAAAATGTTAGTGCAATAATAGTAAAGCCAAAATGTTAATAATGTTTATTGTGCCCTACCATGCTTATAAAATAAAACAATTTAACCGTATATAACCATATAAATATCTTTTGCAGCTTTTACTCATTACTGTCTATAACTGTAAGAGTATTCAATGCTCGGGACGCAATTTTATAGCTTTCTCTCTTGTTTTACTCCCTCTGGTTTTTGAATCTCAAGCGGCAGTTATAACTGCCGGTCCGTACCCGGCTGTTAGTTGTTGCTCGCCTTTTGAAGTGTTTGAAGCTGCAGCGCTTTATCGGCGTTTCGTGTCGTGTTTTCGTTTCATTTTTGTTGATTTACTTTCGTTTGTTTTTAATTTAAAAGTAAATTTCCAAACATCAGACACTTGGCTATGGGCTTAGTGCCGCCCAGCAGAGTTTTTATCCTTAAATATATACAATTTAAAAAATTAAAATAAAAAAAACAAAACTAAACTAAACTAAAAAAGTTACAACAAAAAATATCAAAAATACAAAATATCATAATAAAGCACTTGAGTTGTGTTTCAGTGTTGCTGGGTGCTCTTGCTGTTGTTGTTGTTGTTGTTGGTGTTGATGTTGATGTTGCCCTGTGCCGCTTCAGAACTCGTTTGTGGCCTAGAGTTTTAGGTTCTTTTGCATGCCGCGATAACAAGTTAAACCGGTGTGCGTGTGTGCCGCGTGTGTAATTTTGTGTGACGACTGAATGTGAATGTGTATGCTAGTATAGTGTGTGTTTGTGTTTGTGTGTTTGTGCCGCCTTCAACAAACTGTTGCGCTTGGTCGCAGATGACGTCGCCGGCCCTTTTGCGACTGCTGCAGGTCATAATTAAAAATAAAAATCCAAAAAACGACGCTTGACCAATTGAATTTCAATTTGAGTTGCAAGACAGTGAAGGTCGTGGCTTTGCAGAGCCTTTGCATAAACAACAATTGCTAAGTCCAATTTAAATGAATGAATTGGCCTCCAATTGGCATTCAGCCGGTTGGCATAAGTTTCGACTTTGGCTTATACATATGTATGTTGTTTTGGGCCTCTAAAAATAAATATGAAAACACTGTTGATTTCGTCTAACGGAATACGTCACACCTGGCAGTCAACAAAGCTAACAATTATCAAACCGGCACTTATATATAATAATGAAAAAAAATAAAATAAATAGAATCAAAAGAGAGTGGAAAACAAGTGAACTCTTTATGTTGGCAATATTTTTAACCGACTACGCAATAATTTTTTTAACTGAATATACCAAACTGATAAAATTGATAATAAATTAAATTTGCTTTTTCATTTCTATAGCGTGCAATCGCAACGTAGACGTCGTGAAAGAGTGTAACGAAAAGCAATAATACAAATTAAACACAAGTTAATTTAAAAGTAATTATAATTGCATTTCATTAAACATGACACCATCGCCCACAAAGGAGCTCATGAGTGGGCCAACAATTTCACGTCGCCCTCGCGAGGAGTTCGCCGAGAAGGTGAGTAATCTCCATGTCCTTTCGAACTGTTCATAAGTACTCGTGTATATATCACCTTCTGGCTATTTATAAACTATACTACACTATGGACTTCCTCTACTTTTATTAATCGACGAAAAAAGCAAGAAAAAAACAGAAATAGAAATGATTGTGCTTTGTATTCTGGGCATTTCTAAAAAATATAAACATTTGTGCGGCTTTTGTTTAATTTTGTTTTGTTTGTCCAATGTATGTATGTACATGTGTACATCGTATGCACATATGTATGTATGTACCTTTAGTAAACATATGTAGTAACAGATCGCACAAAATAAATACTTATGTAGGTGTAATAAATAGTATATCTATTGTCTTCCCTTTGTCGTAATTCAGTCACCTGCCGGTTGGCGGGTTTACTTGACTTACATATTTTAATTTCGAATAGTTGCACACCTTTAATCACATGCCACACAAGATTTGGCTCTGACTAATCAAAAAAAATGGAATTTGCCAGTGGCTCATACCCCAATGCGATTGATAAGATATTGATTGTCAACGTTAACTGATAATGAATTGTTCGATGAAAGTGCTCAGCATACATATTGTTTGCCCCCAAATGTGGAAGTCTAGAACCTAGAACCTTATGCTTTTCATAAGACTATTAATAATTCATATTGTTATATTTATTTTAACATAAATTATAAAATAAAATTATTTAATTATCATAAAAAATTCAAAGAAATAGTTTGTATGTTTGTTTGTTGTTTTGTTCTCGTCTTTGCACTTGCACTGACGTCAAAAATGCATTTGGAATGCTAAAAAAATCAGCAACAACCATAATAAAACGAAATTTCAATTCTGTGCCTAAGTTAAGTAAGGGGTCAATGAATTACAATAAAAATGGAATAACAAACACAAACGATGACAGAATGAGACAAAAACGGCTTGTGGTTGAATTCCAACACGTTGTGAGGGATTATTAGTAAAAATATTCATTATTATAATTCGATTATTATTCGTTTTTCAATATGTAAGTGGCTCTCTAGTCGTTTTACAGTTGAAAATTCACACACAAATAGACAGACTCATATGTAAATCTGATAGTTTATGGCTTGTATTGTTCTAGTTCGATGCTTTCACAAGACGACTTTGTCATGAGCAACGCTTTCAGACACAAATGTATCTGTATCTCTGTTTGTATCTCCTTCTCAGAGACCATCTCAGACACCATTAACAAGGTCCCCAAATCAAACTCTTAAGAAAATAAGCCCAATCAGCGAATTTCTGTTCTTTTCATTGATTGATTTGCAACAATTCCACTTTGTCCATCCAGAAACGGTCAATGTTAATTTCATTTCAAATTTGTTGCAGATCAATCAATTTGCTGCAGACGCTGAAATCATTTTCGACCGTACAAGTTGTATAGTATATATCTTTATGTATTCCTTCTATCGTATCTTTCGATGTTCTCTTGCTGGCATTGACCGATTTGTTAGCTGGGTGTTTTGGGCTCGGCTTTAATGCGATTCGCATTAGGTTATAGCCGGGGACACGGTATCATCTTTACTCGACGACTCAGGGCGGTGTGTTGTATCGTGCTAACAGCTAATTTTGAACATTCTGCATATGTGTTTTATAAAGAGAAAAAACAAGAAATTCAGTTTAAATTGTGGGCCACATAACGACATGCCGTGCGAAATCTGATGCAATCGATGAGATCATCGCAGAACCTACAGAATATACCAAGAGCAACAACAGCAAAAATGTTAACCGAACCCGAACCTGAAAAGCTATTTGATTCTTACGAGAAACTCACACGAGCGTAATGAGCCGACGATAATAATAAAAATATAAAAACTCATTTAATTGTTTAATTTGTAGAGGCGTTAAAGTTAAGACTTCGATTTCCTCACTTAGAATTCGTCTGCCAAAAGATCTTGAGTCATTGCCCGAATGATGCCTCGATCTTACTCTCCTCCTTTCTTTTCATCTTCTTAGAAATACCCAGTAAATTTTAGCTCAAGTTGGCTGCGACGAGAGTGTAAAGTAATATAATTGATACTGATACTGATACTGATAAGCATCTCGAAACTAGAAAAATCCCAAAAGATTTCAGTGACAAAGTGATTCTTTGCTTGTGTACAACGTACAACGTTAGAAAAAATCACTATACTATATCCAGAAACCTCTGAGAAAACTTTTAAAATTCAATCGATGCCGTTTAGTTTTTAGAATTGGAGCTGAGATGTTTGGGACAATGAACTCCAATGATAAGAAATTCAAATTAAGTTTATGCCGTATATTGGTTTGTATAACATACTGAATCGTTGCGGTATTTCACAGCCAACCACTCATCACTGTCTCAATTCGTCTGTCCAACAGAATGTCTCTTTAGGGGTTCTCAGATCTTACTCCTCAGTGATGCATCAATTTCAGTATCTTTAAGTTTCTGTCCCTGCATTTTACTAAAGCCCCCGCTCTTTGCATTTTTATTTTTCTGCTCTTGTCGTCAATTCTGTTGAAAACTACACCAACTATAACTGAGTCATCATCCAGAGTGCAGCAGAAGATCAGAAAATTGACACGGAAAACCGGAGTGATCTTACGCGTTTCGTGGTTTTTCTAACTGCACTTTACTATACTATATATACTTTACAAATATACGAACTTAGGCACCAGCTTAAGCAAAATGTGATATTTAAAATAATGAAAGGAAGAATAATCTTCAATTTACACGCGAGATATTGGCCAAAAATATGTGTTTCTAATAGCTGAAAATTTTAGGAAAAAAAAAAACAAATTGACATTCCATATTGATAAAGTAAGACAAAATGAGACTCTTGACAAAGTGTTAAGAAAATAATACAAAATTTTCTACACATTTTAAAGGAGGCTGAGTAATAAAAATATTCACTGTTAGGGTCTTAACCCAATTGCTATCAATATTGTGTTTGAATAAATTCCAATTTAAATTATCAGGTTTATTTTACATCTCAGTGTACGTACATATTTAATTACGTATGTGGTAATTTGTAGCCATTTTAAGGTTATTTGCGTTTTGTACACCTTGCACTTGTTGAGCTACGCTTCACAGTTGTCAACTTTGTTAACTTTTAATTGCATTATTAGTTTTCATAGCCAGGCCATTTGTGTGCTAATGTCTTAAGGCTAAAACAAACCATATCCCGCAGCTGTGCGAGTTGCTTGCTCGGTGTTTCATTGATTCCAGCAGCACTTTGGTAAAGAGTTTGGTAGGAAACGTGCCGCTCGTTAAGAATACCAGAATACAAATTTAATACTCGAATGTCCCTCCAGTGATAGTCAGTGATAGAGTTCTGGACTGAACTAGGCCCTGGCCCATCAGCATAATCATCTTTTGGGCCGGTAATTGTTGCGTGTCGTTGTTTTATTTCCCATGGGTGTGTTAGTTAGAATACATAGATAGGCACTGGGTGGTTCCGAGTGGAGTAGCAGCTTCAATGCTCGACTAAAGAGCGCACCTTTATCGAGCTGCCAAAGTCGCCAGGTGGGCAGTTGGGCAGGTGGACAGGTGGCCAGGAGGCTTGTCATATCATATGGCAATGTTTGCATGAACATCGCTTGTGCCACGACGTGGAAGGTGATTTTGAAACCCCCAGCGAGTGTTAGAGATGGTCACGGGTTGAAAGTGAATAAATTTTAGCTTAATTTTAAAACAAAGTTAACTTTAATAGGTACAAATATATTTTATATATCTAAAAAATACATAAACTTATTTTACAGTTTTTTATCGATTAATACAACTTATTGTTATTTTAATATTTATTATTAATTCTCATAAACAGTTATCTTGCCCTTTTCGTCATCTCTATTTTGATTGCTTGTTGTTGTTGTTGTCCAAAATTTACTTTTGTGCATAGGGCGTGGCATTTTTGGCGTGCGTGCCGCCCATTGACAGCGCCCTGCTCATATATATGTTTTTATGTATAAGTATAAATATTGGTATATAATTAATTTAATTGATTTTTCCCTTAATGCGTTGATTTTGCAACAGCTGGCAAAATAACAACAAGTTTATTGTAGCCATTTGTTCTTTTTATTTTTAGATACATTTTGAGAAAACATATTAAAAATAGCAACATTTATGTTAAATACAGTCAGCATAGCATTCACATAGCTTCAATCGTTTTGGCAGCTGCCCACAGTCATTAAATGGACTTCAATCCAAACTTACGTAACTCCAAAGCAGAGACATTAGTCCAATATTTATAGGATTAGACACACATATCTTCAATATCTTTAATTCGTTCTAATTATTGCGAATCACCTGCGAAGTAGTGTGGGAGTTGCGATCAAGAGGTTTTAAAAAACTCTCTTAAAGATTTAGTTTAAAGCGAATATATCTGATAGATGCAATTATTTATTATGTAACTTAATCTTATTTAATTAATTAAGACTATTATTTTATTATTTCCTAATATGTTATCAGTAAGCTCATCTTGCTGACTATAAAAGCAAGTGGCGAAATAAATTAATGCTTACTAATTAAACACGGTTTATTACAGTTACCTTAGAATTCAGTATGTGTATAATATATCTAATACTTTAAATTATAAATTGAATTTACTATCAATTCCACCGCTATCAGTCTGTTTTAAAAGGAAAAACTTGTATAGAATCAATTTGAGCATGTTCTTCAAATTCAATTAACAAAAGTAGTTTCTTTAGGATTTTTGATTAGTTTAATTTTTTTTGAAGTTTGATAAAAAATTTTTGTACGAAAAGCAAACGATTCAATTTTGCCAATACTTAAATAAAACAAATTATTTTATATTTTGTTAAAAAAAATCGACATGGCCTATCGCTAACTGAACACAAACGAACAATACCAACAACTTGGAGCCCGTTAGCGGTTCAACTACTCGTACAGCACTCGAAACCAAGCAACGTAGCAAAATCTTAACAGCTCGAGTGTCTGCAGTTGGTGATGCAGCTGCTGCCTCCTTCTGCGTCTCTGGGCCATTAAAACGCCATATGGCCTTTCTCAAAATTCAAATAAAACAGTCATGAGACACGTCATGAGGCGCAAGCAATGGTTGCCCCGGCTCCAAAGAGTTGCAAAGCTCGCGTCATGCGTGCCACTTGGCACCTATGTTGATAAGATGAGTATGTAAGGTTTATGCGAGGGTGGCTTCACTAGGTATTCATCTGCAGAAATTGTATAAATTTTTAAAAACATCTTCATTTATTACTTCATTATATACTTACTTAATTTTGTAAAGGAAAGTGGGAATCGTATAAGGACTGTGCTCGCTGTGCTTAGCTTTTCCCATTTCGACTCCACGGTGATAAGTGAGTGAATCAGGACAAACAGTTTTCTATATACACAGTTAGTTAGTTAATCTGTGAGTTTGGTTGAAATATTTTAAGAAACATAAAAGCTTTTCATACTAAAAGTCGATTTTTGAACAATCGTTTCTGTTTGAGCTGTATGATATGGTGATCCGATCCGTTCTAAATATGTACTGCGTGCAGCAAAAATACGGACTTGTACCAAATTTCTAAAAGTTTGCGTTAAAATTTAGAAACTAGTTTAAATAGAAACAGACGGACAGACAGACAGACCGACAGACGGATATCGTCTCAGCTCGTTAGCTGATAAAGAATATATAATATGTATACTTTATGGGGTCTGCCACGCATTCTTCAATGCTTTACACATTTCGTGAGAAAATTATAATACCCTCTCTAGGGTATAAAAGTTAAGTAATTTATGGAAATAGGTAAGCATAAAGAGAACACCAAATTGCTTAAGGATATCGATCTTAACTTTTAATTCATATCTATAACATTCCTTATGAATTTATCAACTATTAATAGAAAGCTCTTGATTAACCCTCGCTGCTTACTATAGCTATGTACATTGTACATTGATCCATTTTGTGCGCCGGTCGCAATGTGCACCAGTCACGGTTCCTTGTTGTTATTGTGATTGTTGATGTTGTTGTTGTTGTTGTTGTTGTTGTTGTTGCTGCTGCTGAAGTTGCTGCCGGCCAGCTAAAGATTCAGAGTCTAGTCGTGGCTGTGGCTCTTAATGTGGCCAGCTGTGCACACCGCTGCTCATAACTGTAAAAACACGCTCGCCCACTTCCTTGGAGCATGGTCGGACGGACGGGCTGTCGGACTGTTGGACTATTGGTTAGACGGACATATTGTCCAAGTGGTGTGTGTTTGTTTTTTGGTTTCATTTATTGCTTCATTGATGGCATTATTGTGTGTGTGAGTGAGTTTGAGTGTGTGCTTGTCATTGGCAGGCTTTGTGTGTGTGTGTGTGAGTGTGTGTTAATTTTTAATTGTGCTAAATGTGCACAGAAATATCAACACAGATAAACACAAACGCCCAATATACAATGCAACAACAGCAATAACAACAATAACAAGAGCTACATAGCAACAACAATATATTCACAATTTTTAATTTCAACACCCACTCATGCTTTGGACTTTTTTGAAGCCTTTCGTTGTGGTTGTTTGTGGTTGTTGTTGCCATCGGATGAGGGGCATGAATAGGCATACATATCTGCCTGCTGCTGTCTTTTGTTGCCTGACATTGACACCAACAGCTGTCATTTAGAGAGAGTGTAAGTGTTGGTGTATATGTGCCGGGGGTATGATTTAGTAGCTGATAAAAAATATTACTCTCATTCGTAAATGGTTGTGACATGTGAGGCTTGCTCCGATCAGAATGCATACAAATGTGTCGAATGCTCAATGGCCATAATCGAAACGAAGATACAATTGTATCTCATGGGACATTTTTATTGTGGTGCCTCCTTACTTTCCTGTTTCATTTTTTTTTATAGAGCTTTTCATAAATAACAAGACTGAAACCACTTAGTTTGGGTCCTCGAGGCTTACTAACGGGTACTTGGCCCATTCTATTTGGACAGTTTAGTTATGAATTGAGCTTGTTTATGCGTGTATGTGCATTTCTATACTTACATTTCTGTGCATTTCTGTATGCATGCTTAGAATTGAAGAAAAACCAACGTTTAGACCAATTTTTTCCATGTCTAGTCTCATACAACTAGTTAAAATATATTTTGACATAAAACGTATTAATGCGAAATTTTAAAATATCAATCAGATAAAATACAAATTAAATCAAGGTTTTAATTTAAAGGCAGTTCCTTTGGAAATAATCAATCCTTTCATAGTAATAAGTTCTATACGAAATTCATCTTTTTCCATTTGCTGGCAAACGGGAAAGGTTTTTTGACCACATTTTTAACCATTAAAGGTATTCACCTGAAAATTGGTATGCAAATTTTTCACACTTCATCATAATTAGCTTCAAATAAACATACTTATTTGTTTTTTTTTGTGTTTGACTTGAATTATTATTATTTTGTTAAAGATTTAACAAAAATTCAAACAATTCGCATAAACAAATTTATCGCATATTTCCATTCCTACACTCACTTATTTAATACATACATATAATAAACATTTTGCCGTAATATTAATTCTTTGGTGTTGTATGTTCTTTTGACCCACTGCTGCGTGCGACTTGAGGCATGTGGCAGGCCGACAATCCTGCTAAATCATTCTGCAAGTACCCAAGGGATTTGCCACAAAAGTTTCACCCAAACATCTAATGGAACTCTTAGAAGTTTTTTTACACACCTCGCCCGAAAAATGGGGTCTATGGATTTTCATGTTTTTATGATGCTGCAATGGCGTGAACTTTTTCGACTGCCTGCTGTGATTTTAGATTGCCGAGAAGTGTGCATATGACTTGTAGTTTACATTAGAAGCTGCTAGTTATTCCTACTCCTCAGCGTTCACACTCTTCTTAGTATATGTATGTATGTGTATAGTAAAAATGTTCACAATTGTTTTTCTGTCGAACAGACCGCGCTCCTTCAAACAAGTTTTAAACAATTTTTATCAGCTACTGTAAGAAAGTTTCCAGCCTGGCCGTTGAATATTCAATGGTTAGTGGTACAGATCTCAGTCCGACCGGATGCGGATCTTACAAGAAATTTGTAAGGTTCGCTGGGATAGGGGAGGGAAATGATCAGTTGAAAATAAAATACACACAACCACACGCTTTGAACCACCACCTGAACGCGGGACAAGCCGACTGAGACAGGAGCTACATAGGGTATATCCACTGAGCGCTCTACCAGCTCTACGGTAAACACAACTACTTTGGGTTAATCAAACTACTCTCAATAAGTAGAGGATATGCCGGAATTTTGGTAAACAGGTAGCGGGATCAACCTCACTGTCCTCTACAGGTTTCTCAAATCATATACAAAAGGGAAGGGGATTAATTAAAGAAAAGAGGTTAATTTGTCTTTAAGTAATTATTTATTGTTAGCAAAGATTTCTAACCTACGCGTGCCCTGCTCCACTTACTCCAACACGTCTCCCATAGACGCGCCAATGCACGGCGTCTGTTCCCTTCCTCTGTCGATCACGGGCTCTCGAGCCGCTCGTTGCCTAGCTACGTGATACCTCCACCACAGAGCTTTTGCTAGTCACCACAGAGCTTTCGCTCTTATTTCACGAGGTGAATCCGCGCTCTGTTAGCGGGAACGGCGGCCGTTATGCAAAGCATTTTAGCCCTTAATGCCTTATTTTTCTATCGTGATGAAAAAATCATTCTACACAAATTTGCGGTCACAACGAACGAATCTGAAGTCAGTTTACTAACTAGACGCCAGTTTACCTGTTACAGGTAAAAACCTACCACGCCTACCGCATAATTTTTTTTAGTAAATCATTTGTTGTTATGGGGGATAAATTAATTTTATACTTATATTAATATATCATTTTCGAACTAAAAAAAAACTTTTTAATCGGTCTTAAATTTTACACCAGTCTAGATTCACTCGAAAATGAGACATATTTATAAAATTGAAACTTAACATGGATTTTTTTTTTAGAATTTTCTAAATGTTACCAGAACCTTCCAGACTTTTTTTTTAACTTACTTGGAGGAAGGGCTATAAAGACGATAAATATTTTTAAAGAATCAGCTTGAATTTATCTAATTTAAAATCTAATCGATTTGTTGAGAAAAATCATATTGTTAATAAACAAATTTTTTTTTATTTAATTTTCTAATTTCTCAATACACTGTAATCTTACTCAAATTGTAATCATTCTTTTGTTGCATACTTTTTGGCTTTTTGATTTTTGGCCATTTCTGAGTGAGTTCAGTTAAAAGTGGGACTCAGAGCTGTCAAGTTTCAAGTGGCGCAACCTTTGTTTGTTTGTAGCGCCGCGACTATAAAAGTTGTTCACTTTTAGAACTTTATTTAAACGTTTTGTCAACATTTTGGCGTCGTTTAAATTTTGTAGGTTAAATATTATGTAAATAATATATGATTTATTTGCTGGCAATTCATATTGAAGTCGTAAATATTAAAGGGGTAATTAAACAAATGAAGTCGTTTGAGTATTTTATCCGTTTAGTCATCGTAAATAATTATTATATGTTTAATTGTAAATAAA
This sequence comes from Drosophila neotestacea, assembly GCA_035044365.1. Lineage (NCBI taxonomy): Eukaryota > Metazoa > Arthropoda > Insecta > Diptera > Drosophilidae > Drosophila > Drosophila neotestacea. Next base: position 1,643,138 of record JAWNMD010000157.1, on the reverse strand, counting down.
TGCGAACAGTTGCTGCTGGTGCAATCAAAGGCGATTAGCACTTTGTTTGTACAGATACATAAATGTATATAGATACAATCTAATGACTCGCATAAGTTTGCCGGAATAGGAAGCGAAACAAATCAAATGACACAAAAGTGCGCACACGAAACTCAATCACTCATTAAGGCAAACAATGAGGCGTCTAGCATCTCGGCAACGCCATCAAAAGCCATCGATAATTTTCAAACTAGACTTTAACCACACCGCTGCACTGTGGTCAAGACGTGGTAACTTAAATTTGTAAAAAAATGTTTATAAAAATAATTATTTTAAATTAGTTTAATAAAATAATATAAAAACTTTAATAAATGAAACACATTTTTAAAGGCTTGTAAAAAGACTGCAGAAAACTTGTAAGGAATGTTATTTGGACAATTTTATAATTAATATCTTCTTCAAAACAATCGTTGTCATTTAAACTTATACATAAATATAAAATAGGTAGAGTAAGAAAAAAAGAATAGAATATGATATATACTATATAGAATATAAATTAACTATTCGAGTAAAGAAGGTAGAAAAAGCGGGCTTTTAAAAAATACGTTTCTAACAATTTTCATTATAATTCTTATTTGAAAAACATGAACTACTGTCCAGGCTTATTGGTAGCGAGCGGGAACTGCTTAGTTGGCACTTGAAAAAGTTAAGCTAACAGAGATAAATGCCCACAACAAAGCGGCACAAAGCACAACTGAGGTGTTGGTCACGTGCTTTAATGTGTGTAGTTGTTATTGTTGATTTTGTTGTTGTTAGTGTTGCATTGTTTGCAAAACGTTAACGCGTTAAATGAGCTGTTGATGTCCCGCATCAGAAATCTAGAAATTAGATCACTTTCGGCTGAATAAATTACGAAATAAGTTTCAAATCAAACTGTGGTTTTAAATTATGCTCTACACCTCTCTTTATACTGTGTTTTAGTCGCCTACGCATAGAGCTTTCGATCTACATAGGCAAACACATACATACATACATAGCGTTTGATATTATGGCCATAATAATAAGCGTGATGTTGACGTTAAGTATACGCCAAATTGGTTAAAGCAAAGTAGAGAAAAATAACAAACGATCCGACAAACGAATGAAACGAATTGCGTGAATAGCAAGATCGTGAAAAAAGCCGAACGTCAAGCCACAGATATTCTAGTGATCCGCGTAATAACTGAAGTTAATGGCCCGCTCATTGGCTCTTACGTTGATTCAGTTGCTCCGTGGCAGTTGCCAGCGCCAGACGCAAATCGTAAGCTCAAAAAAGAAACAAAAAAATCGTAATCGAGAAAGAGCGAACCGTGAACAAAGTTGCTTTTGGACTTTAGACAGATAGTTTTGTTAATAGTTTCGCTTGACGCCGCGGCGCCGATGCGGATTGTTCAAGGTTAATTTGGGATGTCATTTTTTCGCAACATTCGGTCATCATTGGCGTCGGCCACGTCATCGAGAAAGAGCTCATCCCGCGATACTACGCCAGTGCGCAGTTGCAGCTCCCGGCCGGCAAGTGTGATTAGTTCTCGACGGGACTCGACCACGAGCTCAACTTTGCAGCGTGGAGATACCTTCATACTGAATGGATCAGATGAGGAGCAACATCGTCCGACAGAGTCCAACAGCAGCACGCTGGAGAAAAAGTCTAAAAAGTCAAAGGTGTTTAGCAAATTCAGCACGTTTACCAAGCGCAAAAAGACACCTTCACCGGAGGAGGTGGCCAGCTATGAGCATCATCCGAGTGACACGGCCACAAATACTTATTACAAATGGCGCAGCGATGGGGATCGCATGTTGGACTACGATGCCAACTCGGATCCATTTAATTGCCTCTATGAGAGAGAGCAGAGCAACCTCAAGGGCAGACAGGCAGCCGAGCCTTCGGTGCAACGCCAGTCGAGTCAGGGCTCCAATTCAAGTGGCAGTTTTGATTCCAGCACATACCGCAAGAGTAAAACTCCCACCCATCTTCGAGAGCAATTGGAGCAGTTGAAAACCCATTCCAATGACGATCTGCTTGAAGAGGATGAAAGGGAAAAATACAAAACGGTCACTCTGAGCAGCTTTCGGAAATCGTTTCGAGATCGTTTGTTGCAACAGCAAAAGGAAGCGCCACATAATCCCGCCTGGTTTGTGGAGGTACCACCGCCAGTGGCGCCGCAGAGCAATAGCCGTGGCGAGTCCAAGGAGAACAGGCCGGACTTTCTGGTTTTCGATAATGACAATTATCGCCCACAGTCACGTTCCCCGTTGCGGGATCGCCCCTCTCGCTCCACCACCCGCTCACCCGTCAAACGAAATGAGACTTTTCGCGTGGTACAGCCCACATTGCGTCATCTGTCGCCGTCTATTACGCCGCCACCGCCGACTTCTCAGCCCGCGTCTTCCATACGCATTGAGATCAAGAACTCCATATTGCCGCATTCGCCGGGTCGTTTAGTGCCGGTGGGCGTGGCCAAGCCCATGCCAACCACAGAGTACTATGCGCAGCGACTGTTGGCCAACAGCATGGCACGAATACCAGTTAATAGCCAACAGCCAGGGAAATGGTATCGCCAGCAGGGTCAACACTCACCCACACGACTTGTTGGGGTGCCACACGCCCAACAGCATCACCAGCACCAGCAGCAGCAGCAGTTGCAACCACAGAGAAGTAGTGGACGTTATCAAACCCTCGTACAAATCGGCAGCGAACAGAGCAAGCTATCCCCTGCTCAAGTTCGTGGACGCGCCCCAACTCGAGTTCAACTCTACGGCACCAAACCAAGCAATCGTCAGCAGCAGCAGCAACAACAGCAACAGCACCAACAGCAACAACGGCAACCATCTGCCACCTACTTTGGCGGTCACTACAATTCACCTGCAACCACAGCGGTCACACTTAGCAAACCATTGTCCAGCTCTAAAGTCTCTAACGTGGGCGTCTCCAGTGCCAATTGGGGGCGTCGCGAGCAGCCATCGCCAAAAGTCGTCTCCGCCCCCGTGCAACGACGTAACCGTTCTCCCATTAAGATTCCATGGCGATAGATCGAATACATTCAAACACTCTCGAACGATTCAAACGATCAAAAGATCAACATACTCATTGATCCGCGATCGATGTTTACAAATAAAGCAACAGTTGCTTGCTAGGCACATGTGCTGGTAGCTTGAGAAGTGCGCGTGACACGACACGAGGCGTATTGCGATTAAAATTAAAAAAAAAACTTAAACAGTATATAAAAGTATTTTCGAGTCAGAAATGAACATTTCAAGAAAATCTTATAATTAGAAAAATATTGCTTAGAAGAATGAAAAGAAAGTTTATAAATGTATATATTTACTCGTATATATTTACATAAGTCGTATGATCAGCGTTCAAGGTTCAAAGACTGTTAAGAAGATGACAACATTAGAAATTACTTTATAAAGACTTTCTAAATTTCAGAAGCGTAAAAAACTGCATCGTTATCAGAGATGTATAGAAATATTGTATTTTAGATTTCGTTTTGTGTTCGTGACACGCACCCTATCTCTAGTTGGAGCATCGATTGGTGATCATATGAGTTAACCGACTTCTCTTGCGTCATGCGGAATCGTGGGACGTATGGAATATTATTTATCTTTTCAAATTGTGCTAACAACACAAGTGCGTTGTATGTAAAATAATTATAATTAAGGAAATAAATGAACCCAAAAAATGCGAATAAATAAACAGAGAAATATACAGAGATAAAATTATAAATACAGAAAATCGCCGTGTTGTGTAAATTGCTAATTATCATTTGTTGGCATTGCCCGTGGCCAACATCATTTGGTAACAAGCAGGGCTTTAAGTAGTTGCAGGGCCATTAACAAAAAAAATAAAAAGATAAAAAAGTGGAACGCATATGCTAAAATATACACTTATATTCACTTCAGATATTCACATACATGTACATATGTATTGACACATCCAATGAAAATGGAATCCCACATTCGTACCCAATATTGTACAATATTTTATTGAGGTATTAATTATTTTTGGGTCGGCACTAAAAATCTTCAAATACTATTATTTTAAATTTAATTGGCTGTTTTTATTTTCTTTCCAACTTTATATGTAATTTGTGTAAAAACTTATCCGTACGAGGCTCCGAATAATGTCCCGGGTTCTCGTCTGACTGAATGTGCTTCGAAATGGGCGAGCGTTACGTGATGAGAATTCATTTCCATATACCAAATACCATATTCTCTGTTGGGGTGAGGGTTGAGCTATGTTAGAAAGCTAAAGGAGATGCGCTTATTATGGCCATATATGGTTACGACAATTCTTAACGATTAACGGAATAAATTGTCTCGCAGAAATATAAATTCAATATGACGTCAACACGACATTTGTATGGACTTCGTTGCACCTTTTAAGATCTCGAAAGCAAACAAACAATATGAGTATTCGTATGAGGGAAATGAATGAATCGCGCCAAATATGAGTATGAATTAAGTCATTGATTTGCTTAACAAATTTTAAATTTCAACCATATTTGGTTGTTATTTCTTTTAATTTTAAAAGTTTTCTGTTTTTATTTAAGTTGTTAGAGAAAAAAAAAGTTTTAATATTCATAGTTGCTGTAACAAATTGTTCGCTCTTTGACCTAACCTGAAGAAAATATTAGAATATATTAATAAAAGAGTATTTAAAATGTTATATTTTAAAATACACAATTACATTTTTAATAAGCTTTGCTTTACATAGTGTAATTCCCCGACATCTTTTTCCCAATTATTATTATTATTAAAAAACAAAATGTTACAGTCAAATTACAAAAGTTTATTTATTGCTAGCGCCTTGATTTTTGGTACATATAATACACACTATTGTCCAAACCTGTCCTGAAAATTTCATTCAAATCGGATGATAAACGGAAGTTAATATCTTCGTAGTGGCGCCATTTATTAGAACTTCTGGTACGCAATATTAAAGAACTATCTATAGTGAACGCTTTGCACTCAAAAAGTACTGGGTCTCCTACTGTCGAGCTTGCTCCACCGTAGCTTACTGCTTTTTTTAAACTATGAAAATGATGATTTTTTATAATTTCTGTCTGATTGATTTTAAAACTTACATAATGATTCAAGTGAAGCACACATTACTACAGTAGCTACTGATTTATACGATGTTTTACTCACAGACAATACTATATTCGGAGGGTTTGAACTTTAGTACGAAAACTTTGTTGTTTTTTTAAGGTAGCTACCAACCATGTAGTTGCCGTAGAAACCTTTTAAGACTCTTTCAAAGAGGAATTTGTCAGATTTATGGCCTTTCTCTTTGTTCTTTTTAGAGTCTTCACCATATTTAAGCTAATTACTAATTAGCAAATCACAGCTCTAATATCAGTTTAAGCTTTGACAACGTATTTCACTTTCTAATGTGACTAAAAGTGGACCAGCGGTTATTTACTTTATGGCCAAAAACAATTCGCGCATTAAGATCAGTCATCAACTTAATTTGGCTAAAACTAAAAAACAGGTGTTATCCACTGATCTACGCATGATCTTGAACTACATAAATATACTTACTTTTAGTTGCAATTGTTGCTGTAACGCATTTGGAATGAGGCACTTAAGCCATTTTCCTTGTGTGGTATCTTAACTAGACTGTGAAAAATAAATGTAATGTAAACTTGGAGTCGTAACCTCACTTAGGTGCGATTCAACGGGTTGAGGAGATCTATTGCGTGGGTTAAAGATGAGCGTCATCATCATCATCATTAACTCCAGTCCAAAATCGTGTTAATTAATGCGATTTTTTTTTGACAACCCAACCAAAAAATCATTCAAAATCTGACACATTTCACGAGAATCGACGGTTGCGATTTTTGTAAATTGTTAATTTTGTACTTAAGGTCTGCTATTTTTTTCTACACCCTGTACGGGTATTATAGTTTGTTAACAATTGATATTATGTAACAGGCAGAAGGATATACAATCTTGACCAGCATTAACAGTCGAGTCCTTATAAACCAAAGAATCATACAGTTGGTAAGACCTAGGATCATCTAATTTGGTATGAAGACTTCTTATATTTGCGGGCAGGTCAAGTTTATTTAATATTTTGTATGTTTCAATGCATTTAAAATTTGTTTTCTTATTTATATATTTATTAAGTCTGATGGTGACATATTTAATATAATTGGAAGATAATTTGAGCGGAGCCCTTTACTTGCACAGGGTGTTTTATTGTCGGACCCACCCGACTCATTGTATGATTTTATTTTATATTATTGTTGTTGTGTCTGCTTATTTTCTCGTTGTGTGTGTGTGTGTGTGTTTTGCAACAAACAAACACTTACGGGTTCTCTTGTTCAGCTGCTTTTTAACGATATGTGGCTCAAATGTAGATTGTTTTCCAAGTAACATAGAGCCGGTTTTTGAGCTGTTGTTGTCGACGACCTACGGAGTGTTCTTTTTTTTATTTCTTTATTTTTTTATTTTTATATTTAAAAGTGTAGACAAACAGTCTTGACATAGCGTCATAGTTTGGAAATGTATCTTAAAGTTGACTGAGCAGCTTTATCAGTTACAGCTACAGATACATAGATACAGATACAAATTCTGAAAATTTGTTTGCCAGAACTTTTGATCCAATACGTGGGGGCGAACTGTTACTGTCTCTGAATTTTTGTCGGTGGGTAGAACTAGTTCCCATTCTACTCACTCGTAATGGAAATTTCAACAACATATTTTATAAGTTCATTTTTGGCCAGTTTTTATTTACATTTCAAATTGGATTTGTAGTTGATTAGACTCGACTCCTATGACATCATTATAGAATCACAAACCTAATTACATATATTAATATTTCTATTATTATTTCATTTGGTGGTTGTTTATTGGATTTTTGCTTTGTTAGTGTTTTGTTATTGAAATTCAGTTGAAAGCGAGCGAAAGGGGTTTCCCATTATTTATGATCTGCATCTTTAATCAGAGTTTTTTAATAAATTTGTTTATTTATAATAGTCTCCCCTTAAGCATACTATTATTTAATTTGTTTTGACAACTTTGTTTTCTTGATAACGTTAATGAAATGTGAAATCTTCCCAAACTTCCATAGAATCTTATTGTTTATATCGAGTTTGCTTCGGTCATTAAAAGAGAGGAATTTCATGTGAAATTATAATTTTTTACTATTAATAATATTTTTTAAAGACTCAGAGCTAAATTCGGTTGATTTCAGCTCCAACATTTGTTAATGTCATCTGTGATAATTTGCTATAACACGTACATGTTTTGTTGTGCTGCAAATAAAGTAAAAAACTTTAGCTATTCTATGGGAGGCGACAACTGATGAAACGAGAATACCTTATAGATTTATTGTCATCATCATGTGCTTAATTGGCACATCATTAATATATTTGGATTGCAAACAACCAAAGGCTGAAAGAAGAGAGTAAAAGGCAGATGTCAGAGTTAGGGGAGTTAAGTGGAAGTCAAACATTTGCCCACTTGAGTAGTCAACTTGCAACTTAATGCCGCATCCGTCAGTCGAGTATGTGCCATTGTCTACAGGCTTTGTCGCCCATTTACATTCATCCATCCTTCCAACTAGCCAAGTTGTCTTTCAACTGGGTCACCATCGATTTTCAGTACGCGACGTGTCACAATTACCGTTGGATTCGACGAGTGCCAGTGGGCCAAAAAAAAAAGGGTCAAAGGGAGTGCCGCCAAAAGAGGGGCTCAATTTTCGAATGCACTCAAAGGACACGGTGGCTCCTGCTCCACTGCATCCTAAATATTATTTTCAGTTATAAAAGTCTACTTTTCGCTTTGTAAATAGAACAAAAAAAGAAGTAAATAGAAATATTGTAAAATAAAATGCCAGCAAATTTTACTGCAGTTTGTCAGCCACAACGCACACATGCGACACCACAGTCCACACATAGCACAATCGTAGCCCCACTCACACTAAGCCAAGCTAAGAAACATGGCCAGAATCAGAATGGAAACGTGCCAAGTTCTTGTTTTTTGTTTTCTTGTTGTTGTCATACATATGTATATGTATTTTGGTGTAATTTTGGAACAAGTGTCGCTGGTTGCCCTGCAGAAGTCAACAATGCAGTTATTTGGCTATGCTAAGCCTCACGGGCCATAGCAGTTGCATCTGTATCTCAAACAAGTTAAAAGAGAGTCAAAAAATAAACACGTGGCACAATGATGATAACTAAAAGGTATCTTTCACTTTATAAACATATTCTCCTTTTTAAAATATTCCCTTTATTTATTAATTATAATTAAGTATATTATAATATAAAGTAGCTAATAATCTAAATGAAAAATTCTAATTACAGGGTGTCATTATTCGCGAGGTTGACGACGGCGTTTGTTGTGAGCAATGTAAATCAGAGTGTCCCGGTTTTGCGGCCCACGATTGGAGGTGAGTTCAAGTTCTTACATATAATAAATTAACACAATATAAGTACATATTCCTCTTCCAACACTACTTCAGTTCCAATTTGATAAAAATCATATTTAGAATAGTGGGCATTGTTTTAAGTAATTAAGTTGCCATAATATTTGGACACCACTCTAAAAGCTTTTTCAAAAGCTTTCATGCGTTTAAGCTTTGAGCAATGGCCATTAGGTGGCGCTAACACATCTTTTATTCGGTTATTTATATGTAGGTTTGCTAAAATAAATAGGTTTTTAAATCAAATCAATATTTTTGGCAATTAATCTACTCCTTCTTTCACCGCACCCATCCTATTCCACCAATTCGTACAGCTTGCCAAAAGATAAATAAATAATGCGTCATCGTTGGCAAAAATCTTCGGCAGCCGTTGCCAAAAATATTTACCTCATAAAACTTGAAAGAAAAACAAAATTTTAAATTAAACGATAAAACCGCAAATCTGAAGGCGTCGTATGTTGGCGCATTCGGACTAAAAAAGGGGATGACAAAGTGCAACGGCATGCAATAGTAATTTATGGTATTGCACAAGAAAAGTAAATATTGAATTTAGTTAATAAACAATTTTATGGATCTGTTAATAAGGCAATTGATCCAAATTTTATTGTAGTATTAAAATAATCAGCAATTCTGCGTGAGAATGCGATTGCAAATTAGAATGTGAGCCGTTTTGCCAATTTGCAAAGCACTTAACAACCCCTCCGCACCATGCTATCCAGTCTCATCCTGACCACAAATTCAAATTACGCTTTTAATTTGTGAAATTAGTTTGTCTGACTTTTTCGCTCTCCTTTGTCTAACTGCGGTTTGGTACGCATTTTCATTTTGATGCTGGCAGCACGCCAAGTTCGTCAAATCGGGCAAAGGGGCGGATGCGTAATCACAACTTCTAATGATATGCGATTCTTAATTCAATCTTCTTATTGCTGTTATGGGGGTTTGGTTGACATAATTAGTAAAATTTTTTAGTAATACAAAATTTAAAATAACATTAATTAATAAACTCTTTAAAAAAAAGATTTTTTTTTTATTGCGCAAGACCTAAAAAACTTGCTATAAGTGTATTTTAAATGGTCGGATGGTAAAACACCCTGTGCAAAGTACGAAGCTTATAAAATGGCTCTTGTTGTTTCGATTTCTTACATTTTTAAAATCGGTTATTTGAAATAAACTTGTTTTGCCTGTATATATAAAAGTCCTTATGGTTCTTACCATCTCTAAAATCCTTTCATACAGACGGACTAAGCTGTTAACGCTGATCAAGAATTATCAAGATATTTAATGGAGTTTGCTACGCCGCCTTCTGCCTGTTACATACTTTTACTTTTTAGCGAGCCCAGTATATCCGCACAACAAAATTCATGTTCATATTAGAATTTAATACTCACGCGAAATAAGTTTTTATGGGTCCAAGAGGTCCTCCCCGACCCGTGCCCACCTCAAATTCTGAATTAATACTCACAAAAAACAATATCAACACCATTATCTATCCCATAAAAAACACAGCAAGACTGCAAACTATTTGCATTTACCCGAAGGGGGCGTAACAACCGATAAGTATGATCATGCCATCTCCACATTGTTTGTTTCAGTCCGACCGCTATTCGGCTTCCTATTCGGCTTGTAACTCATTTTAAAGGGTATTTAAAGACCTTGACTTATATTTATGAGCTTTTAAATGTTGTTTGTCTTACTTCATTGTATGTGAACAGCCTGAAGGTGTTCGCTGCTGTGGTTAAAAAATACATAAGAAGTTATTGCAATTTAGCATGAATTCTAAGCTACAAAAATAAAAATAAAAATAGTATGTGAATGTTTTATCTATAAGTTGATTCCGATCACGGCAATAAGGTATATATGAGTGTACGCTTCCATTGAAATGTGGCAATTTGCGCTCAGCTTTCGGGTTCAACTCAAGTTCACTCCGATAAGACAGCCAGTGCAGTTTTTGCAAGCCAGAGCTTGAGTAACGAATCAGCTGAGATTGAGTAAAACTGACCGACTGACTGAGCGACTAACGAATGAGCGTTTGTGAGCCTCTTGTTTATTCAAACATTGCCTATTTAGACTTTTATTGTGCAGCCGACGTTGCCTAACGGCGCTTCGTGCTCACTTTTGAGAATTGTAGCTGCTTCCTCTGCTCTGCCTACTCTTCGCCATTATTGTTTTGACTCACGCTCAATTCTCGGCTTTCGCTCTGTTTGCTAATTTAACAGTTGTATTTCATAGTTTGCGCGTTGCTCACACGATCCGCTGTCGTCGAATTCGAATTCGCTTAGTTAGTGCATGTGTGTATATACAATTAGTCAAAATTCATTTTAAACCTCTGTCGCGAGGTTATCAGTTTTAACGCGATTGAAGGAATGTTTTAGAGCCCATATGCTCTCTGCTGAGTTCTCACTTTTAAACGACATCGCTTTTCTTATGGCCTGGTAAATGTCATTGTTAATGTTTACTTATTAGAGTGTCGAGTTGAGTTGTTTTCGTGCGCGTTATACAGGATGAAGTTTATTTAAGATGCAGTTGAAGCTGCAGTCATGCGACGTCTTTGAGGTACAGCCAGTGTTGGTCAAGAAACAGCCAAAGTTTCCAACACGTGAGCGTCACATGGCCATAAGACGTAAGAAATCATTGACGCTTGCGTTTACCAACACTCCATCTTCCGGCAGCTCAGACAAGTATTACAATGAGCGGTGAGTGTAAAGAGTTGATTGATAGTCATTGTTTAATCACGAGTTCACTAAATATCTCTTCTGGCAACTGAAATATGAATTACGTAAATTCAAGGGACCGTTAATGGTAAATTTTTAAATTTGTACACATTTGAATGTCCCATCGAAAAGTTATACAGCTCATAGTACTTAAATAGACGGCCGACACTTTGGCACTGCCTCGGGCGCATTTATAACTTACTGTGTGATAATTTCGCCGGAAAAAGCCGCAAAGTATTTTAATTGATCATCAATCTTTGATTTTCGAATACAGTGAAACCTCTCTTGGGCGGACACTCATGGTCGCCCAATTTGTGTCCGCTCAAGGGGAGTGTCCGCCTATAGGAATATTTTTTTTTTATGAATTCAAGTGGTTTCTTCCATTCAGCGTTTATTAAAATAAATAATAATGACTTCAAAATAATACAAAATTAACTTCCAGTTAATTTACCTTCTAAGTACATAGTATGTGTTAAGCTTAGTATAAAAAAGTGAAAACAAATTAAAAATAAGAAGAAAAAAAATTAAAAATAAGGAAAATTAGCTTCGATTGCATTTGTTACACTTAATTCTATTGCGTCTTAAAAAAGTCATCTATTTTCGTTTGTCAAGCGCTCTTTAATTTTTTGTCTAATATGCAGGACTGCAAATGGCTTTCTAAAAGTTTTATATATTCAAACGCTTTATAACGTTTAGAGCGAATTTTTTTAATTTCATGATTGCGGTCATCGCCTTATCATCCGAATCTATTTGATCAGGGTCATAATCCGGCTCTTCGTCGGATTCCGAATCATCCTGGTCTCCTGGGGTTTCAATGCAATTAATGTCAAAATCTATAAATTCGTTTTCAGTAACGATCAAGTTATCAATTGACAAAAATTGTTCGAAGCTGATATCGATTTGATATGTTTTTAGAAGTTGAGAGATGGAGCAAAAAGTGGCTAGGGGCAAATCGTCTTCAGGCTCAAAGTCGTCTATGCCTTCTCCAAATTTGTCAAAACCCGCTTTTTTAAAACAATTAAAACAATTGTCAAATTTGGCCGCCCACTTCTGATTTTTAATAAGAAAACTAGCTCGTCAGCGAACGTTTTTAAAAAATTCGTGTCCCGCCAAGAGAGGTTTTCGTCCGTTTTTGTCCTTTTTTAGTGTCCGCGTCCGCTCAAGAGAGTGTCCGCTCAATAGAGGCAAAATTGGTCTGAAAACCCCACCAAAACCAACGTCCCCGAAAAAGTGTCCGCCCAAGGGGAGTGTCCGCCTATTAGAGGTGTCCGCTAAGGGAGTTTTCACTGTAGTATGGAAAAGTAAAATAAACTCACATCGATTTCTGTTGATTTTTTGCTGCTGTTTTGCATATTTTCAAACCTATTTCGGATATTTTCTATGTTAATTGATGATATTTTGCATTTCGAGTGAGTATAAATGGGGATTTACAAGTTACAGATCAGACATTCGATTATGCAATAAAGTACGGAATTTTAAGGAATAGAGTGAAAAGTTATGGCCTTAATGAATTGTGAATATACCGATCTGACGCAACGTGTGTGTCAAATAAATAGTATGGCTCAATTCCAAATGTATTCGAACTGAAGATAGCTTCTTTCGAACGATGTGCCCCCCATTAAACCCAATTAGTCCCACCGTCTCGTATATCTAGAAAACTAAATGGATGGTCACTCGCGAGCAAAAGCCCCAAAAAAATTAAAAATTCCATTTCTCGGTGAAATGTACAAAAACTTGGCGAAGATTTAGTTAAAGATGATGGCAAATGATATTTCTCTGAGAATTAAGTTAAAATAAACACATCAATGTTTGGTCATGTGATGTTTTGATCAAATAAAGTCAAAAGTCGAGCGAGTATATGTATGTATGCATATATAGTATGTATAAGTGAAAATGAACATTTTTCTAGTAGCTATCTTTCAGTGTCTGTGTTACCTGTACAGGTACATTATCTAATGTAATATAATGGCCTTAATGGCTGCAGACAAGAGACTCAATTTGGTACGGCGACAAGCCAAACGTATCTGCAAAGTGCGTATATTTAATTAATATGTAAGTAACAGAAGGACACATCTACATACATATATGAGCTATGTGGATGATGTTGTGATTTTTGTGTGTTCCCTCAAGGTAGCTGTAATTAAAAACGGCAAATGACAGCCACATGTATCATAGACGGGCAGGTAAATAAACAAACAATCGAGCGCACATGAATTTTTGTAAGGTTCGAACACGATTTGAGTTTGTATCAATATTTACAGCCAATCTGATCTATTGATAGATGGATTTTGTAATAAACAGTGTCCAAACGGTTTGCCTAAAGCGAATCAAATGCATATAAGAAATACATAATACTATCTATACATGAGTAGTCACATTTTGTAGGCGTACTAAAGATTTAAAAACAAGCCATGTGCAAGGTTTATTAAATTGAAAACGATCGTGTAAATTGATTTCGCTTTGCTATTTACAGTTCTTTCAGTATGATTATTGGGAATTCGTTAATAATATTAAAACAGATCAGATTTCAATCAAATAATTTGACAATTTATAAATTAAAATTTTTTTTTAAAGTAACAATTTAATTTCACAAGAAAACATTAAATCTTTGTGTCATTTATTTAAATTGTAAACTATCTTAAATTAAGTATTTCTAATGGTAAGATTAATTTAAACATGGGATTCGAATCTTGATTGATACTATCGCAGTTCTCTATAATACAAATTTTTTTTCCATAGCCAGGGGAAGTATTTATTTCAACGATAGTTTCTCTCCGAATTTTGTTTAGCACAGGGGGCCACAGAAAAGCAAACTAACCGAAATCCATCCACAAAATACATAAAATATCAAATATCAATGCCGTTGTAGAAAGATTTCATTAAAATTTAAATATATTTAATTATAATTTTAAAATAATAAAATGATATAAAGTACATAAGTAATTAATAGTGAAAATGAAATCTCTTAGTTGTCTGTGTCACCTACGGTTGAAGATTTGAAAACCAGCCTTGAAAACCAAAGTGTCTGATATTTCTGGGGGACCCCTGCACTATGAAAAATATTTCGATTTTTCGGGTATTAATTAATAACTCAAGAACGGAATGAGATATTTTGGTCCAGTTGTTTGCATTAGGCTTCTAACATCAATAGGAAGCTGTGCCAGCAAAACAAACCCAGTTGTGCGTAATATGACTCACTTGACATGTTGCCCAACAATTATCAAGATCCTGCAAAAAGATCAAATTTCGACAAAAGTGCGCAAAAGTGCACATTGAGACAAACTGTCCTAAAATCTCAATTAATAGCTCTACGACATGCACTTGGGTGTACACTTATGGAACCTAATTGACGTTGTTTATGCATCCGCAAAGTCGAAATCTCTTTCCAAGAAATTACCTTTGAAATCATTTGCTAATTTTACAAAATGTTAATAGAACAAGTACAGATACAAAAATATTAGTACAACCAACACAAAGTACAACCCCGTATAATTGATATTCATTAAAAATTTTGAATAGAATGTTTCGCGTTTGTATATTGACAATTTGAAAATAGGCTGTAAAAACATTGCAATCTTATGCTTTTCTACAGCAACAGCTAACTTTAACAGCTGTTAGGCTTAACAGTGGTCTGTTATATAACATTTTTGGTATGGAACTTTACAGATTGAAGTTTTCTAAAGATGTTAAAAAAAAAATTCCTAATTACTTAATCATCGTCATCGTCAAAGTCACGTTTTGCGTTTCGTAATCGAGTATGTACAACGTAATATTACCTTTTTTTGTTTAGTGGTGCTGCTTATCAAGTTGATAGACAGCCAGACGGCAGCTGTGCATGTCTATGCAGGGTTCTCTTGTCCTTCTCTCTGTATATTTCCCTCTCTCTCTCTTTATCTCTCGGCTATAAGGTAATAGTATATGGAATTTGTAAGGCTTGGCCTGACGAAACGTGCGCCTCTAATTAAGAGCCCAGTATCTTTGCCAACCAAGGGTTATCAATCTTCAGGACACCTACGTATGGACTGCGAGGCTTGCTGACATGCTTCATATTATTGCTACCCCTACTACTGTACAACTGGAATCAATTAATCACGTATGCTTACGGAGTGCGCGAATTGTGCATTAAATAAAACAAAAATCTCATAAATTACACCGCGTTCCCCAAAGAACGCAATGAATCTTTATCTTTTTCTCCCTGATCGTCAAATTCGTAGTGGAAAGAATGAAGGGGGTCTTCTGCTGGCGTCACGGCGGAAATTTGTGCGAATTGAAACAGATATGTATACATATAGGTATAGAAAGAGCTGGTTCCCTCTATGCGTGAGTCCATCACATTCTAAGAGCCTTGAGGGTCTGTTGACTTTCAAGAATGAAAACACTTGGCCAGCCAACCAATCACTCCCAGTCTATCACCACCCACTGCCACACTCATCCCCCCATCATCATCTCTTGCTACTCTCCTGCCCCAGCACTTTGCTCACGTTTGTATATTATTAGTGCAAATATACAAATTTACCAAAGTGGTGGCCACGTGAGATGCAGCAAAAAAAAAGAAGTCGTTTTAAAACCGAAATTCGCACACACTCAATTTTATTTTTAGTGCAGATAAAAAATGTATAAGAAAATTATCCATAAAGTTACAGTGGAAAAAGCTTGGCAGTAGGAGACCCAGTACTTGTCCGATCATGATGCAATTTTCCGGACCGATGTGGACTATTGTAATTATAATATCATATGTATTAAAACTCAAGGCGCTCTTGGAATTCGACTTTGAAATTTGTCTTTTAATTTGCAGGGGTGAAATGTGAATGTACCCACACACTAAGTTTAGTGTCTGTATCTCTTATAGTTTTTCATATCTAGGTGTTCAAAAAAGGGACAGACGCGTCTTGACGATTAGACGGGCATACATACTTTTACATACTTTTACCTATTTAACAATCTTAATGTACCTCCACAAGGTATAAAAGACGTTATTAGATAATATGTGGCATACACGCTGCTATTGCTGCATATACCCTATTTATAAGTTAGAGTAGGGGAGAGCGAATCGTGCAACATTCAATGGCATCATAATATTTTTACGGGCCATTTGCGTTGTCTTTATGGATTTTCTACGGCCACTAACAATGTGTTCCTCTTCTAATCCCCTTCAAAATACTATTTCAACACTTCAATGGATCTTTTTGGCTACTAAGTTGCTCGTTTGTTTATAAATACGTGTAATTTGTTGCATGTTCTGTTACTAATTCTGTTGTATATGACAATTTAAACAAGCAACTTGTCGCAGCCACTTGATAAATGTGGTTACCAGTTGGCCGCTTGACTGTGACCTTGACCGTCTTTCGCCCACCACAATTGCTGCAACGAAAGCGTAGCATGCAACATCTCTGGGCTACAACATTTGGCTAATTCCATCTAATAAATGCAATGTCTGGCGGCCATTAATTATCCACGTGCCCCTGAATCCATCTGCAGCTCCACTTGACGCCACTGTGAGGCAGCCAAGCGAACTATCTGTTGACTTATTAACGGTCAAGTTGCAAAGCAATTCTTACACGAGTGTGCGGTGAGATAATAAAAACAAATAAGAAAAGCTAACGCATTCATTGGTATTTCGTTTTTGTGCTAATTGTTTTAGGCTATGCAAAAAGGGTGAATTGAAGGGAGTTTGTTCTAAAATGTCTGTCTATCCGTCGGTATCATCGCGTCGATCTCAGCAATTAACATTTAAGACCTAGAGGCACTAAATGTTGCATCCTTGATGTGTTCAGCTGATCAAGTTAGTTTCTAATTTTGGACATCTCAGGGAAGGGGGTTCCTTTGCTTAGAAAATTCTGTGACAACACAATTTCTGAACCTTTACTTTTGCAATTAACCTAAGCCTCTTGAATAACACTAAATTTTTAATTCAAAAGTTTAACAAATATGTTTTTGAAAAACACAGCCCCGAGTTAATTTTTTTAAAGCGCTAAAGAATAGATTAATTTTGCAAAATAAAAAACAAACTACAACTAAGAACCATTTTTAAAGTCGTTTTTCGGCATTTGCGGGCCAATTTTTATAAAAAATTGGTTTTGTAATTGTTTCTTAGAGATTATTGAAAGATACATTCAGTCCGAAGGGCTCGTCAGTAAAATACCCAGTGCAAGTAAAGAGTGGTTTCAAATTTTGTTATACATGCAAATAGAGATAACTTGCTCAGGTATATACATATGTACATACACATTAGAACACATGCACACACACACAATCATAAGAATAACAAGTAACTTTTTTGAGCAATTGTTTCTTGTATATCTTCCGGGTTTATTATCCGAATTTAAAATTGTACGTTGGATTAACACCACCCAAAGTGCCACTCGTGCCTCAAGTCTCCACCTTGAGGGAGAGCTTTGGATTTTTTTTCAATCGAAAATTTAAAAACGACTTGATCTAATTGCAAATATAAATGGTCTGTATACCACCTTTTCGTTCATACGGACGGACAGACGGCCATAGCTATATATATCGACTTGGCTTCCAACGCTGATCAAGAATATACACATACATATGTACATATATGAAAAGCTTTGCATTTCATTTCATTGCGCTTGGGAAACGCAAGTGTGCGAGTGAGACAAAAGCGATCGCTTTTAGGCAAACATAATTTCAAAGATAACATATGCGCGCCAAAGATTGCACACCCTTCGAACTACTATTGCCCGCTACAGATTACATATCTGCCCCAACTGTGCGAATTTATCGTAATGTAACATTTTCATAAAATTGACTTTGTGATGCAATTACGATAAGCCAGGTTAAACGTATACGCTGCCGCTGCACGCCGCCTCCGATTTTACCTAAAAAACTTAAAAAAATATAATTTTCTAATTTTAAAAATATATATTTGTTATACCATTGATTTCAATTGAAAACTAGGTATTAGTAGTTAGTTGATACATTCCTCTAAAGCCTCTTTTTAGAAATGGAATAAAAATCAATTTAGATGAAATTTTGCGAGGACATTCGTTAGAGTTGTCAAGAATTTTCCTTTCCCTAGATTTTTAAGAATATGTTTGGCAGACCTAACACGAAACATGTTTTATAAGAATCAGCTTTAGCTTATATAATTTATAATTAAATTGGGTTTTCAATTTGCTCCTATTCCTTTTATTAAACATTCTTTTTTAATTTAAACAACCAAGAAGACGCGGCGCAGACGTCGTTGACTGCGCCAGCAGCGACTCGTTGAGTTCGGTCGTTTCGTTAAGTTCGTTAAGTTGTTCGCTCAGAGAGAGGCAGACATAGCGGCGCGACTCGGCTTGTCAGTTGCTTTGCAGTCGTTCGTTGAGTCGGGCGGTGCGGTTCGCGGTCTCAACGCCCCTTTTTCTCGCTTCGCTACCGCTCGCGTTTTCCGCGCGATTTTTGTCAAGTTTGTTCGTTTTTACTTGGTTTTAAATGCCTGAAAAAGAGGTGCAAAGATACAAAATTAATAAATACCTAACTTAATAATCTTTATAATGACAACATAACATTTGTTACTAAATTTTCGTTTGATTATGAGACGACCGTGTTTCGATAACCTTATATGCCAAGTTCAAGAGCTCACAAATTCTTAGCCTTATCTCATATTTATCTGTGGTACCTACAAACAATATGCCAATTGCTGGCTGCCACATTTGTTTACATTTATCCATTTGTGGTTTTTGTTTGGTATAAACATGGGGAAATTTGTTGTATAAGCAGCCATTTAATGCTTAAATTTGGCCAAATATTTTCATTTGTAGTTGTTGCTTTTGTTGGTGTTTTCTGTTCTAAATCGTGACAAGCAGACAAGACTGGCAAGTGTCGGTCAACAGCTAGCTTCAGGCTTAAATTCCAAGATTACAAGGTATTGTCTTAAATATTTCCAGGACTATCCAAAAGACTTGTTTATAGTTATTCGTTTGCCTGGCAAGATCGATGAGAACCAGCTGTTTAACCTGCTTACCCTTTTGCTATTTAAAATAATAAATAATATTGAAATAAGCTAATTTTCTTTTATTATAGCCACATCTGTTAATGCAAAAATACAGACATACGGCTTTTCAAGACAATGGAAAATAAATAAGTTTATTTTTATACAAAAATAACACAATATTTGGCTTTGTTTTAAATTAATAAAGCAAACGAAAAACAAATTTGCAAATTAAATTCAATACTAATTACATTGCAATGTATCGAAATGATAAGAGGCTTACTTTGTGTAAAGAGCAAACACTTGTAGGTAAAGTATAAATCTTAAGGCAAAGTGCAATTATGCATCTGTATCCTTCTTTGTGACTAAAAATATACTTTCTTGAAATTTACAACACATTGTGAGCAGATTTTGCGAAAATGTCATCCCCTGCTAGCAAAGGGCGAGGAAAGTAAATGCAAAGCAAATACATAGAATAATGTGCAAGGCAAGGGCATAATAATTCGCATAGCGTAGTGCAATTTGGCATTTACATATAAACAAAGTAACAGTTGCAAATGAAAGTAATTTTTTGTATGTGTACTTGTGTGTATATGTCATTGCTAGAACAACAAAAGCAGCACAAATAGCTAATATCAATGTGTGGAGAATGATGGAAATTAGTGGGAGATCTTATCACACTCCTACTCGCTCTCAGTTTCTCTCACATCCCTCTCAATCAGCTTTCCCCCACAGTTGAATATGTTAATTATGTACCTTGGTGGAGCGATATTATCATTGCTTTGCTGCTCACTGATTCAATTAGCGGCTGCCATCCATACGCATAATTTATAAACTTATTTACTTGGTTAAGTAGGCCAGTAGTAGCAGCAAAATGCATTACTCTATGGCCCATTGTGGCTGTCGTCGTAATCGCATTAAAAGTCATTTAATCGAAAGCGAGAAGAGAGCGAGCGCACTTACACCGCGTGGGTGAGCGAACGCTTAAGCTTTGAACTGGGTAACATTCTCTATCTGCCCCACACACACACACACACACACACACATAGAAAGACTCACAGAGAGACAGACACACACCTTGCACTGCATGCTCATAATTGAGATTTGTTGCACTCCAACGTTGACTTTTATGCGCACTTTTATTGTTTATTGTTTATGGCGCAACATGTTCAATTATAGTGGAAAATTGGATTTTGCTCTCCCTGCGGGAAGGTCAGTGCAAATGAGTGTGTGTCTGCATGTGAAACCAGCAAATAGGCAAAAGCCAACAAGCCAGCAAATATCAAACAGTAAGCACTAGCCAGCAAGCTGACAGAATAGAGCTCTGTGCTCTGGAAATTGGAAGAGGGCCTCCGTTTGGGGAAACGTCACTTTATCGCCAAAAGTTTTCCAATTGCCCGCCCTTTGCGTAGAAGCGTATAAATGAAAGTGACTTTGGGGCTTATCAATTGTAATTGTTGATTGTGGCTGCTGCTGTCCCTGCATCTCCCTTCACCTAACCGAAAATGAGCTAAAAGCTGCGGGTAACAACAAAAGATGTCGCATGTCTATATCTATCTCTATGCGAGTGTATGTATGTATGTTTGTAAGTAGAGCGCTTACTGGCTTTTAATTACATTTATCTGCCAGCAAAACTTTGACAGCGACTTCTTCGCTTTCTGCTTCTACCGTGTGCGTTATGTTTTTATTCCCTGTTTTATTAAAGGTAGTAGGTGCTTTTAGGTATGATGTACTCTAGTTATAACTGACACTTTTTATGTGTTAAGCTGACAGCTTTTAATCACATCGATTTGCGTTAAGCATTTTATAACTGTTTTCTATGCGTTTAATTGTCTGCGCTACAGCATATCGTTAAGTGATATTAAAAAGTATCTGTAAAAAGCTATTAAATAATTGTACCACTTGAGCATGTCATTAAAAAGGCCTTTACGCTACAGAGTATCTTTGAGGTGTGCAACTAGATACCGTTGCATTAATGCGCGTTCTGTTGATTGGTCTATCAGCAATTATAATTTTGTGATTTTGCCGCAATTCAATTAAATAAATGCTGTGCTATTTTCAGTTGATAAACGAGCAATCGTCGCTAAGTTGATATGACAAACTAAAAACACACATATTTTCATATGTATGTATGTATGTATGTATGTCAGTCTCTTTGTCACTGGCTTTAATCTAAAATGCACACGTTTTAATGTCATAATATTTGTGTACTCTATGATAAGGTTGCGCATCCGCAGCTATGACAGAAACAACAATGACTACTTTATGGAATAAACAGAAACTGAGATTATTTACGTAGTATACCTCTGACACAGATGAGAGAGATGCAATGCTACTGTTATCTTTTGATAAACCTGAAAATAAATAGACAATTTGAAGCAACGAACCAAATTTCGTCTTGGCGAAGCTTCTTCTTAGAAATCGTTTACATTTACTTTAACCTTTATACCTTTTAGTATCAAATATATATATCTCAAAGGCGTATTGAAAATTTCTGACTTTCATTACAAAAGTAAACTTTTCGCCAATGAATTAAAATAATTATTTATTATTTTGCGTTAGTCAATTTTATTTTGATTATTATACAAATCAAAGAAAAAGTAATCCGCTTACTCATCATACCCCGTTAAGCTAAGAAAAATCTCTTTAAATTAAAGAGATTATTGTCTAAATTAGTTGTTTGACCCCAAAGACTGTCGAATCATAAACCTTTAGAAAAAAGTATTCACATAAAATAAAAAACATAACTTGATTTAATTATTATCGCAGTGCACAAAGACATTACGAATATAATTACATAGTTATGTATGTACGTGTGCAGTATTTCCATTTGTAAACCTGTTGCGTTTTCCGCATCAAAGTCGTGAGCAATTTAGCAATAGTTCCTCAATTGGCGCTTAGTTCTGTTCTGTTCCGTTTTGTTTGAATAAAGTCTATAAAAGGTCACCCAGCACTTCCCTGTATCCATTATTTACATAAATAAAAAAAAATATCAAATTCCTTGGACTTATCTGCTTAGACCATTTAATCATGGGCTATTTTTACCAATATTTCGCAATTAAAGTTATATCATTCTGTTTCACTTTCGTGGTGATTGACAATATTTTAAGATTGTTCCTTCCTGTCCCCCAATTTCGATGACATCACACAGTCCCATTCTTTGTCTGTGTGTGTGACAGTCTTTTTATTAATCTTATCAGAAAGTTACCTCTTGGCATGCACTGATGCCATTGCTTTTACCTTTACTTTATTTTATGGGAGTTTCTCTGAGTGCCTCTTATACTAAAGTGCTGGTCATTTTGCTTGGATTGGTAGCTCGCATGGCATTTGGCCATATGAGCTCATACCTGATAGCTCATTTAATCATTCACGCATTTTGGTGTGTGTGTATGTGTGTGTGTTTTTGTGTGTGTGGGAGGGTGTATTTATGACGCTGATTATTTTTATCTAATTGAAAAATAAGTAAACAGTCAATTAATTGCAATGTTTTTAGTCATTCCACAAGAAACTTAGCATTTATTTTTGCGTATGTAAATAAATATTCAATGGTAAACAAAATAGCATTTAAATCTATCGTAAATTTGTGAGCAGATGAATAAAGGTTATGTTAACACTTTAATCAAAACGTCAATAAGCAAATAATCCACAACACAGACGTGCTAAATAAGAGGTGTTTAACTTATTCTACAGTTTCTTCATAATACGAATCGAGGCGCCCAACTGCTTAAGAGGCCGTACCGAAGACCAAAACAAAGTCAAAATTTGATGAGTCAAACAGAATAAAACAGAAAAAATAACCGAAACAGTTACAGAAACACAGAGAGACCGATTAAAACTTAAATTTAATAAGGGAGGTGAAAATAAAGCAAGTTAATTTAAAATTGAAATAAAATAAAAAATAATAAGCAATCATAGCCAAAATCATAATAAAAAACATTAAGCAACCAGAACTGAGACCAAGTTCTCTGTGCAGTACGAGTACGAAGTGCAGTTAACTTTAAAGTTGCCGTAAAGAATCGTAAAGTCAACATACAATGGTGAAAATGCTCGACCTGGACCGTCACGCTGAATGCCCCCTGTGGGCGGCATTAGCTTCCGATGTGCCCTGGACGGGTATGCACTATGCCTGCCTCAATGTCCTCAACATTTACTGCAAAGTGTTTGATAGAAAAGAAATTTACGATCTCATTGTAAGGTAAGTGACATTGGCACAATAGCCGATCTAGCGGGGTTTACTTTTTTCCATGTAATTCAAAACTCTTCAGAAATCTTGAAAAAGCTTACACAAAATCTTTTCTTTTGCCAGTAGCCGTCTGGACGTTTCAGTAGTACTGGTCGTATCCTCACAGAGAGTAGCCTTCCTAAATCCTCTTTTCAAAAACTGTGTCAGTTTTTTTCCTTTGCTCTATTGTCTCTGGTCTCTAAAGTCTTCTCATATCCTTCACAAGCTGCGGTTTGACTTCAGGACTATCAAGATTTGATAAAGGCTTTACAGAGAAAATTCGTTACGGTCTGAGTAGATTTTCTGTAGAGATCCGAAAAGGAACACTCTGTGGACAGTTTCGGTTTGTCGCAAAGGTCACTAACCTCTGCCAATTGCGGAACCCCCTACGTTTCAACGTCAATACATATATAAGAGCATGTACATTAGTATATAGATATAACTTTGAGTTTTGTCCTTTTCAGTTTTTGATCGAACAATAATCTCGGAAGTTATTTAAATTAACAAAGTAGGAGTATTGTTGTAGTATGTGTATGTATACTTTTGTCGTTATTACTGTTGAAAAATAATTAAAAAGCGAAAAACAGATTTTATTAAACTACATGTTTTTTTTTAAATAAAGGTAAGTTCATTGTTAAGATATTATTCCAGGAAAATATCATTCTCAAGATAACTTTATGTTTTTAAGAAGTTATATAAACTCCGCTGGACCAGCCGTTTCGGCCACTGTGCGTAGCACGGCATTAAATGAATAAAAGCTGCCGCTAGATGGCTCCCACTAACAAGCTTTTTCTGGCGATATCAACCATCAGCGGAAGCTTTTTGTATCAATGTACTCTAAACGGTTGATTTGATTCGAATCACAAAAATTATTATTTAGTTTTTGTATTTATTGGTTTTAAAGAGTAAGATGAGGAGAATTATATTATTATTAAGGTAGCGAAAGCACGACAAAGCGCTGCCTTAGAGTCTAGTGCGTTCAAATTTCTGTTAATGTGGAAGAGCTTAATGTAGTTAGCATCCACATTGTTATTAATGGCTGATCAGTTTTGCGAGATCTCTACAGTTAGCATGTAGACATAAGGAAAATTCGCTTATGTTCCATTATTCTTTATGCTTTAAGGAAGACTTGTCAGTCCTGCAAGTGTCCGCGGGAGGCCCATGCCATTTACCAACAACAGACGACCAATGTGCATGAGAGATTGGGCTTTAAGTTGGTCTCGCCAGCGGATTCAGGAGTGGAGCCACGGGATTTGGGGTTCACGTGGGTGCCGCCGGGTGTGCGGGTTTCCTCTAGGGTTAATCGATACTTCGAGCAGCTGCCCGAAGATAAGGTGCCGCGACTGGGCAGCGAAGGGGCGCGAGTGCGAGAGCAGCAGATCTCTTATCAACTGCCCAAACAGGATCTCTCACTGGAGCACTGCAAGCATTTGGAGGTGCAGCACGTGGCCTCCTTCGAGGACTTTGTGACGGCGCGAAATGAAATTGCGTTGGACATAGGTGAGTGGTCATGAAGATAATATAATTTCTTGATTGATGCATTAATCATTTTAATCCCGTTGATGTAGCCTACGTCAAGGATGCACCCTATGACGAGCACTGTGCGCACTGTGATAATGAGATTGGTGCGGGTGAGTTGATTGTGGCCGCACCCAAATTCGTCGAGAGTGTCATGTGGCATCCAAAATGTTTCATGTGCAGCACATGCAACGAGCTGCTCGTAGACCTCACCTACTGCGTTCACGATGACAAAGTTTACTGCGAACGTCATTATGCGGAAATGCTGAAGCCCCGTTGCACGGGCTGTGATGAGGTGAGTGACTTTTCATCAACAAATTGACTTGCCCCATTGTAAACTCTGTCCCTTAGCAAAGCCACATATGTACATGCTGTGCTAATGACTCGCGGGCTTTTAATTTTTTCTGGTTTTTAATTGAACCGCAACTCTTGAAGCTCGATTTTCCTGTAATTTTTTCAGTTTTCTTTTATTGTTTGTCGCACGCAGTTACCTTTAATGGCTGGGGTGTGTTAAGCCATTGTCATTGAACTTCATATGTTATGCCATCAAAAATGTGCTTCCCTTGCCCACAGTGCCCATTGGTCAATAGTAGGGCTGAAATGCGACAATGCCAACTGACAGTCCGTTTGAGACATTGCTTCTTGACGCGTTGACTTCGTCTGTAGCTTACAAGATTTTCTCGCTAAGTGAGTAGGAATCTCAAAAAGGAAAAGTCATAAGGTTTGTCTTTGAAATGTTGTGGTATCAATTAATTGAAATAACTTTTAAAATCCAAAACTATTCTTGCATAATGTTATTTCCATGTAGTTAACAAAGCAAATGTTATTACAAGTAATATTTGATTAAATTCTATTGTTATTTATTGAAACTAACTAAATCAGTTAATGCCAAATGAGCATACAATTGACTTCTACAAAGACATTTTCCTGCTTTTAAAAATTAAAAAATAGTATTATTTTCAATTGTCCGAAACTCTTTTAAATTACCTATTTTTTATGCTAGCCATAATTTTTTTCATTGAAAATGGGCTATGGTCAGTCGGTCACGCACCTTCTTATGTGCTTTCAAGCATTTATTCTTATTATTTTTTGCTTCTTCTGCCATCGCACACTTTCGCTTTCAGCACAAACAAATAGAAAATACAAATTACAAGCAAACAGACAGGCGGCGACCCATTTATTTTTGGCACATTTTTTAGATATTTATTCGAAAAGGAAACACAAAAAGATATAAAAATAGTATTTCTTCTTTTCTATTTTGTACTTTTTGTATTTTTATACATATTGTTAAATTGCTCGAAAGCAAAAATGCGAGAACGCATCGAGCTGAAAGCTGTTTATTATGTGGCATCAACTATTCGCAATTAAAAAGATTATATTGTTCATTGTTGCCACAATTTATGGCAGCAACAACATCTGCATGTCGGCCACAACGATGTGACATTGGCAATGCAACAAATTATGAAGGCCACGCACAAAGAAGAATACTATTAAAAAACATAAATAGCAAAAGCGAAAAGCAAAGTGAAATAAATGCGAATATTAAGAGAAAAAAACGCTATATATTTACAAAAAAAGAAAGAAAATAAAATCAAAAAATTATTCGTATTCTCGTAATACTCATACGGACTCAGTGTGTTATTCTGTTAAACATTCATTCGCAATTTATATGGCGCGCTGATTAGAAACGTTCTTTCGTTCGCCAATTTCAATTTGCCAATCTGATGCCAAAATAGTTGTATACCTCGTGCTACAATCCTCTACCCTGCAAATCGACTGTCTCTCTTTATTTTCCTTGTCGCCAATTAGCGCCTCTGCTCTGCCGTGTGAATCACTTGAGTGCCGAGCCCTTAGTTAGTCGCATTAATCAGTTGCAAGACGATCGATTAACTGGCAACAACTGTGCCTCTGCCGCGTGCAACTGTCTCGGCTCTCCGGGTGTCAGCCCACAGAAGGTGCCGCGAACTAAACAGTGCAAATTATCACAAGAATATTAAAAATTTAGTTGATAAATTTCGGAATTTTTTGTGGATTTTCCTCAATGCAAGAAACTCTCATCAATATTCACACGATTTTCGAGCAAGCGAAAATTTTAATTGAATTACCTAATCACTTGCCCTGAGTGCACCGAGAGTGAGTGTTTTTGAGTGTTTGAGTGTGTGAGTGCGTGGTTAATTTTATAAAATACATAGGCAGTGCCTATTCCCACATCTCACATCACACATTGCATTTGTGGCTGGCAAACTGTGTGCCTGGGAGACATTTCTCGATTGGAGGAGAATTACGCAAGCGAGAACGAGAGAAGAAGCATGTCGGCTGACGAGGTGTTGGCCGGCGTCGGGGAGCTCCTCTTCTCCCTTCTCATTGGCTACTTGGGTGCCCTGGAATTCGCTTTTGTGGCACGTCATCTTTATCACTGGACATGCCGACATCCCGAAACCCAAGAAGCAGTTGATGCCGCTGCCGATGCTGAGGAATTGCCACGATTACGTGATCGTCTCGATAGGGAACTGGCTGAGGCAGCGGCACGTGAGGCAATTGTTGGTGGCAATGTCATGCGGGATGGAGTCCTTTACAGCAACGGTTTTCGCTTGGAATCGCCTGATGATAAAAGAAAGGCATTAGCAGCCGAATTAGAGCGACAGCGGCAGATTGAAGAGGAGACACGAAAAATGCTCGCGGAGGCCGAAACTAAACTGGCCGAGGAGAGGAAAAAGGCCGAGCGAGAGAGATTGGCAGCTGAGGCTGCCGAAAGCGAACGACAACTTTTGGAGGCAGAAAAACAACGCGAAGCAGCGCAGCGAGAAATTGTGGAAAACGAAAGAAAACTCATCGAAGCAGAGAGAAAACGCGAAGAGCAGGAAAAGCAACAGCAACTGGAAGAAGAGAGAAAACGAGAATATTTAGAAAGTGAAAGAAAACTGCTTGAGGCCGAAAAGCAACGCGAACGCGAGGAAAATGAAAGAATACTGCAAGAGGCAGAGCAACAACGCGAACTAGAAGAAAATGAAAGAAAATTGCGGGAATCAGAAGAAAAACCACTCGATGTGCAACGCCAAATGGAACTTTCAGAGGTGGAGGCAGAAAAGCGACTGCTGGAAGTGGAGGATGAGCAGGCGAGGCGAGATGCGGAGATTGTAGAGAGATTGTTGGCCGCAGAGAGAGAACGCAAGTTGAGTGCAACAGAGAGTGATCTTGAAGAAGAGGCTATCATCCTGGAACAATCACGTCAACTGGCAGCGAGCAAATCGAATCTCGAGCGAAAACAAAAGTCAATTGAGGAAAATGCACGACTCTTTATGGAGGCGGAGGAGGAAATGGTGATGCTGCAACAACGTATGTTGCAGGCGGCACATATGGAAGAGGAGTCGTTATACGCAGGGGCGTTACCTGTTGTGGAGGAGCCTTGTATAAAAAAGATTCTGCCACCTCGTTTCGAGAAACCAGAGTTGCATCAGGAAATCGAAGAGCCCCTCGTTGTGCAGCGTGTTAAAACTCAGCTTGGACAAGGCAGCGGGAGTGAGGATCCCTATACCGTTAAATCAAAGACCCTTGTGTTTCCTGGAGTATCAGATGAGGGCTCATCTGTGGATCCCTTTTCCAGTCAGCAATCCTCGTTTAGCACACAACTATCTGAGGATCGTTCGCATCTGTTAACGGAAGAGGAGCGTCAGGAGCCTGAGGGAGAGGATAATGCGCCGGATGTCCAGTACACCGAGGATTATTTGCGATCTCTCGATGGCATCAAGAGTCGCCCACTGGTCAGGGAGGATGGATCGGGTCGAAGACGTGCCTTCAAGAAGCGGCGCTCGAGTGGAAGTTCCAATTCATCGCGGGACTCACGAGCCTCACGCGATGATGAGCTCAAAATGTTCACTTCTCTGGAGGAAGAAGAGCTGCGACATGGCGAGAAGGCGGACTACAACCCCATCAAGTATACGACAGAGCCAACGTTGCGGGTTAAGTCTCATCATAGACGTCACAAACGAAGCCCTGCTAAGGATGCGAAGCCACCAACAGATGCATCCGTTTCACTGGAAATGCTCGGCGAGGAAAGCACAAATCCCTGGGGCGAAGTTATGCCAGAACACTACAAGGACACGGAGTTTTGGAAGCGGGAGAAGGCCTTGTCCATTAATGAGGAGGAACTTGATCTGGAGAGGAGAGCCTCTGGCGAAGAGGTCGTCGAGCTGGAAAAGAACAAACCGAAAGCATCCTCGTTTGAGGAGGCGACTAACGAACAAAATGAACTGGCGGCCACAACGTTACTTAAGCAGCTTTCCAAGGAGCAACTGGTGAGTGATTTGAGCAAGAAATGATTATGTGATAGAGAGCATACAATAATTATTTAATACACCAGGACAAGGACAGCATAGAAAGTTCCAAGACAACAGAGTCAAGTAGCAGCGATATTAAGTCCAATGTAAGTTCCAAGTTAACGCCAAGTGGCAGCTTGTTGGCTCACTAAAAACCTATAGGTCTTTAATTGCTTGCTTTAACCGCTTTCCATTTGCCTTTCATATGCCTTCGATCTACCTGCTTCCGTTTCTGCTTTCGCTTCTGCTTCTGCTTCCTCCTTTGCTTTTGAAGCTGCAAACCTCTTCCACAACGGAGGAGCAGCCGCGACTTGGTTCCCCTGGTCTTCGACGCAGTCCACGCATCGATGAAATAGATCATTACGAGGAACGCTGGCGTCAATCGGAAGAGGCAAGTCACTCGACCAGTGAGCCGCCCAGCATTTCCGTACAGCAACCGGATACGGCTCCATGGCGCGATCAGTATGGACTTCTTATGGAGGGAATTAGTGACTTTTATGATTTTACTGCATCTGTCAACCCCTCGAGATCACGTCCAACATCGCGTAATCCGTCACCACAGCCCAGGAACGTCGCCAATTGCATGGATGTGGATAAGGAGCCCACACTAGAGGTTTACGATGATACATATGATGGTTTATTGACTGGTGAATTGAACTGTGAACTCGTGCTGCAAATGCTGGAAACATCTTTAAACGAAAATGAGATTCAGGTGGAGCAGCTGAAACTTCAAAATGTTGCAGATGATTTGAAGAATAACAACGGCCTCAATCAAATAGTTCCCATGGTGTTTGAGACTCCGGAGGAACGTCGTCGGTCTCGTTCACGGTCTCGATCGCAACCTCGTACTCTAACTGAACTGGAGCAGAGCATTCAGATGAAGGATGTACTGTTGGAAGGAAAGTCAATTGATCAAAGCAGTCCAATGGAATTGGAAACTAAAGAGATAACTGAAGGACACGTCAACTCTGCTTCGGAAATCTATATCCCTCAGTCTGTAATCGAGATAAATGCAATGATTGATGACAAAATGGAGTTTCCCCAACCGATTCCCTCCCGAGAGGAGATACGTTTCTTTATGGAAGCCTTGCAGGCCGAACGTAATTCTCGTTCCGGATCTCGTTCCCGATCGCGTTCTCCGCTGCCCACCTCAGATAATATAGCTCGCAGTCTGGAAACACGTCGTCAGAGGCGCATCCAGCAGAACGAAAAATTCTTTGAGAAGCTGCAAGATGAGGAGAAGCAAAGAAGCAATTCAACTTCTCCTTTATCAATTGCTGAACCAATAATAGCTCCGAGCTCTCTTCTCTTACCCACCATATCAATTGAAATCTCTGAGGAACCAACACAACACTTAGAAGAGGAAAGAGAACCCGAAGATACTCCCGAATCCATGGCCAGGTTATTTGAGCAGCTTCGTTTGAACCGTTGTCGTTCCCATTCACGTTCCCGTTCGAGATCCCCCCTTCCCAGTGCCGCCAATCTGGAACACAGTTTGCAGAAGCGTCGAGAGAAGTTGATTGCCCAAAATGATGCCTTCTTCGAGCAGCTAGGGGAACGTGCCAGGACACCAGAACCAGAGGTTCGTCTAATTGTGGACCACGTCTATGAGTACGTCGAGTCCAACGAGATGGATATCGATAGCCGTGATATGCGTTCACTTTCTCCTTCCCGTTCTCGTTCCCGTTCCAAGTCAAGTGGAAGGGTTTCCAGCTCTGAGGATGAAGATTCACATCAGTTTCATATTATGCTTAACCTTGAGGGATCTGAGAGAAAAACTCTGTGCAAGAACAGCGAGGAATTGGAGGCTGTCTTGGCCAACAATGCCATGCAACGTGAAATCGATTTGGAGGCACTTCAAAAGCTTAACAATGCAAGTGAGGAAATTGAGCTCCGATTGATGACACCCCCAAAAACGGACTATGAACGCACTTGTTCCGAAGCGGCACGAGATTTGAAGGATGAGTTAGTGGTAAGAGGGTTCAAACGCTCCACTTACGTTGGAGAATCCGTGAACATGAGCAGTCAGCTTGAGCAGCAGCATCAGGAGTACGCTTTGCTCCAGCGATCGCGTAGTATTTCTCCTGGCTTGGATATGGATGTAGCCAGGGAACAGGCTGCAGCGCGGCGTGAACTCCAAGCTGCCATTTTAAACTCCCTGGTTACGGCGAGTGGATCAAATGAAACAGACTCTGAGAAAAGTCTCGGTGCCAAGCCAAAGACGAGTGAATATGAACGCACCTTCTCAGAGGAAGTCAAGGATACGCAACGCATAAAGGAGGAGGCCCTTTCTAGTGGCTTTAAGCGGTCTACCTACGTGGGAGAGTCCTTGGAAATGGGCATAACATCACAACTGGATGATCTTAGACATCGCGCATCCGAGTTCCAACGTTCTCGCAGCCAAAGTCGCTCGCCTATTCGAGATCAAGATGGTGTACGTGCTCTAAAAAATATTGAGGCTGAGGCGACCAAGCGAGAGCTTCAGGATCAGCTCCTGGATCAATTTGAAGCCTCCAGCGTAAACTTTCAGAGTTTCTCACGCTACCTCAATGCGGATTTTTTAGAGAGTGAGAGACGAGCCTCGGACTCGGCAATAATTCAACTTGATCCCCATGCGGATATGGAGCCAGAGGAATATCATCATTTTCGACGGTACTCTCTGGCTCAGGAGCAACCAGTAGAGGAGTACCCCAGTGACGAGAGCGTGTACATATCTCAAATCGAAGTTCGCACGTTGATGGGCAAAAGAACTTGGCTAAAAGAAGATTTCTACACGCAAGACCTAGCCAGCTTGGAGTTAAGCCTGGGTGAAGAAAGTGAAGGAAACTCGGAGAAGAAAATAGAGTATATTTCGGAGGGATCCTGGGCACGTGCTGTGTTGGCAGCTGAGGCAGAGGCTG
The DNA here is from genome assembly GCA_035044365.1 of Drosophila neotestacea. Classification (NCBI taxonomy): domain Eukaryota; kingdom Metazoa; phylum Arthropoda; class Insecta; order Diptera; family Drosophilidae; genus Drosophila; species Drosophila neotestacea. The sequence continues at coordinate 1,611,083 of JAWNMD010000157.1, read as the reverse complement.
CTGAGTTTGACGAAACAAGTGCTATTTACAATTACGATATACTCGGTGAATACCCTGTAATTGATGATGGCAGTAGCAATGATAGCGACGATGAACGACAGACAGTTGTTGAAATTGATGACGATGATGAATACGAGTTTGAGTTGGATGAGGGCATCTCGGATAATAATGAACGCACTCAGCCGACAGATGAATCCCATCACGACACTTCCGAGTGCGAGGAAGCCGAGAGAAATGCAGATCGTTATGCGAATCGTGATGTCAATGATTGGGAGGAAGTAGAAAATGTCGATGAGCTAAGAGACTATGGCATGGAGGATGGCGCTGTGGGAGGAACGTACTCCGATCCTGACTCCCTTATCGAACAAATCTACAATGACGCTGTAAAAAATCGCAAGCAATCTGGAATTCTACGTGAGTACGAGTCGATGATAAGGGAACAGTTGAATGCCGAGAATGCTGATCAGAGTGAATCGGATAAGGATAAATCAAGTTCGGACAGTGAACGCTATGCATTGTGGGCAAAGACGAGAGAACTAGACAGATCCGAGGAAAGCAATAAACATAGGGACATTGATGTTTCCATTGGTTTGCTTGAAAGTGAGCGAAGAGATTCAGATATGCGTTACCTGGGAGATGCTCAGGTGGCAGCTCGGCAATCAACTCGACTAAGGACGCGCTACGGATACAGTCCGAAGTTACAGGTCGGAGTCGTAGAAGATGACTTTGAGGTGGATCTGAGTTACAAGCCCAAGAGGGAGTATAACTGGCGGAAGAACTTCAAGTTGGATGAAAATGAAACTGGGGCAGACACAGGCTATGCAGAGGATAATCTCCATTTAAGTGAGACTGACCTAAAGGAAGATCAACATCAAGATCAGGGTCAGGAACAGTCTATAATGTTGGTAGATCAAGAGCAAGATCAAGCTGAAGAGTCTCTGAATCTGCGTCGCTTTAGTTTTGGCGGCGAGAGTATAACGCTCTTTAGTCGCAGTCCTGATCGGGAGAAATTGCCCGATGTGCCTGAAGAAGGTCTGCCGGAGTTAGAAAACGTAGAGCCCAACAATCAGCGACTGGAGACCGAGGCAGCACCCTATGAGGAACCAATCAATGAGAAGCCCAAAAAGAAAAAGAGCAAGAAGAAGTCTCGCAAAGGATCGAAAACCGAGGAGGAGTTGCGCGATGATAACGACTCGGATAATCAGCAATATAACAGTCGGAGTTCTGGAAGTGGAATCCCAGATGGGGAATCTCTCACAGAAACACCCAAATACAAGGTGCGATCGCGACGCAGCTCCAAGAGCAGCTCAAACAACGAGGAGATCAATGGAGCTTTATTTTCGCCTCGAAGCAGCATTGGTTTTGTTGCAGCAGCCTTGGAAGGAATTGCTGAACTCGAGACGCCTGAAGAAACATCTTTGAAAAAGAAAACTAAGAAACGCAAGAAGTCATCTAAGGAAATGAAGGAACCCAAGGAGCAGACACAGCTAGATGAGCAAGATATCGATCAGGCTTTAGTGGCAGCACTCTCGGAGATTGCCCCCATTTCCATGTCCGCATCAACGAATTTAACGCCAGCCTCAACCCAACAGCATCTTTTATCCAGCATAAGTATCGGGGGTAGTCTATGCCTTACTCCAGCATCATCCTTCGAGGAGCCACTTAATCCATCCATAGCCAATACCCATGTGACAACTGTGACTCCAGCTCGTTCCGTTGTGGATACATTTGACATACTTAAAGATGCTAACTTCTATCCGCTTTTTAAATTGCATGACATTATTCTGCATACATATGTATGTATGTATGTATATGATTACATGACTAAACTCTCTATCTGTTTCTTATAGACATCTTCATAAGTCCAAAAGTCACACCCAATTAGCGTGCACGCTGTACAAAAACAAATTCTATCAATACCCAAGCACATCGAATTGCACTGAGGAAACCCATGAATATCCATGAATGTACTTAGGATCACATTGTATTATACTAACGAACAGCCAAAAAAAAAAAAAATAAACAACACGAACGATATATCGAATGAGAGATGGAATATTGTTACATATTATTATTATATTATATGATTTAATTGTTAGTTTATTTATTTATCGATTCCTTTATTACTGCTGAGAATAAATACAATATGAACATGATAAGAAACATTTGTTGTAATCATTTCATTCACAAAATTCATCTGACGCAATCTTTTGCGCCTTGACTCATTTAAAAATAATTTTGCCCACCCAAATTTCGCCAAATGTTCTATTTGAATCTTTTGCTGCGTCTTCTTTGGACTCTGTCGGTTTCTTGGGGCAGTGCGAGGATCGTGAAAAGTGCTCTAGCATTGAGATCATTTCGTTGTTGTTGCCATGTCATCTTCATCATCCGAAAATCCCAAATACACTGACATTCAGCTCGAGACAATTGGCCATATACCATATACTATGGCATATTGGACTGGCCCATTTTGCATTTTAGGCTCATTTTAGTCGCATGATGTCATTGTTTTGCGCTGAGCATAGTCGTCACAAGAGGACATAAGTCATTTGATAGGATTATCTTAAAATGTATACTTCCATCATTCTATAGTATTTAAGACTTAATTGAATTGAATACTTGGTAATATCAACGTGTTACTAGAATCTTGTCCCGCATCAACCTGACCTTTCAATTTTTACAAATGCACAAACAAAGTGAATTTACATTATATTCTTAGAAAAGAATATTAGGTGGAGGCAAAAGCATAAGAATAATACTAATAATACAAAAGTAGTACACTTACAGTACAATTACACTATGCAACAGCAAAAACTCCCTCTGGCCAAAAATCGGCTTTAAATAATTTTCCTGGGTGCAGTTTTTTTTAAATTTTTTTTTCAAAGTTTAGTGGTTTTATTCTAGCCATTTTATTTTATTTTTTTTTTGTATTTTTACATATTACATCATGTTTCGAGAACAGCGTAACCAAGCTTACAAAGCTTTACAGATTCCAAAATATATTGATCGAACCTACTAATCATGAAATTTTGTTTTTAATTTAAATCAATAGTTTAAAATATTTTTTTTAAATTAAGAAAATGATAATAGTTTCTGTTGTTTTCTTTTTACGATTTTTTGACTTGACAATTTAATCGGATTATTAAATAAAATGTTGTTACGAAAAAAAGCCGAAGTCCGGCGACTAAAAGTATGCAACGAAAATTCAATCCTTATTTTGTTGTAACTGAAATTCTACAAATTTTGTTTGTTTTTTTATTTGAAAAGTATCTCACTTTTCTGCTTTCCTTAGATAACACATTTTCTGTCCTTATGGGTGAATTAATGCTGTCAGCTTTTGAGTGTCAAATCCTTTGTCAAATTAAGTAGAGTCGTCAACTGGGGCTACAAAGAGAAAACGACCACCAAGTAAGAAATAATTTTTTGACTCCTGTCAAATGGTCAGAGATTGAAAAATCTTAGCATTTCAGTATATTTAAAATATTAATGACAACAGAAACAAGAAAGTATGTCACTCGAGTGATTTGTTTACGTAGATCACTTTGTGGCCACTTTGGTGTGAAGTCTTTCAAATCTGTTTGTTCTTTTATTTATTATAATACTTTTAATTGTTTTGGGTGTTTCACAAAGAGCACAGGGTCTTATTTTATAAAAATGTTGCGTAATGTGAGCTAGATGGATGTGTAGTTTATGTACTTAGTATCTCTGCGTATGGGGTGCAAAGCAAAATATGCAAAATTCGCTGCCAAAAAGTCTTATTCAATAGTTTGTCTTTGACATGAATTCATTTTTCCTGGGAGCAAACATTTGGCGCACTTAAAAGCTGACAGATATTTTCATTTCATATTTTTCTATACCTGCACCAGAATACGTTTAAGAGGAAATATGACACGTGTGAACAGAAGCACTCATTGATGAATTTTGAATATAACTAATGAAATAGTGTGAAGCCTTATAAGAAGTGCTTGTCCCTGTGAATCATTGTTTCTTTACAGGTACGGGTATTAAATAGTTGTTCCAGTCTCCACGTCTTGTAGCCATTTGTACTTACTCGCATTATTTATCTACGGCAAAACACATATAATTCTAATTTATATATGTTTTTAGCTGGCCAAATTATTTGAAATTCACATGAAACTGCTGCCAAATGAAATTTCAAATTTTCGAAATATTCTTTTGGCTGTGCCACTAAAATGAAACACCTTTTCATTTAAATGTTGTTATTGCTTATTTTCTCATCATTTCTCCATGTTGAAATTTTTCCCATACTTGTTTTTTATTGACGTGATTGCTGTTCTTACGGCTTTCCGCCTGCCCGACGCCTGGCCAAAAGAATTAATGATGTTTTGTGCCGGGTGCAAGATATGGTTAAATGTCATTTAATGGCCATTGTACTATTTATAATATTATATGAGAAGCTCTGACACAATCCAATCAAACTCAAACTTGAATTCCTCATGTATTTAGATCACCTACTGATCGATTTTCTGACGCAGTTTCCAATAGTCCCCACCCTCGCCTCCTTTTGTCACTCGAGTTGAATGTATTTTAAGCATTTTACAAATTAAACGTTAGACATTGAATTTCCATTCTTCTATCGAGAGAAATTATAAAAATATTTTTGAAAATATATATACATTTATGACCCAATTAAAGCCAGCGTGCAAAATGATAAATGCCGACTATGCTGAACGCAATTCTCGTGCGAAGCGCATACACACGACATCACGCAAACTTGTATCAAAGATTTGCGAACTGCATTTTTATTTATAGACAAACTCAAGATTGCATTACACTCTGCTCCATTGCACTTGCTCTTTGTGTGGATGTTGTTGTTGGTGTTGAGGCGTCTGCTGCATTTATAGCATTATAATATATAGATACACTTATTATAAACAATTGTTTATGTGAGTGTACTAGTATTAACCACATGAACTCACCTCACAATTTTAAAACGTTATAGAATTTTACATATTTACAACTAATTCATAACGAAAACTATCTATAATTATGTACATCACGAAATAAAGTACATGTTGTACAGATACCAGTAGTGGTTAAATATCTTACAAATTATGGGCAAAATTATCTTTCGAAATATCAAATAAAAGTGGATTCAGATAATGGTTAAATGAAAATGGAGTTTAATATTGAAGGTATGTCGTGTTTTTATTATATTGCATGACAAGATTGATAGATCTGAAAGTATGACACTTTTCTAGTACAGATATTTAAATTAATCGGCTCAAAGTCAATTCATCCCGCAAAAAATTGAGTGAAATAAAACTAGAACAGGAAAACGAAATTCACTTCCGAAAAATCATGCCGAAAGTGAAAACCAGAACAGGTACACAAGACAAATTAGTTAGCTTGACAAGACTAATCATTGGCAAAAATTGCAGACAAGGGCTGTTCTGCTTTTCTTTTTTTTTTTGTAAAAGACAATCTTCTTGCCAATTTTACAGGATGCTTGGTTCGGTGCAATTCAAGAAAATTCAAATGTAATAACTATTTATTTGTTGTTTTTGACCTTGTATGTATCTCAAAATTCGTTGCTATTGATATGTCAACATTATATTTGTTTTAACGAGTTTGTAAATCCAAATGTATTTATTTAATATGTTTGTTTTGATGGGCAGTGCTATTTATTTGCCTTGGACATTTGCTCTTTGATTCAGCTGACAAAACTTGTCACACAGATATAGATATTTATACCTACAGATCTATGTACCATACATACATTTTGAGCAGAAGCAGATACGCCCTTACGAGAGGTACTTTTAAATATTTAATTCTAATTCTGGTTTGTTTCAATTATCAATCAAGTTTTCCTGCAATTTGTTTATAGAATATCTTGAAAGTATCTAAACTAAAGGCATACAAAGATCACCTTCCAGACCGTTTTGCTGCAGCTGTTTGTAATTTTCTATTACGATTTCCATTGGAATTTTGATGTTTTGTCTCTGTGCCAAAATTTGTTGTAATAATTTATTGTTGTTGCGAAAATTAAGAGAAAAAAATGTAAAAAGAAAACCATATTAATAATGCGAGTATTCGCTGCCCACGCTGCTGTCCCTAGAAGATCAATTAAAAATCTATATAGATTTACGTTGCATGTGGCAGAGACGAGCGCACGATCTGTTGTTGTTGTTGTTGTTGTTCTTCTTACTGTTATTTCTATTGCTGCTGCAGACCAGACGGGAGCAGACCAGACAAATCTAAAGGAATTTATGCTCCGAGTGTGGGAGCGCCATTAAATGAACAAAAGTATGACTGTGTCTGTAAGTGTGTGTGTGTGTGTTTTTTTGGAGAGGTGTGCGTGTGCTTATAGCTGAGACTTGTGTGTCGTGTGCATAAGCGCCAGAGACAACAACAAAGGAAACATCATTTTTCCGAAAATGATTATTTCAATACGAGTAATTTCGCATGTGTATGTAAATGACGTGGGACAGCGCCCCCTAATCAGCAGCTGCAGGTGTGTGTCTAACAAACATAAAATAACAGACTCTCTAATATCTTTTGGCACCTGAAATATTGAAATATTTATACAATTTTGTATACATTTTTAAAAGGCAAATTTAAAAACTTGACGTTGCATTAAAGATCCAATAATGCCGTTAATGATTAGCCCAGTTGGCCGTTGTCTACGCTAATTTGTCTTATGCAGATACAGAGGCATCAATAGTCTCCCTATCTCTCACTCTCTGCCTGCATGTCTGAGAGCGATTTGATTCTCTCTCTCTCTCTCTCTCTCTCTCTGTTGCGCTCAGCTAGACGACTTTGCACTCGCATGCTCTCAAAACCACTCCCCGAGATTTTATTTTTACACTTGACTCTGGGGTCGAAATTAGATACACGCATCGAAAGCGAGCAGCGAGATTTTTCAAAACGTTTTCAAATACTTTGTGAAACATACGCGTCAGTTGGCATCTCGACTCGGGAAAGTCCAAAACGTAACGCGAAAATTTGGTTGATTTCACAGTCAAATTTGTTTCGTCGCTAGTTTTTCTGTATTCACAGCACACGGTCGGGTACATAACAATTTTAGAAAGTTCAGTCGGTCATTAGAGTGCAAAGTTTTCCGAATAAAGAAAGATGGCGGACGTGGAAATTATGCAAACGGTGACGGAAACCAAAAAAACGAAGAAAGTCAAAAAAACGTCGAAGCGCCGCGAATCGGAAGTGCAAATCAGCGAGGTGGATGCCTCCATTGAGGAAAGGGGGTAGGTGAACGTGTTACGTGTTCCGTGTAGATCAGTTTTGTGAATCAGTTCGCAAGGGGCCCAAAAATTAGAGTCAATATGGAACTTGTTCTATTTTTTTAGCCCTTTGTAAAATAGCTCGTTAAATGACTTTCTGGTATTGTCTGGTATTTTGGATGGCAGGGTATCTCCTTAGCTCGTCTATGTATTGTATACTCGTTACTCTAGTCTCAATCTCATCATACTTATAAACAAAATTTCAATTCGAAACTTAAAATGTATTTCAACTCTCATGCACAATCGATAAATACTCAAATTTGTTCACCCGATAATATAATCGATCACAAGCAAACTATCCAAAGTACTCGCATATCTCGAACTTTTACAAAACGACACGTTTACTACCTTCTTTCCTCGGCAAAACTGTTAACTAAAGGTACCCATATAAAGTTGTCGTTGTCTATAAATGTCTAATGTATGTCTACACACCCCAGAACACATTCTACAAGTACATATAAAAACCAACAGTAATCCAAAACAAACAGATCACTTTACTCAAAATTGAAAACTGTATCCGAAATGTGAAAACTTAAAACTGTACAAGAAAAGTGTATACATACATACATATACATACATATACCACAAAAATACGAACACACTACTATACCAAATGAATACTATGAATGTTTTTCCTTCAGTAATATAAAATATATTATTGAAATATACATAATTTTTACACTGTCCCACACGCGAGTTCAATGCAAACACTTGATTGGATTTTTATCCATCCTCTATAAATATAATTATTTATTTTTTCTTTGTTTGTTTCCAGTTAATTTTCAGTGGCGAGTACACAAAGGCCATGGACAAGGATTGGCATTCGGGCCATTTCTGTTGCTGGCAGTGCGATGAGAGTCTTACTGGACAGCGTTACGTCATCCGCGATGATCATCCCTATTGCATCAAGTGTTACGAGAATGTATTTGCAAATACGTGCGAGGAGTGCAATAAGATCATTGGCATTGATTCGAAGGTGAGTTCATATTAAACATATTGTGTTTATGTTACATTGTAAAAATAATGAGTTTTGATAAAATATAATGATACAAAATTTTACAACAATCTTTTCTTATGAAAACTCAGTTAGAAAAGTGAAAAATATTTGGAATTTTATGAATGGTCACTCTTATTTTAATTAATTTTGTTAACAAGTATGTAACAGGCAGTATATTATATATCAGCTTCAACGGCAGAGTCGATACAACCATGTCCGTTTATCCGTATCAGCGAAAGGATATCATTAAGAACTAGAAGCACAAAAGTTGGCATGTAAACTTCTTATATATTGCCCGCATATCTCAAAATTATGTTCATTTTATAATGCCACACCCGATTCCATTCAATCGGCTTAAAATTATCGGCACCATATTCTTTGAATACAAATCACAAGAAAACGGTAACAGTTGCAGTTTTTGAACAAAAGATCTCCGAATTGTTTTCTATTATTTTCTAAATACACTGGAAAATTTGACTATAGATCAATTAAAAAGGAAGATATTAAGGAAACAATTATTAAGAAGGGGCATGTGGTTTTTAATGCGTTTCCGTTAGCGCAGTGTTGAAGAATCTTACAGCTCAGAATTTATGCCTAGCTCAGGGTATTAAGCTGTCGCGCGTGTTTGTCTAAATCCATCTAGACTAGTTTTCGTACTATATTTATATTTGGATATATTACAGGATCTATCCTATAAAGACAAGCACTGGCACGAAGCCTGTTTCCTATGCTTCAAATGCAATCTGAACCTGGTCGACAAGCAATTTGGCGCCAAAGCCGATAAGATCTACTGTGGCAACTGCTACGATGCCCAGTTTGCCTCCCGTTGCGATGGCTGCGGTGAAGTTTTTCGCGCAGGTAAGCAAATCTATCTGAAAAATATCTTATTTGTAACATTCTTTCCGGCGGCATTTGATAATAGACTCCACGTTTGGTGGGTGGCAGTTTGTTGCCCAAAAAATTGCATGTGGAGAGCAATTTTACACCCACTGCCGACACATTCCATAAATTTCCCATTTACACTGATATATAAACATACGATTATAAACATATGGTTGCATATATGTAACTGGCTCGAATTTGTATGCCCTGTACGCATTTGAGGCGTACAGTAAATGTAGTACAATAAGAGTATGAGGGCATTTCCGTGATATCGCAAAAATGGACTCTTTAGTCCAATCCTGTCCTGAAAGTTTTATCCGGATCGGATAATAAACGGATCGGACAATATTCGAAATTTTGAAAATATAAACACCTAGATCTTACAGACTGTCTGAGCTAGAGACACCAAACTTGGTAAGAGGGCTCATCTATATCTGGCCTAGATCAAGTCGAACTACAAGAGAAACTTTAATGCCAGCACCTTTATTTCTGGTACATATGTTCACACTATGGTCCGAACCTCTCCTAAAAATTTCATTCCAATCGGATGATAAACGCTGATGATATATAGTGAGCAAAAAGTACAGGGTCTCCTACTGTCGAGCTTACTTCGCCGTAGCTTGCTGCTTTTTTTATTTTTAGTTTAGATCACTGACATCTCTTTTCACAATTACTAAGTGGCTACTGATTTTAATTTTAAATTTTAAATTCTTTAAATTTATGTAGATAGCATTTTTTTTGAAATTTAAAAACGTGCTTATCTAGATGGAAACTCTCTCTTTGTATTTTGACTAGATGTTTGCTAGTTTTTGTGGAATAATCCTTATATTCCATACTCTCCATCCATACTTTGAAGTCCATTTTAACTAAAATACTTTTCTGTGGAAATGTCTTAAGACAATGTCCTGTAAACATTAAATGTGTAAACAAAATTTGGAAAGGCTGTTGTCTATCCGATAACGAAACAACTTATGAAAGCTCCTGAATGTTTACAGGGTATATCGCACTGTTAGTTTTATTAGTTATATTGCATTCAACTAATTATCTTGCCGTAATTGAGTGCGTGCAACGTCCAGTGCCTGAAGTCAGTTTCTGTTTGTTGTTCCCCCAGATTTTGTACGATATCTGTTTATATTATACTTTTTATTTAGGTGCAATTTGAGCCGTACAAGCACTTTTGTTGTTCGCTGGTACTTGAAATGATGCCTGACATAAGTCAGTTTCAAAGCAAGTTCATTGTCATGATAAATGGCAACATGCAGCTTAAACCAGATGGGAAACGCTACAAAAAAGAAGGAGAGAAACTGAGATAGAGAGTCAGATCGAAGCTACCTCAGGCTGTGAACTCACAGGTGGACGACATTGCCATGGCTAACAAAAGGCGTAAATTATGACAAGTTCTCAGTTTCTGTTTTGTGTTTGTCTCATTCAATTGGAGCGTTACGCAAATACATGTTAGTTAAGATAAATATATCTCGACTGTTGTTGGTGATAAATTTATTGAGATTAACAAAACAAAACAAGATCAAGATCACTTAGTCCAATTGTCATATCAATGAGAGTGTTAAGCACGTTCCAAATTTGGCCGTGACACTTTCGTTGGTAACGCGGAACGCGAACATAATGCGGCCGTTTATTAGCCGCAATTGAAGGCATTACCAAAATTGGCTTTGTTGTTGTTGGAAGTACACGCTGACATTGCCAATTACGAGACGAAATAAATAAGTTGCAGGGTAATATGAAATCAACATCAATGTCAAGCAACGCATCCCACATGAGCGTTAATGTCAACGAGTGTCATTTGAATACACTCGTATTCACTTCGCTGTGTGTGTGCCAAAGGTGGGTCGTTAACCAAAGCCAAGACAAGTGTCGTTTACATTTCCAATTCAGGCATTAACTAATTCTCTAATCAAATACTTATTGTATTTGTAAATTTGCTAATTTTATTGTCAAAACACTTGTCACTAAAATTGCGTTTTAATTGTCAAGTTCTCGATCACCAATGGCTTACATCACACCCATGACACCCCCACTTATGAAAATCACATAAATTATCGCATCTATTGAAACATGCGACGACAACGCCTTGAAATCATCTCTGTCATCTATGTTAATTCATGCAAAAGTCTGGCAAAATGTTCAATAGATCCACACTAAGCACTTTCGACGTGACTCACCACAAGTTTTATTTATAACTTTTAAATTTCGTGAACATTTTCCAAAAGAGCTTGCTTTTTATTATTTCCATTCTTATGATTTGTGGCTTTTAAATTGCCCACCTAGCAATCAACGGAACGAATTATTATTTTAAAAGATCGCCGATAAGCGTGTTGAATTAAATTAATTTAGCTTATACATATATGTATGTATGTTTGTGGTATATTTTGTTAGAAGTAATTGCTTAAATATAGTATATAATCTTTAATCTATATGATGTAATAATAATATGTCTTGTCAGTGACTCACCCCTTACCTTTATTCTAGAATTGATTAAAAGTAATACGTCCCCAGGTTGAGGAAAGCCTTTTATCTCGCCATATAGTAGTTATTTTTGGAGGTGCAACTTCTGCTACTTGCAGTAATTTCAAGTTAATTTCTAAATTGCTTAATTGCTTACTGATAAAATAAAGTTAACTATCTTAATGCAATTCAATTGAGTTGTTTACATTCAAGTCAAGCAAATCCCACGCACAGCTGCGTAACCTCTATGTCGGCAATTAATCAAACATATAAGATAGTTCCGTAAAGAGAGTGAGGCCTTTATTTAGGGCTGTTTTGACCAAATAAGTAGTTGTTTCGATTTCCAGGTAATGTCAACGCGCTGTGGATGCTGCTTTTGTTAACATTTCCATATCACATTTCACTTTTGTAATATATGCAGCAACCCACATGAAATGCAGCTTCCTCAAGCGGCTCACCTTAACGCCCTGACAGTGTTGGCAATGTCAAAACGTGCTAAAGCATCGACAAGCTATTGACTTGCGCTTGAAAGTATCGCAGTTATCTGCATAAAACATAAATAGTAAGTCAGCCTGTTGGTCAGTCAGTCAGTCTTGCAGTCAAGTAACCAGTTTCCGCCAGTCAAAATAGTTCCTAATTACATGAAGAGCCTAAATGGCACCTTGCCTGCCTTGTTATGTCTCCTCTCCCATGTTGTACAGACGATCTTTGTCAGAGTCGGCGTCAACAACATCAGCAACAGCACAGTCGCAATTTCACTCAACACTCAGCAAAAACTCAAGTCAAATTCAACTGAACGACAGTTTAACTCAACTCAAATTCAACTCGAACCGAAAGCAACTCACCTCAACTCAGTCGAGTTGTTTGTTTACTTGGTCTGTTATTTTTTTTTGGCGGCTGTTCTCAGTCTCAAAACGGCTTTCAAAGCGCTTGGCAAGTGCCGCGGATGTAATTGTAAAAATTGCAGCAACATTCAGAGCAACGTGTTGCATGTTTGATATCAATAGCAGCGCAATCTAATATACAAGAGTCGCCAGTCGACAGTGAATACATTCATACAACTATATCAAAAGCCAATTAAAAAGTATTTCCGCACTTAATTATTGTTGGAACTGTTTCATTGTTGAACTGCCAAATTGGCACGGCTCAATTTGTTTCTGTAAACAAGTAATTGTTTATAAAAATATTGAAAAATAAACAAGCTGAAATATAAAGTGGCTATCATTTTTGGAATAAACTGCAGCATCTCGACTCGTAAACTAGCCTTGATACAAAACAGACACCGTGTCGCCTTGCCGTTTAATGCTGCGTATACACAATATATAATTTTACTTGACCTCGGCTTATACGTAATTCTCAAACATTTTGTGACAGTTTAATGAATCCCCAGTCAATTCCCCGACAGGCATTACACAATCCGGAATAGCCGAATGTTTGAAATTGATCCAAAATGTAAAACAAGATTGGAAGTCAAGTTATCGTCTAACGCCTCTGCATTACAGTTGATATCAGTTTTATTACAACAACAATAAAAAATGTTTAAAAATGAATAACCATGTGGCAGCAGTGGTATTCGCAGCACCAGTTGTAGGAGCTCGGATTGCCAGGTTGGGTTTGGGGCAGTGTCGAATAGAAATTGCATACCCAAAACCGGAAACAATTTGAGCTGCTTTTTTTGGCTGCATTTAAAATGCGCCGATATCATCGACGTGTGCCACATTTAAAGAGCTAAATGGAAAATGTAAAAAACGGCACAGCACTTACTGTACACAATCATAAATAGTATGCACGCAAAGAGTATAGCAGCAATTTGTGATCGAAAAGGGGTCTTGGCAGGGGGGAATCGCCCACTTGAGTTGGCATTTCTTTTTACAAGTACTGTTGGCACTGCAATTGAATGCCAATTGAAATTAAATCGAAATCGAAATCAAAATTAAAATAAATAAAAAAAAACAATATCAAAATGAAATCACAATTGAAATAATTACGAAAACTTGAACTCCTGTCGTACTTTACTTCATTAATTCAATGGGGAAAAGGTAACCGATCTAATATAGCTTTCGATAATGTACAAATCCCCAACATGTTTACATTATTAATATGCAAACAGAAATTCGAAAAAGCAGCTTACGAAAATGAATACTTTTGTCATTGTTTTTTTTTTTTTGGTTCAGCGGGGTTTAGCTTATTAGACAAACCAGAGAACTGAAATTTCTCTTTTATTGCAAGTTATCTGAGAAAAACTAATAAATCTATGCTCGGAATTTATTTGTCTGCCCTGCAGCAGTTGACATTTGCACAGATGGGTCAAATATTATCGAAAGACAAAGACAATGTTGATTTAGCTTGTTTACACGAGACATATCACGATATCTTGACTTGCATAATTTAAGCAGGAGGGAGCCTCCACGAAAGATAGAGATCTATTTGACACATCGTGAAATGTTATCACAAAAAAGTTACCGTGTAAACATGCAGCAGTTAAATATGAAAATGTCAACGAATTTGAGTAACCGAAATGCGAACCTAAAAAAATGTTGCTGAGTTCTGCAAATGATTTAGAATGGACATTGCAAATGTATAGCATGAGTTGGAATCACTTTCCATTTCATTGCTGACCAAGTAGACACGTAATGGGAGGTTGAATATTGTTTTTAAAGTCAGCAATCAATCATTCACTTAGATCACATCTGGCTGTCAATTCGAGTATATCTCGTATATTGACTTCCCGGCCTGAGACTTGGCGAATTTCAATGTCGCCTCCTCCGATCTCAACTTGACCTCAGCTGAGACGTTGAAGACGCGACGGCGGAGTCTCTGAATTTTTGTTGTAGGCGTCTGTCGAGTAACTAAATTGGTGGGCGATTTGTCTTTGGGATTTTGTTGGCTTGGCAACTAGCTCAATTAGTTATAATTATTTGACACCGCTTTGGGGCTATAAATAAGCCCCGATCAAGCTAAACCACAAATGCTGAGAAAGCCATATTAATGCTGTGGTTCTCGGCTTTCCAGTAATCCGAAACCCGCAGCCCAATTCTTGGCTTTAATCATTATCAGACTCTGTCTGTATTAATTGTCTGTCCATATCCGCGGGCTACGTTTCCTGTGGGTAAATTCAGATTTTCAATTTCCTGCTTTATTTTGCGCACGCGCTCATGAAGTTTAAAGCAATTTATTTTTTGCTACTTTTAATTTTTTGTTTTAAAAAAATTTAATTTTTTAATGATTTATGAAGGCATTACTGTAGCTATTGTGTTATAGTTGTTGTCATGCTTTTTTTCACAGTTTCTATGTTTTTAAATGAAACTTGTTGTTTAAGCTAGAATTTTTCGTCTTTGGGGCGAAGTGATGTCATTGCTTTAAAGCCGGAGATTCACGACGTCGCCAAATTTGTTGTATTAGACTTACACTCATTGAGAGCAGAAAAGATCTGTTAGAGATTAGTTTGGCTGGGCATAAGATTGTACATCTTAACTGGTTTCTGGCCCATCTAAAAATAGTTCCACTTCAAATTTATTGATCAGACCTCGTTGTTGACCTAGTTGTACCTTGCTTGGTAAACAAATTGGCTTAGACTGCTGTCTTAAGTGGGGTAGTTATAACTTAATAGGCCAGTTTACGAGTCGAAAGTGTTGTAGTTTAAACCTCATTCGAAACCCCTTACCAATGCTAGACCAAACAGCAAATCGATCAACATGACCGATGTGGATGTACTCAGTTCCAGAATGAAGTCGCGTTTGCATTTGCAAAGCAAAACAATCGGCGCCGAGCGCATTAAGAAGGCCAAGGATAACAACGAGGACATTGCCGTGCTCAGCATGTTCCTACCAAATGCCAGTGCTGTCGAGGAAAATCGCAGTTTTTATTGCTCCCTCGGTGATTATTGTCGACTCGGTGATCCGCGTGCCACCAAAGCAGGTAATAATTATAATCAAAGGCGTGTTCATCAGTGGATCAGCTAATGCTTCTCATAAATGATGTTAATTAAATACAGCGATACATCATAATTTATCAATATTACTGCCCATTTAATGCCTCGTCTAGCGCCAAAAAGGTAAAAATAGACACCCACATGAAGTGATTTTGTTTTGTGTCCAGCTCTCCATAACGTCATCGCAGCTTTCGGCTGTTGATGGCTCCGCGATGAGTAATGTGACCCAAGTAAAGGCACATATGTATGTTCAAAAAATGCAGTAAGCTACAGTGGAGCAAGCTCGACAGTAGCAGACCCAGCCCTTTTTGAGTGCAAAGCGTTCACTATAGATTGTTCTTCAATCCCATTCAATAGATGGCGCTACTACGGTCATATCAGTTGTTAAACACAGAGATCGCTAGCGTCTCTTCTTCTTCCTTTTGTCCGTAACATTGTTAGTTGAATAACATCGCGTTTATCATCCGATTTGAATGAAATTTTCAGGACAGGTTTGGACTATAGTGTTTATTATATGTACCAAAAATCAAGAGCCGAGTCGATATTGACATGTCCGTCTGTCTGTCCTTTTTTTTGAACACCTAGATCTCAGAGACTATAAGAGCTAGAGACAATCTTGGTATGTATATTCATATATATTTTGCCCAGATCAAATTTGTCTCAGAATTTCGCTACGCCCCCCGTAAAAAATTTCAAAGCCATATCACAAGAAAACGGTTAATGCTAGCGCCTTGAGTTTTGGTTAAATATATGATATACATTATACACCACATCTGTCCTGCCAATTTTACGCCGATCGGATAATAAATTATTCAACAATACATTTTTTCCAGCGTTGGGCATAGAAAAAAGATGAGAGACGCTAACACTTCAACGTTCAAAGTTTGCGGTCTGTTTGCTTGGGTCTCAAACTTGCTCCACTGTAGCTTTATGGGTTTACTTTCTTTAAGATTATGCAAAATCCCAACCAAAAGTTTTTCTTAACTGAAATAAAAATCCATAAATATTGCAGAGGACTTCTTTGAGCTTTCTTCTTCGGCCTTCACAAACTTAACTGACTTTTAATAGGTACATATATGGACTATTAACATGTGGAAAATCTTCTATATCTCCCAATGTATATTACACAGTAAGCTATAACAGCTCATAAATTGTCCATAAACAATTGGCTGAAATTTTTGATGCTTATAATTAAATAAACAAACTTGCTTGCTTCAGAAGCAATTTCAAGCACAACATAATAACAATAGAAACGATAAAATAGTTACTGCCCTGACTACCAATTGGCAGTCAGTGAACCCAATGATGAACTAACTACCTTTGGCAAAGTTTGCTTTTTGGCCCAAGCATTCGACATTTCCATGTCTTATTTTTGGCAACAAATTTTGAACACGCAATAAATAAGCTTAACTGATTTTTTTATACACACTGTCTAAAGAGGTTCCCAGAATGGAACTAAAGGAAGGTACTACATATTACAACGATAACTTCATAGGGTTATCGTGTCTCCTAAGACGAGATAATTTGAATAATATTTGCATTAATTGTTATGAAAATGCGAAGCGAGCTAAGAGATGTAGAACGGGGTCGGGGAAAGAGTTTCGCCTTTGGAAGTTGCATGTCAGCTGCACATAATAATGGTAAAAGAAATCATATTTATTTTTATTTGAGAACGAGTTGTGATTATATATTGTCCTGAATATGTCTGGAATTTGGAGTATTTAATATATATTGAGTTACTGGGCAAAGTTCAAGGTTGCAATATAAAATAGAAATTGGTTAGTCTAACGTTTTTATCTTCCTCTGTTCATATATAGGTACCAAGAAAATGGAATACAAAACCCGACAGTGGCACGAGAATTGTTTCTGCTGCTGCGTCTGTAAGATGGCCATTGGCACCAAGTCGTTTATACCGCGGGAGCAGGAGATTTACTGCGCCGGCTGCTATGAGGAGAAGTTTGCCACGCGTTGCATTAAGTGCAACAAGGTGAGAAAATATTTTGAATCGAAAGAGATAAATACTTATAAGAACTGTTACATTTTGATGTCTAGGTAATCACCTCTGGTGGAGTTACCTACAAGAACGAGCCGTGGCATCGTGAGTGCTTCACTTGCACCCACTGCAACATCACTTTGGCCGGGCAACGCTTCACCAGCCGTGATGAAAAGCCGTACTGTGCTGAATGCTTTGGCGAATTGTTTGCTAAACGCTGCACATCGTGTGTGAAGCCCATAACTGGTGAGTTAATCTTAAATTAAAATATGTGCACTTTATTTATGGAAAACACACTTATATTTTCAGGCATTGGCGGCACACGTTTCATCTCGTTTGAGGAGCGCCATTGGCATCATGATTGCTTTGTCTGTGCCAGCTGCAAGGCCAGTCTGGTTGGACGCGGTTTCATCACCGACGGACCCGACATTCTCTGCCCCGACTGTGCCAAGCAGAAGCTGATGTAAACAACTGAATCTCCAAGTCCAACCAAGTCAAGAAGCGTCCGCATTATGTGACAGCTTGGAAGGAAGCAGGAGCTACAGCTGATATTAGTAAAAGAAAATGGGGCAAAAGCAAAAGCGAGATTTAGCCATACACTTATTCAAAATTAACTAAATTCAACGAAAAGTGGATGAAATCAGCGTATTGCGCAGAATATGTATTAAACGATATATACAAACAAACAAACAAACAAAATAATGCCTTACACTTACACATACATACATATATACTTATTAGATATGAGATGGAAAAAAGGAATCCTAAAATCAAAAGCCACAAATTTTTTAAATTATAAATTAACAATTATACGAGTGCTTGTATACTTATTAATATAGCGTACAAAATTATATAAAGCTATATACATAATACTAGCTAAACTAAAGTGAGAAAAATCAAAAAAACAAAAACAAAATGAAAGAAATCGCGCTTGAAAATTGATATTTTTATGCTTTACCATCAAATTGTATAAAATAAATATGTATTATTTGTAATTGCATTTGAACGAGCGAGAACAAAAAGAAATTGATGAAATCAAGATAATGTAACTATTGTTGCCACACATTACATAATGTATGTATGTTTATTTATTTATTTTAAGTTCTCTAACCATACGAAAACGATGCGTGTAAAGGTTTTCTAACCTTGGGTTTCAGTTAAATACTTGTATTAAAACAAAGTTTATGTTTTTAAATTATATATTATCTCTGTTATTAAACAAAACTTACCATACACAAACACACACATACACATACATACCCATGAACATTACACGTCCACACGTCCTAGCAATTTAATTGTTTAGTTTTATTTTTATGGTTTTGTATTATAATGAAGCACTTTGCGCAAAACTAAAATATCCACAATTAATTATTTTTCAAATGCCAACAAAATGTAAATGTCCTTAACTATTTAATGATTTTAAAGCTAAATAAATTAATAACATTCATCGATATTTGTTCGCTTTTATTAAAATTGTGAAGAAATTCATGGACGTTAAGATCTTTTGGCAACAAATGTACTGGGCAATTGCATACTTATTCAACAACTATCTGTAATATGAAAATGAAGAGGATGCGATGTAAGAAGACCCCTATTACCCAAGTGAAACAAAAGCTCATAAATGAGGTTACAAACTAATTAAAGTTTTGCTAAGCACTCATAGTCAAGCTTAAGGAAGGAAGCGGATCGTAAGCGAGCGAATACTGAAGTTCTACATGCACCGCCAGACGGCAAAAAAAGGCTTCGTCTTAAACAAGACGAGACGAACGATAGAGCTAATTACAAGAGCACCTTTTATGCCAGAAAGTTAAGCTTTATCTAAAAGTTATTTTTTTTAGTTTAAACATATATACTGAATGGCAGAGAAATATAAGGCAGTATGTACTAAGCCTACAGAGAAGAGAAAAAATGATAAGATTGGTTTGCATTAAAAAAAATCATTTTGTTACTTAAAAAATTGTTTTCTTTTAATTTTGAAACGGGCGCGCCTCTTTCTTTGCCAATAAATTTATCGCTTTGTCGCTGACTGACAACGTACGCAGTACAATCGACGTTTCACTATCGATATCGCATGCGGGACTACCAGATTGATTTTTATGCGATGGTCACGCAATATCGATAAGATTTGGGAGCTTATCGAGTGTTTTGTAAGCGAAAAACAGCTGATTGAGAATATTTCTAAATGAGAAAAAGCCGCGGAAGAAAATTTTTACAAGAGTGAGTTTTTCGTCTTAAAATGACTTATGTTCACATTATGCATAATAAGATGTGCCGGTAAAGACGACCGAAGGCACCACAAGAACAACAATATCGCTAGAAAACTACATTAATATGTGTGCTTTGAAAATGTTTTAGAAAAAGAAACAAATCATACAATGGATAGCCAAGGAACGCCAGATTTAAAAATTATCTTGGAGTTTAGGTACATATGTAATGATCGAACCTGCAGTGAAGGTGTTATCAATATAAGCTTTATTTTAGTGCTGGCGCGGAGCTACTCTTTGGAAATATAAAACGTCGGCAACTTATATTGGACGGTGCACAGAAATGTGAGCATTTCGCTGATTAACATTTTACAAAAGCAACTGCATAGTTCATTTGCAGGGACAATTGCCAATTTACTCAAGTGGATGCATGCCAACATATTAACGGAACGTCCCGAGCTTTTTATACAGGGAAGCACTGTGTAAGTGTCCCAAAAAGAACAACTCGTGTTGTTGCCTCTAATTTAACTTTTCTGTTCTTTTTCAGTCGGCCCGGAATTCTGGTGCTTATCAATGATACGGACTGGGAGCTGTTGGTAAGTTGGGTTAACTTACTCCACTGTAAACTCTTAGTTCTAATATTTCTCAATTTCAGGGCGAATTGGAGTATGAATTGCAACAGAATGATAATGTGCTTTTTATATCCACACTACACGGTGGATAGGAAAGATAATTGGTTGCCCATATACATATATTAATTATTAATAATAAAAAAAATTTTATATTTTCATATTGTGCAAAATATGAGTTTTGTAAATCAGAATTACGTCCCTTTACCAAAAATGGCAAAGGCCCACACGATGATTCGGGGATTTAAAGGTTTTCTTCATTTCAAGTTCTGTATGTTATGCGCCACTGCTATTTATATTAACAGTTCGTTGAATAAACACTTGGGAATTATAAGGCAAAGTTAACAAGTGAAATGAGGCACGATAGAAAGAGAGCGTTTTAATGTTAAACGTGTATTTGTAAAGTAAACATAGATCGAAATCAAAAAAATTAAAAATAAACAATATTGTCTGTGTTTATAAACATTTTATGCCATATTATTTATCTGAGCTTCGAAGAACAGCTATTGATGTGATTCATATCAAGTAGAGCGCCTGCAAAATTTTACGCAAGAATTCCGAGTGCAAAACCTATTTTTATTTCCACCACAGCCCTTATAGGCTAACTTCTTACAGACTCGCAGCTTTGTGTCGTAATACCACATTTCACTGTTGGCATTTTTACGACAGATTGGCCAACCCGCTACTCCTCTATTCTTAAAGCCTTGGCATGTCTGTCCATCTGTAAGGGATCCATCGTTTAAATATATTTCACAAACTTTGCGAATAAAACATACTATTTATTAATGAAGTACATACCAGGACATCCTTTACATTGCTCATGCCTCTGGGTAAGAGTGTGGGACACGTAAATTGCCAGTAAAGCTATAACTACAATCACTTTCATTTGGCAGATTGAAATTGACTTAATAATACATCAGTGCCTTTACCATATATAGCAATGAATAACATAATTTTTCACCAACACATCGATTAAATGACAGCTGTTTACTGATCGAAACAACTTCAAATAAACATAAGTTACAAGTGTTTTTGTGGAATAAAATATATAATCAAAACAATTGTCAAATCAGATTTTACTTCTGCTACATTCCAATAAGTAAACTTTTAACTGAATTATCAGGCCAACAGAACAAGAATTTTTAATTACTTCTCTTACCATTTTAACTGCAAGCACAATTTAATTTACGGGTCATACTATGTAGTATTGTTTATGCCACTTCTACTACAATTTTACTACTGCTACTATTTCTTACTACGCTGCTACGCTTAATTTATAAATTAGTACTACTATTTTAAGTGCTTCTTTAAATACAATTACTAAATTCTTCTACTAGTTCTAAACTCAATTTTATTGGAATTTAAAGATGATCTAATATTATACTGAAGCAACATTTATTCAATTCTTTGCTTAATTAATTGTATACATTATTCATATTTTTAAAGATATGCAGTTATTTATGTATATTTTTACGATAATTTAGAGATAGTCACTTAATTTACATACTATTAACTAACTGTACGTTATGAATTTCGTTTTCGATTCTTCTTCTTTTTGGGCGACGTAACGCCCATTTCGGCTGGCACAAAGTGGGTGCCCCTCGATTCGTGTGTATGTGTGGGGAGTGTGAGTTGTGAGTGGGTTGTTCGGATAAATTAAATTTGATTAAGATCTATGAAATATATTTCGATATTGACACATTGAATTCAATAATTTCAAATTTTCTAAAACAGGGGGATGACCGGATGAAATTATACATCCAGGGCAAATGATACAAGTGTAAAAAATTGTTTATGACAAATTAACATAACATAAAATGAAATAAATAATAAATAACAAAAATAATAATATTAATGATAAAATTAAATAATTATATGTTTCATATGATATTCTGAATTGAAATGTGAATTTGATGAAACCGTTTTACTAAAGCTATACATATATTTATTTATGTTTTTCCTTATAATTTTTTTTTTCGAAATAAGTATTGGGGCATCAATTACTAAGAACTCATTTATTGCTCTCCGGGTCAGCGGACTCGGCAGCATGGGCATAGGATTTGTAGCGACGTAGGATCACCGTCGAGTTGTTAGTGCTTGGCATCGATGCAGATGCTCCAGATGACGACCAACTGCCCCTGTGGCTTGCCGGCTGCTCCACTGAATGCGAAAGATCCTGATCCGGCGTTACAGATATATCGGACAGGATGCCGCTTTCTAGATATATAATAACATATGGGGGTAAGTATAAAAACATCATTCAAATTGGCAACAAAGAACATGCAACACATAGTGGAGAATATACAAATTACTTGTTAGGTGGGGAGGAAGTATTTACATTTGTGGATCTACTATTACTAAAGGAGTTTTATTTACAGAGGGAACAAACAAACGACTAAAAGCAAGAGGTGACGTCTTAAAAAAAGTAGCACAAGTCAAGCTCAATACCCATGGACAGCTGGCTAACAATTGTCGTGGATCTTTTGTGATGACGCTTGCTGTTGCTCTTGCTGGGGGTGCTACCAGCGTAAGTGGATGTGCTCTCGGCATCATTGCTGCTGTTGTTCAATTTCAGCGCCTGCGTTTCATTGATCAATTCCAATGTGGAAGTGTTGTTGTTGTGGTTGTTGCTGCTGTTGTTGTTGCCAGCGATTTTGTTAAAGTTGAGATTCAAACTGTGGCGGGTGGTTTCGTGTCCTGAGCAGCCGCCGCTAATAGAGGAGCTGCTTGTTGTGCTCGTACCACTGGACAGAGAACTCTCTGATATTAACGAATTAGGACGTCGCATGCTGCCCTTGCCAGGCTCCGCATGACGCAGCTTGGGAGCTGTACAAAAAAAAGTGTTCAAAGGATCAGAATGCGTCAAACTTACTTACAGCTACTTACTTTTGTTAAGCTGTGCTAGGGGTATGGAGCGATCGCTGATTTGATTGTTGCTGGGACGTATGTCTAGGCAGGGTTTGCTGCCAATGCCCATTGAGGACATCTCCGCCAGGCGAATTTCTGCCAAAAAATTTAAGCTTGCTCAATAGTTCGCTTTCCATATAATTTTTCGGAGAACTCACCTCGATTTCGCTTCGCCTGTTTCCAAAGAAGTTTCGATATCTCCTCGGTCCAGGCATTCTTGATATCCTCTGACATGCACTGCAGCATCCAAGTGTCATCTGGCTTCCGCTTTCTAAACCAAATCTCAAACTTGGTAGTCGAGTCACCCGTGTGTGCTGTAAGTCCAATGTCCGAGGTCTTGATGCTGTTCTTGTAGATATAAATGTCCAGATTCTGAAAGGTAAACTATCAGAGATTGTCCAGGGCAAGCAAAAGTTTACGCACCTTGTGATCTGGAAAACGACGTGCTTTGCTGAACAACACCAGCTCTTCAAAGAGAAACACTTGACGCAATGTCTTCTTGCCACCGCGTCCTTGCCACACCAGAAACTCATTCTGACGCAGCAGACGACCCTGTTCCTTGACATTCACATCGCAGTCACGAAGGGAGTCCATGGCCAATAGATCGTTGCCATGACGCAGCTGGAACTTGACCATTTCCTCAGCACGCTGCAGTTCCTCCACATCGGCTGCAATCTCCTGCAGCGCTGCTCCCTCCACACTCTTCACCGCCTTCACAAGCTGCTGCAGAAGCAAAGCATACTTCCCCATTCGCTGGACCGGTTTTAACAGGTACGAGGCTAGATCCATCTTATCCTGCAGTTGAAGCTGCTTTGGCTTAAAGAACGAGGTGCCGTATTCACTTAACAACGTGTCGCTCTTAGGCTTGTTCTTGTTGTATAGTGCATACAAATAAAACTTGGATTCCATTTCTAGAAAGGCAGCGCCCACCTTAAGGGGATTGCGCTCATAACGCTCCAGTTCACCGAGAAAATGTGAATTGTGAAACTCGAAGATCTTCTCAATGTTGCCAAAGATCACATTCCTTTGTCCCCGTAAGGGTTGAGGAATATCCTCACGCAGCAGCTCATCAATGTAGTTCTCTATCACGTAGTACAAGGAGCGGACATAGTCGCGTTCGGTACCAATCATTTCGCGCATGATTAATAGAAGCGTTCTGTGGAGTAGAACAATGTTTGGAAGTGAATCTGTGATGTCTTAAGAATAATCAGTTTATCAACCCTTATAAACCAAAAGATAGTCACTTCATTGTCGTATACATCTAATCTAAATTAGTTAAAACCAAAACACTATATTAAATAGCTCAATAGGAACGGTCGGCCGAAAATATATAAATATATATATATTGATAAAGTCTTTTACATCCTGACCAAATTTGGCTAAAATCGGACCGCTATATAACATAGGAGTATGGATTCTTCGGCTTGCCGATAATAAACTTTCTTTCTTGTTACTTTTGTATTTTTGGTTCCAAGCAGCTGAGCTCCTCCAACGTGGTCAGCTCAAAATTGGAGGCATGACACTGCAGATGAGCATTCACCTCCATGGGCGAGTGCATGTCCATGTAGCGTTTTGTAGGATGCTCAAAGCACTCATCCTCAAGCAGTTCATCATGACTAGAATACGGAAAGAGATTAGATTTCATCTATCATTTATCTGGTAATCACTTTTCCCACCTCTTCTCGTTGAGGCTCTGACATGAGCAGGTGCGAGTCAGTTTTGGATTTCGTTCGCAATTATCGCAGACGCCAACGCCGGAGTCGGCAATCTTTGATTGTTGTTCCTCGCCATCGGCATCACAGTCGTTGTCGTTGTCGTGCTCCTCTTGGGGCTCATCCATATCGTCCAGACTACGACTCTCCCGCCAGCAGCTGCAGTGACTGCCACTTGGGGCACCATCAAATGAGCTGCCATTACCGGAGCTGCAACGATAGCTGCCTCTTTTAACTGCCATATGTCCTGGTGTGCTACTCGCTGCCGGCAGTGAGCTTGTCTTCCTCATGACGGCTGGCAAGTGCTTCTCTATAAATGCCGTGGCACCCAGTGCATCGGCCAGACGTTGCAGTTCCTCCAATGCGGCCGTTTCACGTTGATGTTGCGTCAGAAGGTGTAACAATCTGGCGCCTCCCTCGATTCGCTCTCGTGTCTTCTCCAGCTTCTCTGAAAACTGATCCAGCGCTGTCTTCAGATTGTGAGCACTTTCGCTGAGCACAGTTATCTTATTGGCTGCCAAGTGTAGATCTCTTCCCTTAGCCAAATGTTTCTGCGGGATTGGGGATAAATTAAGTATTTCTTAGCAACAGATTTAGTTCGTTCTCCTCACTTACCCTGGCAATGAAATAGTATTTCTCAAATTCCAGCTCCTGCGCCTTCAATATCGCCTCGTTGTCCAATTGAAGCTGTGCAAATTTCAGCAAATTTTCTGCTCCGTCACTGGCCAACCATGAGGTGACCTAAAAACAGAAACAATTTGGGTTTTGAGATTGAAATTCAGATCAGCGAACAGTTTTAAAACGCGCCCACGTCGGCGTCAAGGTCCAATTCTCCATTTCCCAACGATGAAAAGTGAAATTCAAGCAAACGAACAACGATCGACGATGATATAATTAGCCTCCAAATTAGCCAAGAAATGAAAAAACAATCGCGCAGAAATCAAATAAAATAATTCCTCTTTGAGTATTTTAAAGTTAAGCTCCCAAAGGTATCGTCAACAACAACAACAACAACAACAACAACGGCAACGACATTAACCACGAACCAATCAACGATCTAACATTGATAATTTTGTAGCTCTAACCAATTTTTAATCACCTGCTGCGTCCAATTGAATTGATACAATCGATGATGCGACGAATTATGGACCACGAATGGGGTCTTTCGGATTGAGAGGGGGAACCTGCACTAACTAACCAGCTTCAGCTCTCAAGAGCTTAGCTTGCCACGCGTGTGCCGCACCGTATTCACTTTCCGTTTTTGGTTTGTCTTTGTCGATCTTTGGCTCAGCCACACTTGGGGGCATGTCCAAGTCCACGTTTACGTCCTCCCCAATGAATGAATGTGTCTGCTGGCATTGGATTCGCGGGTGCTGATGCTGAGCCAGCGCAAGGCTTTGCTCCAGTTTCAGAGCTGCCGCACAATCAGCCGAGACTCTAACTGAGAGTCTGCCTCATAGCCAAATCTCGCATTCGTAGTCGTACTCAGAGTCGGACTCATGCTCATCAGATATGGCAGGCCTGCCTATATGAAATGAATAGTTCCAGTATCAGCGAGTAATGTACAGGGTGTTTTTTAGTTGTGCTTCATTGAATTGGTAAGGTTTTTAGATTATTAATTTCATTTTGTTGAAGTTCCCATAGGGAATTTAGGAACTTCTTAGCTCATGAAGCGATATTTATCAATTTGAAAGGTTTCATTGATACGAGTATATAAAGATGTTTTTAATTGCTGGGAATAATTTATTTATTTTTCAGTATTGTGTTGAAAATGTATAATGAAATTGCTTTTCTTCGTCGTTTGACTTTTTCTAATTTCAAAAATAGTATTATCTTTTAAAGAAGTCGAAAAATTGCAGAGCGTATCGGAAATGGATAGAATTTTTTTGATATTTTCCTTTTAAAGTTTACTCTCATAGTTATTCAATTTCTCAGCTGGTCAAGAGAGACAATATTCCGTCTGCATTAAATTTATCAATATAAATATCAAAAATTTCTATTTATTATTCGTTAAATCAATCAAGATACTCTTTTGAGAACTTTATTTCATTTGTCCAACACATTTTTTGAAAACACACCCTATATAATATATGTATTAGAGTCGGCTCAGTTGCTTGCATCTTTTACATGACGACGCGAAAGGCGTTTTTTTAGATTTTATTGGATGCTGCCATTTAAGAGATTGTTTCACAACGATTGCCACACACACATACAGGCAAAAGACAATAATAAATAAATTAATTGATTTACTTAATCAATGGTTCAATGAAATGTCTAATGCCCGCGATAAGACTTTAGCCGGAAAGAAGATGCTGTTGTTGCTCTTGTTCACGTTGTCGTTGTCGTTGTTGTAGCAAGTGAAATCATCGAATGATGCAAAAGACCGACGATAAACAATATAAAAATAAAACAATAATAGAAAAAAAAGTTTCAAGCTTCGACAAATTTCAGTTGGATGCACGTTGATATGTGTTTGGCTAACAAATGATGACTCACAAACTCACATAGTTGGCTATTTGGGCTGCCAGTTGGTCACTTGCAGCTGTTTTAAGCTCACTACCAGTTGCTGATGAGGAGCTGGAGGTGGAGGGTATCATTGTGCGAATCGAGCTCAAAATGCGATAACAATTAACAATGCCCCGCTAAGCGCGACAAACGGCAACAACAACATGCCACAGGCAGCTCTGAATTGCAACTGTTGCTTGTACTTGAATTGTGCCGCTGGCAATCAACAACAATCGCTGCCAATCGCCGTCAGTCTATCGCCAGCCCATCATCAAATGTACATACACACACACCCATAGACACTCACTTATGGCAACTTTGATGCATTTTTCAATTTACGCGCCGCCGGCATCAGTCAATGAAAATGAAATGAAATTCAATCAAATCAAAACAATTAACAAGAGCAAATAAATGTGCAATTGGTGCTTGGTGCTGACAATGGAAACGATATTGGAATTGGCACTAGATTTGCTGTTGAAATTGAAAACTAGGACTACCTCACAATCAGGCCCAGGCTTCACCACATCAACAACGACAATAGAGCGGAGTGTTGTTGATATTGTTGCTGTTGATGACGACGTCGCCAACATCGTTGTCTGCTTCAATTTGCTTAGCAAAGTAAATAACTTGCAACATGGGATAAGGAAAACATATGAATCTTCAACGGCTCTGACAATCTCTTCTTCTCCGTTCCTCTATTACTTTCCCATTCTGATAAGCTTGACTACATATATGTACATATTAATTTTTGTTTCTACTTCTTTTATTTGTCACTGGCAACTAGCAACAGCAAATGCAACTGCAACTGCAACTGCAACGGCGGATGTTGTCTTTTGTTGCTTTTGGGACGCTGATAAGCGATTGCAGCAGGCAGTTGACTGTACTCTGCCTGATGATCGGCACATCTTAGAGAAGCTCTTTGACTATTGCTGTTTTTGTTTGTTTTTTGCTGACGTTGCTGGTGATCGGTTTGGTGTTGTTGTTGCTATTGGCGTTGCTCTGACATAAAACGCAAATTTAACGTGACAGTTTAACAAGTTGATCGCATGCGCCATAAAACACATGCAACACCTACAACAACACCAGCAACAACAACAACAACAACAACTTTAGCAACAACTATGTTGCTGTAAGCATGCGTGGCTCCCAGTGGTGTCCACTATAGCAACTGTTGCTGCCGCTGCCGCTGCTGCTGTCGTGTAATTTACGCAAATGTCGCATATTTATCTCAAAGCCATAAACATTTTTTAAGCTACAATATCGAATTTATTTTGACACTTAACAAAGTTGTTGCCATTGTGGTTGCTGTTGTTGTTGTTGTTGTTGTTTGCTGATCCTGCTATTGCTATCATATAAAATTCCGACAGCTATTGGGATTTTAGTTTTGTTTTGTGTCTACATTTGTCTCTGCCTGGCTTTGGGATTCTGTGTATATGTACTTCTGGTGTCTGTGTAATTTATTTGAAGTACGTCTTAAATGATATGCGTTTTCCATTTACAATTTGCCATATTCGGAATGTCTCATTTGATCTTGGTTAATTTGTTCCTCATGCTGGGTTCTTGCCTTCTCCACAGCTGCTTATCTTCGGTTCTTAGGATTTTACTATGTGAACGGCCATGTTTAGTAATTTGCCTGCTAATTTATGGTAGTTACTCACAAACTATAGCTACAATAGCTTGTCTTTCTCACTTTTTCTATATTTTTCTTTCTCGGTCGAAGTCGACAGGGTGAAACAACTGTGCGGAATGCGTTCAACTTTAAGTGGAAACATATCAGCCTTAAGTACATTAAAGCATATTTAAACTAAATAAAACTTTTGATTTGTGGCTTCAGTTTCAAATAAAAATTAAGGTAAACATTTTGACGAAATTCTAGGGGCAAATAACATAAGTTAATCAAATTGGGCCAAAAGTTTATTAAGTTTAATATAAAGTATTTAAATAATTAATATTAATTGAATATATAAATATCAATTTAAGTTAAAAAAAATACAATTTTTTACTGTAAACGGCAGACCACTCTAGTAAAAGTAGACAGGAAAATAAACGTAGTGCTGTTTGGTGGGCTGCAGACCACAATTTGACCAAATGTCAAACTTTAAACGATTGAATGTTGGGTTTCAATTGGGCTAAAATTTTTAATGCTACAATTGCATATGCGTCCATTGATACCTCAGTCATCCAAATCAGACCAGCCAATGAGATGACGTCATTAAGCTAAGAAGAAAATCTGGATTGTTTGTCTGTTAGGCTATCTGAACAAATGTATGAGATAACTGAATGAAACTTTTAAAATAAAGCAAAACAATCTTTAAGTTCAACTGACAACTGTGGCCAAACCATTAAACCAACTGTTTGGCATTCGGCAAAGCGCTAAAAGTTTTTTTTTAGGAATAAAGGCGTTTGACCTTCTGCGTAATGTGTCGAAACTACTGATTTGAATATCCTGATTTTTGTATTCCCTTTTTAGACCTAGTACTTTAAAAAAGTACAAATGGGTCTATTACATTTGTGTAAATGTGCGTAACAGGCAGAAGGAGGCGTGGCAGACCCCATAAAATATATATTCTTGATGAGCATCAACAGCCGAGTCGATATACCCATGTACATCTGTCTGTCCGTCTGTCCCATTTTTGAGTTCCTAGTTCTCAGAGACTATAAGAGCTAGAGACACCAAATTTGGCATGTAGGTTCATCTATATCTTAGATTTTTGCCACGCCCCCTTCCGCCCCTAGAAATTGAAAAACAAAATTTTAAAGATGAATTACAAGATAACCTTTAAAAGTAACGCCTTGATTTATGGTATACATAATACAATGAAGAAGAAGAGACGCTAGCGACCTCTATGTTTATCAACTGATAACATCGTAGTAGCGCCATCTATTGAGTGGTACGCAACATTGAAGAACAATCTATAGTGAACAGTTTGCACTCAAAGAGTACTGGGTCTCCTACTGTCGATCATGCTCTACTGTGGCTTACTGTATTTTTATTTGTACATAAAAGTGTTCATTCAAATTTTCGTCACAAAAATGATATCAGTAATTTTGGGAGTTGCTTTCGTCACTAGGTGATTAGCACGCATTCTGCGCACTTCGTTATAAAGCAATGTTAAATACAAAAACAATTTTTATTAGTGTACACTTCGGTGTTCTTAGACTCTGTATATATTAGTACACTAAACTAAAAACTACAAAAGGGTGTATTAAGTCCGTTCGTCTGTCTGTCAATTTTTTGAACACCTAGATTGCAGAGACTATTAGGCTAGGGACACAAAACTGGGTTTGTAGGTTTTTTTTATATCTTGCTCATATCAAGTTTGTCTTGCCACGCCCTTTAATGCCCTCGCAAATTGATAAATCAAATCTTATATTGATAAAACAAATTTCAAAGTCGAATTATAAGAACAAGTTTAATGTTGTCTTGAAGATTTGATCTCGATCTGATAATAAACTTGGAGGTTGTTCAACAATGGCGGTACAACGGTTTGTTTGCCTGTCACCACTATTCGTTTTTCGACACTTCTTGCTCATTCCCATAAGTACATGGTCTTCCACTGTCGAGCTTGCTCCACTGTACCTTTATGGATCTTTTAATTTATTTTTAATTATTATAAGTGAACTACAAGTTCTAATCTGGAATAGGTAGACAAAAGTATTTATTTCCATGGATATCTAAGACTTTACTTTAACGGCATCGTCAAGTTTATGTTGTCAAAAGAGTTTGAACAGTTCGTACGAAGTATGAGTATACTCAGTTTAGTGTTTGGGCATCGCCTTAGTATACCGACTGAAGCTGAATCTGAGACTGTGGCACGCTCGGCTGCATTTTTGGTGAACTACAATAAGTCGTATGTATAATAAAGCAATTTCGTTTAACTATTTGACGCGAAAAGGAGATTACAATTTGACTTATTTTTCACTTTCCAATGCAACGAAGCCGGGCAAAAAACACGCCCCAATCTTAAACACAAATCCCATCCAGAGGCAAAGGCAAAGGCAGAGAGAGAGAGAGAGAGAGAGACAGAGCAGCAAGTCATAAATTGTGGCCACAAAAGGCCAAGACGTTAATGTGGTGACAATATTGCATGCAGGCGACTTGTTGTCGTTGTCGAAAAGCCGCTTTACTAAAGCAAGTGCAACAACCAGGGGGAAGGGGTGTGTGGCAGTGACGGTGACTACAGCTTATCGTTGAATCAAAGACGGAACGGACGTGACGACGCATCGGAAAAATGATGACAGCTGTTGATGAAGTTGACGATTTCTAAAAATGCGTGTAAAATTAGTGTTAAAAAACATGTCAAACTCAATACGACAGTTACATTTTGACATGCCCCAAACGATGTCGCCGACAACAATTACGTTTTGTTCGCTGTCACTCTATCTGGTCTTGGCCTGGCTCTGGGTACTCTCCTTATGGCTTATGGCAAGTGTGAAGCCTCTTTGCTTAATTCAATAAATATGTACATACATATGTATATAGATGCAGATGCAGACATTCTAGGCGGCAACTTGGTCTGCCTTGGGCAACTCAATGTCTGCCAAGGTAAGCCTATGATTAACGTTTACATTGATGACACACAGAGTCAAGCCGGAGCTTCAGGAGTTGCAGATAAAGTTGCAGCTGTGATGTCGAGTCAGTTGAGAGTATGAGACATTGTTTGTTCACGTGGCGAATTAGCATGCATCAACCGGTTGCAAGCATC
This sequence comes from Drosophila neotestacea, assembly GCA_035044365.1. Classification (NCBI taxonomy): domain Eukaryota; kingdom Metazoa; phylum Arthropoda; class Insecta; order Diptera; family Drosophilidae; genus Drosophila; species Drosophila neotestacea. The sequence goes on along the minus strand of JAWNMD010000157.1, from coordinate 1,578,892 downwards.
TGCTGCTTACAGCGGCACTTGCGGCTGTACAATGCAACATTCAGCATGCACCATGCACCTTGCACCAGGTTACAGGTCCCAGATCCCACATCCCACATCCCAATGAAGATGTTTCTGTTGCGAGGGTTAATGCACGCTGCTGTTATTAATGCCAAAGTCATGCCACTGTAAATGGTCTCGGTCTCCGTCTCGGATCTTTTCCACGGCATGTCCACACTAAATAAATAAGCCTTCATATTTCATGGCCCGTTTGCTAGATGACCGAATTCTATGCAACCGCAATTCTCAAACGCTGCAGCTGCAGTTGTGCAAGTTGTGGCAGCCGCCGCATTCCATGAGGCTTCCAGGACCCCGTTTGGGGTTGGGTTCGAATGTCAGAGGCCATAAGTAAGCCAGACTTTGCTTCCGCGCTAAAAACTTGTCACTGTTGGTAAATTTAGACTGTGGTCAGCTCTTGAGCTCTTTGTTTGTCTGCAAGACTATTGGAAACTGTTGCGCTGAGAGGGATATTAAAGGCGTCAAACAATTAAGCATAGTTTTCATTGCACAAAGCTGCCGACAGAGCACAAATTAATTTGAAAAAAAGAAAAAAAAAAACAAAACGGGTGACGCTCAAAGAAAGCGCCCCGAACAAATCCAATTTCACCGCCAGCGTTTGTGTATTTTTATCTGTATCTTCAAGCAGCTATCGGCCAAGACGCGTCAACTCTTTCTCCAACAGCAGCAGCAACACCCAAGGCAAACACCCATACATGCACACGAACACCCAGTCAACACTTGTGGCCATAACTGGAGCTTAAGTCTGCCTCTAACCCCGCCCCGAGTAATGCAACCGATCAACAATTTAGATATAATATCGCATATCGCATCATAATGTCGTCTTTGTCGTTGTCGTCGTACTTGTCGTTGTCGTTGTCGTTGTCCCCTTGCTCCTCATCATCGTTGTCGTCATCATTGTTGTTGTTGTCGTTGCCCAACAAAATGGCCACGGCGGCATCTTTTTTCGCACCTTGTTTGAATGCGCGCCTAATGGACGACAGTGAGTTTTGTTAGGTGGCGGAGTTGCAATCGCATTTGGCATTGCACTCAAGAGTTGAAAGCTCGTGTTGGCTTAGTTTAGTTGCGGTTTGTGAGTTAACTACATAAACGTATTGATTTAATTAAGAAAGCCAAGGCCAACGAACAGGTAATACACTTTTTAGCATGTGTAAGTTAATCATATTAAGTACAGTTTGGTTTGATTGCAAGATATAAAATGTACAACATTTGAATATTTCATTGAATCAAATAATTTATTTATTCGCCGTTTATGTTCTACAAACCTTCTACAGACAACAGACATTCACTTATTGATCGCTTTGCGCTAAAGTATCGAAAGTGTCAAAAACCAAACTTTGCAGTTTTGAATAACAGAGGATATGACCAAAAAAGGGAATAATAAGTTTGTGAAAAAATTGGGGCATTCAGCAGATAATTTAAAGAGCAATCACTCCATTACTTATAATGTATTACTAATAAGTACCTGATAAACGACATGACACTTTATAAACAAATCCGACAACTACATATATGATAACTTTAAACTAACTTTTAATTCAAAAGTAATAAAACAGTTTAAATTTACTTAAATGTTTAAATTTGTTAAATGTTTAAACGGTTGACACAGCAGAGTATTTACATATAGAAATAATCTCTCACTTTGCAAATACAAAATACATAATATAACTGTTTTCTGCTAATTCATCGACGGTGAAAACTTAAACAGCAACAACAACAAAACACATAATAGGGCTATTCAACTCACAAGCATAACTGCGATCGTTGCAGTTCTGTACCTTAGAATTCCCAAGTGGTAATTCTTGAGTTACGGCAGAAATTTGCTTAGAATAGTCAGCAAAAAACGGTACTGATGATAGAGACGTGGCGTCTCTTGAAACAGCTGTATACCGAGCCACTTGCTCCTTGCTATTCATTTAGTAAAGGCTTATGTTGTATTGTTGTTGTTGTTAAATTTGTAGTTTAATTTGTTAACAATTGTCAACATTTGTTTGTCAAACAAACATTTTTAATCATAATTGTATGAATAGAGAATCATGTCATATCGACATAATTATCTAACTTTCGACCTCGAGTCAGCTAAACCATTTAAATTTAAACAATTAAATAAATATAAACAATTAAAAAGGTCGCTAAAACTCACAAAAAAAGGAGACAGTTTTAAGGTATCACACTATTTTTACGATACATTTTTTGGGATACCGATACCAAAATAATGGATTTTTGATTGTTGAAAATTTGTTGCTAAATGTGAAAAGTAGTAATCAGTTATCATAATTGCTAAATGCCCCTAAAGTCTGCTGTCCGTCTGTATGAACGTATCGATCTCTATAAAATCAAAATTATCCACATAGGTTCCATGACCCAACCAGGAGACCCAGTTTGTATCTAATTTATGTAGGCCCCGTAAATCGGAAAAATCCATGACAATCTCTTTTCTAAACTTCTACACTTCCAATAATCCTGAGCCTCTTGAATAATGATATGATATATATTTGTGAAATATGCCAAAATTTGACTTTACATTTAGTTCTATTGCGCTTGGCTAGGACAAGCTTGAATGCATAAATAAATAAATAAATTTCGAGTACGTGGACCATTAATAGGTCTTAGAGGGAAAAATAAGTAATTATTTTACATATTACCCAATAGAAACCAAAAACACAAATTTCATTATTGGTTACCACTTTTGTTAGTTTGTAAATATTTCAGACAAAGATTAATTAATAACAAACTCATTAGATAAAATGAATAATTATAACCACTAAATCATAATAGGCCTTTCGGATTATTTGCTATGACAAATTAGTAATGCTCTGCCAAAAGCTAGAGCATTTCACTCAAAAATTCAAACATGGCACTGTTCCAAAATTGGAAGCTGTCAACGGGCTTTTAATTGAAAGCGTGTTGGTGTTAAATGTTTTATAGTATCTCTTAGTATAATTTTAGTGGTGATCGCGATATGACAGACACAGTACGACAGAGAGACAGACATATTGAGTTAGACAGTCAGTCAGTTGGATGGATGGACAGCCAGTCAGTCTTATCTCTGAACTACTTTTGACTAAAAACTAATAAAATGTGCAAGTAGTTTCATCAATGGAGCAATCAATGGGCAGCTTGAGCTCGACTTTGAGCTGTCAGAGTCCGAGTATTGTAAATCGATTGAAAATCGCAAGCAAATGTATTTAATTTCTTTAACCTTGCTTTCACTTTTCTCATTAACTTTTCGTCGGCAATTAAAATTCAATTTTTGGCCCCAACCAAGTTTGGTTTTTGATAAATGGCCGCACATTTATCAGAGGCGGAGGAGCGTGTGAAAAATGTCCGAAAACTGTAAACCGAAAAATCAAATAACCAACAACAGAAACGTTAACAAGACGCTGCAAATTGTTAAATGCCAATTTCCGCAAATTATTAAATGAAATTGAAGATCCAGGAGCCGTTTATCTATGAGATACACGTACAAGTACAGGTACAAGTGTATACGTATCTTTCAGCTTTAGCTGCGTGTCGATCGTGTGTTTGCAATTTGACATACTTTTGTTGGACAACAGCTGAAACTGCCATAGGAACGGCAATTGCACACATGCAACAATCATAATAATAATAGCACAACTTAATAGTAGCGCGAAAGTATGACGAATATGTAAACGCATTGCTTTGGAGGCGCTGTGTGAAGCTGAGGCTTCCTTTATGACTGCGCCAACTAATCCCACAACAAATTATTGTGATTAATCAGCGAACTTGCATTAGTGGCTGCTCCGAGTCGTTCCACAGCCGTTGGAGGCTGTCTCCCAGAGTCTCTGGGAGCGTTGGGCGTTGCTGCAACTGTCATTGGCGTTGATTAAGCTCCGCGGAGTAAAGATTAACCTGGCCAGATAACGCGAATGAGAAGAGAGCTCCAACTGCAGGCCAGTTTAAGCCAAGTTGTGGGTGCGTGCATGCTCAATTATGCATACGACAGCTGTAACTGCAACTGTTGGATTGTTGTCGTCGTGGAGTCGTGGAGAAATGGGGATGGGTTTAAGGTAGCCAGCGAGGAGATCATGAAGAGCAGTTCATCTGAAAGGCCCTTGAGAGCGAGACAGAGTGTACTGCTTTGGCATGAAACTCATTAACAAGTCAATTAAAATGCCAGGAAATGGCAGCGCAGATGCGCAAATAAAAAAAACAACTTTTTTTTAAATCTTGGCAGGCTTATCTAACGGCTCCATTTGGCAACCAAGTCGATGGCCAAGTCAACATCATTGGCTACCAGTGGGTAACTAATCCGAGCCCGAACCCGTTGTGGATATTTAAGCGGATGCGCGTAATAAATTAATAAACCTAAGCATTAAATGCAATGCATATTCAATTAACACTGTCAGTCTCTCTGAGTGCGCCGCGTATCTTTCAGATACATTTAGCATTTCAATGGTGAGGGCAGCATTTCCTGCCGAAAGTCTCGACCTCATCCGCCACTACCAAGTACAATGTCTTAAATGTCATTTAACCCCTTTGTGATATCATACCACATACATCAGTACGCTATATGCATACCAATCTATTACTTTAAGGAAAACATATTCATAGAGTTCGGGTTGAGAACTTGGAGAGAATATCAAAGAGATATTCCAAAGTGAACTCCTGGATTTCATTTTTAAAAGATATTCCATTTTGTAAGGGAAACTCTATCAACATGCGATAGAGCCTACTTTTTATGCCCTTGCAGAGGGTATCTTCACTGAGGACGGCAGTCCACGCTAGTGACGAAGCTGCAGGAAGGGTTCGAAGGGCGAATAGCAATATATGCAGGAAAAATTAAATGGTTCAGATCAAGTTATATATCGATCGAATGATGTTTTAGCTTTGAAAAGTGCACGCTTAGACTTTTGGAAACTCAACTGGCTCATGAGTTTCGAGGGTGTGAGTGGGAAGGGTAAAATATGGAGGTTTTTCAGCTAATGGATATATAAGTCGAAATAGTCATGTCCGCCTGTCTATCTGTCTGTTTCAATACAAATTAGTCTTTCACTTGAAGCTACCTTGATGAAACTGAGTACAGGACGGCCTTTCTGCTGCACATAATACATAGTAATAATACATAATACATAACCAGCCGGATCGGTTCACTATGTCATATGGTTGCGAATGATCGGTCAAAAGTCAACCTTTAGTGTGGAAAACCTTGTTTCCTAAGACATTCAAACCAAACTCACAGATTGTGTGTCTCGAATCGTTATACACTATTTGACCTAATTTGGATAAAATCGGACTACTATAACATAAACCTGTCATATGTCAAATTTGAATGCATGTCTCTGCAAGGCTATACAAAATTTGGCACACCAAAAATAGCTTGCGCTATCTTATACAATTAATTTTGAGATACTTTTGAAATTCTATTAAATATTGACAGCTTACCTCATTGATCTCATCCTCCAGAGCACGCTGACGCGTCAGTTGACGCAGACGGTCGCGTCGTTGTTCCGTCAACTGTTCCAGACGCTGCGCAGCACGATCCACCTCACTGTAGAGCAGGGTCACCTTGCTCAGCTTATTCGCTGCGTCCAAGTTACAAGCAACTGCAGCTGGAGCAGCAGCAGCAGCAGCTGATGTGAGGGATGTGGATTTGGAAGCTAAAGCTGGGGGGAGTTGATGGCACTGGCTGCCTCCTGGAGACGCAACAGCTGTGTGGCGCCACGCTTGCGCAAATTGTGCAGCTGTGAGTCCATAAGGGCACGGCTGAGGGCACGATGCTGACCGTAGAGTTGACGTCGCGTTGGCAGCCCCAACAAATCGGCAGCGCGTATGTCACTCAAGGCGGCAACAAGTCGACCGCCGGCTGTGGAACATTGACGCTGGAACGCTTCGAGTTGGACGAAGAACTCGCGCCACTTGAGAGCATCATGATGATGCTGCCCCCGGAGCAAACCGCTTGGAAGTTGTGATGGCGCAACACTTGTCGTGACTTGGTCCACGCTAATGAATTTAACCAAATGCGATGCCGATGACTGCAATGGCAACTGCAACTGGTCCTGTGTATGTTTTATGGTGGGGGGGGGGGGGGAGGTCACAAGGGAATGCAAAAAACGTCATTAGTGTTCAGGCCAGGTTCTGTGTTTTTATTTTTGGCTCAAATGTTGGCAATGTAAAGTGACTTAATTGGGTGTCTGCCTCTGTTATGGCTGTTTGTGGGGCGTTAGCCCAAAACAGACGGAGAGCCCTCCTAATGATTTCATTTTGTGGTGCAACCGCAAAGGTCAAATTTTGAACTTACCGGTTGATTACAGCTATTGCTGTTGGGGTTCTGTGCCTGCTGCTGCTGTTGATGCTGGTTGCACAATTGCAGCAAATTCGCATCAAGACAAACGGCCAAAATTTCACAATTCCCAATTTGCTTGCTTAAAAGCTTGAGACTTTGGCAAATTAAGTCGATTACGCATAAATGTTGCGACTTCTCGATGGCAATTAAAATGGTGAATGTTTGCTGGGCGGGCTTCAGTTCTTGCTGTTGTTGCTGTGTACTTTTATGGCCAATGCTGCAAATACATAAGACAAATGCAATGAGTTTCAGTAAGAAGTACATGGTCAGGCGCTCATAAACAACGTCAAATGTATGGTGTAAATTGTGAATGTGGCAGGTTGCTCGCTTGCAACTGCAACTGCAACTGCAACTGCTCCGAAACTGATCCGAAACTGTGCAGAACCCACTTGCAACTGACAACGCCCAAAACAAGTTCAACTTAATTGGCAATAAGCGGCCTCTGCCACATGCCACATGGGCAGCAATTGCCCACAACTAGATGTGGCAAGTTAAATGGAAATGCTGCCTCTTGCTTCTGCCTCCTGCCTAGCACTGTTATACTCGCACTCGTGTACCTTTGAGTATATCAAGCGACAGCCTGTAAATATGACAAGTTGGTAGCCACTTTTAATCAGCGTAAATAAAAATTGAAATTGCCGCTAATGGCAGCTGGCGCATTAATAAAAAGCCCAACAGGCATTTTCTTAACACTTTACCCCAAAACGTTTTATCCAGCTGCGTGTAGTCTGCCTCACCTTCCTCCATTCCAGCCGCCTGCAGCTGCAGCTAACTGTAAATGCATGCCAGTAACGGCCTGGTCAGAACGGTCAACCAGTCGGCAGTCAGCTTTTAAGCTAGCTAAGTTCTCACAGCAGCAGTCTTAGCCTCAGTCCATCCACCCCCGCCAGAGAATCCGCATTATAGTTGATGTTTGCACGCAATGCGAATGCGGCAGGTCGAGTTGTTTGCCGCTGCAAGTGGCAAGTTAGCTAGCTGCGGGTTGCAAGTCTTCAGCTCCAACATCATCTGTGGCATGTTTCGAGTTTAATGATGCCGCACAGCACGGCCATCACAAGCGTTTGGCATTTCAATTTAAAAGCAGCCTACACATGCGCTAAACTTGACATAAGAATGGAAAACAAAATCTACAACGAGTTGGACATACTCTGCAGGTAAAAATAATAGCTGATGGTAAAATAATTTACAAATAATTTTAAGAGTTTGTTTTTTAAATTTAAATAAAAGCTCGTTTTACACAACAACATTTTGGAAAGATGGCGTTTTGCTTAAAAACTGAAGAATTTCGCACGCACAATAATTACTGACCCTGATTGTACTCTGAGCCCATTCAAAATGTCCAAAAAAGGTATTATGGGCTTGTGCAAAAAATGTCTGTCTGTCCGTTTGTCTGTAAACGCGTCGATCTAAATAACTATAAGACGTAGAGACCCCAATTTTCATATAGGTCCCATCAGATCCAGATACTTATATATCGATCCAATGGTATTGTCTAACCTATACTAATACACACCAGGCTGATGATATATAGGGTTGTGAGTGGGAAGGATGATATTTGAAGGATTGTAGCTAATGGGGCAGTTGGAGCTTTCGGTAAAATTTTAATGAACAAGTATATTTATTTTAAACTTGGCAAATTTAAAATTATTGAGAAGCATATGGGCAGAAAATGGAATATCCTTCGTCGTGAAACTTAATATCGGATATTTTTTGTCTTGAATCTGCGATCGGAACAAGTTTTTCAACTCAAAAAAGGTTTTTAAAAACGGACTGAAAACTTTTTGATTGTAAAGCAGTATTTACATGAAAAATTCCAAATAAAAAAAACAGCGAAAATTTTTTTCCCCGTTTTTCATTTCAAAGTTGGTTCACACTTCTCGTTACGTTTCATAACGTAAGGGCCTATCGTTCTGCTTAACTCAAATGGCACTCTTAGACTTAACGTAGCACTGTAAGCCGGCCATTTTATTTTGACGTAATGAAATAAGTCTCCACCCCTTATTTCATCAGTAAATTATGTGAGAGAATTACCGACGTTGAACTGGAGGTCACTGCTTTAACACCGCAGATTTTCAAAGGTCATAAGGCCCAAACAAGTTAATTAGGCTTTATTTAATTTAATTAAAATAATTTGCCTAACAAAATAAATACATTATATGATTATAATGTATCATCAGGCCAGAAAGCGACTATATTATTATTTTTCATCAGCATCATGGTTAACATTTGCATAGAGAGTTCATGAACATACTTGGCATGCAGCTTATTTTAAAGGAGAGCCATAAAGGTTACTTATATATAATATTAGCACAGTAACATTATGCATATGATTATCATTACAATAAAGTTATCGAACAAATCATGAAAATAGTTTAATAAGGGAGCCCATAAATCTTACTTATGTAAGGCTTTCCCTGACATAGTTGTGCCTCACTGAAATGGGCTAAGGAAATGACATAATATTTTAGGATTTTCCGTACACGACCAATGCTATGGGCAATTCGATGTGATCCAACTGTGCGAAAGGGCAATAAAATATGAGTGTAGCTGGGTCGGTCGTGTGTAACCCGAGCTTTTCCATACTTTTATTTGTATTATGTATTATGCACAGGCATGAATAATAATACCCTTCGCACTCCACATGCTTTTGTACTTTTCTACGAGGCGGCATTTAAAAATTCCCAGAAATGCATTCCCATAAAAACAGATTTAATTGCAAGCTGTCGCAAAGAGAGACAGATAGAATGAAAGAGGGAGAAAGAGAGAATAAGGCATATATGTATAAAGTAAAACAATACATCCATGCTCATAGAGATGCATCATTGTGACAGGGTCAAATGAACCCACGGCCCAAAGTAAGATGATGTAAGTTTGGAAAAGACTCGTAAAAGCCTCGACTGCAGCCTCGTTGTTGACACTGTCAATCTGGGTATCTTCTTGGTCTTGGTGAAAACTTTGCTTAGCTCAAATATTTAATATTTGCGTGCAGTGTCTGGCATTTGGAATTGGACAGGCGAGAGCTAATGAATACCTTACACATGTCGACAAACAAACGCAAATAATGTCAATGGCTCAAGCTTTAGACTAGAGAAAGAAGGAGAGGGAGGCTAGAAAGAGGTGGGAAGAAGTATGAGACTGAGTGGCTGTCCAAGTCCAACTTGTTAAGTCTTTAGTGTCATCATCATCAGTCTGACAAGACTGGAGTTGTGCTAGTTTTGGTTTTTTGCAAACTTTAAATTGCTTGTGCATTATTTTCTGTGCAAATGTTTGTCAAAGTTTTCTTCACGATTTGCCCGCATTTTATCAATTGGCATTGACGCAATTAACATGCAGTTGGATCTCAGCTCTAAATTGAAAACGGGAATCTGAATTTCATACAGAATTGAAATAGGAATGGGAATGCCAAGTCGTAAGTGGCTTACGAGTGTGTTCTCGTATGTCGATTTAGATTTCACAGATAATTCTGATATTTCCAGGAATCCTGTGGAGGGGCAACAACAACAACAGACACAACCACAACAACAACACAAATAAGACAAGCACAAGCATCGTTGGGCCACTAAAGTTCACATCATAAATTTAAAGTGTCACGAATCTGTCTGAAAAAATCATTCATACGCCTGCAATAAGCGCTCCCTCTGTCTATCTCCATCTCTTTCAAATTTTTTCTCCCTTATTCACGCACACTCTGTTTCTTTATTTTTTTCCCCCTCTGTCTCTCTCTCTCTCTCTCTTCATGTTGTATTCTTCTAGTTCTCTCTACAAAGGGAAGCCGAAAAAGCACAGTCCCTCAAGCAACGTGTTTGCCATGCTTTAGTAGAGCCAACAACTGTTGCCTGCCCGCCAGTCAGAGAAAAGAATTAAAAATTACACTGTACACTGAAAAAAATAAGATCTGACAGAATAAAGAACATTCGAGTTTTGTTCTTAAGATAAGACCATTTTACTGCCAATATACTAAAACTAAAATTATTAATCTAAAAAATGTCTATTTTTTAAAATAAGAATAAATATCTTTAATTTTTGTGACTCATTTCCAAAACACGATTATTGAATAGTAGTGCATATATATTCGATATATGCTGATCTTTGTTGTATAAAAATGTCATGTTTATAGCTTCCCGTGAGAATGTGTAATGTCAAAATGTGTTTTAACCTAAAGAATTTTTGGTTCTCATCTTATATATAAGATCAAAATTAGACGTTTTGAGACCAAAGTATAAATTTGAGGAACTTTTTTTTATAAGTGTAGAATGCAGCACAGATTAGCACACTGTCTTGATAGTGATTTTGACACGAAGTTAGTGTAGGACTATCTAGATGTTAGATATTAATGGCGAAGACTCTCAAAATCATAAGCTAAGAAATCTAAAAAAGACTAGAAAAGATTAGGGAGTTTATTCAATTTCTACATGAATCTTAACTGCTTTAGAATTGAATATTTTCATCTAACATAATCCAAAAATTTCTTTCTTATCTTGTTGTTAGATGAAGTAGAGCGTTAACTCTTCTTCATATTCGGTTTGTAGCGCAGTGTTACCGACTTTTAGTTGGGGCTTTGTTCTATTTTCTAAGTCAAAGTTCTCAGCATTGAACACAAGTGCTGTTCGTTGTTGTTGGTATTGTTATTGTTGTTGCATGTTTCCTCTTAGCCAAAGTGGCAAATTGACTGGCATGCATATTCTGTTGCAGCAGACAGTTAGACGACCAAGAGCAAGACAGGGAAAAATTGGGAGGCAGAGTGGGTGATACAGAGGGTAGGGAGAGCTCTACTTGGCCATCTTAAAAAAAGGCTTAAGTGCTGCGCCATCGTCGTTGTCGTTTTTTCCCAGCGCCAGTTGGCTCTTGGCTGTTGGTCAGGCATTAACTGCACATTTGCATATCTGCTCGTAAATATGGATGGGCTGCTTGTGAGTCTATAAACTTTTCCTCCTCCACCTCCTACTTCTTCCTCCTCTGCTTTTTTGTTTTGAGCCAATGGACAGACAAATTGAAATACCTGGTCCTGAGGCTCATACACATTCACTCAGCTGTTAGATGTGCTCATTCCCATGCGTTTTGCGTTTGACATTAAACTTCCTGATTCTGATTGAGGCAACCACCTTTATCTCCCCTTTAACTGTCTTTAGACCCTGTACTTAAAAGTTAAAGGGGTCTGATAAGTTTGTCAAAAATAAAATAAAAGTGCGACCCCATAAAGTATGTCCATACATATATTGTTGATCGGAGACACACATGATCAGGGTCTTTTACAGTCGAGTTCCCTCGACTATAGTCTTTCCCACTAGTCAGAGTATAGATTTGCAACTCACCTGCACTCCGGTATGGTGCTGTAGTAGAGCAACAGAGTGGCCAGCTCATAGCAGTTGAGGCCAGCGCTTGCTACAGCATCTGCGTCCAAATTCACAAGTGGGTCGCCTTTGAGGGTGCGTGTGCCTGCGAATGGATTTGTGATATGAAAATCGAACTCAATTGCAATTGCTTTGGCTTCCTGGGTGGTCTGACACGGGGTTAATGTGCGAAAGAAGTGTGTGAATTAATTGATTTAAAATTGACTTGAATTCAAGACAATTGAGTGGAATTGAAGTTGAATTCAATTCAAAAGCGCATTTCACCAATTCGCCTCGCAGGCAAATTGCCTAACGGGGCGTTGCGAGCTGATTTTCAATTTTCAATTTATATTTATACATTTTTTGGCTAGTCAGTTAGTTAGTCGTTGGACTAGTGAAAGTCTAGAATTATGCAGAGCAGCGGTAAAAATTGAAAGTCTGGATATGCCTACCTGGCAAAAAGACACCGCTGTTCAATAGTTTCTCGGGCAATTCACTGATCGAGTTGGGCGGCAACAGTTCCGTCCTCCTCTCGGTCTCCGTCTTCAATTCCGGCAACGGTGTCGACTCCGCCTTGCTGGTCACTGTGAAAAAATTTACAAGTATTTATATTATTTATATGTATATCAATATATCAATATGTACAGTATATATATTTAGATATAGGTTAATTGCATTTTAAACGCTTGGTTGAAACCTTGAAAACTGGTTCAGGATCACGCGACATGCTTTGCATAATAATGTCATTTGATTAATTTGGCGACAGCACAGCCACAGTAGCCTACACAGTTGGCTAAATAATGGGGGCATGGCATAGCTAACCAGTTGCCCCCATCAATTTGGAGCTGCCACTTTCGCGAGCGACAATTTTTTATATTATAAATGCGACACATTGCATCGTCTGCAGAAATTCTGCACGGACTTTGTCATCCACCTGGTCGCACCACCTGTTGGTGGCTCGAATGTGGTGCAAATATATATTCCAGGTGCTGGTGCCACATTGCACGTTGCATGCATAAGTATGTAATTCAATACCTCCAGAGTTGCCACAGTTGCCCCCGCACTTGTCAGGTGATTTATGCCCGCTTGCAAATGGCACCCACACACCCAAAATTTGACTCCAGGTCGATCGCATTCCATTGCAGTGCACACTGGGACTAGATAAGACTGAACTACTCCACTTATAATAATTCCCTCTATAGAAGTTATACGTGAGGCTCTGCCAACTTGTATAACAGTATTTTGAATGCAGTATTAGCTTTTTTCTCGAACTGTTACTTAAATCCATTTTTTGTATACCTATGGAGCCCCATATAAGAAAAAAAAAGTTATATCAAGATAACTTCAAAACAAGGAACCACTTTGCAAAGCAACAGCCGGACTTACAGACTTTTTTGATAATGGAGCCCTATAAAAAGGTGGTTTTGGTAAAAGTTGGTGGCCTAGTGGTACCAAACGGTTTATTTGGAAATTTTCTTCATTCGAAAAGTTTTATATTTGCTTAATAAGTACATTTAATTTATACATAATTTGTTACTCGAATTAAAAGTTTTTTACGAAACCTTCCACATTCTGACACGTATCTAAAAAGTTTTCTATGTTTCTCTCATTAAAATTTAAATAAATATTTACTACCTTGACAGGGGTCAAATGGCTTCGATATATTGTTGATAAACTTGTTCCACTGTGCAGTTCATTGCTTTGGTTTCTCATTTAATTTTAATATTTTAGGCTTTGACAAATTAAAAGGCATTTGCACCGTTGTAACTGTCCCTCGTTGTTGTTGTTGTTGTTGTGGAAAGACAACGATATTTTGTGGTTAACCAACGCCTGGCGGATGCTGTGGGCCGCTGTTGTTAATGGCTAATAGCTTTTTGTTGGCTTTTGTGGTCGAACCGTGGGCGTCGGCATTCTAGTCGAAAACTCGGCTGATGGTGGTGCAAACTGAGACAGTGATTCAATATGTGTGGTTTTTTTTGGTTACAAATATATATATTAGCTACAAGTGATGTACATAGTATGTATGTAGATTGATTTGATTAAATCTGAAGACCCTTAACAATTCCTCTAGATGCGCTGCCTTAGTTTAAAGTGACAGACGATGTCCACAATCATGAGAACAAAAGCGAACCAATAACAATTGGAGAAGATGAACCAGAACCAGTTATCGGAGGATGCATAAAGACAACCGCGATTATAGAGATATTCGGATTCCGCCCTGCAATCTCTATAGCAAGATATGGGCAGGGTGTCATTAGAAATGGGTACACCATAATCCTTGGGTCCATTGATGCCACAGCACTCATGTGTCATCTCATAGTAGTACAACTTTTGGCTATAAAAACCTCGAACAACAACATAGGCATCAGTGTAGACAACAACAGAAAAGCTGCCAGAAATTAAAAGAACAACGCTCAGGAGAAACCCAAGTATGATAGCCTGAATGGGGAAGAGGTTAAAAGTTGAACCCTCATTCGAAAATGCACAACTTACCACCATAAAGAGTGCTCCCATGCCACACATTATGAATACTCCATCTACTAAGAGCACAAAGCTGCAGATTCCCTCGATCCATGAGAGCAGAGTAAACAATGAGACAAACTCATAAGAGGGTCCCAGTTTAACTAAGACGTAAACATGTTGGAAGAGTACACCCACTATCAGATACTGTTCTATTACAAAAACACCCAGATGAAAGAATGACATTTGCAGATTAGAATATAATCCTCGCCTTACCACAATTACAATATTGAGCATTAGACAGGTCCAGGATAGCTGCTGTTTGCTGCACTCCCACTCGGTTTTAAAGCACATTATCAATTATACTGAACAATTTTATGTTTGATAACTAAATCAAGGAGTGAGTGGAAATGAAACTTGGCGTATTTAGTGATAATTTTTTCTTTCCAATTGAATTTTTCGACTAAATATTTACTAGTAGTAAATAATTACAATTATACATAAATTATGTGGTAGTGAAAAATCATAATTATATATAATGGGTTAAAAAAGAAGCCACTAAAATTTAACTGGAAGTGAAGTTTGCTGTTACTGGAACCCACATCAATCCCAGCAACAATTCCCTAAAAGCTTACTAGAACGCTTACTAAAATTCAATTGATTTAAAAAAAATTTAAACATATTTCAATTCAATTTAATAATAATTTAAGCATTTAACTTCGTCGTTAAATCAAATTATTTTCTCTATTGTTGGATAAACTCCAGTAGATAAAAATTTGTTTTTAGTTGAGTGGAGTTTGATTAACAAATTTCATCACTATTCCCAGCTCTGATTGGAATCAGCATTGGAAAGCTTCACAATAAATCAAGGATAGAAGTTAAAAATAAAAAATGCAGTAAGCTACAGTGGAGCAAGCTCGACAGTAGGAGACCCAGTACTTTTTGAGTGCAAACCGTTCACTATTGATTGTTCTTCAATAATGCGTACCAAACAATAGATGGCGCCACTACGAAGTTAATAAACACAGAGGTCGCTAGCGTCTCTTCTTCTTCCTTTTGCCCGTAACATTGTTAATTGAATAACTTCCGCGTTTATCATCCGATTTGAATGAAATTTTCTGGACAGGTTTGGACTATAGTGTATATTATATGTACCAATAATCAAGGCACTAGTCTTAAAAGGGCTCTTGTAATTTGACTTTGAAATTTTGTTTTTCAATTTCCGGGGGCGGAGGGGGGCGTGGCAAAAATCCAAAACAAACTTGATCAATGGGAGATATAGATGAACCTACATGCCCAATTTGGTGTCTCTATCTCTTATGGTCTCTGAGATCTAGGTGACACAAAATAGGACAGACAGACGGACAGACGGACAGACGGACGGACGGACAGACGGACATGGCTATATCGACTCGGCTGTTGATGCTGATCAAGAATATATATACTTTATGGGGTCTGCCACGCCTCCTTCTGCCTGTTACGCACATTTGCACAAACGTAATAGACCCATTTGTACTTTTTTAAAGTACTGGGTCTAAATAGTTCGTGATGATTCTACGAGAGATCGTTTTTTTTTTTTTTAGACAAAAGTTGAGAGTACCGTTGATTTTCGCACATAAAAAGTGGCAACAGTGCATTATGAATGAGACGTTACTTCTTTTTGCAGTTTTCTCCATTAATGAAATAGAAAATAAATCTAAAACGAAGCTCAGAAATTTTTTAACAATATAATATCATAATAATTGCTCTAGTTAGAAAATGTAGGAGAATGTGTAAAATTTTTAAGACATAAGATCCGAGAGTTGTGATAAAAAAGTTTTTTAAAACCCCAGCACATAGTACAGATTCTGCAATACATCATATTTTTAGGAAAGTACGGATCAGCGGCAAGATCTTAGTGATGATTTTCTTTACACGTATGTATATACAATGTATTTAAAATTAAGCGAAAGTTAATAGCTTAAATAACAAAATTTATCAAACTACGGATCAAAAGAAACACCAAACTTTCACTAGAATTTTCGACTCGTACTTGCGTTACGTATTTTGGACAATCGCTTGCTATTAATTGAATCACATTTTGGCAAATTTATGCACAGAAATTATATCAAACAAACGCTAAATTTGCGCTCTATTAAAACATAGCTATTAACCAGAATTCAGACTACACAGTCCAACCTCAAATGCAGCAAAGTGAGCTCAAATTTACCTGCGGGGCGCTTAATTGAATACGTAAGTACTGTGGGGTGGTGGGCGGTTCACAGCTCAAAAGATTTGAATACTACAATTGTGGGGTCTGCAAATGTTGCTCTGCTCGGGAGCTCGCGGCTTAACAAATAAGCCAAAAGCAAACGCCCAGTTAGAGAGATAATCAAGTTGGTCAATATGAGTGCAATTCCTATAACGTGCACTTAGTTGATTAGTTGTCCACTTACCCACAGATTGACGCTTCTCGCCAGCATCCGTTGCCTCCTCATCACTGTCAATGTGCGGAAATGAGTTGCCCAAACAAAATAAAGGCAGAGCGGGCGATGTGGAAGGCAACAAATCGTTTGCTTCGTTTGTGTTGTTGTTGTTGCTTACATTGATGTTGTTGTTCAAGTGGCTTTGGAGCTCCTCACCAGCACTGCTGCTGCCACTGGAACTGCTGCACTCGCTGGCATTGCTGTTGCCCGACGAGGTGGAGTTCATGCTGTCCTGTCGGTTGGTCAAGCGCCTCAGCATGTAACGGTTGTTGAACAATTTGTTTTTGGTAATTAAATCGCTGCGCCTCAAAGCGCATTTTGGCGACCCAATATTGTTGCTGTTGTAGCTGATGTTGCTATTGTTGTTGGCCTCATCGAGATGCTCCTCGCCGAGGACGAGTGGCATCTGCAGCTCGTTTAGCGACACGCGCTCAATGCTTCGCTCCACGCTCACAAGCAGATTCTGCAACAACTGCGGCAGCTCGATGGCATCATTACCTTGCCCCTGCCCCTGCCCCGTTGTTGCCATTACCGCCATCGACATCTCCAGCTGGAGCACGCTCAATGGCTGTTGTCGTGGGTTATTGTAATCTATACCAATGCAATGAGTCTGAAACTGACTCTGAATCCCCTCGTGCTGCTGGTGCTGTGACGATCGCCAAACCACATAAAGCTGTGCTGTGGCCTCTGCGTCCGATTGAGATTCTGATTCTGCAACTGGAACATACAAATTATCCGTTTTAGATTAACGATCATGTGCACCATTTAGCAGCGGTTTTCTGTTTTCTGATTTCTGTTAAGCTAGTCTGGCATTCAAAGACAAAATTATGAGTAAATATATGGAGCAACTAAGAAGGTTTAGTGAAGGAGAACCCAGCTTAAATTTGAATTGTTACTGAAGAAAGTTTAGACGAAGTGAAGTCAAGTAACTAATATATTTGTATTATAAGTATTTACTAAGTTATTCACATTAATTTTTTAACAAAGAGAAAGTTTGTCGAATCAAACAATCTATGGTAATGTTATGTACTTACGATATCAGAAATTACCGAATTAATAAGGAATATTACAAATCAATTTGTTAAGAAAAATATTTGAAAACAGTTAAGCTAATTGTTATTAAAGAATGTAAAAAAATCTTCATTTTAGTCTAAAGTGGTTCTGAATTAAAAACTTTAAACGCGTTTTGTGCGAATCGCATGTTTTTTTTTTTTAAAGATATGTCACACTTTTCGTAAGTGAGCAATATGAGTTTTGTTTGGTCGACCCACTTACCCAATTTGACACACAGATAAAGCTCGGCTGGTTGGAGTGCATTTGCGATTTCAGAGTCACTCAACTGCAGCACCAGCGCTCCATTGGATGTAGCCAGCGGCCAGCCGGTATGCCATAACCAGGACTGTAATGATAGTCAAAGAGATTTGCAGATTGAGTAACGAAATCATTTACAAATTTTTATTATTACAACGATTACATGTTACCCAGCCCCGACTTCGGCATCGGCATCGGCATCGGTATCCCTGCCCCGATCCCGATCCCGATCCCGAACCCGCCCCTACTCCCTCGCTCTGGTCGAACTGCGTTTGCCGACAACGGCCTAAAAGAGTCAAGCTGCAGTGAAATTATGTAGACAACAACACCCGCAAGTGTTAAGCTGCAAATGGAAATCGAAAACTGCAAATCGCTTAGACTGAAAAGCGCATTAAAAATGGCCCAAGCTGTCAGATGAAGTTGCAGTTGTCCAACTTGGGGCCTCCCTATGTATGTATATGTGTGTGTCTGACTGTAGGCCTATCAGATGGCGAGTGTGGCAGCTTTGACTGGCTGCCCCAAACTTGCTGCACTGCGAGTGCCGACTAGCGATGCAAAATTATAGATAAATCATGCAAGTCAAACTTTAGCAATTTTTGCTAATTTTTGGTTATTACCCACAGCGTTTTCAGCTCAAAATGCAAAAGGAAACAACTAGAAACAAAAACGCGACGGAAAATTTGAAAAACTCAAAAGATTTCACCCCTACGGGAATGTGAAATCGAACTTGCAACTCAAAAACTTACAGCAACAGCCTTACAAATTTGAAGAGAGACCTGTGGAGACCTTATAGACTGGTCCGGGTCGTTGCTTATCCTAGCTCACTATTAATTGTTATGACGCGAAAATGTTTTTCGCATTGTTCACTCGAACTAAAGCTTCAAACGAAAATCCAAAGCCAAAACCAAAACAAAAGCAAAAAGAGGTGCGCTCACATTTGGCTTGATTTATAGCACCTTTTTGGCTCAAGACAAAAGCTCTGATATTTTATAGGTAACACACAGAGTTAAGGTTTAGTTGTCATTGTGGTTGTTGTTGTTGTTGTTATTGTTGTTGTTATTGTTGCACATGACACAGACCCCACACAGCAGAGACAGAGACAACACAGCCAACATAAATCAATTGTTGTTGTTACTCTAGACTAGGATGGTAAGAGATGGAGGGAGCGAGAGAGGCTGCTTCCAAAATCCATTCAAACAGAAAATTATCAATTTTGTCATTTGATGAAAGCCGCAGAGCAACGATCGCAACGCATCGTTTACAATCGGTTGAACAAAATGATCACCGCCGTTCCCTGCCACACACAGCAACAGTAACAACAACAGCAAGAACAACTTCCCTTTAGTTTTGGGTCTGTTTCACTCTGTGGCAAGTGAGGGGCAACTGTGGAGTATCGTAAACCCCTGTCGCCACATGCTAAAATGATGATTCTCGTACAACATTTTCTGCTTGATTGACCGCCAATTTTATATTAAGCTCTGCTCATGATGTTGTTGTTGTATCGGTCTTCATATCGTTAGGTTCTAAATCATTGGCATCGACATCGCCATCGACATCGACATCGGCGTCACTTCGATTTCGCCGTCATTGACCCAAATGATCGCGTCGCTTGGACGCCGCTTGTCATTGTCAGCAATGATGACGTCGCCTTCATTCAACCCCCAAATTAAAGAGCTCCAAGCCACAGGCCGCTGGTCTCAGTGCCTTCATTCCAATTCTGTTCTTCTTTCAGCATTTTTTTTATGTTGCTACAGTTTTATCGTTTGGTATTCCTTCTACCTTAATTTGTATTTTTTTTTTTCATTTTGTTTTGGAATCCTTTTTATGTTGATGTCAATTTGAAACAGCGACAAATTTTCGTTCCATTGTCGATTTCTGCTTTACCCCGAATGCTACCTTTTTTGCTGTCCATAAATCAGTGTAGAGATTCTGACGAGGATTTGTCTGAATCCTTTTAGAATTTAGATCACAAAAAGATACAATTATCTTTAAGGTTTCCGAAATTCGAGCCGTTTTTTCTACATTCCCACGCCTTTGATATTGAAAACTAAATTACAGTTAAGTTGCCACAAAAAATGAGCGGAATAAAAGGATTTCCTACCGAATTTCGATTGCTACATAAAAAAGTTAAGTGATCATAATTTTTTTGTTTGTTGATTAATTACACAAAATGGAAGTCAAGAGTAACAAAATTAAAAGTTCCAGCTGAGTATAAATTTAATTTGCACAAGGTTTAATATTTGATGCAAGCTGCAACCTTGCAAATTAAATTCCCTTACTTCAGAGACTTCCCAATCAATGTTAACTGTATTTGTATATAATTTTGGACTAACATGATTTTATCTACGAATCGTTAAATTTGTCCAACAGATCAATTTCAATGATGCACAGTATACCCCTAAAGAAATGTGTTACAGGGTATGCAAAATCTTTCAGCGCACCCTGTGAGGCCAAGCCGACATGCGGTGTCATTAGCATATACTCGTATGCAGATAAATGCAAATATCTTTATGCATATACAAATAAATACTCTCAAAAGTGTATCCGAATTCCCGGTCTCCTTGTCAGTCCCAATTCCATTCCCGGTGCCATACCCGTTGGAGTTGTCGCTGTTCTTGGCGATGGCAGCCTGTGGCGCCCAGCCTATGTCAATTATTCAATGGGGTGACGTCGCACCCGGATTGGGACGGGAATGACGACGACGCGACGATGACGTGGCTGGCCATTGCGACCACCGTCAGCGCCAAACAGAAATTACGCATGCAAAGGCGTTCCACAAACAGAGTTCGACAAATAGAGAAAGAGAGAAGGAGGACAGGCTCATTTCAAAGCACGCATTTGGCGAATTTTTTTTGATAAATTATAGAAACACAAAACAGACAAAAAACTTTTATTTGTGCGATTTTGTTTTTAAAAATAGTTTAAAGCAGTTTAAAGGGTTATGTTTAATTAACTAAGGACGCGTAGGCTGCCTAAGCAACATGAGAAACGATATAAGGGCGACAATATTGCGAATCAAGTTTTTTACCTCGTAACGAAGTTTAATATTACCCCAATAAATATTGTTAATGCTATCTCTCATATTTAACAAAACTTTTGCCTTGTTTGGAAACCATGATTAAGTTAGAATTATTTCGAAACGATTGGTTTTTGATCATAACTTTTGCACCGACGGAAAACTTTGCTGACTGAAGAAATAAGCTATGGAATAGAATGAATTTTATTTTCTTCGATTAGCTTAGGTCAAAAATCGAACGAAAAGTGGCGGTGCACCACGGTGTCAACTAGGCGTAAGTATGTATATTAAACAAAAATGCCAATCTACTTGGAATTCGATGGAAAAGCATCTGTAAGTCGTAATCTGCTGCAAATCTTTGAATTTTTGCACAAACAAAGCGAGTGAATTTATTGCCATCAACGTCACATTTCCGCTTCATCTACCAGAACGGCCATCAAGAGAATGGCACCACCAGCTACAGCAACAGCAACAGCAACAGCAACAACAGTAGCACCTCCAGCACCGCAGCACACCACCAAAGTCAGCCGCAGACACCACACCTACAAATTGTTTGTTTTGTGGTGCAACCAGGCAGTAGGAGAATGGGTAGAAGGAGGAAGGGAGGGAAGGGAGGGAAGAAAGGAGAAGTATTCTGTATTCCTCCAAAGTATGTTATATTTATGTTTATTTTGCATATCGTTGCTGGAGTAGCTGGTGGTGCAGCAAGATGCAGGCGTGACCAAAATAGATCAGGTCTAGGCTGTCATGCTTGCTGCATGGCCGGAATGCAATGGCAGGCTGCCTCCACCTTCCGCCGCCTTCTCCATACTCTTTCTAGATGATGGCATGCCAAATTCAGCTGTTGTTATAATTGTTTTTGTTGTTTCGCATAGTAATTTTTGTTATCTTTTTGTTGCTTGCAACTTCTTCAAAGCGGCACTGGCAGCTAAATGATTTAGGTTTCTGTAAGCAGGAAGTGCCTGTCGATTGGGCGTTGAAATATTATAGGGCAACAATCAGAATATCATATGAGTGTCAGCAAAATATCTTGAATTTATGCGCATTGAGCACTTCAGAGCCTGTCAACTTAAGATATCAACAAATGGCGAGGCAAACTTCAAAGTAATTTTGCTGAGACTGGCAAACTAAACTGCAGTAAAGTGGCAAGCTTGCTGTTACATCAGTTATCGTAATGCCTGAGATTGGGATGCAAACCGAAACAAAAACTAAGACGAAGAAGGAGACGGAGACGGAGTTTAAGATTGATACAAAGATCGGATCCGATGGGATGCGATGCGGCTCAATTACGAGTGCAATTGGCGGCAGAGTAACAGCAAAAACCGGTACAACTTAGAAAAGTTGAGATTCTTCTGTCTGCCTACCTGTTCCAATCAACCACTTTCAGTTCACAGCTGATCATGAACTTCGACTAAAAACAGCTGAAAACGAGTTTTTATAGCCTCATGGCATAATAACAGAAGAAGACGAACCACAAACAACAACAATAACCGGAGGATAGCCAAACGTTCAACGTGAGATGATCTGAGTTGAGTCTAAGTCAGAGCTTCAGTCTCAATCTCAATCTTCTTCCTTTTCTATGGTCGTAATTGAAAAAGTTGTTACCCAGATCATTTCCAAAACGTCTGTAAACTTGTTAATGCATTGAACCGGCGAAAAGCACATTAAAAACGCCAATAACTGCAGTCTTTGGTTCAATTGCAATCTGAAAGGGTTTCTAAGTAAGTTGCATCGCTTGATTTGATTTTGTGTTTGCTTATCGTCCAATAAGGAAGTAAAATTCAATATTGAAAGAACCAAAACACGAGTAGCTATTTACTCAATAGAATTTTCTCATACTCATTCTTAGATTTCTCGAAAATTTGGAAACGAAGGAAAAAGATTATAACGATGAAGCACGACAACAACTGATACAACAACTAAGACAACGCCAGGCAAATCGCAAATAAACTTTATGCACGTAAAATTTTAATGAGCACAGCACGAAGTCAATTTCAATGCTAATCCGGCGACCAAAAGCCACGCAGACAAGCGGACAAAGAAACGGAAGGACAGACAGATAAACAGAAAGAGGGACGCTCATTCAATTGACCAAGAGTTGAGACCACCGTGCAGTCATAAGCACCACCACAATCCAAAGCGGCGTCGGTGGTTTCTTGGCTGCATTTGTCTAGCCGCATATGTGCCCTTAAGCCGCAAATCACGAAGGTGGCGCGATCTGACATTCTACTCACAAATGACTCAAGGCAAGTTGTCGATGACGTTCACACAACTCTGCTTCGAAAACACTATGCAACATAAGTATTATTTAAATGCAACTGTTCTGTCAATGACGAGTAACTATATCTAAAGACAAATTAAACTTCTTCTTGCATATTTTCACTTTGAAATAATGTAGAAATAGCTTTGAAAGCTTTACACACGCTGAATGTTAAATACTTAGCAGCTTAAAAAGATCTTGAAGGAATCAGTTTAAAAAGCACAGAGTAGCTTTAAGTTGCAGTAATCTTACTAACAGCTAAAAGCTCATGAAACATTTTAAAAAAGCTGCTTTAAAATCATTGTGTCAGCTTTATTGAAAGCTATCCATTAGATTAATCTAGACAAACTTAAAGCCGTTCTGCAATCAGACGCAGTATTAAGATTGAGATTTCCGAGCTCTGTTGTGTAGTGTAATAAAAGGTACGCTTGAACTTGACAAATGCAGAAATAACGTGACGCCAGTTAAAAATCCTTTCCACAGTTGGACCCAGCGGCAACTCTCTAGTATTCCTATAGCTGTATTTCAAGTAATCGTAATTTATTATTGAACCATTTATTAGAGCGTGTTGTTGTCGTGGTCTAGAGTACACAATTGACGCTAGGGCTTGTCATTCAAAGTCATTCATGGGATTTGATGGCTTCGTTTGTTTGCTAGCTGCACAAATTTATAGCTATGTATATTTGATTTGGAAGCGAATTCAGGTGATTCTCACAGCGCCTTTACTTTGTCTACCTGTTGGCATTGCAGGAAGCATTCACCTTCTCCAGACAGCCAGACAATGAAGATAATGACATAAAAACAAAGTAAAACAAACAACTGGCAAACAGCAGACAATAACTGGCAGTCATTCTTTTAGTCTATCAGTCAGTCTTTCGGTCTATCAGTCAGTCATTCAGTCATTCAGACAAAAAGGAACATTGTATCCACACATGTGTTTTTTCATGTCTGTGCCTCAGTCTCAGTTTCGCCTCGAGCCCCAACTTAGCTCCAGCTCCAACTTTAGCTCCATCTTCAACTGATGTCTAACCGCGACTCATCATCAGCCTGCGGCTTTTGTGCTGGGTTAATTACTAAGCGAGTCACACGCGCTTGAATAATTCAAGGCTATCGTTCGTATCTATTGCCAACTCGCACAGCTGCGCATTTACAAGTTGCGAGTTGCAACTCGTAGCATGCTTCTTTCTTTTTATTTTTATTATTTATAAAAACATCGACTTTGCAGCGTGCTCTTGGTAACATAATCTGGCTGAAACTGACGCGTCGAGTGGGGAGAATTAGGATTGGAACTGCGTTTCTCGCTGCCATTTGCTTCGCAGATTTTTTCGATGCGACAGTATTAGTGTCTAAGTATCTTATAATAAAGTGATCAGTATCTTTCAGATAGAATAACTATAAAAAGCTATACCATTAGCTTTAGCTTTTGTGCTAACTGTAGCTGTAGGTAGTCATAACAACAGGAGGTTTTTTTTCCGAGGGCGGAGTTATGTTCTCGATTCTTGTATGGAATACGAAATACGAAGATCATTGGAAAATCTAAGTATCATTCAACGATATAATTTAATTTTTTTAAAATTAAGTAAATTCTTCTTCCTTTTGCCCGTAACATTGTTAGTTGAATAACTTCCGCGTTTATCATCCGATTGGAATGCAATTTTCTGGACTGGTTTGGACCATAGTGTATATTATATGTACCAAAAATCAAATTACGCACATTTTTTTGCACAAACTTAATAGACCCATTTGTACTTTTTTAAAGTACTGGGTCTAAAAAGGTCTAACACAGAGAGTAGTATAAATATATAAAATGTTTTTTATAGGCCTGAAAATTTGATTAACGTTTAAGGAAAATGATCAATATTAGTTAAACAGTTTTAGTTACTACAGTTAAAATCCCTATTAACTAACTTAATTGTGTAAAAGTCAATAGGAGATCTCAAGTTACGATACGATATATTGTGGTATACGTATTCTGTTATATTTTATATTTATGAGTACATTCGCAAACGAGCAAACACAATTCATCCATATCAATATCCTTAATGACAACTTCCTCTCGAAACTCTAATTCGACATGTGATTGCCATGACTTTATAGCCAATTCACACGCGTGCACGCTCGGACACACTCATAGACTCTCACATAGAATGAGAGAGATAGAGATAGAGATAGAGCGGGACGCATACATTAATACTCACTTAGGCACAACACGTGTCCACTCATATGAATGTGAGTGCGCACTCGTGAATGCATTTTACAAGTTATTTTATGCAAGCCATAAATATGCACTTTACACTTTGCGCATTTCTCTCTCTTCCCCTCCCCCTACCACTATCACCCCTCTCTCTATTCTCCTCAACTCTCTAACGCTGCAGCCCGATGTAACTCTTCGTGTGCGCACAATACAAACAACAATCCATAGGATACAGATCGAGTGTCTTCGCTCTTAGTTCGGCCAACACAAACAGACAGATAGACACACAGGGAGGGAGACAAAGAGACAGACAGAGAAGAAGGCAGACGGAATAAGAGTCCCGTAGTGTCGAGTGGTGCCTGCATACAAATTATGTACAAACATGTTTTCAGAAATGTTCAATTCATTATCGCTAACAAATGCCGATCATGTTGTGTTCAACACACAGTTCAAAGCACTTTTCCAGCAAAAATTATTGGCCAAGCGAAAATCTCTCACTCTTCCCCCTGAACCAAGTCACCACGTCTGTCTCCCTCCATCTATCTATCATATGTCTGTCTGTCTGGGAACTGCAACTAAAATTGCAAATAGAAGTGGAATCGGGTCTGGAGAGTCTGTTTATCAGCACTATGGGGATTGATGGGGCAACTGCGGCTGCTCAACTCGGAAGCTGTTTTCTATCTATTCGCAAAATGCTCACATTGGACACTCGCCGATCGGTAATTGCTTTGCTTTGTTGAATGTCTAACAGATAGTCCATGTTTCTAATGTTCCAGCTGCAGACTTTTGGACTTAGGCTTCTGCCACAGTCTGGTCTAATCAGTTTGGACTGAGAGAAAGACTGTAACAATGAGTGGCAGCAACCCAGCTCTCATCTGGTTTTTTTTTTGTTTTTCCAAACATCCACTTAATACACAACTTCCGCTTACAATTGAAGGCACTCGAAACAAAATTCAAACAAAAACCTGATGAAGAGTTGCGACCCTTCGTAATATGGTTGAAGCTTGTAGCTGGTGCGGCTGCGCACAAAAGCGAATTGAATTACAGAACGTGCTTCATTGAAAAAACAAAAACGGAAAAAGAATAAAAATAAAAATAAATAAAGCAAAAGTGTTCTTAAATACATTGCTGAACTTTAAAATACCCTGCATTAGAGCCAGGCATTAATGAAAATGAAGTAAATTCAATGAACATTTCCCGCACACTTCCCGCGAAAATAACGTAAGCTACATTTATTCAAACTTGTTAGATTCATACATTTGTACAAAAAATATTAGAGTTAAATTATGTATATTTTCAAAGATGTCGGCCTGTCAAAAATAACGGAGGCGCCATCCATGTTTTTGAGAGACCGCGAAACTAACAAGGGACATTTTAGTAATCCGATTTTAACTAACCTTAGCAAGATCGTATAAGACAATAATAAGTATGTACATAATATGCCAGTTTGGTTCTGATATCTCAAGAAACACAAATGTTCTTCAGACCTATGATATAGTAGTTCGATCTTAGCCATAGTTATTAAGGATTTATAGGTGAATACCAAAGTTATTTTAAACTGTTTAAAATGTTTCAAGAGTCAGATGCACACGACTAAAACAAAAATATTTTATTTCCATATGCTAGCTATATCTATGCAAGGACTAAATATTAAGCAATAGTAAATAAAACGGCCTAAAAATATTTAAAAATCTAAATTTAAAGTTAACTACACGAATAAAATCACATAAAAATTATATGCCTTACGTTATATTGTTCAGACTAAAATGACTGACAGAGTGTCAGCGAAAATTACATAAGCGACATCTCACGGTTTTTTGAACAAAACTAATATAAAAACATCTTTATTAATTATAAGCGACCTAAAATAGACTATATTCGAAGTTTTAAAAAAATACACCCAGCCTTGGTTCAATAAATCAAATAAAAACTCTCTCCTGTAAGATTTGCTATTTGTCGCTTATGTTATTTCCGCGGGAAGGGCTCGATTTTTTAAGTTACTAAATTGAAAATTAGTATCCTCTTGCTGGCTCTTCGTTCCATTCAAAATTAGGTGTTTATTGATTGTTTCCATTCAAACGTATTTTAAAAAAGTCTTTAACATCCACGCATAAAATTAATATCAGTTTAGTATCTAATAATTAAAAACTTTTCTGCTAGCTTTAATTATGGAAAACATAATTGTTCCTTGAAATTCAAATAAAATATCAATATCTAAAATTGATCTGTAAAGGTTCTTGGGCAAATTGCAGACAGGTTTAGGATTGTTAAGAATGAAATGATGAAATACATGGAAATGTTTCTTGCACAACATTTTTATGCTCACTTTACTGGGTACATATAACACACGCATACATAGATAGGCCATGGAGTATCTCCAATGGAGAGAGCATTAAGTTTTATTATTAAATACAGACAGAAACCGTAAGACAGAGAACAGACAGAACGCACAGCTTGAGAAATTAAAAGGCAATTAAGATGCATCAGGCAGCTGCAACTCTGGGGCGCCCTCTGGTTGGAGGCTGGAGTTCAACATATGCCACAATATTTTTACGGCATCTAAAATCAGCTGCAAATGTGCGTAGTAATTTTTGCTGATTGATTCAAATAAAAAAAAAATGATGTTTGTTCTGTGCACATTACTCGAGTCAGAGTTGCTCTGTTGATGTTGTTGCTGTTGTTGTTGATCTGTTGTATGTAGGTCATGTTGAGCACTTTATAGACTCCCACAGTCGGTTGAATGTGCAACATGTGTTCAACCATTCATTCGCCACGCCACGGAAAGTATTAAGTACTACACTGCGTATGCGTAACGAAAATTACCATAAATTACAGTTTAGACACAGCCACGGCTAGTTGCCTGTTGCTGATAAACGTATTTAACACAAATTCGTCAAGAACATATTTTACAATATACAAAAAGTTCGACTTATTTCAATTTGTTATTTTGTTTATTTTTTTAACATTTTTTTATATTTTTGAATGGCTGCCTACACATTATTTTTGGATTTGTCATTGAATTCAAAGCCTATTTACGAGTATCTTTTTCTCTTTCAGTTTCATGAGTCTTAAAGTGAAGGTTCTAAAAAAGCCGCGTGGGTCGAAGGACGCGCATAGGAACGCTCTTTGACTTTGACTTTTATTTGGCTTCCGGGCCTTGCACTTAATAATAAACATGTAAATTGTTGAACACATTTGACATTTGACCGTTTAACTCTTAATTGAAGAAGAGTTCAGGTCAACAAAAAAAAACATCCATTTGAAGTTGGATTCTAAAGCCACAAGTCTTTGGATGTATAATCTAAATCAAGATATTACCTCAAAACTATAAAAATTAAAAATCGTTGATTTATGCGCTTATAAAGCGTTAACTTCTTTCTGTAATTAAATATTTGAGGCACTTTTATAGGTACTTTCGTTTCATATTCCTTTAATCGTGATGATTATAATTTATTTCATCATGTAAGCACAGTAAAAACCACTTTAGTAATGTTGTTGTTTCTTTTAAAAGAGGGCACTACACTGGGACAAAATTGATTTGACAACTGTTGTTATTCCTTTGAAAATGTATTGCACATTTCTTTGCTGAAGCGTTTTGAGAAAACATACGAAATACGAGAATACGTTGCACGTTCCGTCTTCGTTTCGTGTTTCTGCCGCTCATAAGACTGCGCGCCGCGAATTCAAATCTCAAACTGACAATGCGAATTTTCTCATTCGCTCATTCGACCTTTTTGTAAAAACCCAAATTTGTTCCGCTCTCGTATCTCATGCTGTTATGCTCAAAATGGCACTGTTATGCTCAATACGGCACTGTGAATCAGCTGTTGTGCATAACAGCATGTTGTTACTTTAGACCTAAATTAACAGCTGCCAGGGACGCTGTAAAAGAAACTAGATTACAACAAAGTGCAGTGTTTGCATTAAAGCTTTTGCCATTATCTATAGAATAATATGATAAAAACATTCTTATGTATATTACATTATTATTGCTTAATATATGCGAACGAATCTTAGCTATTATTCTTTGACACATCTGTATTAAATTTTCTTTAAATTTCAATAGCATCACACATTCGCCCTGTGAAATATAGGTCGAAAAGTTAATTTCGATGAATACTAAATAAGTATATTCGTAGAAGAGAATACTACATATAATTCCAAACTTTCTCTGTCATTAGAACATGTATTTTAACTACGCCTTTATAAACCTACATAAACCATTTCCAATCGCAATCGTTATCCAAATCCCTTTCCCTACTTATTGCCATATTCATCTGCGTTTCCATTTCCAAACATAGTTGGATCGTTAAATTGCTCATGCGCTAATTTGCGAGTCTAGAGAAACACTAGGTAGAGATCTTGTTGCAATCTCTCACTTATATGTATATATACATGTGCCTCGGGTGGCAGAGTTCTAGACTGTTGTGGGGGCACTTACCTCGCCAATTTGATGAGTGGCGCGCAACGTTGCGGCAATTTGTGCAAATTTGCATAGAAATCGCTGCTCAAACCTAGGCAAGGATCCCTCAAAATGGGACACGAGGAGCTCACGTGCCTGGCGCATTAAAATCGCACGCGTGCGTGCCCAGTAGATGGGATAAATGTGCGACAGATACCTGTCAATCAGTTGCAACAGCGTGGCATCCGCATCCACAGTCAGCTCAACAGACATTCGATTTGGATTTGTTGCAAATACATCAGTTGTTGCCTGTGGAAGACACATTAAATACAAAAAGAGAGGGACAGAGAGAGCGATAGAGTTGGCGGGCTAACCCTCCTTCTTTATGTGGCTTTTACACATACCTTGGCCTGCTCCTTCTTCTGGTCCTGTTTCTTCTCCTCCTCCGTCATTACGACGTCGCTGTCACTGCTGGACTCCTGTGGCGCAGATGGCGCTCGCCGCAGACTCAAGTCAAGCGGCTTCGAGTCAACATAGGCGCTAGCCGAATCCCTGCTACCACAGCTGGAGTCGTCCTCTTCCTCCTCTTCCTTCATTTCCCCTTTTCCATCCTTCTCTTCCTTTTCCTCATCCTTCTTCAACTTACACTCAAACTGTACTATCGTGGGTGCAGTTTCGCCTGTTTCGTTCTTGATCATTGTAATTGTCGTTGTTGTCGTTCCTGCTGTGCTTGTTGCTGTTGTTGTTGGTCTGCTCTGCTGACCCGTTAGGCGTTGCTTGCATTTCTTTAGATAGCTGCGAACCCGCGACTTGCTGCGGTTCACAGTTGTAGTTGCCGTTGTTGTTGTTGTTGTAGTTGTTGTTAGGCATTGACAGCACACATAATTAGCATTTGGTTTGGCCAGCGTCGACAGCTGCTGCTCCGCCTTTTGCTGCAACATCTCCAGTTCCTGCTGTATTTCCATCTCCATCTCCATCTCCTCCTCATCCACATCCTCATCACGCGCTATGGGTGCTGTGTGGCCCTTTCTGGCCTCGATCATGTTGTAGTTGCTGTTGTTGGTGTTGTTGCATGTGCCCGTGTCCGTGTCCGTGTTCATGTCGTTGTTCATGTTGTCCATGTTGTCCATGTCGATGGCCACTGCTAGCGGCGCCGACGTCGCGCTTTTGCCATCGATTTGAGTGTCATTCAGCACCAAGATCTCGCTTAAATGGCTCTGATCCACTAATTCGGCTCCTGGCTCACTGCTTGTGGTCGTCGCTGTCGTTGCGTTTGTTGTTGCTGCTCTTGCTGTTGTTGTTGTTGCTGTTCCTGCCGTGTTTGTGTCAGGCTGCAAGAAAGAAAAAAAAACAGAAACTTAGACTCGTGCGAAGTTTAATATACATATGTATGTGTACGGCTTAAGGGAAAAACTTTTAGAGGAAATTTAAGGTTGATAATAAGCCTTTGGAAACTTGTTTAAAAAATCTATAAAAGCTATGTCATTTATAAGTAATTTTCCTTAAGAAATGTAACAAAATAATAGCATTCTAGAAAATAAAATGCCATTTGTTTTTTTTTTAGCTTTCCATGTAGATTATTTTTTATTAAGTCCCGGAAAGTTTTAATCTAAGTAGGTAATATGCTATAAAGTGAATTCAAATATGTACATATCATAAGAAATTAGTCTAATTTAATTCTTAACTGTGAGACATATATATGTAGAAAGATATTGCTTGAATCAGCAAATACATATGTATATCTATTATGTACATATATGTGTTAATTTAAAATTAGTAAATCTCTCGACCTAAATAAAACCTCATTTTGGTTTACATATAGTCGAGGTCTTATTATCTCTGTAATAAGTACCTAAAAGTTGTGAAACGCCAAGTTTCAGTTTTCACACAGATCTTTACTATTATTAATTTCATCATGTTTATTATAATTTATATATGTTATATTTCATATAAATAAAAGACGCTCTAATATTAGTTCATACGTGAAATTTAATATCTTTTATTTGTTAATAAACACGCAGCACAAAGCATATAAACCTTAAAATAAAATAGGGTGTAAAATAAATGGGGACATAGAAAAAAAACACAAAGAGAAAACAAACAAAGAAAACAGAAAAAGGTTCTTAACAATCACGACTATGAATGACTGAGATTGAGTTTAGTTGAGTTGGGGTTGCCTGGGGCTACGAGTGACCGAGCCGAGCCGGGTGCATGTTAAAAGTTAAACCAAAAATCAATTGGGGACAGCATTGATCCGATTTCAAAGTAGACAAGTAGACACCAACATGAGCCAAAGGGCGTGACTTGGTAAGGGGAGGCGTTAGGGAAAGCAAGAACACCCAGAGTAACAACAACAACAACAATGATTCGCATTTGCATTGCATTGCATGACAATCAAATAAGTTTGGTATGCTCAAAACGTCAAACGTTCGGTGCAGCTGTTGTCTTCGTTGTTGTCATAGGTCAAGTGTAGCATAGTGTAATTCACTTTCTTTCGCACACAAATTTGCAGTGAAAGTAGTGGCTGAGAGACAGAAAAAGGCTAAATCCAAATCCATGCCCAATCCAAGCCTCTCAAGCTGCCTCTCTTTGACCATAACACATAATAAAACCACTGACTTTGGCTAACTGAAAAATACTTTAAAGTTTAAAACTCCAAACTGACAATGTGACACTTATTTTTCGGTTTTTGGCTCGCCGCTTTCCATAAACGCTACACACACTCACACACAGTTGTTGTGGCTGCAACGCCCACTACAGAAATAAAAATTGGCAAAGTTGCTGCACAGTTTGGTATTGTTGCCACACTAACAATAAGTCTAAATATGTCCTGCGCTTAGTCCTAGAGTCTAGCGTAGTCTAGATTTCAGAGTCTAGAGACGCCGCTAGATGTCGCCAGCGGCATGGCGCATGCGCCACAATAAATTGCCACAATTTGTTTTGCATCACTTTCCTTACACGCAGTCGGCACTTTGAAGTGCGACCAAATAAATGCCAATAAATATATCAGTTGTGCCAGATTTTCAGATTGAGATTCAGATTCAGTTGAGTTGGAATCATTTTCATCATATTCCAATGATGCGCACAACTACTTATGACCAATGCCGTGGCACGCACGCGGTCGTTCAATTTGCTGCCGGACGCAGCTCATCAATTAATTACCCTGGTCGGGGACCGTCTCCGTCTCCGCCTCCAGTTCCAACTTCGACTCTGGGTCTGCTGGAGTCGCCTGGGGGCATCAGTATGCGTGAGTTGAGTGCGTGTCTTGATCTTCTTACTGGACAGTGGGTCGCGGCAAGTTGGTCAAGTTTTATGGGCTGCTGCTTAAAGGAAATTGAAAATGTTGCACTAGTTGAGTTGCGTTGAGTTGAGTTAAGTTGAGTCGGCTGTTGGGGCCATTAAAGGAAGGTCGCTTCAGTGCATCAGAGACTAGACCTTGAGGCAAGCGACACTCAAATTGGTATTGGAATTGGAATTGGAAATGGATTTGATATAGTGCTTCTCACGCGTCTGCAGTTACAGCTAACATCAGTTTGACCCACATTTAAAATGGTATTAAAGATATTCGCTTGTTATTCGTGCAGGCCCAGAAAAACAAGCTTGGAAATTAATTTTTATGCATCTCTTGTCACATTTGTGATTATCAAAACATTATGACTGCGATTTCTTTTATTAATTGGACAAACGTTTCAGCGGTTCCCAGTTCCAAGAGACACCTGCGCCTGCTGTCCACCAACAACAACAGATACTTGTCACAAATAGATACAGAGGAAGAAGAGCAAAAGAAACAAATTAACTTTATTGCGTGTGATTTTTATAGTGAAAAATACAAGCGGAATATACAAAATATTGCGTCATTATCTTATTTTTTAGCTGTTGTTTGTGGCTAATGTACAAAGTAGGGAAAGGGGAACACTGTTAACGTATGTAGTTTGAACCACTGGCCTGCAACTGCGTTGGCGGCGCAAATTGCAATTGTGAAGTCACAGTCAAGGCAATCTTATTTTGGAGACACATTTACCTCAATGTGTGTGTGCGAATGTGCGTGGGTGGCAGTTGCAAGTGCTCCCTCCCACTGCCAAATTAAAAGTCAATAATTGAAAAAAAAATTTATAATCAACTTGGACTGTAAATGAGTGTCTTAATTAGGTGGGCCAAATCTTTGACAACTCCCCATGATTTGGTTGAGTTAGAGGGAGCATAGTTATTGAAAATCATGCGAGAATACAATTTATAATTTGAATTTAAAATTAATTTTTGAAAACTTTTGAGGTAACTGCATCTAGTTGAAAAAATAGATGTGTTGACAAAATATTATTTATAAATTAAATAAATTATCACAAATAAATGATGCAACATCGCTCTAAAACCATTAAACTATTTAATAAATATTTACTTCATTTTGACTCTTCATTTTTGCAAAGTTGGTCAAAATCATCGATTTAACTTTTTCGGATTGCCAAATGTGAAGGGAATTCAATTCGAAAAATTTGACCGAGACTGAGAAACGGAACAGGTCAGGGAAATTCACTTCCGCAAAATCTTACCAAAAGTGAAAACCGAAACAGGGCAATAATTTACATCACTTAAAATGAAATAATAAATTATAAATTAATTCAAGTAGGATATGTACTTATGCATGCCGTTTTTATAATCCTTCGAGCGAAGTTCTTTTATTTCCGTATTCGCGCAGCTTATCAATGACACTTTTTTCTATCGTCTGTCTTAGTTTTTCCTCTGAAAGTTAAAATATAAAAACTCGAGAGTCCAAATATGTATAACTAAAAAAGTGAAAAAGTTTTTCATTTTGCAATTTGACACGCAAATTTTTGTATTCGATTCGAATGCGTTGAATTTTTCATGAGATTTCCCACGTTGTGCGTGCGCGCGGGAAAATATTAAACTTCAACAGTTTTCATGTCGATGTCGATGTCGATGTCGCTGTCTCTGTCTATTTCAGAGTCTTTCTTCAGTTAACAGCATTGAATACGATTTGAAAGCCGTTCGTCGTTAGAGTTGTGTTGTTGCTGTGGCATGTCACGGTTTTTTGCATGATTTCTGGTTAAAATGCAAAACTTTGTTGATATAAATAAATATGCATGGAGATGAATGGCAAGCTATGTGGAATACGGCAACTGAAAACTGACGAGCGGATGCACAAAGCAACAACAGCGGCCCCCACCTTATAAATACAACACTCAAGCAACAACCAGCAAAAACCGAAGACAACAACAAACGTAGTAGCAACAGCAACAGCAACAGCACACACAATTAGCTGCCACTTCAGGCAGCCACCATTTCTATTAGCCTTTTTTTTTGGGTTTATTGGCCCCCCCCCTTTGCACACTCCATTTAAACCGAGGCCTTGCAACGCCAGTTGGTGTCCGTGCAACAAATGAGCTACTGATAAATATTATTAGCGTATTGGCGGTCGTTACTTGGTTCACTAGCTCTGATTTGTTGCCTGGCACATTTGAGGCCATAATCGCAATTTATTTAAATGCGAGCGACGAGGGGCGGGAGGGGCAGATATTCGGGCATTTATGATCGGGCACAGGAGCCGCCTCTGATACCGAACCGGTAGCGGCGAGTTCACAATTAATATCGACATTTTAACACTAAAATCTGACTTCTTGCATTTCATAGTTATCCCGATAGTTATTATCAATGGCGCAGACAGTACGTTTAGGCCAGTCAATGGAATCAGCCGAATGGTAAATATCCAATAGCTGCTCACAAGCCAACAGTTACCTGTTCGATGTTAGCTGTTGGTGGTCTCAGCCACTTAGATTTTATATCATATCAATCCAAAAAAATTACTAAGTAGTACGTCAAAAACTTATTACATTTGTCTTTTGGTGCTTTCGTTTTATTTTTTGAAACTTTATTATTTCCTTTTGACTGTTTTTAATATTTTGGATTGATTGCGTCAAGCTAGGCTGTTGGTTCGGGTTTTTTAGTTCTCCGAACTGAACCGAACTGGACTTCTTTTAAAAAAATGATGTTTTTGTTATACTCCTGCAAAGGGTATTATTGCTATCTTAATGTAACTTGGTACGGGTCCTTCTTTTTGCTTCACGCAGCACATATGTTATGTCCTAAGCAAATTCGATTGATCGCTGAAAGAGTTTGTAATCTTGGAAACGCCAAAAATAGCCTTTTGTTATCTTTTAAATATTTTTTTTGGATCTATTAGCGGTTTCAGCTGGTTTTTGCATTTCTGTGGCACAATTGTATATTTATATTTTATTTAGATCTTGAAGTTGGAGTTGCAAAACTCCCAAATTCGGTGCGGCTTGGGGATTTGAGCCTTAGTTCCAGTTTGGAAGACATTTTCTAGTGGCTCTCAACACAGGGATTAAAGCAGGACTTTCCATTTTCTTTTCAATTATACATTAATATCAGAACACGTGTACACAGGAGTTCTGCTGTAATCAAATGTTAAACTGACGCAAAATTTATAGAAACTTATAAACCTCAAATAAACCTTTTGTGAATATTGAAAAAATGGGCCTTAGACTAATATTGAAGCTGTCATTATTTAGCTTCTCAGTTTATTTAAGGGCATCTGAAGTAGAGTACAAACTTTTCCACAAATAATGATCAAAAAGCTACAGTAAAGCTCGACAGTGGGGGACTCTGAGCTTATGGGATGGAGCAAAAAGTGGTAAAAAGCAAAGAGGGATGTAAGACAAACAGTGGTAAAAGTAAACATCAAGCAAACTTTGTACATAATTGCGCTATAATTTCGACACTGTGAAAAATGGTTTGATATTTTTTTATTCTGGTTGCGGGCCGGAAAGAGTGTGGTAGACAGTCTTCGATAGTAATATACCCTGTTTATACGGAGCTTCTTGCGTCATTTCACGAATTTCTTTTAAACGTGTGTGTATAAACACCTATTTATGTAAAATATTTAGCATCCACACTTAATTGAACAATTCACCAAAGTGAACTATCGAACTTAATAGCTGATTATAAGTAGTTTAGCAGTTCAGTTTAGTTCATTCGTTTGTGCAAGTCCCATATTGTTCAGTCCCATATAGAACTATAAAACTAAAACAAACTCACTAAATTAACAAGCAACTCGATTAAGCGAATCCCTTCAAATTACTTCTTCGTTGAGTACAAATATATGTGTACAAATCGTTGTTAAATACTATCTACTCAATTCCTTGTTGCTTTAATATACCAACTAAAAGTTAGTTCCATTTGGATATGATCTCTCAATTTACCGCTTTATTATGAGTAAACTCAAAGCTAAACTGCCAATCGATCTTGACGATACCAATTGCTCAATTTAAATCAATAAAAGCTGCTACAATTTCCAGGTGACCCCTATTTCCCATGCCATTCTCATACTCATACCAAATGGATTTCCATTTCGTCTTTAATTCCCATTGTGGCAACTGTTGTTTTCGTCGTCGTTGTTTCTTCAATAGCCGCATACGAATGCCAGATCAATGTCGGCATAAGGGGCTGCGTATTGTAGCCCATGCCCAGGCGCAGGCGAGCATATTGCTTCATGAATACTTTCCAGATTACATAAGACATCTTGCTGCAGTGCGCACAGACTCAGAGGGACTCAAAATTCATAAAGATCAAGATATCCACATGCAAATTATATGCGTGCCAGTGCCAGGAAACCGTCGCGTCGGGCGATCCAGGCTCGATCAACTCAGTCTCAGACTGAAATTGAGAGAGGGGACCAGTAAATGCGTAGTTTGTGTAGCGTTTATTGTTTTTATAAATAATAAAATACGAATCGCGGGGCTACAACTCGACGCGAACTGCCTGCCACTCCAAAATTTGTCGGCTTACATTATTATTATTATTATTATTGCTTATAATGGCAATGGCGATGGCGATGGCGATTCACTTTACAAAAGACAGATTCACTTCATTTTTCACGAAACAAAAACCAACAAAGGCACTTGGCACACAAGGAAAAAAAACCCAAGAGAAGTTGCACGGGGCCCGAACGTGGGGCAGAGCCAAGCCAGAGCAGCGGCTTAGTGATTTTTGTATTATTTTAATATTTATTTACATTTGCGCATTTTGCATAACGCACGGGTCACGACGGAAATCGTCGGCTGGCAATTTATCAATACATAGTTGTTGTTTGTTATTTTCATATTTTTTTTCTATATTTGTATATACATTTGTATGTGTGTAAATATATTTCGTTTGTAGCCTAAGGTAGGCGACAGAGAGCCACAAAGGTTCAGGTCCAACTACGTGCAATGTGTGAGGGGCCAAATGAAAAACGCGCCAAAAAATCAAAACGCGCACAACATTTTTGCGGGGGCGTACACGATTCGATCCACGAGATCAATAGGAAAACGCGACGAGTACCGAGTACCGTGGCCAAAACCATTGGCTGTGGGCCGGGCCTGACACTGGGATTAAAATTGGGTTTGGAACTGGAACTTGACGGCAACTAAAACTAAGACTATGACTGGCAATGAGCAATGCGAAATGTCCGTGTTTGTCCGGTGGAAAACAAGTTCAAAGCGTTTGCGGCGCGCAACTAAATTGAAATGAGCTAAGTAAAAAATGGAAAAGCCACACACACTCCTATCGCAGACACATGCATACATACATTTAGTGAGGGGGGTGTAAAGCAGACACTGTTACACACCCAATTCTCACACACACATACACTTTAACACTCGCCCATTGCAGGCTTGAATGATTTTCCATGCGTGCGAAAGCTTTTCAATGTGAATTCGCTCGCTGAACGAATGATTTGATGAGCACTTGATTGAACACACAGCTCAGTCTCGAATAGCTATGTACAGTGGACAACAATATTACTTATCTGATCATGTACGTAATATGTAATACTTAAAAAGATTATAAATATTAAGGAAGTGTTGAGTTTTGCATAACGCTATACTTTACTATTTGAAATTGTTAAAACAAACATACATATAACATATAAAAATATTATGCGAGTATTTTTGATTTCTCCTTCAAATTTGTACATCAATCAATAAAAATGTAATATATCTTTTAGTTTTGTAGATTAATTTCAAAATATTGTTTTAAGATTTTAAAGTTTACAAATTTTGCATATCCCATTCCTTGTCTTATCTGCAGGTAGCATTAATATTATAATAATCAAAATATCTTTACATTTATACCCACTCATTTAAACGTATATATGTATTTCTTCGTTCTTGGGGTTAACTTCCATTTTGGTTGCACTGTGATGGTTGAATACACTGCACAACAACACACCCACATTTGCTGGGTTGAGGGATATTTTATTGTTAGTCAGTTTTGCGTGCTGGGCTTTGTTTAATACTCTCAGTGTTATTGTTTATTCTATGTCTCCGTTTCAGTCACCGTCTCTACCATCATTCTCATTGCCGACATTGTTTACCATAATTGCCAAGTGCCAAGCGCATGGAGCGACATCTGCCTCTGCCTTGAACTTGGCAAAACCTCAGATAGTTTTCATACACTACGAATACGTGTTTAGTTTATGTCTGTTGAAAGGTCTTTTGTTGACGCAGAGCATCAGAATGGTTCGACATCAAGAGCTGAAAGCTTTTGTGCTCCGTTCTTTGCCGTTTAATGTGATTTGAATTTAGTCATCGATAACATCACATAAATATCACGATAAGTGCAGAAGTGCTGAGAAATAAACATTTGGTCACGAGATAAGCAGGCTGTCTTCATATTTTTTGCTTAGAGCAAATCAGTCTTTGTTAAATATGACACACTTTAAATGCTCTTTATTCCCTATTGGAATATATACTCATTAGAGTGGGTCAATTTGTTTCTCGACAAAGCGGGGGTCAAAATCGTAATCTACGACGAATTATAAGAAAGTATGTCCATGGATCCATGAGTCTAAAGTCAAAAAGGAACTTCCGCTTTTTAACGACAAAATTTCGTATTTTGAGAGGGTATTATAATGTGTGTAACGCATCGAAGGAGGCGTGTAATACAACAAGATCGCGTTTTTGAAGATTTGTTGAAAAATTATCAATTTCTGTAAAAAATATATCGTTTTCTAGGAAATGTGGACCGAAATGCTATGTTTATATTTATAACATAAAAGAAAAAACGAAACCTTTGCTTATAATTTATAATTTATGTTTGAATTCCACACGCTCTCTGTATAACAGAAAACTCTTTGATATGCCAATAGCGTATTCCATACCCTTCCTCTTACGTGCTGTGACTGCAACAAAAAACTCGCCCAAAACAATTTCGAAATCGCACAAATAATTGCCAAAATTCAAACGGAGACTTTCATAAATTTGTTTTCTAACACTTCGGCTCGAATTTAAGCTGGTTTGTTTGTAGTTTGCTTGAATTGATAAGAGAAGGGGGAACTGTTTATCAAACTGACAGCAATAATCGCTCAACCCGTGGACAGGAATGGGCGGGAGGAAGGTATGCCTAAGGTTGGCATGCAGAACGGCGCTTTTGGACAGGCCAGGCAGGCCGGTGGACACACCTTCCTGGTGTGGCCTATAAGAGTATTTAGCAAAATAAAACGGAAACGGAACAAAGCGGCAGTAGCGGCAGTCAGTTGGCGAGGAGGGGAAACTAAAACTGTAACTGTAAATGAAACGGTGGTTGCATGTTACTGCGTGGGGTGAGCTTTTGAGCAACCTTTGACGTCTGGGCTTTGGAGAAATTGAACTTAAACACGCCAATGCAACAACTGTAACCCTTTTATGTTGTGGCGCCCCAAATTCGCAGGAAAAATAGAATTAGCTAAAAATTACGCCAAAAAATTATTGCTTTTAATTGAATTTGGCTGGAAGCGATTTTAATTAAATTTCATAGAAACTGAGCATTTGATAAAAATCAATTTGGCGATTTCCAGCGCTGTTGCATTTACCACACTTACCCACTGTGATTGCTGCTGACGTCGGCGCGGCAGCGACAAACGCTCTTTAATCCACTTGAGCGTCGTTTGACGGCTGCGTGTAAGCGACATGCTGCAAAAGCTCCAAATGTGCGAGATCAGCACAAGGATGCCCTGCAGCCACTCAACACACTGTTCCCGCGTGGGCAAACGCAACATTAAGCACAACACTATCCAGCTACCAACTACAAAACAATTTTCATAGCTTTGGCAAAGAGACCGCTAAAGATTCTGAGAGAGTCACTGTTAACGTCATGCAACTGCTAATTTAAAAGCTTTTGCAAATCTTTTGTGTGTGCTTTTATTTTTTACTTGTAATCACTTTCTTTATTGCACTTTTGATTGGGTTAAATTTTTTGGCATTTGTTTTTATGTTACTGTGGACGGGGCGCGGACAATGTTGTTACTTCAGTTGAGTTTGTTGTGTGACTGAGAATGCGGTCGAGACGTCAATGACAACGACGCCAACAGTGTTGACAGTGAGAGCGGTTTAGACTGAGAGTGTTGCAGTAGGCGCAAATTGTCACCAATGCGGCTAGTTGTAGTTGTTGTTGTTGTTGTTGTTACTCTTGTTGCTATTGCCTTTGCTATTGTTAATATTGAGTATACGTCGGTCTTCGTTTTGTTTATAATTTGTGTGTGGCTCCGGCTGGCGTGCGTGTGTAAAGCCCAAGAAAGTACATACATACGAGTGTATAATTAATGCAAAAAAAGCAACAACGACAAAAAACCCCGAAACCTTAAACGGCACTTTTTTGTGCAGTCAGAGCACATCTCACTTCAAAGCCGGCGTCGCAGTAAGTAAGCGCTACCCAACCCAGCCCTGCTCTAGGCCGTGGTCGCAGACGAAACTAAAACTGAGCTTTGCTTGCACTCAATTTGATTGTCAAAATAATAATAATAATAATAATAATAATAATAATAAAAATAAAAAAAAACAGTGCGAAACTTTATGCTTGCCAGAGAGCTGATTCCATTGTTTTAGTCGGCAAAAGTGTTGCCAATGTATTGTTCTTGTAATAGGAATTATTTAGCCTTAGCATAGTGGGACTGAAAGAGCAGCTGGAGATTTGAAGTACAGTGGACACTAGGTAATGAAATAATTTGGAGACTTAACAAAAATTAGAAAACAATAATATTCTATTTTTACTGGACATGTCAGCCTAAAATTTTTTATTTCCAAGGATGCTACAAATAATTTTTAACTAAATATATCAACTATACTAATATAAACAAATAATTGTTCTACTTGTTATATTGTGTAAAAATGAGCAAGTCCCAGTTTTTTTTCAGTTTCGCCTCCCCGCTTACACCTGACAGCGCCTTACATATCAAATGATCAACATGAGTTACCAGGAGTCTGGAAAAAATACCTTTCAGTCGTTATATGTGTACATACATACATATGTACAATGTACATATGGGCAATAATATATACAATAACTGAATCGTTACTATCATTCATCTTAAAAACTTCGATTAGGATTAGAAGGATTTATACTATAGTATGTATAGTAGTTTGGGGTATCCAATCGAACCACAAATAAAAAAAAATTCAGTGAAATTAGATTTTTTTATACATTTGAATTGCACATTAAAATAGGTGAATTTTGGTTACAATTTAAAACCATCGAAATTAAAATAGATTTTCACTCACAACAGGTAGTAAATAACATTGGTAGGCTATCATCAATTAAAAGTTAAAATAATGTTCTCAACTTATAGCAATATTATATGGAAAATGTTAATTATAAAAATGCAGAAGAAAGTTCACATGAAAAATTCCATTCAATTAAGAGAAACTTTTATATTTCAAGAAATTGCCTTAGAGTTTGTCTTTAAACTTAATATCGAAATAGGTTTCCCTCTGTGCCTAAAATAGTGCAACTTAAATACTATTGAAAAATGAAAAGGAGACGAATATTTCTTTAAGTTAACCCATTTTTATTTGTACTAACTGGAAATTCCCATATGAATTGTTTTATAAGCTTTCTCAAATAACAAATATTTATTTGAATATTTAATATATATAAGTACATATATAATTTATATGTAATGTACATTTTAAAATATTACTCGAACTTATATTATTCCACATTTGTAGCATATGGACACACTGTGCGTTAGAACTGAGTGGGTGTTTTTTTTAGTACACCATATGAAATTGAAAAGAGAGAGTCAGAAAGAAAGAGAACGATAAAAAAAGAAGAGCAGTAAAAAACAGAAGCTTAAAAGCTTTATCGGTGCTTCTTGTTGTCGTCATTGTTATACATAGTTATTTACTTGAGCGCGTTTCCAATGCGTTTTATTGCCGTTGTTACGGTTATTTATTTATTTATGCTAATGTTGACGTCGACGACGGAGTCGTCGTTGCGAATGAGAACAACTAGACAAAAGCAATAACAACAGGTATATATGTACATACATATGTTATACATATGCATGTATAACGACAAGTGCACTCACGCCACAAAGCCCATAAATACAGTGTTCTCATAGTTATCTGTGTTGTACGATATTCGAATATAGTCGTACTTTTTACCTGCATATGAAAAGTACGAAAGTGCAGTGTGCATCCGTCAGCATTTTGGCTTTTGAGTCTTTCCCATCGTTGGGAAAAATAGTATAAATTCTCAACACGTCTTTCCTACTGTTGTCAAGCTGATCACGATGGTGCACTGACGTCTTGACTGTGGTACTCAATGCAAAACAGAGCTGGGTGAAGTGACTCGTCGTCTCCCGAAGATATCCCCACTGGTAACGACTCCAAGGGGTACGTGCTACTTGCAAGTGAATACTATTATTAGTTGCCTTGCTTATGGCACCCAACTGGATTTTGTTGAATGAATTGTGATGCCATTTCATTCATTAATTTTTGATAGCCTGGTACGGTATGAAAAAGTCAATTTTTAGACCCTGTACTTTAAAAAAGTACAAATGGATCTTTTACGTTTGTGCAAATGTGCGTAACAGGCAGACGGAGGCGTGACAGACCCCATAATGTATAAATATGTTTGATCAGCATCAACAGTCGAGTCGATATAGCCATGTCCTTTTGTCCATCTGTCTGCCTGTCTCAGAAACTATAAGAGCTAGAGACACCAAACTTGGCAAGTATGTTCATCTATATCTTGTGTTGATCAAGTTTGTTTTAAAATTTTTGCCACGCCCCCGGTATAAAAAGTACTGGGACTCCTACCGTCGAGCTTGCTCCACCGTAGCTTCCTGCATTTTTTGCATTGCGAGCTATTCATGTGATTAATGGATATTATGTATACTAGGCACGAAACTCGCAAAACCTGAATGTTATGAGTTAAGAAAATAAAACTATTAAAAACTACTAAATTATACGACAACTTTTAAGTCATTACGAAGTTTTAAGTATCTATTATCTAAAAAATAAATAATAAAACAGGCTTATCTAGAAGCCCTTTATAATTGTGTAATCCCGTTTGACATTTATTAAAAAAATACTTAATTCTTGCAAAGGGGTAAATATAATACAACTCCAGCACAGTTTTCAGTTTTCTAAGTAATTCATCAAATATAAAATAATTAAACGCTACAATGGACTCGGAGAATATTGAGGAAGTCGA
Organism: Drosophila neotestacea; assembly: GCA_035044365.1. Taxonomy (NCBI): domain Eukaryota; kingdom Metazoa; phylum Arthropoda; class Insecta; order Diptera; family Drosophilidae; genus Drosophila; species Drosophila neotestacea. Next base: position 1,534,603 of record JAWNMD010000157.1, on the reverse strand, counting down.
TGAACAGCAAGTTCGATTTACAGAAGATGATGTAGAGCTGAAACCGCGCAAAGCAAAGGAATGTACTGAAAATTCCGCGAACTCTTCCGATCTTAGGGATGATAATACAAATCCAACACATTCTAATTTTAAGCGTAAGATAGGTTCATGGATATTTGAGAGCGTTGGAGGTTATTATTTGCCCACGGAGAATGTATGCAAATTGAGCGTAAAGTTGCAGGAGCAACTTCTTATTAGGGATCTCATATATGCTTTTTCGGGTGTCCCATCGTCACATATACGACCGGACATATTAATTGATGACGTGACTTTGTTAAAGACGGAGCAGATTGATCAAGTGCGTTTTAAAATAGATGACAGCTTCAGTGGAGCCTTTCGAGCGTTGGCCAATGAGTTGCTTCCTTTAATTGGATACTACATCAATGTGCAGAGCTTCATTGAAGATACCATATTGTCGACGAGCTGTTGCCGAGTTTTGGGTATTGCGTTGCACAGAAACATGCAACAGTATTTTGAGGTTCAGTCGGAACTAGAGTCACGGTTGCAGGAACAGAAACTGAACTTGCAACAGTTGGTGCATCAACTGCGTCCCTGGCTGCTCACCATGGAATCGTATGCCAGTCTTACAAGTCGAGCCCGTCAATCGAATTTGTCCACTGCAAATTTGCTCTCAGTGATACACGATTATGAGCAACATTTCAAGACAGAAGGACTTAAGCAGGTGATGACAGAGGTCTCCCATTATTACATGAAGATGGTTCAACTGTGGACACAGAAGGGTGTCCTTTACGATGCGCGTGGTGACTTCTTTATTGAGGATACCAGAGCCAATGCTATGAGCAGTACGTTACTCTCGCCGACGCAATGTTGCCACGCCTATTGGGCTCAACGCTACCGCCTGCACATGGATCGTTTGCCCAGTTTTCTGGAGCCCCTCCATGAGAAGATATTTCTGGCCGGAAAGTATCTTAATGTGCTACGTCAATGTAATGCACAAATGAGATTGATGCAGATCCCGCTCAGCTATATTCCTGGAGATATGGCCCATGTGGAGTTTATCAACAGCAGCTATGAATTGTCGGCGAGAAAACTATTGGAGATTCTCATGGAGAATCAACAGCTAAAGCAACATTTGTATAATCTGCAAGGATACTTTCTTATGCAGAAGGAGAACTTTAACAAGTCGCTTATGAAAAGTTGTGCGGGGCTTTTGCAGTGTAATGTGGACTGTCTTGTCCCCGAGAAACTTCAAAAATTGTTGCTTGAGGCGCTTCAAAGCAGCGATGATCCATTTAAGCATATGCTTAACTGTCAGCTAATGGATTCCGATGTGGTCACGCAGTTGACCAATAGAAAAAAGCCACAGGAGGTAGATAAGGAGATGGAGATAAACAACGAGAGCTTCAGCGTAGTCAAAGTGTCGAGTGTGGACGACTTTTCCAGTGAGTTGTCGGATCATTTATCTATCTCTGGTTTTGAGGCCTTTACACTGCGGTATAACCCCAATTGGCCCATAAGCCTGGTTATCCATGATGAATCCTTAGAGCAACTGCAGTTACTGCATCGTGTGGTGTTCTTTTTGCGATATGTTCAACACCAACTGAAGTCTACGTGCTATGATTTATCAAAATGCAACTCACAAGCAGGTGCACTAAGGCATCGCATGACGGAGTGCATCCTCCAGCTGGAGCAGCACATGCTCTTGGATATTGTGGAACCACATTGGCAATCGTTGTTTCTGGTTGTGGATAACGCTAAGCTTGTTGATGAAGTGTTAATTAAATTTCAGGACACCGTGGAGAAGTGCTTGCTCCTCTGCTTGCTCTCCGAGCCCATTACCTTTGTGAGATCCCTCTACACACTTGGCCAACTGTGCCTCAATTATTGCAGCTTTGTAGAGCAACAGACTAACGAGGAGTTGGAATCTGGCGTAGTTGAATATGAGGAGGAGTTCAATAGTCTTTTATTAAGCATATTGGATTTGGTTGTGGAACTTGGCAAACCAAACAGCGCTAGCAGCGATAGTGAGCGACAATCCTGCAAACAGTTGCTACAGCGCCTCAAATTTATTAACCAAAATTTGGCTGAGAAAACAAAGTTAGAAGAGATTTAATTATAGATTTAATATTCACTTTTACTTCCCAAATTGGTCGTGGCATAAAATTCTTTAAAAAGATGTGTTAACTCTACCTTGCGTTAATTTCAATCAATATAAAATCGAAGTTATAAATTTGCAAATTTTAATGACTAGATGTTAATTTTTACGATATAATTTGCAATTGCCAGTGCGTTCAGATAAAGTAAAAAAAAATATAAAAAGGTTATCCAATTAATTAAACCTAATAATAATAATAGACCTTGAAGTACAGGTCTTACCATCTCTGAAATCCTTTTGATCATACCGACTCGGCTGTCGATGCTGATCAAGAGTATATATGTACTTTAAGGGGTCTGCCACGCTTTCTTCTGCCTGTTACATACTCTTACATTAGTTTTTTTTTTAATATTTATGATAAAAATTTTCATTTCTTGCTACGCCTAAAAAGAAGGAATTTTTTAATTAATAGCGTATTTTATTGAGAGAGTTTGTTTACATACACACATATGTTTATCATCATATTAATTTTTTGACAGGCCTTAACAATAAATATGCAGCCGATTGGTGTCCGGAAGAATTTTCAGTCGATGTTTTAATAGCACATTTAAATAAAAATGAATCATTTAAAAATTCTGCAAATTATTTAAAATTTACACTTAACACCAAAACTGTCCCCAAAACGATTAAGGGAAATCTGGCCACACTAAGTTTGAAAATAATGAGCTCTGTGCAGATTGTATTTCTTCAAGAAATGTTCTCGACCACACTTGGTGTTCGTTTACATTAAACTTTGATGTGGAGAACGTTATAAGTTTTTTAATTTAGATAATTATTATTCAAATAGCTATATGGTTAATACAGCAAAATTATCATGGTTACAGATTGGAATGATTGCTAAGAAGGGACTAACTTTAATAGTGCTGGACCAAGAAAAGGAGTTTAAAGGCTTGTTTACACTATAGAGTGTTTTCAGTAGAGTCGTTCCTTCAACTAATTTAGATTTGCTTAACAATAAACTAAAACTGTTCATAGAATTCCACTCCTGTAACACCAGCATCAACAACGCTATTCAGCAATTCAAAAGCCTTAAATATTCATTATGTTAAATTTTGGGATTGTCATATTGATTACGTATTAATTTTTGTAAATTTTATTTGATTTCAAAGTATTAACTTCGTCCGGTATCGACTCAGCTCGTCGCCCTGGTCAAGAATATATATAATTTATGGGGTCTGTGGGGCCTCCTTCAATCCATTACACATTTTGTGACAAAATTATAATACCCTCTGCAAGGGTATAAAAAGTGAATTTTCGACAAGTTAATATCACTTCAATATGTGGACGCAATGTGAAGAAGAAATCTCTTATAAGTATATTATCATAAAAAGACATATACAACTATATTTAAGTACCTGAAGAGTAAATGTAGCATAAAAATGTGAGTGAAATCAGTTTTATATTTATCGCTTAACTGCGCTTAAAGGACAACAGGTGGTCAAGCTCAATGAATGATGATCATATTATGATGATGCAACAAAAAAATGCAGGCCGGCGGGTGCAAACATAACATCACAACAACACAACAACTGAACTGAAAGTTGAAGCCAAATATAATGGTCGCAAAATTATGGTAAGGTTCAGATGCATCGCTTTCGAAATGTATATCATTATCTGGCTGCAAAAATGATGAACTGCCGCTGTCCATTCCCATTTGCCTGATGAATTTCCCGCCGTAGTTCATTGATGGACAACACAGACGGCGCGACATCGCAGTCGGCCGAGTAATGTGGGAAAGCGACTGCCGTTGCAATGGTATCAGGCTGTGTCTGCGGTGGTGGGAAGTTCATTAAACCTATGACACGCCTTGACCACGAGGGAGATGACTTAATTTGTGCGCCGCTTAAAAATGTCATAAACTTGAACACGAAGCTGGTGCGGAAATGCCACGTCAAGGTTCAATGAACACTTAAATAAGATAGACAATGATTTTAGGCATTGCTAAAAGTAATTCAAACGGTGATCAAACTCAAACTTTTTTTAATACATACATATATCATTACATTCATCACTTGTAGACACTTACTTATTTCTCCAAATTACAATACCAACAAGCTAAAGTGATGAAGAGGTTTTGAAAAGATTTTATAAAGAATTAAATATTAATTAATATGAAGTATTTGAAAGGTACCGGAAGTCATTTCGGAAAAACGTTCTATCGTCTAGCACTTTAAACTTGTTGCTAAACGGTTTTCTACAATTTTATAAATCTGATTATGAGTAAATATTACTAAATCATTATGGTACAGCATTACAACAGTATTCAATTGATAAAATAGACCAGAAAAGGCGCTTAAGCACAAATTGTCGGGACAAAGTCGAAAAACGGTTTCATACCCTAAAAGTTGGAATTTGTTTTTTAAACAATTAATAGTTAATTAGCTAAGGCCGTAAACGTATTCTGCGATATTGCGTTTGTTGGTTAAAGTTTTTTTTTGCAATTTTTTCATGAGGTGCTCTTACATATCCCATTTTTTATCAAGAACGGCACAACCGATCTGATGGCTGCCATTTACTTCTTATCTTATCTTCTGAGAAAAGATTCAATAGTGCTGAGTATTGAGTCTGCCGGCATCATATTGTGACCGGGCAGTAAATTGGTAGTCTTTATTGTGTTCTTTTTTGGACGATTTGCAGCCAATGAGTTTCTTAGTATTAAGCTTATTGGTTAGGATAAAATAAAATATATGGATAGGTTTGTTATTCGTCAGCCGATTTTTACAAGCCTTGCTTAGCCCTCTAACAGGCTAAATCAAAATAATAGTTCGATCAAGCAGATAATTTTTTTCCGAGTAGAGATACATTGTATAAGATTAATTTTTATTCAGTATTTTCGCTTATTAACTTGTCGGGTACACAAATTTTTAGCTCTAGATTTTAGGCTAAAGACAAATCTATGAAACATAAATAAATAGACTCCTCTCTTATTCCCTCTAAGCTTCCTGTGATGCAATTAAATGCGAAAGTGAAATAAGACAAAAAATCAAATGAATGCAAATTTGTAAATCTCCACTTTTTGTTAAATTCCTCAATAATTTTAATGCTGGCCGCCAATTGGCGACTTTCAGCGCATAAATCTTAAGTGTGTGTATGTTTTTTTGTTGCCAAGCCAGGAGAAGCTGATGGAGCTAAGGTAGCCTCTGGTTGGCTGCAGTTTGGCCATTTTTGGTAGGGCGCCGCTTCCGCATGGCGCATGCCACAAGAGACACAACAATAAAACGATTAATTTCATGTAAATTTTTGGAAATTTAATTATGTGCGAAATCTCAGCCAGACAATGCATGACCAAAGGAGTTTGAAGCTGCCCGCGAGGGAGGAGATGAGAGGTGAATGCGGGGGCGAGATGATAATTAGGCAACCGCTCTGTGCAGAAAGTGAAAGGAGCAACACAGCCTTGTCTGTATGATAATGTTAATAATAATGATGGTTATGTAAACATTGCTAAATTCATTCCCCTTGTGTTTCTGGCACCCCTCAAAAAACGATAGCTGTTGATTGTTTTCGATTAAAGCAAATCAACAGCTCAAAATTTCATTTTTAGAGCTTTTTTTTTAGTCTCAGCTACTAAAATTAACATCTGAAGTCAGAACAAGTGCTGACTAATGCTATGAAACTTTTTTCTGGTCCTCGGACAAATTTTGCTTTCATGATAGATATGGACCCTCTGTGAGAAGAACGTCGATATTGTTAAAATTTGGCAAAGACGGAAGGATAAATTCATTTTAGAAGATGCCGTTTTGTCTAATTTTAATAAGCGTACTTTCGAATATATTATAATTCTTTTTGGCCTAAAAATTTAAAATAAAATTTGATTTAGCGCAAATCAAATTCAAAGTTGAGCTAGCCTAAAATTTTTTTTTTTTGTATTGTAAAAACTAGTTTTAAAACAAGTTTGTTGGTTTGTTTTTAAAAATAAATTTTTGTTTTATGTAAATAATATTTGTTTGTGACCTGTGCTTATCTCATTTTGTCATACTTTGATGTAGAACTTAGCCTTAAAACTAACCTTTTCTTAATAGCAAACACCTGACTTCAGTGGAATGCCACTAAAGGGATTCAAGCTACATAGCTCCAATTTTATTAATTAACTATGGGGCTGGCCCCCTGTTCGCTTCGCTCGCCAACCCCCGGCTCGCTTCGCCCTCTGAAATCTCCGGAAGGAATGTGGAGCGAAAATAGCTACAGCCGGACCTTATGTCATTTCTTATAAGAAAGCGGGAAATGTAAATTCAATTTTTCCCTGCAATAAATAATAGTATTTTATATAACATAGAGAATTTACATTTTTGCTGCTCGCAGTTTTAAAGTTTTCGCTGCAATTGGATTATAGCAGATTATACCCCCCTCCCTCCCCACCGCACTCTGCTTTTGATTCCGGCTATATGATATAGTCATCCGATATGTACCAAATTTTATCAGGATGTAGCAGATTAAAAAATTAAAGGGTCTACAAAAAACGTTTTTTAATACTGCAGAAATGATATTTCTTAAAAACCGAGATTAAGACAAACATTTACGATAAATAAAAACATGACTTTTCAAAATTTGGCAAATATTTTTGTTGAATGTAATGAAAGGACGGCACACTTAAAAATTTGAAATTGTTTTAAGTGTTGGTTGGTTGACTTAGCCTTAAGCATCTCTCTGGCAAAAACCATGAACAATTGCAATTTGTATGCTTTAATTAAAAAATCTTTCAAATGCCATTTTTGTGCGCTCATTAATGAGTTTCTATGGCAGTTGGGAGGCTACGGCAGCCTCACTTAACCATTCAGCACCAAGAAACTACAAAATCATGCTTGACATAGCGTGAACTCCACATAAACGACGGCATATATACATATATCCATATAACTACACTCGTGTGTGCCTTTGTGTTTGTATGTGAGAGTGTGTTTAAGATATTAGTCTTGATATGTTTAGCTCACGTTGACGTCTTCTCGAACAGATGCGGGGGGAACTCTGCATCTTTGACAAAAGGAAAGGCTCAAACTTTATTATTATAACTTATTTTATTTTTTGTCTTTTTTAGCCAATGGCTGTTGCATACTGCACGCTTTGTGTGTTTGTAGCAGACATATGCCGCTTCTTAGCGCGCCAAATTGATTTTTAATTATGAGTTGTCAAAACATGATATATAAACGAGCTCTTTTTCTCATTTTCTGAGAAATCAATAAAGTTTGAAATCTCCGTAGAAAATCTGAAAAAAAAACATCTTTACGAAGTGAAAAAAGATTCAAATTTCTGATATGCAATTTAGCGACGAAAAATATTTAATGAACATATGAACTATTCTAAAAAAAAATGTATCAGTCGTAAGGGCCCGATAGTAATATACCCTGTCCAAGTTGAGACCGCTGTGAAATTCCGCATGTATACATGCATCCATATATGTATGTACTTACACCCAGCCAGCATTTCAAGATCGATTCCATAGAAGATTAATCCTTTTGTAATCATAAAAAGGGATCGAAAAAGACTCCTCAAGGCTGAGCATTCAGAACATTACACCCTTAAAATTAGAGCCCAGCTCTTTTGAAGTTGAGTCCTTGTTTTTAGCATTTTTCTAAGAGTTAAATTGTTAAAAACAAAACACAAAAAATTGAAAAATCCTTCCTGATTATTTCGACTCATTTATCTATCTATATTAAATTATGAAAATATCTTTTGATCGATATGTCATCCGATCTGATCTGATAGTAGCAAATTTTTCATACTTTCTGTATAATTAATGTATTGCAAGTCGGCTATTGTGTCTCTCGTCTTGATTCGTCACTAGCGTGGTTGGATTACAGTCGAGGACACAATTTTAGTCTTGCAAAGTGTTTAATGAGTATTCCTCTCCAGAAACTGCAAAGATAAGCAGATTTTAGTTCTTAGTCTAAGCGACTCATAATAAAAATTGTCAGTATCTTATTTGACCTTTCTGTTCAGAAAAACGTTATATACAAAACTAAAATTGGAACATTTAATAAAATATAAATAAATAATAAAACTCTACAGATCTCTATAGAGTATACTCTCATTCATTTTATATATTGTTCTTCATATTTAATGTCTATAGCAATTTGTTAGCAAGCCAACGGAGACATACAGACATACATACGCAATTAAGCTGTTCAATTGAAATATTGCAACTTTCATTTTCAAAACATTTTTCGATACCGCCAGCGGTAATTGAAACATATATTTTGTAGTCTGAGTATATAAAATCACGTCAAAGTAACACTTGAGCACGACATGAGCCAGTGTCAAAGCTAGGCAGATTCAGCTTGAGCGACATAGTCAGAAATTTCACCAATTTTGCACGTTTTACGGTGTCTGGCAATCTGTCTGAGGGTGTCGTAGATACCGAAAAGCAAACACCAAGTGGTGTCCGTCTCTGACAATGTTAGTTAATCATTTAATTTCATTGCGCGTGCCGTTTTGTTTAGTCAAATGGATATTCGGCAGCAGGAGCAGCCCCAAGTTTAACACCCGTTTGAAGCCATATCAATAATTATCAGCAAAGTCATCAAGCCATGTCGATAGCAGTCGAGGCTGAGGCTGAGGCAGAGGCAGACTCAGTTTCAGAGACAGGCCAAGAGGCAGCACACCTTGTTTGCCCGTTGTCAATTCAAGCCATCATTTTGGAAAATTGTGACATTTAGAAACAACAAATCATAGCAGGCGGGGATCATTAGGCTCTCTTAACTGTGTTCGTGTTGCCAGATATTTTTGTATGTCAATGGGTGTATAGAAATCGAAAGTTTCACACTTGTCAATTAAGTGTACCGAGCGATGGTTGTTGTTGTTGCTGTTGTTGTTATTGTTGTGGTTGTTGTTGCCATGCCTCATCGGACAGACTGCAGTTAAAGAGTGGACGTCAATGAAAATGAAATTTTATTGAGATTTTTTTTTAGTTTGAAATTAATTAGAAAAGTGTGATAGTGTGCGAGTGTATGTGTGTGTTTTGGTAGCTTAATTGCCTTGGACGTGTGTGAGTACTTATATAAGTCGTAAAATATTTAAGCCATAATAATCTGGTATTGAAAAACGACTATCACTTTTACTATCACTCGTCCGTCGTGGTCATCAGCTCTCTTCACATAAACTTAACAAGCGAAAATCATTTGTTGCACTTCTAAGCGATTCTACAGTGAAAGCGTTCATAATTGGTGACACGGGAGGAGGGTGGGGAAAAATCGAGAAGGCCAGAAAGACAGAGAGAAAGAGAGAGAGAGAGCGAGAGAATTGTTGACAATGTTGGATTGCCTGCAACTTATGCAATCAATCTCATCAGTCAGCCTGCATGACAGACAACTTCAGTGGCTCATTGAACGCTTCATAATTATTGTAGATACTTGTATCTATATACATATGATACATACATACAATGTATACAGATACAGTACTCACTTGTATCGCCAACCCATTTTCACATGGGCGACCGGTTGCATTTCAACATCCAAACTTGGCTTAAATAATGCACTCGCACTTTTACTTGATGGCAACAAAATTAACCAAAAAAAGGCCCAAAACGAAAGCGAAAGTTCTTTTGTATAGCGTTTGCTGCTTGTGGCAGAGTTGATTCTTATCATTGCTGGCAACTTGCAACTTTTGTCTGCGTCTGCGTATGCGTCTGCAACGCGAGGCGGCAGATTTATTTATGCACTTTTCATTTCACTTAACAGCACATAAAACGATGCCGAGAGCAGCCGCTACACAGTCGCATTGTCGCTTAACTTTCTTCCAAAAAAAGGCAAGTAATACAACAACGCCAACAACAGCAACAACAGCAACAACAACGACAACTACAAACAACGACGACAGCAATGCTGATCGAAATTATGCGCAGATGGGGGCGCCAACATTGGACACTCGATGCGTTCGCTCTTCACCCGATTCTTTAAATTCCACCTGAGACAGTGGACGGATTGGCGAAAGAGCGATTGAAATACTGTGCAGTGGGACGGCTTATATAATATAAGAGCTCCACTTAAATATTTCTTAAGCAAATCTTTAAATCATATACATATGTAGTATTTTGAGGTTATCATATCAAATGTGGTCCATTGTAGCACCATTTTTTATTCCCTGAGCAGGTATGTTAAGTTTAATAAAACTATGTAAAAGATAGAAGGCGGCATGGCAGACCCCATAAGCTTTATATGTATACTGATGATCGGCATAAGAAGCCAAGTCGATATAGCCATGTCCGTATGAACAGTGAATATGAATATTGTTGTTTTTATTATATTTGTGTGAAATATTCGAACTTTCAAAAAATTTAATTAGATACGTTGACTCATATCATTTTATTTGGAAATTAAAACATTTCTACTTCTAAATGTAGTATTCTGGATTGTTACTACGCCTGGTCTGATAAACTAATGCCACGTCGAAAGTCAGCTTGGCCGGGGACCGGGCTAACGGTAAGTCATTAAAATTCACGAACGGTAAGCTGAAAAAAGTGGAGACTGCCTTTCTCGGACAAACCATGTTGTTTTATAATTTAATGTACCGTAGGATCTGCCAGCGAAATGTGTAGCGAGGCACTTCGAGGATTGTCTTCAAGATGAAGAATGGCTCTTCAGTGTGGTAGAACGAACTCCACATTTCCAAGCTGCCTGGACGGTAAATCATTAGCATTCCTACAGCCAGATTAGGGAAAACTCCTTTCCATCCTAAAATTATAATCAGCTATCTGTCACTCGGCCAGATACCGAGTGTATGTTCAGGAAATAAAGTAGCGGATAAGCTTTTAAAAATTGATGCAGAAAAGTTCTTTATCCGTTTTTTGCCATAGGTACGCAGACAATACGTGAGCATCCAAAAGAAAGGAAAAACGACCTAGCGGACCTCAACTCAATGAAAACCCTTACCGTTATGAAAGAAATAGTGTTGATGTAGGAGCTGTTGGTTCAGAAGGGGACACAGTAGATCCAATGGGCCGCAGTGCAATGTTCCCCACAATAATAATACTAGAAATAATAATAATTGTTACTCTTTTTAAAAAAACATCTCAAATTATACTCATGCATAAATATAAATATTATATTTATTTCTCCACGACCTCAATGAGTTTTCAGCAAACGTTTAAATATGCTGAAAACTAGTTTTATTTTAATAATATATTGTCTTAAATTTATTTATTTATAAGTACATAAATTTCAAATTGTGCCATTGTTTGGCCACCCAGAATATGCGACCTGTTTGGGTCCAATTAAATTTGCCGCATTTTAATCGAGTCGGCTGTGAAACAAGTCAATGCAGTTGCAGTTGTTGTATTAAGCTTTCAGTTGTGTCCGGTGTCCAGGTCCGGCGATCGGGTTAATTTGTGAAAGTTGAGTGTAAACAATTGGAGCCCATAAATTTAATCAGGCGTGGCCCGAACCAAAAAGTGTGCAGCCCTTTTCAATATATATTGAGTCATATATTCTGTGGCCCCATCCTTTTTGTTGACATTGCATGTAAAATATTTGGAGCAAAACTGATTTAATTGACACTGGCGTTGCATAATGTGTGCACCAGCCAATATCAATGTCCATTCATTTTCTGTCATTGCCCCTACCTTTTTGTCCTTAGCTGTGGCAAGGTGACCGTTTCTCCTGTGCGATAAGAGGCGACCGTATTTAATGTGGCATAATTGGCCAACGCAAATCTCTGTAGAGGAATTAACTGGGTTAGTGGCGCCATCGTCAAAGCCAAAAACCTAAAAGCACAAAAAATATATTGAAACCGAAGTTGAGGCTGGAGCCGAGGCAACATCGACAACCAGTTCGTGTAGTGTGATTTTATCTTTAATAGGAAACAGCTAAGGTAACAGACAAGTACAAAGCCAATGCGCCGCCAATGGCAATTGTTATTGCCTGTTTTTTCTGTTTTTACCCAAATTTTTTTTGTTTCTCAGTTTGTTTTCTTAGAGACAAACAAATGTTGTGTTAACATGAAAAGGGTTTTGCTTTTTTTCAATTGCTAGCAACATGCAACCAGGAGTCTATCTAGAAACAAATGTTGCGACTTTTATAATGATATCAACGAACGCAATCAAATTGCAGCGTTAAATGTAAAACAATCCTTTCATTTGAGTCAAATCCACATCCATTGTCTCTACTTTCAATCGGCTAGTCTCTCCATCTCAGATAATTTGCATTCACTGCAATTACAAATATTGACGGACAAAGCTTTAAACAGCTTAAGAAAATGAATGTTCTTCGTATCGTGTAAAAAAAATCCTTTGCTTTCAAGGTTAGTTCTTGACTCTGTACCTAAAAGGTACAAGGGTACACTAGGCTCCTCTATATCTTACACACATCATGTTTGCTTTAGAATTTAACCACACCACAGTCCTACCTACAGTAGAGCATGAGGAGGAGACCCAGCTCTTAAAGTTTAAGATTTAAGTAGATCACTCCTCTCTATAAATTAAGCTTTAGTGTTCCTAAAGTTATTTAGCCAAATGAAAGTAAATAGTTTAGAGCAAAAATGTTTGATATTCTGTTTTTTTATGGATCTTTCTTAAGGAGACTGGTACTGGGTCTTGGTCTTCATTGGACAACTCACAATAAAGCAAAGAGGCCTGTTTCATGATGGCCTTTTGTGAGAGCTACTGCTGTTGTCAGTCAGTTGGTCAATTAACTAGTTATTTTCGTTATTTCATTATTTTTATTTCCATGTTGACAAAATGCAGCGCATTTTGAGATGATGTGTCAGACGGCAGATGAAGCCGACAACGGCGTCGACGTGTAATCAATGAAAATATTTATAATTGGCAGGCTGTCGAAATATTGTACACGGTGGACAGGAACCGTAGATAAGTTTCATAAAGCTGTCTACAAAATTTGAGAAGGAGGTTTCATTGTGGATGACTTTATATGACGAATTCGTTGACAATGAAATCCATGTTACTTTAATACATCCATGCGTAAAATATTGCACTTAGCATGAGTTTTTGCGAAAAGACGAGATTTAATTTATTATTATAGTATGGTAATAGTATTTTAACGGACAGCTCAACTGTCAACTGTCATGTGAGTAACTATAATCTGTGTATATAGTATATACATACTTACGTATGCTAGTTGTAAGTCCGATCTTTTTACATCTGTTTAAAAGACAATAGTTGGTGACGAATAAATTCTCTATAAATTTTGGTTATCTATAATCAAATTCAAACTTCGTTTTCTGAATTTGTCGACAGTTTTATGAAACCTATCGTCGCTTCATGCCCACCGTATGTATAAGTATGCATATACAGATGTGAGATGTGAAATTCAAATTCAAAAGAAAAACTTGTTGGCAATCAACAAAATCAATCAACAGCTGAGCAATTGACGGTCGCCCGCCGGCAGCGGGCAACAGGCAACAGGCAACACACAGCAGCCAAATGGCCAATAGAGTTATCAATTTTAGTGGCAATGTGTCACAATGTGTCGTTTAATTGCAGCCAGCTAAGTGTGACAGAGAAGAAATATAGCGAGAGAGATACTATATTTAGATAGAGAGGGGCGAAGAAAGTCCGTCAAATAAAATGGCAAGTTTGTGTGCAACGTGAAACAACCCAGACGCCGGTTTTGTTTTCATTTTTAATTTAATGGCGCGAGTAGTAACTAAAATTTCATTTAATAACGACAGACATTAACAGTCGGTAAACGAAATAAAGTTATAGTTGAAAGACTATAAATTACAACAACAAAGTCAACTTAAACAATAGAAAGGCCAACAGCTACTTGCAACATGTTTCAAGGTGAAATGAGTGCGCCTCTCGAGCCGGCCCGAAGTTCTGTTTTAAGTTGTAATGCACTTTTATACAGTTTGTATATTTAGTTTAAGTTTTACATTGTTATAATTTTATATAAGCAATTGTCGAAAACCGTTGTATGCTAATTGGTGTGACTGCGTGTGGAGAAGTCAAGATATATAAGAATCCAATCAAGATCAAGATATTAGTGAGCAATTCGTGTGACCAAATTTGGTCAGCCTGTTTAAAACTTAGTGAAACACACAATGTGTATATTTGGTTGAGATATTTTAAGAAAGCAAAAAGTTTTTCATACTAAATGTTGTTTTCGAACCGATCGATCCAATGGCAGCTATATGATATAGTAGTCCGATTTACACCAAATTTGGTCAGCCTGTTAGAAACTTATTTAAAAAAGTTTTTCATACTAAAGGTTGTTTTCGAGCCGATCGTTCCTATGGAAGCTATATGATATAGTTATCCGATCCGGTCGGAACCGGATATGTACTGCAGCAAAAAGACGGACCTGTACCAAGTTTCATCAAGATAGCTTCAAAACTGAGACACTAGTTTGCCAAGAAACAGACGGACATGGCTATATCGACTCAGCTCGTCGCCCTGATCAAGAATATATATACTTTATGGGGTCTGTGAGGCTTACTTCAATGCGTTACACATTTCGTGACAAAATTATAATACCCTTTGCAAGGGCATAAAAATATATGAAATTAAAAGATTTGTTCGTTTGTTTTCTTACGAACATTTTAAACGGCAATTTTACGCAGTTTGGTCATACTGACTGCAATTGCATTTAACACCACATGTTCGAGTGTTGTGTGAGTGAATATTCAAGTGATGCGTTATGTTGCAACTAAGCATAAACAACACCATCACCACAACAACACTTGTCAAGTGCAACGAGGGCATTCTCTTCAGTGCCATCAAGTTCGTTGCCTGAGTCTTTCGTCTTAGTTTTGAAGTGCAACACGTCTCGTCGCACCGACAATCTTCCGCATGTCAGGGTCAATTAGCATTGAACTGAGGCTGTGCGTGATAAAAATGTCAAAAGGTTTCGAATGGTATTTCATCTGATGTTGGTATTGCTATTTAATGACTTTAACTGGCAATGTTGTTGTTGATCAAGTCCACTTCAGTTTGCCAGCACTGATCCGATCCAATCTGGTCCGAAGTGTCTTGTGTCATTGAACCGAGAAAAGTATGTGTGTATTGTTTTCCAGATTAATAGTGTATTACAAAATATAACGGGCCAGAGACCAAGCTAACACGTCTTAACCTTTCATGTCTTTGGAGCTCCGTCACCGCTTTAACTGCAAAAATTGATGCAGCCTTTAATTTAACCGACAATTGCACCAAGTCTGCCAAGCTAATAAGCTTGTAAACGACTGATTTTGCGGTCCCCCTGAAAACAGTACAGGACACCGGCATCCTCCTCTATGTCCTCGCAGTGAGGATACCATGGCGAATCCTCGTGCCCACGGCGGTGGAAGTATGCCCTAGGACAACAATATCCACTGAGCTGGCTCCAAACGAAATTGGTTTTGCCATGTCTTTGGGCAAGCCATATGATGAAGTCTGGGGTCAACCGATGGGTCTAGTGACGTTTACTACTACGTAAGCTCATTGATGGCTCGTAAAAAGTCTCTAATGGGTATCGTAGGAGACATATGGGAATTTCCTCCAGAGGTTCAACTAGGACCTAAAAATGAAATGTTTTTAATCACAGTATTTTTAGTGCATAATTATAAAATTAAATGTCTACATTTTTTTAAGTTCAATGGTTTAATAGCATATCTCATTTATTTTCATAAGGAAATTTGACTGAAAAATTTTGAATTTTCTAGTGATTTAAATCCAAACTGAACATCGATTTAAAATCGGATTCTTAAATCGGAAATTTCGACATCGATTGATCAATTTTAACATTTTAACACATTTTAACCTAGATCGCGATCAGTAACATAATCTAATTTTTTTTTTAACATATGTACGTTTTGTATATAAATTCATAAAATTATAGCTCAAACTTACTTTGGCATTTTTGTAAACTTTAAATTTTCTACGAAATTAAATTTTGACACTGAGCGTATGTTTTGTATATTTCTCTAAGGATGTGCAAAGAATCAAATTTTTCATGAAAATCGATTTACTTAAATCAATTAATCGGCTAAAAATACATCTAGTTAAAAAACTTGAAAATCGCGTATGAAAAATCGACCAATCGATGTTTTGTTACATCACTATATTTTTCACTTTAAGGCTTAAATCTTAAGCTATTTTTAAAAGCATCTTTATTTTTTATTATTTGGCTGACAAACCACGTTTAAAAAAAGTTACGTGTCTCTAATTTACAAATCAAAAAACTTTGTGATTTCCATAAACAAATGTTTATTTTTGAGTTTAAAAATTATGTTCGTTTGCGATCGTAAGTATAGTTTTTACTAAATGTTTCTGGCATTAGAATGACACATTACATTTATTGTGATGAAAATTTTAAATTAGGCACAAATCAAATGTCCTATTCATAAAAATAAATATATCATAAATATTTTAAAATTTCATATTAAATGAAATGTTATATTTTTTTATAAGTAAATGAAAAAATAAATTAGGCTACATTGGAGCAAGCTTGACGGTAGGAGACCCCGTACGTATAGGAAATACCAAATAGTGGTGAAAAGCAAACAGTAGTAATAAACAACAATTGGCGCAAGGCCAGTAAGAATATAGATAATATATATATCCTATATATATGTCATTGTACTTTTTAAAAGTACGGGGTCTTAAAACTGTGTATACAAACACATACTAGTATTCGTATCCACACTCATATGTATCTGTAGCCGTAATTGTATTCGTACGTACTTCAACAAATTTTCACTCCTTTCGCTTTCATTGCAATTACCAAATACGATTCTTATTTTCAATTTCAATATGACGACAGGCACGACGACGACGACGACGACTCTTGCACTGTGGTTTCCACACTCTATTATCGCTTTCTCTACTGTGGGGGTGTTATTACTACAAGTTTCAATTTAATAATCTTATAAAAAAAAAGGTAGGACTTGAGTTTGTAAATCTATGAGTATGGGGCTGTGATTGTGTCGATGATAAAGCTCTGTTGAAAGTTCTTATCTGAAATTGTGAAATTATCAAAACGAATTTTTACGTACTTATTGTATTTAACCATTCGCTGCATTTTCATTTTGTTTCTAAATTTAGATTAATAAAATCATTTATTGCTATCGAAAGTTTCGACGATGAAGCTTAATGTTAACTTTTCTATAAATTAAATTTGTTTTTCTTTTGTTTCTTATTATTCTTATTACTATTAATATTTTATATTCTTTTTTAAATATTGTTCATAACAGCTATGAATTTAATAGCTTTGTCAACTAATAGAAATCATAGAATTTTATATACATAACTGTTAAGAAATAAATAAACACCAAAAGTCCTGTATTTACTTCTAGTCTACGATTACCCAACAAACTTTTATTTTCTCAATTTTTATTGTAGAAATAATTTTAAATTATCATTTTTTCTTTATACATTATAAAACTTAGTTATCCTACTTTTAACCACTGTGCGATGTCTATGACAGCCTGCGAGGAGAGACACAAGAAAAGGCGACCGCGACAACGTAGCTTCAGTTTCGCACCAAATTTGGTGCGCCTGGCTGAAGGAGATGGAGATGGAGATGGAGAAAGAGCCTGGCCAGTAGAAATAGTAATAGCAATAGCAATAACAATAACGGTCTCTCCACAGTCTAGCTGCAATGTTTTGTTGTTCGCTCCCTGCATGTTGTTGTTTTTGTGCTTGTTGTTGGTTGGAGCCTATTACTGTTTGGCTTAGTCAAATCGTTTGTTATGTTTTTATCTTGATGTCCAGTCACCTTGATTTGTTGTAGAAAATGCAACTTTTGGCATGCTGTGGCTGCTGTCCTCAGTTGCCGTCGCGTCTGTCCGTCTGCTTTGGGGGACATCGTTTTGGCTACCGATGCGTAGGGTACATCCATCGCATTTTCTCAGTCTCCTTATGCGATGTTATCTGTCAACGGACAGCCAAAGGAAAGTGAAAACGAAATTAGAATTGAGCAAAAGGCGCTGCAATAAATCAGAGTTTACTGTTTGGCGAAATCAATCAATTTATGGGCTTGGCTTTTGAAGTTCAGTGCACTTTTGACTGACTGAACGTTTGGATGATGGCTCAAGGCTCAAACATATTTTGTGTAATGTAGGCACGGCATACATACTAAAATGGGAGCACACAGGGGGATGGGGCACCAGGAGCAGCGTCGCCAAGTCAGTTTTATTTTGGGCGATGTCAGAGTTCAGCGCATGTTTTTTGGGGTGGTTGGCAAATCTAGAAAAATGTCAGCGAAAAAAAAATGTAAAGAAAAACAGCAATATCACAATAGGCAGACGTCGGTGTTGCTTGTTAGGCCTGAGCACAAACAACAACTTGAAATAAACAACGAAATGCCGCAGTAACGAAAACAAACGGCGACAACAAGCACCAGCAGCGACAACAACAACAAATGCAAATACGAGAGCTGCACACGAGGCTGAGAGACTGCAATCATTTGTTGTTGCCTGTTTTGGCAGCATTTGTTTTTGTAGTTGCTGTTGCTCGAGTATTGTCATTATTTATTTATGCCCAAAACGTTTCATTTTCATTTGGCCAAGGGAGTCGCTAACGTTGTCGCTGTGACTGTGTGGCTGTTGCCGAAACCTGAAAACTGGGTTACTGGCGCCTGTTTCGGGCTACAAGATCGTGTCACGCGATTTCTATCTTTGTCGTCGGCGACAACGAATGCTGTCGAATTGCTGAAGACGAAAAAACTCCGAAATCGAAACTAAAACAAGCCCAGGTAACTGACAACAGGGAATAACTGTTGGCCTTTGTACGAAGTACTTCAAACTGACTCTGGGCCTGGGATTGGGACTGGGACTGGGACTGTTTTGAAAACAAAAGTAAAGTGCCTGATCTCTATATGAGACACACATACTCGCGTTTATGTTTGCCAGTAAGTAAATTTGTATACATGTAAGTATTTTAAAATGATCTAGCACATGACTCATACAGCGCAGTAGCAAAAGTCTCTCAGAGTGAATTTCAGTTTCATTTTGGTTTTGTGTTTGGGTCTGGCAGTCACTGTCAGCGTCTGGCAGTAAAGCTTAGCATCCTCAGACCCTCAATTGTGTTTTTATATTTTAACTATTTTCTTCAGTCCCGACTTCCTTTGCGACATTGGGTACATTGACTTTGTGATAAATTGTGTTGTATCTGTGTTTACAAATTTGTTTCAAATGTTTGACGGACAGACAGACGGACATGGCTATATCGACTCAGCTCGTCGCCCTGATCAAGAATATATACACTTTATGGGGTCTGTGAGGCTTCCTTCAATGCGTTACACATTTCGTGACAAAATTATAATACCCTCTGCAAGGGTATAAAAATTCACAAACTGTAAGTTAAGTTAAGATATCTAAAAAATATATAAATATGGATTTATACTAAAAATGGGCTTTTTGACTTTATATCATAGCTACGGTAGCTATCTGATATGGAATTCCGATTATAACCAAAGGACAGGCTTTATAAAACTTTACTAAACGCAGAGTCTGTGAGTTTGATGAAATATCTTAAGAACCAAAAATGTTTTTCATACTTCAACCGATAGTTCCTTACTGAGAGACTAGTTTGCGTATTAACAGAGTGAGAGACTCAGCTTATCGCCCTAATATAAAATAAAACTGCTTGCAGCCTTATTAATTTCATAAAGTCCATTCAAATAGCGTCTTATTGTGAGTATCTGCTGCATTATTTTATTGTTGTGCTAAGGGCTTAGCTATGGCAGCCACACAGCAACAAAGTACAACAAAGTAGTCACGAATTAGCGCAGTTTAACTTGGAAATGTAGACAGGTAGGGTGGGTTAGGGGAACATGGCTGAGTCTCTCCTACATATGGGTAAGAACACGCTTGTTATAGATGCAGCTGTTGCCACATATGTATATGTACGACAGTTATAGCATAGCATAGCACATAAAACCCATTTTGTTGCAACAGCACCGACTTGAGTCGCGTTCGTTGCCTAAGTCTTTTGTTTGCTGACGCATGAGCGAATGGTTGATTTAATGTTTGAATGTCTGACTGTCGCACTGATTTATGCGCTTGACCGCACAAGCCACCTACGCAGTGTAAACTTATAAACACTCACGCACTCACACACACGGATACTAACACACAAAAAAAATTGTATTTTGTATTAATATTTAATGAATTTGTACGAGTAAATACGCCTTGAGATTTCCCAGTTATCAGAGAGCTGATAAGTAGCTTATGTAATCGACCACGAATTGGTAGGAAGAGGAAGAAAATATAGGTTAAAAGTCGCTCTGACAGTTTAATTTGACAATTTGCTTTTTACGCTTACTCAAAGTCTTCTTCATATTGTCGCGGCCAGAGTGGACAGATTTGTTGTTGTTATTCATATTGAATTGTCATTTCTCTTGACAATTTAATTTGGATTACACCGCAGCTACCGAAAGCCGAAAAATGAGAAGTAAAAAAGAAAATACTGTAAGAGGTAATGGCAAAAGGCCAAAGACAAAAGGAAGATAAAAAGCAAATGTGCATGTGTTGCATGGTAGACGTCTTGGTCTTGGTCATGGTCTTGGTTTACTCGGAGTACTTTTTGTGCTCAGTCCATTAAAAACAAAAGGCTCTCGAAACGCATTGAAGATGTCCACGTCGCATCGCGCCGACTCGACTGTTTGCAAACGTATAATAAAAATTATTAATGGAAGGCCAACGTCTTGTCTTGCATTTCCGTCTTGACCCGAAGTTATGCAAAAATGTTAGCCAAAAGGCCAAACGAAGCAGCCGGCAAAGTAGAAATGTTTGCCTAAAAAAAAATGATTGCTTTTTTGCCAGGTCTGGCAAGTCAGGCAAGTGCGTTGTTTCCCCAGTTGCAGCGTGTTTGTAATGTTGCACATTGCAAATTCCAGTTGCAGTTCGGCACTTGTAATAGAAATTGAAACTACGGTAATGTGCGCAACCGTCAAAAACAAAAATGTAAATTAGTTTTGGTCGAAAAATGTTATACTTAACAGTGCACTGTTATGTCGATAACAGAGCTGTTACAGTTGCTATTTAAATGGTAACAGCTTGTAGCGGAAGCCTGCAACTCTGTTATGGCCATTGTCTTCTGGCTGTCTCCTGATTTTATCGCTCAAAAATCTACAATCAGTTCGTGTTGCATAAACATATTGATTTGACTTGTTGCTGTTGTGGTTGCAGTCGTTGCACATATAAACAAATCAGCTGGTGGCTAACAGACAATTGCATAAATCAATTTTACACCAAAACAAAAAATGTACTGTTGTTGCTGCCGCGGTTGCAGTTGATGTTGAGCTTGCCTCTTGCTGATAGGTGGCGCCGCGATTATTGCTGTGGCATGGCCCACAGTGCGTAAGGCGTATAAACATTGTTGGCACATGTAAATTTGATTACAAGCTAGTTTTACCACACCAACAAAAACAATAACAACATCAAATGAAGTGCTAAAATCGTAGTGGTATTTTTTGTGCATTGCTAATTTCAGCTGCGCCAATGACGCCTCCATTTATGATAAATGAAAGTAAAAGTACAAGCACTTACACTTCATAGATCATTACGTTACTTGTTGTGGTTGCCTCGTATGCGTGGCGCGTTCAATGAACTAACAACTGAGATAGACAGTTAGTCAGTTAGTCCGTTTTTTAGTTAGTTAGTCAAACTGTAGATTGAATGCTTTTGCCATGCACAAGTCAAAGTCATTAAAAATAGAAATGATCATTGCAAACACCAATGTTTAAAACTTGTTCTTTCACTTTCAATGTCACGCCACAGGCCGCACAGCCACAGAAGACCTTCAACTTCAGTTAACAAACACACACTTCCACCTCCACTTCAAGCTGAACCACCTTTTGGGGGCCACTTATGTGAATGGTGGTTGCGGTTGTGGTTGTGGTTGTGGCTGCTGTTGCTGCTTCTGCTTCTTCCGCCTGGAAATTGATTGCGGCATAAACCAAACATTTTGCGAGTCAATGTACGTAATTTGAAAATCGTGCCAAAATAGTTGCAAAGCCAATTGCGATCTCAACTACAAGTGCGAAGCCATCGCCGGGGTCTAAAACGATATGACACCCCCGCAAAATGCTAGGCTATCTGTGAATAAGTATTCATATTTGCAATCGTATTCGCATTCGCTTTCGTATTCGCGATCGTACTCTTATAGTTTGTCTGTATTTTGTGTGTTGCTCTCTTATTGTTGTTGTTGTTGCTGTTTTTGTTTTGGTTGTTGTTGTTGCCGTTGTTGTTTGAGCCATTTGTCTGCATGTCGCTTTGTTGTATTGTCTATTTGTTTGCCAAAAAGTGCTGTTGTTGTTTTTAACTGAAAGTAATTTCATTTGTTACCTTGCCGTCTGAGGCTGCTGTTGCGGCTGCAACAACAAATTACTATCATTGCTATTAATAGTTCATTAAGTCACGGACGGGACGACGTGACGTATGTGGAACGTGAAACATGAAACACAAACTTCAATATGAAAATTCACAAGTGGCAGAATAATTGAGTGAACGGCACTGATAAACAATTCAATTTTTTTGTTATTAAGTCATCAATTATTCAGATATCATAACAGCCTGTCTATATATGCGTTTATTAAAGGTTATCGCACACTATTTCAGACCACTTTTTTTGGGTTAATTGAACTCTTTGAAATAGTATTAAAATGTAGATTAAACCTATTGATTTTCAATTAAAATTGAAAATTTTATTTTGTAACTTAAATGGCAGCTGTACTGAAAAATAACACATTAATTAGCAATTAAATTTATAAGAAATATTTTATTAGTAATACACATTTAGTTTTTATATTATGTGTACTCACAACTTCTAAGTAATGTTTCCGAAAGATTAAATATAAGGATACACAATAAATAAATTCTTTACAATATTAAAAAACTATTTACGTAGACTTAACTCATCACAATTTCATTACAACAGATTTCACAACGCTCGAGGGGCTTATGGGATGTTTTCGAAGGAGATGACAGATCGGCAATGCCACATATGGAGAATGTTCTGTTATCCTTGGTCTGACTGTGTTCCACATAACTTCTAGACCAGGGTGAAGTTCGTCGCGAATCGACACACAAGGAATTATGTGAATTGCTTCCCATGCGGGAATTGGAAGATTGCACTGAATGCAACGTTGTGGTCGAGCCTCGCCAATCGACAAGATGAGCCAAGGCTGCCTCCAAGTTCAAGTCCTCATACTCAGTCATTACAACTTGACTCGAACCGGGGGAAATGGAAATCACACTGGGCGTGTTCAAATGGCTCAGGGGTTTTATGACCACTTCTGTGCTGCTGGCTGAGGATAATCGTGATGAGGATCGCGAGGCGGTGGGCGATTGTCTCTTTAATGTATTTGTGTTTGTGGCATAAGTTGGCTCAGCGTTTATCCTCATACTTTTGGGTGTTTTCCTAGGAGTCGTTGCTGCACTTGTTTTAAGCAATGCTGGTTGGAGCATTGCATCTCTATTCTCCCTATTGGAACTAGCCCCCTCGTTAATGACATATGAATTTCTGGAAGCTCCCGTATTGAGTCTTGTTGGTGTTGCGAACTGAGGCGTTTTTCTGGGCGCAGCATATTTGACAGCCGAGTTACGACTGTCCGTTGTCTCTGCAATAAAAGTAGAGGCGCGCGAGGCTAAAGGCGTTGGCATTTTGTTGTTCATTGAGGTGGAGATTGGGCTGGAGATTGGAGATCTGTCAGTATGTGACTTTGCCCTTGAGGGGCTGTGAAGAGCTGAGGTGGCCATTAAGGGTGTGGCAAGCAGCACAGCTGAGCTAACGTCGCGCGCTGAATCCATCACCATTGATTTGAGAGCCTCATTGAGATCCGTTTTAATTTCTTTTGCAGGCAAGGATATCTCATTAAAAGTCTTTTCTGGACTTGAGCAGATAGTTCTCTCCGCTTTTCGATGTTTCTCAGGCTTTGAGCTGCCAATTCTTTGCAAACGCAAATCCACAATATCCTTGTGTGCCGGTTGTTCACTAGGACGACGACTGCCTGGAAATTGCTTTTTAGAAACACCTGCCGTGGACAGACTTGGCTTGTCCTTCTTCTTGGTTTTCTGCTTTATTGGCAATGGAGAACTTGTCAAATTGGAGGTTGATCTGGACACCTCAACATTACGTTCCTTTCTGTCAAAACGCAGTGGCTGTCCCAGCCCTATTGTCATGCTGCTTCGTCTGATTGGACTGTAGGTGTGATGTGGTTCCTCTGGTAACACTTCGGGTTGCCCTCTGGCCCAAACTGACCGTCGGCCATTTAACGCTGAGCCAATACGATTGCCCATTGGGCGACCTGTGGAATTTGGAAGACTTATGCGTTCACGTTGTGAATTAAAATCAAAGGTCCTGCTGTTGACGCCGCCCACGTTCGAGAGCCTCGAACTGGCACGCGACACACTGGCCGGCTGCTCTGACCCGACGAACTTGGCATAATCACGGTGGCCCCGACGAGTGGGCGGGGCAGGTGTCAGATGGCCACTGGATAGGTCCGACTGTGACTGCGAGGCGCTCGATTGCTGTGAGTTACCGCCACTAAAATGACCGTCGTAATGCCCTGGCTTGTCTCGTAGGCTGGTGTAATCCTTATACACTGAAAATTGATTTTGGCTATGAGCAAAGCTCTCGTATGGCTTAAATTTGCGACTCTTAGCCAACTGATCGGCCAGCTTTTCCCATTCTGTTGTACTTGGGCGCCGCTGCTCCTCCTCATCTTCCATGCGACGATACCAACGACTTCTACAGGTGTTTTTGGGTAAGATTATATTTTTGTGAATGTGTGTGTGTGTATAAGTGTATATTTGTGGAAGTGTTTTAGTAAGAAATTCTTTTGTTAACGCATAAGAATCCGTTACGTATATTGTATAATGATTGTATTGCTTAGTTAAACTTTTGCAAACTAGTTAGAATAACTTTTGTTTTAGATCAATAAAGGTTAATAATTAAATTATAATCAATGAAATCTCCATCTAGTTATAAATCTTCAGAAATCATATTCTAACATAATAGTTCTGTCAAAAATGAATGAGTCCATAAAAATGCATTGTTTTATTTTATATAATATTTTGAATCAGTTACTAATAGGCATAAAAAATAAAGGTTTTCAAGTAATTATTTTTCTAATCAAAATATACAATCTGTTTTTCGACTTGTAAGACATATCAGACGATTAATAAATCTATTTTAAATTATTCCCACATAAATTAATTTTAATTATATATATTTTAATAAATTTACCTTTTATGACAAATATAACTACTAATCTTTTATCTATCCATTATATAGTGTGTAAAGCTGATTCGATATAGTTATGTCCATCTGTCCGTCTATCTGTCTGACTCTCTGTCTGTATGTTTGTATACAAACTAGTCTCTCAGTTTTGAAGCCATCTTGATGAAACTTGGGACAGGTCCGGCTTTTTTGCTGGACGCAGTACATATGTCGCAACCGACCGGATCGGATTACTATGTTATATACCTGCTTAACAAAAACTTAACAGTTAAAAGAAACCATGCCATTAATGAAAGAAATCAATTTTCTGTCACGTCAGTAGGCTATTGGTACACTATACTGAGAGAATAATTTGTACAGAACCATACAGACAGACAGTCAGACAGACAGACAGACAGACAAACAGACAGATGGATATAGCTATATCGACTCAGCTTGTCGTCCTGATCAATATAATACCCTCTCAAAATACGAAATTTTGACCTTCAATTCGATTTTGATCCCCGCTTTGTCGAGAATCAAATTGACCCACTCTAATGTATATACTTGTTATATATACTTAAACATACATATATATACTTGAATCATGAGTTAAGCAAAAGTTTTACTTAAGAACTTCGACAGACCGAAGATGTAGTTATACTTAAGTGTAAATGTTTATAGATATTACCAATACTACGTACAAGACTTGTTGCTGTTATTCTTGTTAGTTTGCGGCAATCGAGTTAAGTTGTCTTTCTCGCAAGAACAGTAATAAATGCAGAGTATATGATATGTACATAGAGATGAAAGTTATTTATTTACAATTTACACATTGTTAAAGAGAGAGAAAAAGAGAGCAGTAATTATATAATAAGATAAGATAAGTAATTCGATATTTCGGTCTACATATACGAGTACGATGAACTACAAAAGCTACAGTACAAGCTACGCGTTTACTTCTGGGTGCAGCAATTTCTACGATTAATTCAGTGGTTCTACGAGGATTATGCTGGCTTGGCCGGTGGTGCTCTCACTAGGCCTACTTACTCCACATTTGCAGCAGCTGTTGCTGTCGTATCTGCAGCAGTTGGTGTTGCTCCTGTGGCATCCACAGCGCCCACTTGAGCACTAAGTTCCGCGAGTTCTTGCAATGAAGGCTTTGGCGTTGGTGGCGCCTCCTGGTCATTGGTCAAACTGTTGGCCAGTGCTCTTTCAATCTCCGGCTCAGGCGTCGATGTCTTCAAACTATCCGCATCTGCCTCAAGAACTGGTGTGGGGGCACGTGATGTACTTATCACTTCCGGCTCTGTCGCCTGGTCGGCTTCCAGTCGCGTCTCTATTTGTAAACCCTCCATCACTTTATGCTTCGCCGCGTCGATTGCCTCCGTGCCATTCTTGAAAGCATTTCCCAGCTCATTTGTTATGCCTGCCACGGCTGTGCCCACCGATTCCTTGGCCGTTTCCACGGTCGCATTAAGCGTTTCAGTTGCGTCTGAAAGGCAACAAATGATTTGGTTTCTGTTTACACAAATTATCAACAATTGGAGGCATTGATTGACAGCGCCATCCAGGTCGACAACCCTGCCTGTCAATTAAGCTATTCGATTACTAAGTATAAGGATGTATTTGTGTATTATGAAGTGGAAACCAATAAGGCTTTTTGCTCTAACAACTTAAATTTTTGCTTGTTTATAAAGGTCTCTAAAAAATCCACAAATTTAATAAAAACTTAACTTATTATAAATAACGCAATACTATGCTTTAATTTACATTTTGTTGTTAAACATTAAACGATTATCGCAGAGAAAAGCAGTTCGATTCGATCTAAAAAAAAGTTCTTAAATAAAACCTGTTACGGTCTAGAATTTTTTTAGAACGATTGTCTTTAGTTGGAAGTTAAATGTTAACTATTTGTGTATTAGTTAGAGGGTCCTTTTTGACTTTATTAGAGCGAAAGGGTTTGGGTTATATTCAAATTCGTAAAGGTCCTAATAAAGTAGGTTTAATAGGAATTCCTCAACCTTAAATTAAATCAGTTGCCGTCTGGAATTTTTCTAGAACGATTCGGTCTTAAGTTTTCTTATTTTAAACAGTATTTACACTCAAATCAAAAAGAAGTCGTCAAAAATCAGGTTTTTTCACTCAGCTAACAGAATGTTAGCATTTTGTTATCGGTAAACGCGTTCGATATCGATATACTGCTTTCTGGCCTGATGATACATTATAATCATATAATATATTTATTTTGTTAGGTACATCATTTTAATTAATTTAATATAGCCGAATTAACTTGTTTGGTCCTTATGACCTTTGAAAATCTGCGGTGTTAAAGCAGTGACCTCCTTAAAATTTTTCTTGAATACATATACAAGATTCTCTTCAGGGATTTGTCCGTCTGTGTCAGCCTGTCTTTCTGTGTAGAAAATATAGGTATTGTAGCATACTGGATAGAGGTACCGACTCTGAAGCTTGAGGTCCCGAGTTCGAGTCCCACGTAAGTTTGGTTATTAATAAAAAAAAACTAAGTAATGTTATAATAAATAAAGCGGTAATGAAAATTAATTTAAATTCAATAAGTTATTCATAAAACTAGTATACTAAAAATAAATTAAAAAAGCAACAAATAAGTTTAAAAAATAAACAATTTTATTTTTAATTATCAAGCACACAAAATTCTTAAATTAATCCCGAAACAGGCTAGAATTATCCTAACGCTCTGGATATTAAGAATTTCAAAAATTTCTTAATGTGATTGTTTGTACATACAGTACGTAATAAAGTTACAATACATAATATATTATATCTTATATTGGTTGAAAAAAATGGTCCAACCGAACTTTTTTTTTTATGAAAGTGCTCCGTTTCGGGTTCGGGTAAGGTGCTCGAAACTTTGAAGGGGTTCGGTTCGTGGTTCGGTACTGAGTGGTTCGGTTTGGAACCGGTTTGCAGCTTTGATTATAATATATATTTACTACAGTCCAAGTCTATTCTAAAAACCTCGCGGGGCTTCTGTTTGTATGTGCCTTTAGTTTACAGAATAAGTCTCTAAGAGTCGAGCTAAACTGTCGGCTTTATTTTAAGTAAATTGCAATTGAATCAATCAAAATAATATGGTAGTAAAACGTGTATGGAGTAAGTAAATTTGTATACTATTTAAAATAAAAGCAATGCTCTAATTAGACGAACAACGCAGTCGGTCAGTCACGCAATAAACTCGTTTCTCTTCATATGCTTTTAATAAAAATATATATGAGTAATTTATATTAAGGTGTATAATACAATTTAATATATAAAACAGGCATAAAAACTCGAAGGAACACGCAGCTGGCATTGCTATTGTTGTGCTAGTAAATTGTCCTTTATGATGTGGCATTTGTATGGCAGCTCATGCAAAAATAGCTAATAATATTGAACTGAGTCACCAGCGAACGTAATTTGTATAATGATTATTTATTTGATTGATTTGCTGTCACAAACTGTCGCGCATATTAAGTATACGCAAAGTGCTCAACACTTGTAGCCCACTTTTGGGGCGCCACTGCAACCCGTTTTTTTTATGAAAAATGCGCTTTTAAATGTCAACTACACACTCAGATACACACACACACACACCTTCGAGGGCTCCTTCTCCTCTTTGCTTGACATCGCCAGCCACGTGTGTGGCGGCTTTTAGCATTTCACTGCCTGCGGTTGCCACCATTGGAGTGCTGCTGGCGCACCCCATGGCTAACACAAATCCAATTGTGACTATATATAGAATAGGCCAGACTTTAACTGTACACTGAAAGTAACAATTTCTAAAACATATCGAATAGAAGGTGATATAGAAAACAATTGAAAATATGAATAGAACAACGCGCCCGTCTTTGGTCACGAACTCAACGCAACTGAGCTGACCCAAAACCAAAAAACAGAGACAGAGGGTCAGTTCGCCAGGCAGTCGACCAGGCCGTCAGTTCTTGGTCATTTAGAAATGGTAGCACCACCACAACAACTACTTGCATATACAATGAGTACTCGTTGTTATTGTTTTTGTTCTTCTTCTTCTCTTCTCGTTGTGGGCACGCAACAGGACCTGGGTTCGAGCCACTTTAAGCCATTTGTGTTTAGCTTTATGTGCGTTTGCACTTCAACTCCAACCAAATTGTTGAGGTCATGCGCGTTAGGCGCACATTTTATAGGCTAAAAGGGTTTCACTTCTGTTGCTCCTGCGAACAAAAAATTCAAGTGGCTAAATTGGCAAAATATGAGTACATACAAGTAATCGTACTAACATACTTATAGCGTGTCTAAATGGCGTGCTTAAGTAAGCTTTGCCCAGCCGCTAGGTGGAGTGCCATTTAAAACTTTTTCATATGTAAGCTCTATATTTAAAGTCTCTCACTTGTTGGTCTACGAACTCTAAAAAAAAAAATCAAATTTTATTTTGTCTTAAAGAAATATGCCGGATTTTTATCGAAATCTTTTCATTAGTTTTATTCGACTAGACTTCTTACAGCCCGGTCAAATGTTTGTGTGTTAACACCTTTTTAGGTCATGACACGAAAGTATTATGAAAAATTAGCGTTATTTAATGGACTAGGTAATATCACAACCTCCAACTTTGCTTTTAATGTTTTTCTCCAAGAAAAGGAAATCTGGTTGTGTTTTTGAAATGGGCCTGTATTTTACATAGTATTGTGTGAATTTGTCCTCTGGGCGATTTAAAAAGGCCGATGATTCGTTTTAATAATAGTTTATTTTCCTCATTACTAAACACTTTTTTCCTACTCGTTTCGGCTTTCGAGGATAAAGGACGGTGTATGCATCTTACCTTCTATACCAGACATAATAGAGAGATTCTTTTATACAAACAAATTTTTTTGTTTCTTGAGCTATCTCAACCAAACTCACAAATTATGTATTTCTTACTCATTCTTACATTCTAAAAAATTTGGTCAAGATAGGACAACTACTACAAAAAAACTACATCTCAGCTCAATTCAGTCATCGGCAAATATTATATTTTCTGAATGTCCTTTTTGGATGATTGCAGTATCATTCGGCGCGAACATAACTGTACTTATTCTCTAGTCGATGCCCCAAAGTGAAAAGTTTGACAAAGATTTTCAAATGACTTCATATCGAAAAATATTTGACCGGTCGTTAAAATTAATAGGTCATATTAAATATATATGCACTATCATCAAAATGATATATCACCCAGTCCCTCTATATACCAAAAGCTTAGTGTGTATGTCTATATTCTATGTCTATGTCTATGTCATGACAAGTTAACTAGTCCATAGGTCTCAGGTCTGCTTTTCTCTATTTTGCGAGTACATTGCCATATACTTTTGAGAATTCGTTAAGCTACATATAGAATCTGTAGTATAGTTACTTACTTAAACAAAGAGTAGTCACATATGTTTGTCTGCTCTACTAGTTAAGACAGCGAGCATCACACATACTTGGAGAGACCGAGTCACAGTGCTCGATTTTTAGAAATTTGCAGTTTTTAATTAATGACTGGAATATTACACGCTGTTCGTCAAGTCTGTAATTCTTGTCATATAGAAAATAATTAATAAAATAATAAAATAAACAATAACATTTTTTTAATGTGAAGCAGTGTGGAGCAGCACTCGCTGTGAAGCGCCGTGGAAATGAAAAACTCCATATATAAAAACAGTGAAACAAATTACAAATTTTTAATTTCAAAGTTGGTTTACTCTTCTTATTACGTTTCATAACGTTATGGACTTTAGTTCTGGTAAAACTCAAATGGCACTGCTGAGACTTAACATGACACTGCTAGCGTGTCATTTCAGTTTGACGTGATAGCAGTATTTACACTTAGCACGAAAAGAAATCGTCGAAAATCTTGTTTTTTCGCTGAATTAATAGAATATTAGTATTTTGCTTATCAATATATGTACATGTTCGATATCGATATACGTGTTATCTATGTACACTGTTAAAGGTCATAATTTCATCAAAAGTTTTCTGTTAAATTATTGAAAAAAAAACATGTATTCAAAAGAAAAATACATAAAAAAGAAACTTTTTTTAGCTTATTTATTCATTTTATTTGCCAATCTACTAATTTCTGAAATTACCAAATCAGAAAAGTAAATAAGAAGCCCATCTAACCATTCCTTGTTTATTTCCGCATAATTCGTAAGGTTTCTAAGGTTTCCATCTACTTGCCGTCATTGGACCTGAAGGGTTGGCTTTCTTGAAAAGTTACAAATTGTTGCAATCCGTTTGAATTATGAAAAAGTTATTAGTTAGGCTAAGTTCTACATCAAATTACTTCAAAGTATGATCAGCTGTAATTTTCACTTTGAAACTAGAATTAAATGCAACTAAATCAACCGTTTCGACCACTGTGCGAGGTCGAGATCTTCCCGATGGATGGCAGTTAAGATTGCCACGTTGCGGTTGTTCTTTTTGTCGCTGAACATTTTCGAAAAATGATTTATTTTTTGGTTTCATGTTTGCGTTTTTCCTGCGATCGATGTCTATTTTGTCTACCTTAGCTTTTTGCAGACCCGTTGGGTTCCGTAAATGATTTTTTTTAGCGCGTGATTTATGTCAGTCAGGCAGTGACAGCGCTTTTCATGAGCCAATAAAGTTGTCCATGTCGCTTTGTCATATTCATATATTATGGCAATACACCCGGCGACTTATGTCACATGTTCGACTCCGTCTTTGACTCTGATTCCATCTCCCATTTCAACTGCGACTCCATCTGCTATCTAGTCTCGACTCTGACTTCAAATACGAAAACAAATATGAGTGCTCCCCATTGGAGAGCCTGTGTATAAATGAGACTTAAGTGCGCGATCGAATTGTGGACGGGCACGGTGACAAAACACTATTTGGTCGGTTTGAAACACTCGAAAAGTCGCATATAAATCAGCGCACGCAGCTGGTCAAAATCAAGGCAGAGAGGTTCATTAGACTTCAAAACTATTTTGACTCTTGTGTCTGTTTGACGTTAATTACATAAGCTAAGCGGCGCTTAATTATGTGCTCAACAATGGCATCCAAGTGCTCAGAGACTCACATGACGTAATTTGTGGGACTTCGAACGGCATGCGAAAGTTGATTGTGGCTCTACCCTTGCCAAAGGTTACTTTAAATTGCTGGCTATTCATGCAACCCACGAAATTTTAAGGAAATTGCAGAAAATTTTTCTTTAAAGTAATTAATTAATCATGATAAAATATGCTTTGGAACATGTCTGATTGTATTTTTAAGATTATTTAAAGCTGATCTTCAACAGAGAATTTGATTGGATTATGTTCTTAAAACTTAAAAGTCCACAAAATAAATTGATTCATTTTTTCGATCTACAGAGCATTATAAAGTTAAAGTTTTCGTGAATCGTATATCAATAAGCTTATAAAGCCTATGATAATAATAATATATAAATTCCTAAACCATAATTATCAGCATTTTGCGATCTTAAGTGCTAGTTTTCCAATATTGGAAAAATGAAGACTACAGTTTTAGGATCTGTAAGGATTAAAAGCCCGTCTAACTTTACAAAGTCTTCCATATCAACAGTAGTTTTAGAGTAAGAAGGTAATTTGGAAGGCATACGAACTTCGTCATATGCGCAGAAAATCTTGTAAATTGTGTTGTTTGTATCTTTATTCGAATACACTTTCAATGATCGCAAAGAATAATAGGAATTTTGAGACATGTACACAGACTGACAGACAGCTTCCTTTGGAAATTTGTATGGCCTTTGTCTCCCACAACAGCTTCCTCAAACACGCTTTGAACTTGGCTCAAATGTTGCACAATTTGTTAGTGCTTATTGCCCAAAGGGGCATAAATTGTAATTATAGCTGCCACTGCGGCAAACAATAAATCTCTTAGTATTTATCGTACAACATGACAGAAGTGGGTCGTAACTTGGCTCGGGAAACCATTCGATGGAGTATGCGCCTGACTTTTTTGCATATGTGATAAAAGCAAAGAAAGAAAAACAATAATAAAATACTTAAGCAACAATAAACATTTAAATGCAGTCATGACTAAATGCAAAAGTTATTTTTTGATTGTTGTGATTCTTTTGTAGGCGTTGTTGCAGCATTCGCTTAAAATTGTGCACACAACTTGAAACATGAAAAGTTACTTAGACTCAAAGCACCAAGTATAGTTCGGCCTTTAATTACAAGCGACAGGTTTCCTACATATTCTGCATTACTTGCCGTTCCCGTTCCCGTTCCCGTTGTCGTTGCCACTGCAGTTGAAGTTTGGGTTGAAGTTGCAGTTATTGTAATTACATACATATGGCGATGTCCAAGCCGCGCCCAGGTCCGTCCAGCTGACACACATTTTGACTTTGTTTGAAGATGCAAATAAAGCGCATTGGTGGTCAGGCGACAGATTTATGTAATCAAAACCATACCAAACTAAAAGACGCGTTGGAACCGGCATTAAATTGCAAGCTCCAGCGCCAACTACAACTTGAACTGCAGCTTTGGCTTTGATGATGTCAGTTTAGATGGCAACGGGAGAAGCAAAACCTAAGCAAAAAGGTTATCGATGTTTTGGGATCGCGAGTGAAAAGCCAAAACCAAAGCCCAGGCAAATTTCACTCGTAATGCAATCGCACGCAATGTCCAAGGCCCAACAGACAAGATCTGCATTAACCAGAGAGCTCGAAATTGACAAAAGGGAAAGCTGCCATCAACTGCGACTTCGACTGCGACTGCGACTGCGATTGCGACGTTTCTAGCCAAGTTACTGTTTGGTCTGATTGGAAGATTTTTAATTATATGAACGACCAGACTCAATATAATACACTATTATGTAGAACCTGTGCAGCATAAATCAAATGCTGCCAGGCATTTCACACAGTTTCAGACCTAATTAAATTCATATGGGATGACTTTTGTAGAAATATCATAAATCAATGCACTGCAAAAGCCAAACGAATAAAATTCAATTTGTAATCAGAAAAGCAGCCTGCACACGCCCAACAAAACTTGGCTCAATCAGCGCGTCAAAGCCAGAAATACCGCAAGTCTTAGAACGGATAGGAACCGCTTCTAAGAAATCAAATGAATGATCCAAGGTGGAATCGGGGTACCGGGAGTTTGGAAGGTGTAGAAGAGGCTTCGGTCTCATCAAAATGAACATGCCAAGCGGCTGTCAAAAAGGCAACGGCGGCGCTGTGGAGCCGGCTACTCAAAATATAAATAAACATAAGATCAGGCTTGGCAAAGTCGAGTGTGTTTTTTGGTTTTCCTTCTTTTATTCTTATTATTATTAATATTTCTTCTCTTTTTCTTTGTTGTTTTTTTATTTTTTGGAGTGACGTTTCGGGCTTGGCATTCAAAAGAACAAAGCCAGCGCCGATGCGATGCCTTTTAGGCCTAGAGACGACACCGTGTCCAATCGTGAAAGCTAAGAATACAATGTCTGCATTCTAAAAATTATATTGAAAAGAAAATTTATATACATGTTCTTCATCAGCATGACCATAACCTTAAATGTTTTGTGTCTATTTTAAAAAAACTTTACTAACTAATTATTCATCAATTGTTGAATTTTAGTACATCAAAAATTCTACTTTCGTTTTTGAAGATTAATTTAAATTCAGTTGTCTTATATGTATAAGTTCTATCAAATAAGCTCACATACATTTGTTTAATGTATAAACACCATTATCATTGGGAAATTTTCTCGCTATTCTTAGTCCGCGATCTTTTCAAAACTTTAGTTCATCTCTATTGACTATGTAGACAGCAAACTGAGACGGGCAGTTCTCTTTATTTCGTTCCATTTGGTGTTGTGGCACGTTGACTTGCGCTGCTAACCTTGGGGGCACTTTGGGGCAACCAAGCGAATAGCAGAAGTATACAACTTTTTGCATGCCACATTGGCCGACAGAGAGGCTTCGTTGCTGCTGCTGCTGCTGCTGCTGCCGCTGCTGATGGTAAACAAAAGTGCCAAAGTGATTGACGTCTTGCACCGCTGACTTTTCTTTTCTCTTCAATTTGAGATCTGAACTTGCAACAAGTTGACTCTGTCGCTTGTTCGTCTGGTATTTGCTGCACTGACTTTTGTGGGTCAGGGTCAGGCAGACAAATGTCAAACTAACACATGCAACTTTGCCACTTTGCAACTTGCCACTGCTGCGGTTACGGTTGCTATATCTGGTAATTGCACACGCACGCGACCACAACACTCGACACATACGTATGCGTCATGCAATCATGCAACCAATCCAATGCCCCAATGTCCACATCCACTTTCTTTGCTATTTATATGAGTTTATGTGTGTTTATCACTTCATGCTAATCTTCGGCTGCGGCAATCAGCAAACGGTGACAGTTGCTGCTACTCCTACAATCCTACCTTTTTTCCTACGATATGCCTCACGACCATTAAAAAAAGAAAAAAACGGCGGCTATTATTTGATTTATGACGCGTAATTTGCGTCCGCATGCGCAAATTGTGGCATAGTTTTTTTTTTGTTTTTTTTTGGCGGCTCTCGCAGCTTCCTGCTGACATCTGAGCTGCCTGCCAACTGGTGGCAAAGAGGTTGAAAAGTGTGTCATTTGCATTCTTTGCAGCTTGCAGGTTGAATTACCAACAGCAACAGGAGGATATCCAACTGGGCATCCATACTCCACGCTTTTGAATGGGTTTCAACTGATTTATAATTTCATTGAACTATTATCAACGCAGACAGACTTGGGACTAGGAACAACAACAACAACGGGTGCGCCAAATTGATTAACAATCAAAATAAATCAATACACAGCCAGCCCCAAAGCCAGAAAGTGTCAAAAACTTGCATCGAGCAAATTGCAATTGCAACACTTTCGCTGCAGATCTTGTGTTTTTTTTCACACTGGATTTAAATTTTAAATTGAAAAAGCCGAAACTGAAACTGAAACCGAAACTGAAACCAAAACTTAAAGCCAAAAAAAATATCAGGCCCCATCAAAGTTTTTCGAGCCAGACAGACAATTTCCAGGCCGACGGGCATGAAAACTGTAAGACGAATTGGCGACACTGTCAGCTAGTGGAAACTGTTTTTTTTGTTGTTGCAGTTTTTTAGTTGCATGGAAATGGATTTCGAGCACAACAAGCCCACCTGATAAAGAGATCAATGGCAGCTTTGGAAGGCGTCTGTTTGACAGTCTTTCCATCTCTTCCTCCCACGGCAGGTGAAATGTCAAATCTTCTGTACATTTAACACCTGCCAGAAAATACTCATAATTTAAGTCTTAATCGTCCACGCCATTATGCTGTTAAGCGTCTAATTGAAGTTTCACTTTTAGCGAGACGCGAGCTAATCCTCACAACAGACTCTGACTCTGACTCTGAGTCTGACTCTGTCTCAGTCTCAGACTCAACTTTAGGCGCAGATCAAGACCCAAGTGACCTATGGTCGGCGCAGTGCAGATACATTAATTATCTGTAATGAACGTTTACACTTATTTATTGGCATTAAATCATCATTTAACGTGCTTTGCGCATGCACTTTGGGCTACCCGAAAGACCCGTCTGTCTTCTGCCTTCACAGCAACTTTAACTTCGACTCCAACTCCAACTCCGGGTTCGACTCCACGATGGCCTTCAAGTGCGTTACCTGTCGCGGCCTGTACTCTTTCCCTCCTGAGGAGGAAAACAACTGCAACTCTGCTCTGATATGCATGTCAAGCAGCCGCAAATTACCGCTTGACTGGGATGGCACTTGAGGTCGCTTCCGTTTAGTTTTTTTTTTTCGGGTGGTTTCAAAGCCACCAACAAATAAAAATTAAATAAACTAACAAAAACTAAAGAAAAAACTTAAATTGGTGCCGCTGTGCGGGTTCATTGGCATTTTGTGCCACATAGCAAATGCCTGTTGTTTACTTGGCTTTTTGAATTATGAGCCTTCAGTTAAGCCGTTAACCAGCCAGCTTTACACATGTATGAGTGAGTACGTAGAGATTATTGCAATTAAATTGTTATTGACAAGCAAAATGAGTAATTTTCAAAATATTAATGATATTCTGATAAAAATCTTGAATTTATCTACCATTTCATTGTTAAAGACTGATAATAAGGGAATCTTATATAATAATATTATTCTGAACGAGCAGCATACATAGCTACAGAAGCCGACATATGGTTTCGTAATGAAAATGAGCTGTAAGTTTGAGCTGTTAGCTTTAAAGTTAATTTTAAAAATATGTTTTTAAGCAAAGAGAAAGAAAATTAAGCTTTAATTCTGCCTATAAAAAATAAAAATGATAGTCAGATATCAATATTTTTATGGTAAGATAAATTGTACTTAAACAAAATATAATAGGTTTTACAAGTTTCTTCTATTCAAAGCTTTAAGGGAAAACAATTGGAAAGGAAAATGTACAAAATTTATTGACAATAAAGATAATAGCTATAAAATTTAATCTAAACTTACTTTACAACTATGGTAACTTTAAGTTGTTAGTTTAATATACATTTTAAAGTAAAGGCAATATTATTCAAAAATAAATTTAAATACTGGCATTCACAATGAAATTGAAATTGTTAGATTTTAGACGAGTGTTGCGTCGAATCGATTTCAGAAAAATGCAAGTGAAAATATTTCAAAATTTTGGTTTGTTTGGCTTCCTAGCAGCGTCTCATGTTTTCGGATTCATCTTTCGTTTTGGCTAATTGCAGCAACTCGCATGCCATTTAGATATTAACTGGCTAATACATAAATATGTTTATTGCAAGCTGAGAGTCGCGAACCGCGCAACGTTGCAACGACAGTAAATGCAACTACAATTGCAACAGTAAAATAAACTGTGGTAAAGACCCAAAATGCTGCATGTTGAACACCCACAAAGCATAAATAACAGCGGCAACAACTGAGACCCGCCCTCGTATACCCGCAACCCCCTCAACGCCTCGTCTCCCATCCCATCCCGCCATCCCAGCATCCCCTACATCACATTGGTCTGGTCTCACCGTGTGGCATCGCGGCGAAGGTGAAAGTGTTTTCTGCCTCGTTGCAATTATATTGTAAATGATTTTATTATTTATTTGGCGAATTAATTTCCATGGCTTGCACTCGTCGCAGCTAAAAATGTTGGCATGTGACCAAAATATGAAATATTCCTTATAAATATTTATGTTTTAATTAACAAGGCCGCAAGGAAATGGAAAATTACATAAATTTCTGTCATTTAAGTTGCAACGCATTTCTGCAAGTTGCAACTATAGAGTTGCAGCAAATGAAAGGAAATTGCTTTATTTATTTTAATTTTATAGGGTGCAATTTATGAACGCCATTCATCTAAATTAAGTTTTAACCAAGTATGTTTAATTGAGCTTAATTTAAGTTCAATAGTTTAATCGAAATTAATATAAATTATACGGAATTCTTTACATAATAATCTTTTATATAATTGTTTATCTGTTGTGAAATTTTGTTATAAATGAACCGACTAATTGGTAGTCATAGTTATCTTCAGAAGTCATCGCAACGGATTATCCAAGTGGGATTATATATTTATATATTTCATCGTAACACATTTCCGACTTGGGATGACCTTGATTAGTCGGCGCAGTCAGTTTGCCACTGGAGACCAAGTA
The DNA here is from genome assembly GCA_035044365.1 of Drosophila neotestacea. Taxonomy (NCBI): domain Eukaryota; kingdom Metazoa; phylum Arthropoda; class Insecta; order Diptera; family Drosophilidae; genus Drosophila; species Drosophila neotestacea. The sequence goes on along the minus strand of JAWNMD010000157.1, from coordinate 1,495,775 downwards.
AACCTTAAATTGGGTTTACTGACAAACTGATTTTAACTGGGACAGTCTTTGGATGTGGCAGTGGCACTGTCACTGAGGCAGCTGCTACTGAGGATCCGCAACAATTTGCAAGTCATTTTGGTGCGCAGCGACTGGTTTTGCCCAATTTTTACATGTTCATTATCATACAAATGGAGAGTACTCATATTGAGCAGATGCACATACACATCCACAACAAGAACGACATCGCCACATGCCACATGCCACATGTATACCGCGTATATTCGTGCAACGTAGTTTTTGGACACAAACGAAAGTGAACTTTTTAATGCCGGGCCAGAGTCAAAACATTTTTATCTTCGATGTTGCCTGCGAAACGTGTTCCATGGAATGGCCTGGCCTGGCCCGAAGCTCAAGCTGTGGCTCTTTTCATACCCTGGCAGAGGGTATTATAATTTTGTCACGAAATGTGTAACGCATTGTAGAAGGCGTGGCAGACCGTCTGTTTCTATGCAAACTATTCTCACAGCTTTGAAGCTATCTTGATGAAACTTTGGACAAGTCTGTTTGCTGCACGCAAAACATATGTCGAGACCAGCCGGATCAGATTACTATATTATATTTGGGGTTGGAAATAAGGCCACAAATTTGGGATAGTGTAATTATCTCGCCTAAATATTGAATATAGACTGTGGACTGGTCAATGCAACCTTTGAGAACTATTTTAAAAGTTCCGTCCTTTCTGCGGTGGTACATATTTTCCTTAATGCATTCACTTTGTAAACTAGTGTTATGAAAATACTTTTTGTTTCTTAGGATATCTGAAGCAAAATCACAGATTATGTGTTCGATGTAGGTTTACATAGCCTGACCAGAATTGGTTAGACTCGGATCACTCATATATCATATAGCTGCCATAGAAAGGATCGGATCGAGATCAACCTTTAGCATTAAAAACTTAATTCTTTCTTGAGATATCCGAACCAAACATACAGATTATGGTATTTGGTATAGTTGTATATAGGCTGGTTAAATCTGGTTCAAATCGGAGTACAAAATCTTAAACCTGTAATAATTATGTCAAAATTTGATTGCAGATCTCTGCAAGGGTATACAATCTTTGGCGTGCCAAAGATAGCTTGCATTATCTTTTTTTATTTATTGTAGTTTTTTCTGATTTAACATATGTACGTGTTGCTGTGATACACCTACACACACACACTCACAGACACACACACACACACTCACAGACACACACACCAAAAACATGCTCATACTTATATTAATTTCATTAATAATAAGTAATTTCACTTTTCATTTCACTCAAAACAACGCGAAAAGAATTCGCAGCTTTCGTTGCGGGTGAAGTTTAATTTTTTGAACCTCTCTCCACCTCCCCGCCCCCCACCTACCTCCATCCTTAGTTTCCTTCTTCACTGCACTGAGAGTGGTGTCAGTGGGGCCAAATGATGGGGCAGATGAAGCAAAAAAAAAACCGATGGGTAAATTAATTGCTTCGACTGTCAGATGGGGCCAAACATAATCACATATGCGTACACGTTATTTTTTATCATTGACTGTTAATAACATGCAATTTGTTGTTGTTTTTTTTATGGCTGTTATTTCTACAATTTCGCATTTGTTGGGCGTCAAAAACAAATGTTACAAGTTGCCGCCATCGAAGTGTGGGCTTTTATCTGATACTCGCAAATCATGCGCCAGCATTTTAATTGCTCCCGAAAATTAAGTTATTTTGATTGCAACCCGTTGACCTTTTTGTCTCTAATTGTTACCGTTTCTGTTGTTGTAGTTATTGTTCTTGCACACACCCAACAAAATGTCAGTGTCTTTGTCGCTGGTTTTGTTTGAGTTTCGTTAAGGGGGCTTTGGGATTGGCCAAGATCACTTCTGGCTCTGAAGCTTTGGAGTCGTGCATGCCGATGTTTATCGCCTTCATGCGAGTGAGTATGGCTGCTGGGCAAATAAAAATGTGAATTTAAATTGTAGATTGATTTCGTTTCGATTTCGCGGTACAAGCACATTCTCAGCCCACCGTTTTGTTATGGTTGTCATTGTCAATGGGTCTGCAATTGGCTTGGGAAAATTCATTATTAAACTTTCGGGTGGGAGCACAATGCTTTATGGTTTTTAGATTCTGTACTTTACAAAAGTACAAAGGGTGTATTGAGCTTGTCAAACAATTGGATATTTTTGCTTACGGAAATTGGAATTTATTTTTTTAGTGAGCTTAATAACTAGACGTAAGCATCCACTGTAACTGCAACAGCAACAGCAACAGCACCTGTTGCACGCTAGTCAATGAAAATGTAATTACGCCCTCTAATGCCAGACGAGGTAATAGCAACAACAATAACAACCAACAACTAACAGCCAACGGCGATGGCACCGGCTACATTAACCACAACAAGTGGCAACTGCAGGTCTCTGCCCCTGACACTGTGGCAGCTATCAACATTAGCAACGCCCTGTGGCTTCTGCCTTGGCCTCCACCTCAGTCTCAGACTCAGTCTCAACTCCAACTACAACCTCAACCTCAGCCTCAGTCTCTGCCTCTGACCGGTCTCTGCCTCAGGTATTCCCTGAACGATGTCCATTTGATTGATTACACATCCGCCGCGTGGGTCGCTGTTAATGTTAATGCTGACACTGTTGGTGCCACATAGCCATGTGTCTACTTTTATCTACGTTGCAGCTTCCAGGCCACTCACAATTTGAATTCAGCCGCAACTTGCATGACATCATTTTGCAATTTGGCTGAAGAAAATTTCAAAATGTTCAAATTTTTCCAAAGATGGATAGCTCGAAAATAGTTGTATTTTTTAATAGCCAATTTCGACAGACATCGTTACAACAATTTTCATTATATTTTGTGTATGTATAAATGGCAACTACTTATCGCTTTCTTTAAATAAAAAGTCAAAATTAATGTATTGATATTTTATTAAGTTTTTGTGTTTGAAAGAAACCAGCGCTCAACAAAATTCAGCTTAATAAAATTATCCAGCTATATTGGTATTGATTTTAGGGGGGGGGGGGGGGTGTAGGAAATAAGGCCAAAAGGAATTAGGTCGCTAGCGTCTCTTCTTCTTCCTTTTGCCCGTAACAATATTAGTTGAATACCTTTTGCGTTTATCATTCGACTCGAATGACATTTTCTGGACAGATTCGGACAATAAAGGTTAAAGGTTCTGTCGATATTTTCTTTTCAATTTCCGGGGGCGAAGAGGGGCGTGCCAAAAATTTAAAACAGACTCGTTCAATGCAAGATATAGATGAACGTACATGCCACATTTGGTGTCTCTAGCTCTTATGGTCTCTCAGATCTAGGTGACACAAAATGGGACAGACAGACAGACGGACAGACGGACATGGCTATATACTTTATAGGGTCTGCAACGCCTCCTTCTGCCTGTTACGCACATTATTTTTTGCACAAACTTAATAGACCCATTTGTACTTTTTTAAAGTTCTGGGTCTAAAAACTGGACGTACATCAGGCGTTCTTAAAAGTGAAGTCAGCAAAGAAAAAGCTGCGCAGTATGATAAAGGTATAGGAAAAGGTAGAGGGAATGGAGAGAGGTTAATTAAATTAGATGTTGATAAGGCAGGCTAAACTTACATGTTACACGATTAACCTCTTCTTTGTTTTTAGTTAATATTTCATCACAAATAAACACTTTCAATTTTAAGCAAGATATTCTTGAGAGAGTTCTCAACAATCTAACTGACTGCACTGACACAACAATGACCTCCGCAGCAACACAGGCAGTGTGAGCAGTGACAGCGGACTTACACACAGCAATAACAGCAGGCCAAGTTAGCAGAGTCAAAAACATCGGTAGATTTCACTTTCTATGCCAAAAGTTTGACAGCGGGTGGCTGAAATGTTGCACGTTTGACCAAATTTGGGAGCATAACAAGAGTTGGGGTGACCGTCGCAGCTGAATGGTGATGACGATGACGATGACGATGCTGCTGATGATGCTGATGCTGGTGTTGAGCTGGCTAAGACACTGCAACCCTCCTTGTTTTTGTCTGGTCTCTGGTAGCTTCTTGTCGCCGTATGTCATGCGCCTTTATCTTGATGCCGCTGTCGTCGGGAGCCATGCGCCTGCGGCTTAAGTTTACTCGAACTGACTTAAGTTTGACTATGAGTCTGATTTCGCTGTTTAACATAGTTAGCTAAAGTCAGCGAGGGATTTTGCTCCGCAGCGCAATACAGTAGCCGCTACACTGTACTACGTAGGTTGAGGTTGAGGTCAGTGCACCCTGGGACTCGAAACTGGTACTCGAGTCACATGTGATTAAAAGCTAAAACGCAAGACCATCATAAATATCAAATGCGCCACAATTTAGGGTCTACTATGCGACGTGTAGACTTTGTGGACCTGAACCTGGACTTGGGGTTTGGTTTTGTTTCCCTATCCATTTTCACTTTTGTTTGAATACTGAGCGACACCTGGGAGTCGAGTACAAACTATGGAACAGCCCCAACAACACATGAGTCACACAGGCTGTCACTATGCGGCTCTGGAAAAACGAAGCCCAAGCCCCACAAAAGTGCATCATAAATTATGTTTGGCTTTAGCGTTTTGTTGTTTAGAAAAAACAACTTTTTTCTAACTACATATTTTCATTTGCTAAAGTAGTCACACGGTCAATTGGCCTGGGTCGCAGAAGGGTCTGCCAAGACGGACGAAGCACATTTGTCGCCGACCAAAGCGAAATCGAAATTGAAATCCTGGTGGTGCCTTAGCTTCAGCTCCATATCCATATCCATATCCAGCTCCAGCTTCAGTCCAAGCTCCAAACCCGAGTTGTATTAGCCACTGCAGCCGCACTTTGGTCACGAATATCGGTCAAACGTGTTTTTCGGTATTTTACAACTTTAAATATGCCAACAACAGCCACCACCACCTCCAACTCCACCAACTACAGTACCAGCATCAGCATCAGCATCAGCATCGCCATCGTCATCGGTTTTGAAATCGCAGCACGTTGGATATTTAATTTGTGCACATATTTTTGCAGGGATTATCGTTGTCACAGCCAGACGAGGAGTATTGTAACTGCTACTGTCACAGCGACTCCAATTCGAAGCGGCAGCAACTTTTGCCACATGTGAATTCTAATTTACAGATTTTCCTCAAAAGATTACAGCAAATTTTCTATTGACCACAGAAAGCCCCGGAGGGAAAGTGTTTTATCACTTAAGTGCTTGGTTAATATGGAATTAGCTTAGCTTAGCTGACTCTTTCAAAAGTATTCCTATTCACTGCAAATTAAAAATATGCAGTAAGCTGCGGTGGAGCAAGCTCGACAGTAAAAGACCGTGCACTTTTTGAGTGCAAAGCGTTCACTATAAATTGTTCTTTAATGTTGCGTACTTTCAATAGATGGCGCCATTACGAAGATATCAGTTGATAAACACAGAGGTCGCTATCGTCTCTTATTCTTCCATTTGCTGGTAACATTGTTAATTAAATAACTTCCACGTTAATCATCCGATTGGAATGCAATTTTCAGGACAGGTTCGGACTATAGCGTTAGCATTAAAGGTGCTCTTGTAATTCGAAATTTTGTTTTCCAATTTCCTTGGGCGGAGTGGCCGTGCCAAAATTCTAAAACAAACTTGATCAGCCAAGATATAGATGAACGTACATGCCAAGATTGGTGTCTCTAGCTCTTATACTCTCTGAGATCTAGGAACTCAAAAAAGAGACAGATGGACATGGCTATATAAACTCGGCTGTTGATACTGTTTAAGAATATATATTCTTTATGGGGAACGCACATTTTTTTTGCACAAACTTAATAGATCCATTTTTACTTTTTTAAAGTACAGAGTCCAGTTAAACTTACATTTTTACACCCCGTGGTGGTTTGTTAGTAAAAGTAAAAGTATGTAACAGACAGAAAGATGCTTGGCAGACCCCATAAAGTATGGAGACCGTATGAACAAACAGATCTCAGAGATGGATAGACATGGGAGCACCAAATTTGGTATAAGGACTTCTTATATTCAGATCAAGTTTATTTTATATATTTTTATATATTGGATGCCACACCCCCTTCGGCAACAAACTGAAAAAATCAGGGAATGAAACCGGAACCGTCCCCCGAAATTAACCGTTTCAAATGTATTACCGTAACCGAAACCGGAACCGAAATAAATTATTTTTAAGAAACGAAAACCGAAACGTTCTTTCAGGTACGGTTTCGGTACATTTCACAAATTTTTTTGGTTTTTTTTTTATTGTACGAACATGGTTTTGCACTATACAAAAATTTCTCGAATTATATGTAAGACTTAAAATGCTAAAATGCATGCATTTGTACGTTTATACATACACAAATATTTGTTGATAATATTCGATTTTCTTAACATTTTACAATTTTTAAAAATTACTTTGCTGTACCGGTATAGACCGATACGAGAACCGGAACCGAAAGGACAAAACCGAAATACCGTAACCTTACGTACTGGTACGTACCGGAACCGACACCGGAACCCAAATTCGTTACGGTTTCATTATCTGAAAAAAAAAATAAATAAATAAAAAATAAAAAATAAAATTGTTTTAATCTAAACTCGTTTATCAGAACTCGCCATTTGTGGAGCTTAAGCTTTAATGAAACTATGTAACTGGCCCAATTTCAAACTCTCCTTTTTAAAATCTCCAATCGAGACTCGAGCCAATAAAAAAGAAATCAGTAAACTAGTAACAATTTTCTCACATATTTCACAAAACGTTGTAATACGGAAGCCGTATTTGCAAATTTCACTCGCTGATAAGTTGCAGAGCAAATTTGCAGCACTTAGGCAGAGTCAAATTTGAATTTCATGTCCCTTTTATCGGTGCGACTATCTTACACTCAGCCTAGAAGTGGGCATTGTTTTGGTTGCAGCAGTTACTGTCACGGTTGCCGCAATTGTGTTTGTTGCTGTTGTTGTGTTTGACCAATTTGGCTGCTAATAACGGTGCTTGGGGGACTTTACCTTATTGGGCGGTCGGTTCATTGGATTGATGTGTCAGAGAATAGCCATTTTTCGGCTACCACAAAGTTATAAAACATCGAAAATTATGCGCTTCGACTACCGTTGCAGTCGGTTGTCATCAAAAGCGGTGCCGCAGAGTCAACGTGCCAAATGCAACTGCTACAGCTATAGCAATAGTTGTGGCTGTGGCACTTAACACCTTTTTGACACACAGCCAACGACGTCAAATGCAAATGAAGATAAATCGCTGCCTCTGATCTTTTTAGCACCTTTTTGCATATTTTGCAGGCAACAGGCGGTAGGCCACAGACCACAGGCGGCATGCAACGGGCGGCAGGCAGTAGGCAGTAGGCAGCAGGCGCTGGTGACAGCCACAAACATGCAACATTTTGTCGCCTGTTGTACAACTGCTGCCCCACAGCCTATCGTTTGCCTATTGCACCTTTCAGCTTGGTCCAGCCTACAATTGGCGTCAACAATTTTTTGCTTCCTTTATTTCAGGAGACCCTGATAATTTCTTACTCTGTTAGTGTCAGTCACATTTTAGACAAGGTTTAAGAAACACATTTTTTCGGAAACTAATTAGTTTAAGCATTTTTTGGGGCACGTAATTGTTGTGTCTGCTGACGGTGGTAGTAGTAGTGTAGTGGTTACCTAGCTGAGGATGAGGAAGTTGTTTGTGTTACTGTTGCGTTTTCCTTGGGCTTGGATTTGAGCTGCATTTGCTTTGTCGTGGCTTGTATCGGCAGCTTGTCGTATTTTTATTTAAATTTCCAAAAGTTTTGTCAACAATTTATCGAATGATTTATTTCACGGCAGAAAGTTCAACTGCAACTGCGGCTAATCGGAGGTGCAAGCTATCAGCTGACAGGTTCATAAATTGCGTATAAAATCGAAAGTTGCCACCAACGCTTCCCGTCGTCTTCCAGAATGCACATGAATGAAAATGAAAGTGAGCGACGTGCATCCATTAAATGTGTGTCAGTTTCAGTTGCAGTTGCAGTTGCCCCTACCACTCCCCTACCCCTGTCTTCTGCCCATACTTTGGCGGTGCATTGACATCAACTTTTGCACTGCAGCTGTCCATCACAGAACTTTCGATTTCGATTGCGTAGCAGAGGCAACGCTTTCCAACGTTTGTTGAACTGCCTGCCACAGATCATGTTCGTGCATGGAGCAAGCGGCATCGGCATCGGGCATAGCAGAAAAACACATATTTCTGCCAACCACTTTTTTGAAGCCTTTTTGACTGACACACAATTGCGTTTTTTGCGCATAGTTCCGTATTTGGTCAAAGATAATGATGTGAAATGCCTCCTCAACAACCACAAAAACAGCAACAGCCACTGTGGCATGGACAACGTCTGCAACAATCACCCACTCAAAGATTGTTGAAGAAAAATTGCCAGGTCTTGACTTTAGCTTTGCATGTAAATGGGTGAAAATGCTTAAACTTAATTTCGTTTAGGTGCGTACCACATGCTTCAAAATAAGTTGCCATTGAGCTGCAAATACAACTTGGATAAAATATGTTGCCAATTCCAGAAAACAAAAAAAAAAAAAAAAACTCAATCAGCGCATGCCCAGCCATTGCCATGGCAGACTTTGCCTTTTAACTTCATGTCAAAAGTAAACAACAACAATATTATCGACATAGTAACAAATTTATATCTCAATCTGTCCGATTCCTACTGACAACATGGACGATTTTCGGGACAGTCATGGGGATATTGATATGGGCTTGGAGCCAGGCGGCATCCAAAAGCGCCGACCTTATCTCAAGAAGTTTATGCACCCCGATTCGGATGAAGATGTTGCCGACATGCAAAAGCTGTACAATGTCCAGGAATCCTGGCGTACACTGCTCTCGTTGCCCACCTGCCAGAAAGTTATGATCACGTAAGTTTCAATGCAGCTCCAAGTTAGTGTTTAGTAGATTTCTTATCACTTCCCAAGTCATTTCCAGCGAACCCGTACAAAAGACTCTGAAAATTCAGGTGGGCTTGAATGTTACTCAAGAGTTTCCTTGGAAACAGGTGCAATATAAGGATTTACGTGACGTACTTTTCGAGGAGTTGGAAAATGCCGCAGATCTTGTCAAGCTCTTCAAAGGTTTCAATCCAGAGAATTATGTGTTGATTGGTTACTGCCCAACGCTGACTGAGGCCGAAGAAGATCCGCCCGAGGGCGATCCCTTTATTTTCTATATCAGCAGCAAGGACACAAAACTAGCAATGGGCATTATACAGAACATGGAAGCCTTTGAGCGTTGGCGCATGCAACGACGTCTGCGTAAGAAGCCTCGTCGTTGGGTCAGCATGGGCACCGAACAGGAGATGACAATACTCGTGGAACACATTCGAGATGCTCCAGTTGATGTGGAGATCCAAAGTGTCTACCCCATCCAACAACCACGTCACATCGCATGCGACCGTCGCATGGCACGTGATGTTCGCGACGGCGTCATCGAGTTGTTGCCCAATGAGAGCGTCAAATACGACAATATCATCAAGCGTCGCATATCGGTCAGCGTCCAGGTTGCCCCGATGTGCATTAGTCAGGAGCAACAGACCAATCCCACGTTCCCCTCCAACGCCTGGTCCCAATACCTCTACGAGCTGGATGATGCAGGTGATATAATTTATATAATTTTTTAATCTAATTACTCTTGATAAAATTGAGTCTGCGTTGGTGAGCTAAACTAAATTCTCTATTCCTTCTCAACTCGACTAAAATAACTACAGTCTTTTCGAGTACACCTGCATGCAAGAAACTTTATAATATAAAGTTTACAAGACTCAACTTAGAAGAGGCATTATTTACATATTACTAACTATTTTTGACTGTTTGTGACTCATTATTTTTTAAGTTTAGACTCTAAACTTTAGAGTATTTCCAGGATTTTTTAGTTTTGAATATAATATGTTGTATTTTTAAATATTATAAGCTTTGATTCATTTGTTACATTTACATTTAAAATTATTTTATATGAACATTTTTTAATATTTTATTTAAATAGATAACGTATGCTTGTAACCTTATTTGTTTTACACTACAACAATTTTCATTAAAAGATTCACCGGCCTTTAACTTTTCTACGAAATTACATTTTGACACCGCGCGTGTTCTTTGTAGCGTTTTGAAAGAGAACTATTTTTTTATGAAAATCAATATTTAAATCGATTAAGCCGCTAAAAATAGATAGAGCTAAAAACCTTGAAAATCGATAATGGAAAAAATCGATTAATCGAAGTTTCGATGTTATTTTACATCACTACATGAACTACGTTTCGAAGGAAACATTACTCATTCCGATCGGCCCAGCCCATCTCAATACCAAAATCTTCGTTTATATGCATCCTAAAGGCCATTGCGTGTACTCTTGACGTATAATAAAAGAATTTAACCTCTAAGACGTACTGAATTTCATCTAGATCTGGAACTTGATGAGTCGGAAGTGGAAGAGGAAGAAGGTGGTGTAAGAAGTAGACCCGTCACACCGGCCCAGGTCGAAGTTGTGCCGAAACCACCACCCGAAATGTCTGACCAAATGAAGCTGTTGCTGGAGACACTGGATTTTAATCAGATCGATAGCTATCGGTGGGTATTACATCACTTACATCACTCCATGCTCTTATTAACATTTGAACTTTGCAGCAATGACTATCAACTGATATCGACCAAGCAGGTTGTGCACTATTCCAATCCGTATCTGCAGGAATTTTTATGCTTTGCAAACATTTCGAAAAGCGATAAACGTTTTGTAGCCAGCAGCGATTGGTATCCATCGATGTCCGGCTTATTGGCCGTGTCGTATGCTTTTAGCACTCCGGTAACCTTCGAGAATGCTGCAAGCAATGTGAACTTTGTCCAACGCGCGGTGTTGGAACCGAATCCTGTTCTACTCTGGAGTTTTGCTGATAATCTGAACTATAAGCTGGAGTTTGAGGCACCATTTGAGGTCACCAAGCTATCATTTTGTCCTTTCAATGGGAATATTTTGATTGGTGGTTGTCAGAATGGATTGTTGGTTCTTTGGGATCTCCAGGGACGCTGCGAGCTTCTGGAAGAAGAGGAGTATTTGACACCAGCTCAGGCCAAGTATCGTGCCATGATTGGCGAGTTTCTTAGCTGGACGCTTGATACTAATGAGGAAGTCGTGGTGCCACCAGCAACAATATCTCCTTTGGAGAACTCACCGGCTGGCGCCATTACTGGGATCTACTGGCTGAGTAAACACTTTTATTTGAACAACTTTGGGAAGGTCTTCACTGATCCGGATAAACGTAATCATTACAAGTTCTTTATTACGTGCGCCTTTGATGGTACTGTCAGCTTCTGGAATCTCGACGGCGAAACGTCCAAGTCCGAATCGCAGCAACGTGCCAAAAATTTGCCCAAAGAATTAACGCAAAATGAGTCCGCGCTAAAAAACAAAACCATAAAACCCATATACAGTCTCTCCTATAACGAACCCTTGACTGGGATCATAGCAGATACTTCGGTTTTCTCCATTCAGACTCCCTCTCCAAAGATGATCTATGCCTCGCCATCCAACTATCCAATAACAATGGTGGCCAAGGATCCACCCGAGCTGCGCCAATCAATGATACTATCAACTTATTATGGACATATTATTCGAGTCGATTGGCAGGGCATGTACAGTGAGGCAGGTGCGAAGGAACAAGTGAACAGCTCTATAAACTTTGCCATGGTCCATGATGGACCCGTTGTAGCTGTCAGCAAGAACCCCTTCTATCCAGAGATATTTGCCTCTATAGGTCGTACTGTGTTTGCTCTTTGGAAAGAGGATTATCATGATTCGGCTATAATATGGCGCAAGCGTCCTTGTGACTTAACTGCAGTTGCTTGGAGCGAGTCACGTCCTGCGGTTCTTTACATAACTCGCAGCGATGGTATTCTAGAAGCTTGGGATATTCTGGGTACGTAATATTTCTTACATAATTATACCCGCTCATTAAAAAACAGAAAATTAGTACGTTTAAGTGTAGCAGAAAAAAAGAGTCATGTTCGACTCCATAAGGAATATCCTTTATTTTAATCAACATCATCAGCCGAGTAGATAAAGCCATGTCCGTCTGACCTCTTTTAAGCGCAACTGAATTTCAGATCCTATCAAAATTAGCACACAGACTTCAACGAATCAAGCAAATCAGTTTTTTTTTTTTTTTTAATTAAACCTAGAAGCTGAAAATTTGATGGACAAACAATATATGACAAGGTCTGCATTCATCTAAAATTTACTTTTTAAATATGCATTTAATATATGTAGAGCTTTTACGTGGGTTGCAATTTGCGGAACTGTCCCATCAGATAAGCCTTTCAAGGAAACAACGACTATTTAAGGTCGGATTTGGATTTATTGTATATGTAGAATTCATTGATCTCTTTTGCATATAAATGATAGGGCTGTACTCAAACTTCCTCTGCAAAAGCTTTATGTAGAGCAGTAAAATAGAATAGTTGCTCTACAGTCTAAATGCACTCTCTACACTCACTGAAAAACCTCTTAGCCCGTTCAATTAGCCAACCAAATAGAGTCGGATAAAAGCAATTTAATAATTATTATGTTTATTTTGAGTTTTAAAAATATAAATGTGTAAGTAGTTAATACATACTTGAATTCTGAAACGGATATGTTATAGTTATAATAAATATTTATTTTAATCTCAATCTAAATCTTGACTTCAGCCCGCGATGATGATGCTGTTCTGACAGAGGTCTTGGGCGGCGGCATCATCACAGCCGTCACAGAGCATCGTCCATCGCTTCCCACCAAGATTTTAGGCATTGGTGACTATAACAGCAGCATTCGAATGGTCAAGTTGCCCCACAGTTTTGATGTGCCACTAGACAATGAGCTTGCCGTAGGTTTTCAACAGATAATCACTTTTAAAAGTAAATTCATTTATTTGCTATTCTTCTCCGCCAGAAACTGATGAAATATGTTCTCAGGCAAATTAGCCGCAAGAAAAGCATACGGGAGTGGGAGCAGAAGTATTATGAATTAAACAAGGACATTATAGAGGCAAAGCGCGAGGCTGAGGAGGAAGCACGTAAAGAAATGGAACGTTTGGAGCGGGAACAGTTGAACACTCGAAAGCGAACCTCTGACACCGAAGAGGAGAATGGGTTAGTATTGCAAACTATTTGAGCAGGGAGGCTTAAGAACTATTTCATTTCCAGAGGAAAGGGTAAGAAGTTAGGTGGTGCCCCCTACAATGAGCGCATGGCTCAAAAGTTTGACGAATTGAATCTAAATCGGATGATGACCATTTTAATGTCCCGTAAGCAAATGGACCCTGAAAAACTGGCACGTGAAACGGCGTTGGAAAAAGAACGTCTGAGCTATGAAACCGCCAAGAAGGACTCGCATGCCAGACTTCTTGAAACTGTTGATGAGGATGTGGCAACAATACGATCCCGCATCCTGCCTGCCGAGATGACGGACATGCAACGCAGTGAAATGATAGCAGAGCGTGTCAAAAACGAAATGGCCATGGCCGAATCCTATGAAAGTGTCTGCGAAGAAGCATTCGAAAAGCTGAAGAACTTTCCTGAACTCAAGTCTATTGATTATATTGAACTGCTTGAACGCGGTATGCAGCGTCGTCAACTTTTGGATCAATCACTTGGAGGAAACACAGATCGCTTACTCTGGTACAAGGAGAAAATGCGCGATAATCAGATCTTCGAATGTGACTTTGGTGTCGATTTACTTTATAATAGACGCCCTTTGGGACCTTTTCCTAAAACATCCTCCGAAGAGAGTCAACCAACTGAGCAGCCAATTAAGTTATTGGAGGAAGTGGAGCCGGAGGATATTGAATAATAAATAAAGTGATTAAAGAACTCAAAAGTACTAAATTCTGTATGTTCTTTCTGTTCCCTCTAAGTTCTATATGTTCTTTTTGATTCGGTGACCAAGTTTTGTTATTACATTCGCTCTTAGCGATATCCTGATAGTGACTCTTCATAGATTTTAGCTGATAGTGCAACTGTTATCCTTGCACATTGTGCTTCAGCGAAAAACACTTTTTAGACCCTGTACCTTAAAATAGTGTATATTAAGAATGTTAAAAACAAAAATGTGCGTAACAGGCAGAAATAGGCGGGGCAAACCATATAAAGTATATATATTCTTTATCAGCATTAACAGTCGTCTGTCTGTCTGTCCCTTTTTTTAACATCTAGATCACAGAGACTATATGAGCTAGAAACACCAAATTTGGCTTGTATAGATTAATATAGATGAAGATATCTTGCTTTGATCAAGTTTGCACTCAAACATTTTTGAATTGGCGACTTTCAAAAAATTGGTAAAGGTGCTCTTGTAATTTGAGTTCGTAATTTGGTATTTCAATATTCAGGTCTGCAACTCTCAAGCCAAATGGTGACATCCATTAGGTACTTTTGCAACTTTACCAAAGAAAGTTTACGAAAAGACTTAAGAAAAAAGTGATATTCCTGTGCTAACTATGTGCTATAATGGGCTAAACTACGTAGCTTAAAAATTTCGCGAAAAATGTTGTATGAAACCATTGATGCAGCTCGATCCAGGCCCCGAATTAGGGGGAAATCGTTGAGTCCGGCCAGTATTTTCCTTTGGCTTGCACAGTGTTATTTATCTACTTCGCAGAATAATGCACTCACAGCTTAAGAACACACTACCTACACTTTCTTCCCTTGAACCGACATTATTTGCTTCCTTTTCAACAAAAAAGATATCTATTTGTAACTTACACTTGTGCAATGTACATATATGAACTTAATTGCGAGTTTCTGTAAATTATGTATGTGTGCACTATTGATTAAATTTAAACGAAGTTTCCTGATGGCCCCCAGCGCATGTCAAATATCAAAACCAAATCGCAACGAGGCAAGCAACCAGCGTAGCACTTGCGCAACACCTCATCCACATCCATAGCAACATCCACGTTCACATCCCATATTATCCCAGGCTATGTTCGTCTGTCTGTTTTGGCCAAATATCACTGCCATATGCGGTGGGCGTACTCCCTTAATGCTTCTTATTTTTGCCTGTTGCTGCTGAGATCGGCGTTCCCTCTCCAAAATTAACATAATCGTGCTCAGCCTCCGTCCGCTGTCTTTTGGCCACATTTGGCGCCCCCAACAAAGTGTTGAGTGCCTGGCGATGGCTGTCAAATTGTGACTGCCAGGTATATTTACCATAGAGGGTGAGGTGCATGCTTTGGCAGAGGATCGTTTAACACTTTAAGCCAATTTTTTGTTGAGCAATGCAATCATTCAAAAAAATTTACTGCCACATGTATTGTTTTGGTTTGATCGATTTTTGTTTTGTTAAATTAAAAAGTTATAATTTAAGAAAATATGCTGTAAAATTTTAATTGTTTAGCTAAATTATTGGCCAATATTTCTGGATATTTTGTCAATTTAGTTGCATATACTAGGTCACTTGAAAAGTTTTGCAAGCAGAAATGAAGCAAAATTAATAAATGGGCTAAAACTACTTTTATTCTTCAGTGTAATCTCCTCTGAGCTCAATAAATTGTTTTCATCGATTTTCCATCCCGTAAAATGACATTGAGATTTGTGTAATTTTGTCGTATAAAAACTATATTTCAGTATACATAAAAGAAAAAGGGTATCCGTCTCTGACGCTTAAGTTCCTTAGTTCGGTTTCGGTTTGGTTTGTTTTAAAACATAGTACAATAATAAAATAATAAGGAAAGACATTTAGATTTCTTAAATATTCGAAACTAACTAATAATAAATTTTATAAATTATTAACTTGATAATTTAAAAAGAAACGTTTACTTTTCTTTCGCTTTTTAGTAACTGTATTGAACTGTAAATTGTATATTGCAGTACTTAAATAAATTATTTTGAAATTTTATATTTAATATAAAAAATGCAGTAGAGATAAAGCTCGACAGTAGGAAATCCTGTACTTTTTGAGTGCAAACCGTTCACTTTAAAATGTTCTTTAATGTTGCGTACTAGAAATTTTAATAGGCTGGAATGTGAGCCATATTTCAAGAGAAATCGGCCGTAAGTGCCAATTTTTTAAGGAATCCTCTAGATTATGGTAAAGAGCGAAGCACTAGTTGAAACCCAATATTGGTTTGGCGCACTTTAAATAAGTCTGGCCACATTGTCCAAGGTGTACTCAAAAATATTCCGCACTTGAACACTCGTCACAAAGCTGCGCGGATCGATTTTGCTCTAAGGAACTTGGAAACAAACTGGGGCTCGGTAAGGAAAATGTTATATTGGTTTAATTTCCAAAGCGGTAATTTTTTCTTATGAAAAAAAGTTTAATCTCGATGGACCAGACGGTATTTGGCATTACTGGCGCGATCTGAGAAAGAAACCTCTCTATTTCTCGAAGAAACTAGATAATAGTTTGCTTCCCAATTTAAATGAAAAATTCCCTGTATTTTCCTGCAAAATAACGCCCGAATACACAAGTCGACAAGCAAACACATTTTTATAGGAGTGTTCTGTCGAATTACTGGAGTTGCCGGCATGCTCACCGGATCTTAATCAAATTGAAAATGTTTGCGGTATACTAGCGAGCCGTGTCTATAAGGAAAACACAAGATACGACAGTTTTAAGGGAATGGGGTCAATTAGTGCCGGAATTGTTGATAAAGCTGAATGATTCCATGATGAAGAGGATTTTTGATGTTGGCAGTTGCCAAGGATCATAGATAGATCGCTAAGCTATTGAAATTAAATGATTAGAATATATATTTTTAGCTTAAAAGTACTTAAACACAGATATGTCTTATAATTTTGATATGGTTGAAAATCCTACTTTTTGTTAATATTTTAAAAATATGTAACAACACTAAATATTTTAATATGAAATGTGTTAAAACACGTTACCATTTTGTTATAAAGTATGTTGACGTGTTATTTCTTTAGCTAGATGTCATATCTTGAAAAATATTAAAGAAAAACAAGGTGTCTTATAATTTTGATAAGGACCTTATATATATATACATTATACTTTACCCACCTTTTGACAAGCTTAATAGACCCTTTGTACTTTTTTAAAGAGCAGAGTCTAAAAAGAGCTTATAAAATTTCTTTAAAAATTTCAATTTTTGTGTTTTTTTCTTATATTTTGTTTATCATTAAGTTACGCTTATACAATTTTTACGTATTCTATCCTAAATGTATACCATTTGTTGTTTTAGCTTTTTATATTGTATTTATGTTTTTTGTTGTAAATTTTAAACTATTTTCTATAAAAATCTTCAACAGCAAAAATTATATGAATTGCATTGTGAAAGGTGGCCCACAAACATTAAAAAATATGTTTAAGAGCTATGTAGTTGATGTTTTTGTTGCTGTGCACACCAAAATGTTAACAAATGTCGCAAATAATGTATAAAAACCTTTTTAAAATGTTACAGTTACAAAGCACATACATAAGAATTTTTTGTTGGTAAATTTTTTCACATGCATAAACATTTTAAAGCTATATAACAATTCTTTTTCACTGTGTCTCTCATTTACAATTTTATCGCATTCAATGAACTGATCTAATTTTTTTTCTTGTTTATATCTTTCCCTTAACAACAACATTGAACAGCAATGAAATAAATTAAATATAGGCCGCCAAATTTAGAAATCCGATTTGAATCGACTCAACTTGAATGCAGTTTTCATTTTCGGTTGAGTCTAGGCTGCAGACCCTCAGTGCTGTTTATACTCGTATTATTGTTAATAATATTATCATTGTTATTAATATTTATACATTTAGAGTTTTGCGGGGTAGTATTAATGGTAGAGCTTTTACAAATATATTAAAAGTCATAAAAAACTTTAGATAAAGTGTTGTAGCCACATAATTGCACATAACTCAGAATTAGCTTCGTGTTGTTGTTGCGGCTGCATTTGTTTTTCCTGTCCGCTTCTTTGTTTCTCTCTCTCTATCTCTCTCTGTCTTTCTAACAGATTACAACACATCACATATTGTAGAATTTAATAATACTTTCTTACATAGAATTTAGTTATCAATTAATTCTTATTATCGCATTTGTTGCTGCTGCTCCAGTTGCTGTTGTTGTTCTTTAGACACCCAGACAATGTGGTATTGTTGTTTTTGCTGTTTTAGCTGCTGATTGATTGATTGGCTGATTTACTTCCTCGCTTATGAAAGAAAGGGATTTGTGGCGGTTGCCTCCGGCTTTATCCACGGCATGTTGTTATTTTGCTGTAAGAATGCAAATTAATAAATCTGTTACAAACTTCACAAATAACCTTTTTAAGAGGGAAACCTCAGAAAGCATACTAACTACATGCATTTCTATTTACTAAATTAGAATTTAAAAATTTGTTAAAAAGGATGTTAGTTTCATTAGTTAATAAGTTTTAACTAACCAATTGGAAACCAAGATCTAAGCGCAATAAATTATTTACATTTGCTTATAAACTATTATTATATTGAGAAGAGCATGCATATTCGAACAAAAACATTTTACCCATTTGCATTGTATTTTGCATTTTTGCAAATTTGTTTGTGTTTTATTTAAGCGTCCAAGCCTCCATTGTTGGCTACAATTAGAAAACATGATGATAAACTGTGTTTTTGCAAAGCAGATGCTTGTTAACTTGAGTATTATTACTAAGCGAGAAGCAGGGAATGAAACCGGTTAATCCACGGATTTTTTAACTGATTATGAGCATCGCAACTTTTTAAACTTAATAAGAAAATTATTATAATATTAAAATCAAAACTAATTGAAAATAATAAAATTGAATTAGATTGAAGCTGCGTGCCGACACCAAGTCTATAAATTAATACTGTAATAAATTAACCAACTAGAAGATATAATATAAATGAAAATGAAAACAGAAATTTTTCGTTTATTCATCTACCTTACAATCTTGGTATCTATCTTTTCATGTATCTTTATTTCGATTTATCTGTTAATTTTTGTCTATTTTATATTTTATGTATATATATTTGTTTATTTATAGAGTTTTATCTATTTATTAATTATAAATGACTCTCTTAACCTCTACCTTGAAAATCTTATCGTTATCTTGGTAAATCTTACAGTCACAAACAATTTTAATGAACTGATCCTTATATCCACGTACAATACTTATACGAACTAGCAGCATACAAGCAAAAAGAGTTAATACAAAAGTTAAGAAACAAACTATGTATATACAAGACAGGAATCAATATGTTGGTTTCATTCCCTGTAAATCAAAATTTCAATAGTAATTTTTAAGAAAGGAAAATTATCCGGTAACATGAATAAACAACAACAAAATTTAACTAAGCAAAGCAACACAACAAATCACAAATCTGTTTTGGCATTTGTATCTGATTCTGGCAATTGGCAGCAATTAAGTAACAATAACACAACGGGAGAAACGTCGGGACGAGGATCGCCAGCTAATCTCACTCACTTCCATCTTGCAATTATTTCCAGCTGTTGAGGCCATTGAGTTGCCATAGAAGAGGCCAGGCGGAGCCGTGTTGTTCTCATAGACCAATGGAGAAATGCTGATGCCTGGAGTGTCGGCTAGAGATTCTGAGAGAGCACTGCTATAGATCTGAGTGTAACTTGAGTAACCAGGAGTGCTGTAGTTATTGTAGGGCCCAGTGGGCGCCGAGGGGCTAAGGAAATAGGAGCGCTGTGGCGTCTCACTCAGGATGTCCATGTTGCGTATGTTGTCAATGCTTGGACTGTAATGGTTTTGGACTAAGGAGCTATACATCATGTTGTTGTTGTTCATATTTTTGCTATTTTTGTTGTTCGACTGTGGAATGGGATAGGATTTGGGTTTAATGAAGACGTTCAATAGGTCAAAGTCATCGCTGAGCTTCAAGCTGGTTGGACGCGCCTTTAGCTTTGGCTAATATTCAGATTTGGATTTAAATGTTGCATGCAACAGTTGCTCAAATGAAAGGCGAAAGCAAAAGGTACGAAAGAAAGTAACAAAATGCATAGTAAGGGAAATGATAGAGTATTTGAAAAGTAAAATAAATAACACCAACAAAAATTATTAGAGATCAAAGAGAAACAAGTTAAACCTCATTATTTTCTTCACTAAACGTACCCCTCCCGCACTCCAATTATTTGGCAAACTCATGTCAAATTGGACACACACTTACCGGAGAGGCTGCGCTGACACCGCCGCTAACCGGCGCCCAGGGATCTTGATTCATGTTGACTGCAAAGGGCGGCTGTTGTTTCAACTGATTAATGGACGGCACCTGGACAAATAGAAGTAATAATTAATCAAGAGTTCCATTTGGATAGTTTTCTACTCACTGCTGGCTGTTGTTGTTGGAATAGATTCGTTTTAGGTGGCATCACATTGTCCGCAAATGGATTGTAGGCGGGTGCAAGTCCCGATTGAGACTGCGGCGCAATTGGCTTAATTAGATTATCTAAGTTTACCAGAGCCGAGTTCTCGCCGAGAAATGAGTGGGGGTCCTTAAGCGGTTTCTTGACCGTGGCGCCCGTCGATGGATGAATTGAGTTGTTGCTATAATTTGTCGCTAGCGGATCCATGTCATCGATCAGTGAAGCTGTGGAAGCATAAATTTATTAGCAAAGGATTAAAGCATTACACTGTACGACAGTCCGGAAATACCTGGGAAGTGATATTGTTTTTCTTGTGGGGCTTATTGAGTAAGACAAAACGGAACACTTGGAATTTGGGAAACACCCCAAAATCTCATTTTATGGTTAAAAACCTGGTTTTTTTTTTGTTGGTTTTAACCGATGGTTGTGTCCCAAAATTCCAAATTACAAGTATTGTTTTACTCATTAGGCCCTAAAATAAGAACAATATCACTTCCCAGGTATTTCAACTTCATTCCAATTTGTATCACTGTGTTATCTAGTCACTAGTGGATTTGACTAACCATTGTTGTTGTTGGAAGCGTTGGAGTTATTGTGTTCTCCGCTTTTATTTCTATTGGTGATCAAATCGAACTCATCAAAGTCGGGCGATTGTTTCTGGGAATGAATGGAAATAAAGTAAAGAGTACATAATGGTTATAAATCAAGAGCTACCTTGATGGCGCCAGTATGCATTGCTTTCCAGGGATCATCCAGGGCTGCTGTGCTCGGTTGCGATGCCGCCCAAGGATCCGCTGAAACTGGTGGCGCTGCTGCTGCTACTGGTGCAGCGGTCTGCGATTCAGAAAGCCAGGGATCCACTGAACTGCCATTGGTTGCTACTCTATGCGGAGGTACTGCCATTGCGAGGCCAACTCCTGCTGTTGATTTCGTTAGCCAAGCATCGACTGGAGCTGAAGCTGGAGCGGCAGCTCTACCATCGTTTTGGCTGGCATTGCCATTGGTTTGCAGCCATCCCTCGTTGGAGGAGCCAGATGCCAAGGAGGGTGACTGCGTACCCATTCCCCAGGCTTCGCCGGAATTTCCTAAAGGAGCCTGAGCTGCTGTTGCGCCCAAAGGCACGCCAGCGCTCATGATGGTTCGTGGTGCTGTAGGCGCATGCCAGGGATCAACCTGTGGTGAAGAATTGCCCGCCCATGGATCCGATAGTTGACTAGCCGCACGACCAGCAGGCGCAGCCCAAGGATCAACAATAGCGGCACCTCCAGCAGCTCCCAGAGGGGGACTTGAAATACTTGTAGCACCCAGAGAGATGTCCAGCAAATCAAGCAAATGGCTCTGTTGCTCCTCCTTCTTGGGCGCCGGAATAGGCCGTCCATTTTGATCTCTGTCAAAAGAATGTTAAAGAAAAGATTACTAAATTATTAGCTAAAGGTTTATTAAATGAACTTACTTAAAGTCCTGTTCGCTCTGACTGAGTGCTAGCTGAAGACGTACATCGTCGCTACGCCGTTTTGCCTCTTCTTGCTCGGCCTCCTCTCGTGACATCGCCATGGCCAACTGCAACTGCAGCTCCTCCTCGCCGGCGGTTTGTGGTCGCACCATTTCCAATTCGGAGGCGTTTTTGGGCGGCTCCTCTTGCCAACCCGGCGGCATATCACGTTGTGAAGGCCCATCGATGTAACCGTCGCTACCAAATCCGCTTGGATGCAGTGCGAATCGTTCTTTGGCTTTCAGAGCCTTCACACGCTCATTCTTTAGGCGCTCATCGTCCTTCAGCAAATTCACCAGCTGCTTTGCCTTTTCACGGACATGCGTGCCCTGGTCCTTACCCTCTTCAAAGTAGACAAACTCTCGCAACGTTTGTATGGCAAAAATGTTCTCTTTGCACTGTTGAGCAACTTTCTCGGTGCCAGTTTTGATCAGATACTCGAGCAAAATGAGCGCCTTATAAACATGACGCCAGTTTTTTCCATGATCGTTCAAACGCTTCCATATCATTTGCATTATTTCCGAGAAGGCAACCACATTGTACGTTAGATCGGCTATTTCAGCCATTATCGTTGCCGATGGGCCCCATGGATCATTGGACGTTGCTTCGCGCACCTTGACCTGAGGGATAATAATAAAGAATAAGTCTCTTTGAATCCTACAATGACACCTACATAGTTATATAATAATTACCTGTGCATCCGAATAGTTGTGCGCGAGATTCTTGATATTTCTGCGGAGTCCGGCGACATTGACCTGCATATCGTCTTTTTGTTTTCTCACTGTGTGACGAGATGGTTTAAGAGGCGTGTTAGCATGGTTTAAATAAATTTTCTTCAAATACAGTTCTTTTTGTATTTCTAATTTTTTAAATTGTTCTCTTCACAGTCGATTTGCAAATGCAATTGTTCAATAACTTATAATTTTCTTTAAATCATTTTTTATCTACCGAATAAAATTTGTGTTGAAACTAATGTCACGTTACGATATATAAAAATACACAGACATGAAAAGCAAATAGTTCCCAATATATCGCACAGGGGCGCATCCGTTGTCCGTTAGGTGTTTATTTGATTAGTCCGGTTTTTTTTTTAATTTTCAGCATGTGTTTATTTGTTTTATTTTGTGTTGTGTCGAAAACTTAACAAGAAGTGAATTGTTTTTGCTCAAATAAAGGGTGGCTGCTTATTTATATCTGCAGCTGACTTATGTAGAAATAATAAGCTTCGAATAGATTTATTATAAGTGTTTCTTTTAAGTTGGTGTCAATGTATCATAAACTATACAACCGCCCCCCTCCCCCCATCTAACCTGACAACTACCCACCCAAATACAACTAACAAGTTATTTTTCTTTTTGTATAATTATTTAAGTATGATTGTTTAATACTTATATGTATATATTTTTAGCTGTGTTCTTAATTAGTGAATTGCAAAGAAAACATTGAGACTTACTTTTTATTTTGTTTATTGCGTTTGACTTATACGAGTAGCTTGTTTTCTATATATTTCTTTTTCTCTATATATATGCTATATATAGTTCTTTTGTTTTTCTTAATTTGCTTGAATTTTGCGCAAGTTTCTTTAGCTTTAAATGTTTTTTTTTTTGTTCTTTTTGCTGTTTAAGTGCTCCAAAGCAAGCTAAGTATGAGATACAAGATAATACAATCAAAATACATAGTATTAAAGTACATAAGATAAATATTGTCGATTTTGTAGTGCAACTGTTAAAGCACATCGAAAGTATACATAAATATTTCAATTTTGTTATTTTCAGCAACGAGTGCAAAAAAGTGTGTTCACGGATATTAGACAGAGGATAAATGCATAAATATAAAGAATAACTTTAAAACACAATTATACACTAGAAAATCAAAGCGTTAAAAACCAAACATTCTTCATTAGAAAGTCCTAAGTTCGACTCCACCAGTGCTAAGCAGATCGAGAGCAAGAGAGAAACAGAGACAGAGACCCCTAAAGGCATACGAAATAGAGAAATGTGTAATTTAAATTGCGGGCACACAAAAGTGAATAAATAGTGCGTACAAGTGAGAGAGTTAAATAAAGCAAAAAATAATACGCGCCACATATTTTATACCCTTGCCAAGAAAATTTCATATGAGAAGTCACTCTTGAATCTGCGTTCAGCTGTTTTTTAAAATAAAGTCTTAGTCTTATGTATTTACATATATGATATAATTGGTATTGCGATTTTAACCTTTTGTTTGAGGTTGTATACAATAATATCAAACACACAACCTAAGAGTTTCATTGAGATATATTAAGGAAGAAAACATTTTTTTCTACTAACGATTGACTTCTAACCGATTGTTCCTATGGCAGTTATATGACACATTGATCCAATCCGATGCACTAAGCAAAAAGACGTATCTGTGCCACATTTTATCAAAATAGTTTCAAAAATGCGAGATTAGTTTGAATGGAAACAGCTCGCGATCCTGATCAAGATAATACATACTTTATTGGGTCTGCAACACATCTTTTAATGTATTACACATTTCGTGACATTATATTACCCTCTGCAGATTTTTAATGAGAGAAAAAAGTCGACACTAGGATACTAAATGGTGGACAAATGCCAAATGCAACACTGATGTAATTGATATTGATATTTGTTACTCAACTAACATACTTTTTAGTCAAGCACCTGCAGTGGAAACTTGAAGAAGCCGCAGAAATGCAACAAACAGAGGGCGGGAATGGGGGAAAGGTGGAGAAAAGGTTAATGTCAAAAATAACGAAAGGTGCTTGGAATAGGAATGTCAAAATTGCAGCTAATACTGTGTTTACACTGGGCCGCATCATTGGATTTTTCCTTTAAACGGAACATGCGGCAATGATGCCCATAAGAACCCTGTGGATAGAAGAAGACAAGCTGCGTTGCAACAGAAACAATATCAAATTATTCCGTGATTCTATTAAAGCCTGTTAAGTGGAAGACATTCAAAGCCAAAGTAATGAAATTATCTGAAAAGTAATTAAATATGAATGTACTTTTATTATTGTTTGTCTGAATTCGTAAACAATTTTAGGAAGTTGTTGAAGTAGAAAAATTAATCGTCTTATTTTTTGTAGCAACAGCTGCAACTACGTCATACGTACAAACTCACGCAAATAGTCAGAGCGCAGCCAACTTTGACGACAGAGAGTACGGAGTAAACTGATAAGATATCATCAAAGTCTTATTTATTTTATTGCATTGCTTAGGCAAATGTTTCAACATCTAGGACAAATACAATTTTTTTTGTTATTTTAGTTGTTGACGCTGTAGTTCTTTTTTTTTTAACTGTTTAGTGCTCTTTACACATTTTGAATCCGGCATTAATAAATCTTCGCGCAGAACTCCAACTAGAAAGTTAATATCGAAACTCGTCAAACACTAGTTCATTCATCTGATTTTCTGCTAAATTCATTGACCGCACGTTGTAATAATGGGAAGTGAGTGAGGATCAGATGCGGTCAAATTGTTTTGTTTGTTTATTTTTGTTTGCTCTTTGCACGCGCTGCTTT
Source organism: Drosophila neotestacea (assembly GCA_035044365.1). Taxonomy (NCBI): domain Eukaryota; kingdom Metazoa; phylum Arthropoda; class Insecta; order Diptera; family Drosophilidae; genus Drosophila; species Drosophila neotestacea. Next base: position 1,470,411 of record JAWNMD010000157.1, on the reverse strand, counting down.
TTCACTGCAGTACAAAAAGAAGAAGAAGAAGGCGAGACGAATAATTCGATTAAATGTCGCGAAAAATAAACAATAACAATACAAACGAATGAAGTCACAGAAAGTGAAAATAGGGGGAGGTGCGTTTTTTCGTTTCTCTACTGTTTTTGTTGATTTCTTGAACTTGAGACACTGACACAGGCCACACAGTGCACTACCATATAAGAGTGAGAGAGCGAGGCGGAGAAATTTCTTCGTTGTGCGCTATATTTTTGCACTTGACTTTAATTGCGTCGGCGAGAACGACGGTGACTGCGACGTTTTTGTTCCCAAAAACAAAAAATATGTCTTGCAATTTACTTTGTTCCAAAAGAGCCTTGAATTTTATCACACGAGGTTCAATGAACGTTGCGTCGCTTATAAAACGAATTTGGCCAGCGGAAATTCACTGCAAACACCGAGAGCTTTAGCGAGATCAAGATCGCGAGCGAGACTGACAAAGCGAGCACTGTACGTTTAATATGCGTGATACGAATGTGATTTAAATGGCTGCCAGTAGCAAGTGCCGTACTCTTCTCGCACGTTAGAAATGATAATATTGCTCAGCTGATTTGTGCTGTTTGTATACTTTTGTTTGTGCTGTGTTGGTGTTGTTCTTCATGTCTAATGCTATTATAAACCCTTTGTGTTTTCTGTTCGTTTATCGTTTAGCGTAACGATGCAAATATGTGGAATCGATAATGGGAGTGGGGGAAAATTTAGCCGAAGGTCAGCTTTCAAAATGCACAGCCCACTGTGCAGTCGAATGATCATGTTATCTCTCTTCTGCCCTCTTGTGGTCTTCACCGTTCGTCTATCAGAGATGCATTTATGCTATGTACATTCATATGTAGTTTATGCGGGAGTACAATTTGGGGCGTTTGCAGTGTGTGTGTTTGAATATGCGAGTGTGTACAGATTGTCGTGGTGTGCCTCTGTGTGATAAGAAGTTAAAAAAAAATATACGATTAGATTTCATTGTGGAACACAAACTACACATTCTACGAGGGGGCAACGATATAGCACAACAATTTGCTGAAACTTCATTCATTAGTCATTACTATTGCGAGAAGTCGGCAACATTATAAACCAGTTCCAAATTGATTGAGGCTATGAGTAATCGCAGAGGCATCGACGACGACATCGCAGCCGACAATCGGGCCGGCGAAAACAAAGTAACAACTCTTATCAGCAACAAAATTACAACTATAACACATGAAAAGATCCCTACATAAGTCATCAATAGCAGTGACTATAAATATGTATATTTATATTTGTATGTAAAGAATAAAAGTAAAAATTTCCGTTTAACATACTAAATGCAACAATAACAAAAAAACAAAAAACCAAGAAAAAATCAAGACAACAATGACGTACGCACATATGTATGTAAATACATACATGCATATATAAATATATATACAATATGCTTAGCTTGTATTTGCTGCCAAATGCATAAACAAACGGCAACTATTTTGAAATCAATAAAACGGGAAAAAAACGTTGCTGCCAAATGCCAGCAACAAATACTAAGAAAGAAACAAATGCTTGCCTCAACTCCTGCCCACGTCCGCTTACCTGCTGGCACTGCTGCAACGCTTCTGACTCTTCACCAGCGGTTTTAACTTCTCTCTCACTCTCGCTGTCAAACTCTCTGTCTCTCCACACTGCGTTGCGCTGATGCAGTTACTCCGTGTTTTCTTGTTGGCTTTGCGTGTGTGTGTTTGTGTATGAGTGAGTGTTTGTTGTAGCCCCAAGAAACAACGGCAACTACTCCCAGCTAGTTTTATATTTTTACGACTTTCTTTTTGAGTGCGCGATAGTCACAAGACGATGACAACGTCAACAAACTTGTGTTGCAATTTAAGCAACTGAATATCGAGAAGTACTCGCTGGGCCGATATTTACACGTTTAGCACAAAACACGGAAAACGCCACATAAATTACCAACAGGGCTCTGATTTTCTTATATTGTATGGCTTTTGCGTTTGCTTTCTTTTTTGCTGCTGTTTTGCTTAGTTTCCTATCGCTGATGATGGTATATTTTAGAGTTGCGTCGTATCGTTCTGAATAAGTTCAAATGAACGGGTCATTAACATGAACATATGAACTTATTCAGTATTTCTGGAACTATACCGTTCAATGACGTTCAAAGGCGTTCATTTTGTTCAGCTGGTCCGTTATAAAATCAATTATATTTGTTGCCTTATCCAGCTCAGAATCGCTTCTAATTCCACAACTAGGGGGTTTGCCCCCTGTTCGCTTCGCTCGCTGAAATCTCGGGGAGAAATGAGGAATGAAAATTGGGAACACTTCTCACATTAAAGCCGGACCTTGTGTCATTTATTATAAGAAAGCGGGATATGAAAATTCAATTTTTCCTTCCTATGGGACTTAAATTAATAGTACTTCATAAAATACCTTAACTAATTTCATCAATGAACGACTGATTAACACAATGGGCCTCCTATTCATCGCTTATTGTTAATGAACAACTGAACAATTGCATAGAAAGAACTTTTCAAATCGTTCATCGTTCATGAACAACTGAATAGCAAGATCTGTTCTTAGTTCATGAGCAGCTGAGCTAAGTGACTCACATTGTTCACGACTCAAAAATGAACGATTGAGCCTATTCAGCAAATTGTACTAAAAATCCCACCCCTAGTATTTTTACCTCGATAGATCGATATACAACATTCCACCAGACTTGCCAGACTCTGTCAATAAGACTACACTTTTTAAATCTACCAACATAGAGGTAGTGGCGCTAATAAGCCATAAATGAGGCCACCACTGATAACTGTGTAAACTCTGATGCTCCGTTAAAACCCTCTTTCGGTTAGAAAACTGTTCTTTCAAAATCAAGCATTGTAATTATATGGATTCCACACCGAAGTCACTAAGCAATGTCGTGAGCTGTGGCAAAAATTTCATGTACACTGGTAGCGGCAGTCACTTACTGACACTAGCTGTCAGTAGATCTGTTTTTGTGCTGCTAACAAAATTAAATATGTATCAATATAACAAAATGAAAGCATGTGATATGGGTATTGCAGACGCTATGACCATTCTTTACTGCATTTAAGCTGCGGGAAATTGTAAGGAGGAGAGGGCCGTTGCGTTAGACGAGCAGCAAAGAAGCTGAAGATTATTTTTCGGCCGTACTCAGTGCTTTGATGCCAGTAACGGCGGCTCCTGACCGCATTTTTAAGTGTATATATATATTTGAGGAGTTTGAGGAGAAGATCTCCATTTAGCAAGATGTGCAAAAAGACCCAACTTATTTATTATGTATTCGATTTACTGTTAATGTTTAAAACAATGTTCACATATTGCTGAAACTGATTTGATGTTTTGTTTTATATATGACTTTATTTAGAATACCATTTCTTTTTTTTTTTTTTAGATATTTACGCGCTAGAAACTAAATTCATTTGTTAACCAACTGATAACAATATATTTATATTTGGGTGTGTGTATGTGTATGTGTGAGCGTTGCTACAGTTGTGTGAGTGTATCTATGTTTCTTGCTCGTTATTTAACATTAACACGACTCGTATGTTTTATTTCTTTCCTTGTTTTCCCTTTTGATGTTTTCGTTTCGGCTTTCTTTTTGTTTTTGTTTCTGTTTTTTTTTTTTTTTCTTAAATGCTAAGTACCTACTTTTAAGCTTTTCAACGTACATATGGTGTATATTATATATATATTGATATACAAATGTATGTATACATCATATGTATGCATAGCGTTTGAATATTCGATAACGCTGTCACTTCCTGGCAAAAACCTGACAAAACCGATGTTATTTCTATCTAGAAATATTCCCCCCAGAAATCAACTTATAACTTAATCCCATCCTATTTCGTTCTGTCTCGTCTTGTTTCTAATCTGTCTATGTGTCAAATTGCCTGTAAGGGAATTGTATTTGAAATTAATAGAATAACTAAAAAAAACTGTGCGAATCGAAATTCTCAAATCGAGTCGTAGATCATAAAACATAAAAACTAAATTAACTTAAAATGTTACAATCAAAATGTTCGTTTCACTGTTACGCCACGTCCATTGCCCACCGCAAACCGGCCACATCTTGCCTAACGCCATTCAGCGCCATTACATTTAAATAATTGTTGTTTATGAATCACTACCCCGTAATGGTCTCACTCCTCCGGCGGTTCGTCGGGTATTTGAAGGTTCTGTGCCGCATGCTCCAGGTCGCCAAGCAGCACAGACGGATACTCCTCGTGCACGGAGTTGGATTGAGAATCGGAATCCTCCTCGAGCAAATTCGACTTGCTCGATGGCGGCGTTGGCGGTAGGACCACGTTCGGTATATACTCGATAGTTTCATATTCAGTCCTGGCCACCGTATCGGCTACTCTATCGGGCTGTTCCGCATCGGCCACAGCTTCCATTAAAGGAGGATGCAACTGCACCTGCGCCTCCTTCTTGTCCTCAACTTCCTCTATGGCGGTAGGCAAGCCCGGACTTCCGGCAGAAGTGAAATTTACGTGTCCGGTATTCACTTCTGCCTCATTCGGTGTCAAGTTGGGCTCCTCGATGTCCAGAACAACCGGTAAGGTATCATTCGGCTGTGGCGTTGTTGTGCTCGTGGTTGTTGTTGTCGGAGCTGTCGTAGTCACCATTTCCGAAATTGCGATCTCCACACTTTCGTCAGGAACAGTCGGCACCGTTGAATTGATTAAAGGCGGATTTGTTGTCGTTGTCGTCGTTGTTCTTGATGTTGTAGTTGTTATTGATGTCGATGTCGTATTAGTTTTTGATTCAAACTCCATCACTGGAGCGGGCGTTGTGGTGGCTAACAGCAGTGGGATAGGGGGTTGTGCAGCTATTATAACGGGGTTAATAAGCGGCTGCCCCAATGTGGCAATAATCGGGGGCAGTAAATCATCGTTTTTGATCAAAATTGGCGCTGGCATCAACATCTGCACCAAAGGCTTGGCAGCCTCGGGGTCGCCATGGTTCAACTTGGTTATTAGCAATGGGAAATCGATTTTGTAGAGCATCGGTAGCACCGTGCACACCTCTTGATCATGCTCAAAGCACGCGGAACGTCCGCGAATACGTGTTTCCTGCAAGGACATCAGTTGGCACAGATCGTTCAGACGCACATCACACATGATGGGATTATCTATACAACAAAAGATATAAACAATCATCAAGTACTCGTAAAACTGCGTAATTTACATAAGAATACTCCAATGCATACAAAATAAAAATTTTTAAGATTTAGAAATCATTTCAAAACACCAAAAATTACGCAACAACAACACTGCAAAGCTACATATATGTATGTACATATGTACTTAATACTGTTTGGATTTCTTTTTTGGCAAGATTTTGCGAAAGTTAATTTTCTTTTAATTTTCCGATTTTAACTTTTGACGTTCAAACCCAAAAGTTCCTTTCACTAATATCAGGTCTGATTACGTTTTTACTTAGTAAACATATATCGTGCCCTTTCATTTAAAAAAGAAATTTGGGTAACTTAACTTAACTTAACTTATTTAAAAGTTATTTTGGTATTCTCACCATCCAGATGTATCTCCAGCTTGCCCGGCACATTGTGATTCTTACAGCGCGTCTTTGTGACGAGGTCCTCTGAGATGGCCGTGATTTGATTATTAGTCAAGTTGACCTGGCACAAGACAGGCAGTCCATAGAAGTCATGCTCCAGCTTGGAAATATTATTATAGGCAACTTTAAGGATCTTCAGATTGGGCAGAGAAGACTGCAAGTAGAAGGTGAACAGGATTTCAAGCTTAGCCGCTTTTTCAATGATATTAATAAATTTCTTACGTTTTCAAGTTGCTTCAGTTCCACCAACTGATTGTCCGTCAAGTCAAGAATTTCAAGTCGATTCATGCCATTAAAATCGCCTGGCAATAGATGCTCAATACGATTCTCTGGCAAACTGAGAATGCGAAGATTACCTAAGCCGGCGAGGGCCCCATCCAAGGTAATAATCTGATTGTGATCGAGGCGCAGATCAATCAATGGCAACTCCAGCATTAACTTGGGACCAGGCAACAGGCGCTGAATGCGGTTGTAGGATAAATCAAGAACCTTCAACGATCTTAAGCCATGCAACTCCTCCATGGAGAACTCATCGATATAGTTAAAAGAGAAATTGCCAATCTTTAGCTTCGACATCGGATGTAGTGAGGAGTTCAACGAACGAATGTGATTGCAAGCTAAATTCAAAGTTTCCATTTGTCGACAAGTCTGAAATTCATCTTGCGATAGATACTCTAACTCGTTGTTATTCGCCAAAAGTTCATTTAGATACTGTGCATTCCGTAACACACGATCAAAGGATCTCAACCGATTGAAGTGTAGATGTATAGTCTCCAGATCATCCATGCCAATCATATTAGCCGGCAATCTGTCCAATCGATTATTGTGGGCCATTAAGAGACGTAACTTACTTCCATCCGGTAACTCTCCATCTAGATCGCTTATGTTATTCGCATTTATAAAGAGCGACTGCAACTTGTTCAATTCGTGAAGAGATCCATTTAACGATTCTATTTGATTTCGACCCAAATGCAGAATAAGCAAACTTAGCGGAAAGGCGCCTTTGTCCAGACGTGTTATATTATTGCTCGGAAGTATCAGATTCGTCACCATTTGTATTCCCTTGAGATCGTCCTGTTGCACCGCCCTTATGTTGCATCTTCCAATGTCCACAGTTTGTAGCAACGGCATGTGATTCAAGACGTGCTTCGGAATCTCGTCGAGTTCGTTGTCGCCGACGCTTAAGTAGGTGACATTCGATAACCCGCGAAATGGCAGCTCTGGCAACGATCTATAAATAGAATCAAAATAGCACAAAAACGTTCTTATTACAATTCTCACCATGTTAAAAAATCAAAATGCAAGCCCGAATTTTATTCAGATAGTACTATTCGTTTTATCTTATGGTATCGAGAGCGTGCTGTCACTAGAGTACACAAATAAAACAGATGACGTGCAAAATGTCGAATGGTTAGGAATTTTATTTGATTTGTTTGCTTAGCGGTTTTTACAATTATTTGCAGAAAATTAACCACAAATCGGCGGTGCCTGTGGGAATCAGGTTTCAACAAACTATCTGTCGGTCCTGTGGTCCGAATAGATTTTAGATTTGCGCGGGTCTCGCACAAATAAATCCATAGATTTATGTACGGATCTATCACAAGTTGAAAACGTAATGCTGAAAGTTGAATCTTTCTCAAAATTTTCGATTTCTAACCAAATGAATATCGGTGAGGACGGCAGTCCTAGGTAGTAGAATATATAGCACTTTCTCGATTTTCACAATAAATACCAAAAATTAAGTAAAAAGCGAATAGTTCTATCAAAATGCAGTTGCATTTTTTGTTTAATGCAGCAGTTTGTCACATTCTACCACCACTAGCTGCCATAAGAAGTGAAGACAGGGCATAAAATATGTATTTAAGTATTTAATATTTTTTACACTCTACAAGAGCATTAATTTTCACAAACATTTGCGGAAATAAGAGGTTCGATTAAAATAAGAAGATATTTATAAATTATTTCATTAACTATATAAAATATGTCTGATTATGCAACAGCGCTTCAAAAAAATTAAAGCATTTAATATATGTATGTATATTAGTTTCTAAGCTCGCAAGGGTTCAGCTGAAAGTAAAATTCTCTATGAAATATTCATATTTTGTATTGCATACTTTTTGCCGCATCAGTTTCAAGTGACTGCAAGTATTACATTAAATTAATTCTTCTTAATTATTTAGTACAAATTTAAAGCTTATACAATTTATTTATCAGTTCTCTTCCCGTCTCCGCTAACGGAATTCACTTGACGTTGAGCTAGTAACTAAAATCAAAAATCTATTATTCGTAGACCCTGTACTTTAAGTTTCAAGTTTGTCGACTCGGCTGTTGACGCTGATCAAGAATATATATACTTTAGGGGGTCTGCCACGCCTCCTTCTGCCTGTTATGCACATTTTTTTTGCACAAACTTAATAGACCCATTTGTACTTTTTAAAGTACTGGGTCTAAAAACGATATATAATGTATCGGTATATACTTTATAAGGTTTGCTACTCCTTCTTCAATGCTTCACACACTTCGTGACAAAACTATAATACCTTCTGCAACGGTATAATTAACAACATTAAAATAGAATATTATCAATTTAACATTTAAGACTCTAAATCTGCTTTTTGAAAATATATTTGCATTGGAACAAAAATTGTGGTGCTTCCCAATCAATGAATTATTCAAATTAGGTAATTAAAATTACTTTTCAAAGAATTCGGATTGCAAATATATGTAGTAGACTTTGTGCACATTTTAAGCATTAAAAAAATTAACAGATAATCAGGACCTGTGGAATGTCGAGCCGCGATATCTGAGTCTTTAATAGTATCTCTATAAATGTATTTGTATCTTTATTAATAACTGCAGGTGGCTATTAAGTTGTCGCCGTCGAGGCGCCAATACTTTCGCATTATGCATGATGGGAACTGCGTCTGATTGGGATAACTGATGATGAACTACAAAATTGACTACTGGGCATGCAGTGGACATCCTTGGCGCCGTTATTGGCATCAGGCTGATTGACAAGCTACAAGTTCTATTTTTAGATGCGTCTGCGTGGAGACACTTGATCTTGATTGATTGTAGGAACGGCCCAGGTCCCTGCCTGGTGAGTTTCTTGTCAAGCACTGATTATGTAATGAGAAAAACCGCATCACACTCAAATGCAAGGATGATGAATAGCTTGACGCTGCGATATGTACGAGTATTGTATCTATAATGAGTTACACGCATTTCGCGCAATGAACTTGAGCATATGTACATTGTACTTATATGTATATGTGCGTATGAACAACGACAGCAAAAAAAGTCGCAAATATAAAATAAGGGTATCTTGTGCCCGCCATAGATTGTATACCCTTGTAGAGACCATTCTCTCTCAAACATTCAATTTTCGACTAATGGCAGCTACATATATGATACAGTAGTCAGCTTTTATCCAAATTTGGACAGATCGTGTAAAACGATACCATAAAACCAATCTGCGAGTTTGGTTGAGATATCTTAAAAAAGAGAAACGATTTTCTTTCTAAAGGTTGACTTTTGACGGATAGTTTCTATGTTATAGTGAACCGATTTGGCGGGTGCAGCAAGAAGGCGGACCTGTTTCATCAAGATAGCTTGAATACTAAGAGACTAGTTTAAATGGAAACAGACAGACATAAACAGACGGACAGTGCTATATCCATGACGTGCTGCTCAAGAATATATGTAGGTATGTACTTCATGGAGTCTGCCAAGCCTCCCTCAATGCGTTACAATTCGTGATTAAAATTGAAACACCCTCTGCAAGGGTATAGTTACAAAAACAAAATTATTGGGTCTTAAGACATTGTTTTTTTTGACAATTGTTCCTAAAATTAATATTGTTTTCACGAATCTTAGAATTTGGTGAGCTATAAAAGCGTTGATATCACATTTTTTATCAGTGTAAGTTAGTAAATATGTACATATGTGTGTATGTATAATATATGGAGTGACAATTCCTTAACGTCAGCCATATAATTGTCACACGACCTAAACTGGCCTCTTGATCATTGATTGAACGTAATAATAAAATTCAATTGGGTTTTTTTTGCTCTCTCTCTCTCGCTGCGACTCACTCTTTCTTTTTATTTTCACAAACTGGGCAAACTGTGCTGACCCCAACAAAGAAGACAAAAACAATAATAACAATAACAATAACAATAACGTGAAAACAATAACAATAACAGAAACAACGGAACATTCCATTGCCAAGTAATCATTAGACCGTGTGTACTCTTAACCAAAAAAATTAATAAAAAAAATTAAAGCGAAGAGTAAATTTTCTTGTTTATTATTTACTTTCTTTTCGCATATGTAGTTTTTTATGCGTATAGTTGTTATACTTTATGCGTTGCTAATCCACGACTCGACTCGAAACATTTCATAATAATAAATTCAGTACATATATAGTTATGATAGTTAATTAATTATCAAGTGCATATCGAATTCAGACTCAGTCTCGTACTTTTTCAGGGCTGCCTTCTATCAAGAACTAATATACTTTGAGGCATGATAATCAGCAAATGATTAAATATATGAAGAGTGTGAGTATTGCTTGTAGAGTATAGCCATTGTCTATAAGTCTCGTGTTATCAGCCTGAGAAAAAAAATGAAATAAAGAAATGCAAATCAAGGCGCCACATTAAACATTGTACTCGCATTTAACCCATTCACTTGTCTCAGGGCGAAATGTAAAGTCTTGAATTATGATATACGTATTTACAAATTTCATTCAATTAAATCCATCATTTTCCAAATAGAAAACAAAACAATTTTGATTTTGATTAGTGCTCGTAAAGCTGATCATAAAAATCCCATTAGAACTTTGGCGCCAGTCATAAACTTATGACGATTGAATCGTTAAAACAGCTGCTCTTATCAAAGCTTCTACAGTGACACATACATATGTATGTATATAAATACACGTATACACAGACACACTTATACATAAGTTTAAATATGGTCATTGTGATCTGCGGTCTACACACAGAAATGGACTCACGACACGCAGAAATAGATTTTTAGTTGATGCTGAAATAATCATTGTTCTTAATATTATGATTAAAACATATTTTTCTTTGAATATATGTGAATACCTCATTTATTATTAATGTATCTAAGTAGTTAATGCTTAAAGTTTTAAAAAATATTTTATTTTTTAGGAGCTATTTAAAAATCAAATAAATTTTTTAGATCCTTTAAAAAAGTGCGTTACAGGCAGAAGGAGGCGTGACAAACCACATAAAGTATATACATATGCAAGGGCGCAGGCAGGGGGGTGAGAGGGGGGCCGTTGCCACCAATCGTAACTTTACGTTATTTAGCTAAGGAATATAAGAAAATAAAATTTAGAACAGGTTTTGGGCCCCCCCTTCGCGAGGCTTCGTTGAAAAGCTGCCTACGCCCTTGTACATATGTTTATGATCAGCATCATCAAGTCAATATCTATATAATGCCCAGAACAAGTTTGTTTTGAAATTTTACTACGCCCCCATCCGCCCCCTTATATCAAAAGTAAAATTTCAAAATCCAGTTACAAGAGCACCTTTATTGCCAGCTTCTTTATTTTTAGTACATACAATAAACACTGCAGTACGAAACTGTTTTTAAAATTTCATTTCAATCGGACAACAAACGCGGAAGTTAATCAACAAACAATTTTACACTGAGTCGGGCAAAAGGAAGAAGAAGAGATGCTAGTGCTACAACGTAAAAAGTTTCCGGTTTGTTTGCTTCTCACCACAATGAGTTTTACCTCTATCCTGTCGAACACGATCCACTAAGCTTAATACATTTATTTTTACCACGATTTATTTCAGGTGCAATATACGACGTTTTTAGGATATTTTGAAATGGACGCAATTATCGTTTAAAAATTTCGTATCGTAGAAATTCTAAGAAAATTCGAATCCTAAGAAATGTTTAGAAAATTTTCCAAACCTTTGAATTGTATGCACTATTCATTTTATTGAAAATCATATCGGATTCAGTTGAACACCGCCGGGATCATTTGATAGATTTGAAAGTGCCACGCGTTATTGATACAATTTGGCCGACGATAAAAGATAACATCACACCTACAGTCATCATGCATATAGAGACACACAGATGAGAATTTTTCCTGGCTAATTTGATGTGTGGTCTGGCCTGGCATGATTTGGTCAGAGCGCGATATTAAGGCAATAGGTCAATTATTATAAATTGACATCAATGTAAAAAGTTTTCACTGGACAGCAGCACGCGCTTGTTGCGGGAATCGAATCTTCGTTGCATACACATTTAATATATGTACAAGTATTGATGTATACGTATTGGTGTACAAGTATAGAATATAGAATACAAAAAACACTGATTCGATTAAGTTCTAGTAATTAATTCATTCATTTTTACATACAAATTGCAACTGATGATGGCTGACGTTTGAAAAATGATTCTTTTGCCGAACTAATAGAGCATCGTCAGCGAATTGTATAACCCGAGCAAGTGATTGAAAATTTTTTGTTTTAATGAAAACTTGTTAAAGTTATACAGAAAAAAATGAATTATTGTTGTTGCTGTTTTTGATGTTTTTCGCATCACACTCACAAAAGTCAAATATCAAAGAACCCGCTTATGAAATAGGGCTCTGTATTATTTGCATATTAATTTGAAATATATATTTATTTATATTAATTTGCTATTTTTAACAACAAGTTGAAATTCATTCAGAGTCAAATCGAAGAAAACGTGCAAAGCCGCATCAAATTGAATAAATTGTAATTATCAGTTGCATATACACATGTTAAGTATACGCCGCATACGCCTATGTCTCCCATACACACAATCAATCAACAAGTGTGGATAGATCTTGGGAAATTACAACTTATATATGCTCATTAGCATCTGTGCATGTATAAATGTGAGAGAGGGAGAATCTTATATAGACATTGATAAGACCGCAGCAGCTATTGAATTATCAATAAAAACAAATATCGAAGAACGAAGCACGAAGCAAATGTTTGTTTGGTTCGTTTGATGGTCTGTTCCGTTCTATACAATATGTCGTCTGCCTATTTATGATGCCATCTAATCTTGGGTTACTTGGAGCTTGGCAGATAGCTGAGAAGAGTGCTAGTACCAAATGCGAGTGCGAGTACCAAATGCGAGTGCGAGTGCGAGTTCGAGTTCGAGTCCGAGTCTAAGTCCAGAGTGCCCCAATATGACCGAAACTACTTGTAATTTGTCTCAATTGCAGGCAAATCGGCGGACTTTTGCTAATTGAAAAATTAAATCATTTACCAGATCATAATTAGCGATTTGGATACAACGTGCCTATGTCTTAATTGAGCATCAATTGAGCCACTTGATAATGAGTATGATTGTTATTTGTTATTGTTTTCAGTACCTATCTATTTACATAAAAATGGTCGGTAAACACGTGAAGCGCATTTTTCGTCCATTTACATTTCGCATTTTTCCAATAAATTTTGTTGTTTTTCGTAACTTTGTTTATTTTGATTGGGTTTAAGGAACCTAAATTGATAATCAGCGAGCGGAAAATTCTGTTCAGATATGAAGACAGTTCCCGGCCTTGAAACAGTGTCACAGCTTCAGACATTATACCTAATTTCTAGGTAGTCTATGAGAGAATGATTTTAAAAGTGGGAACCCACCTTAGTCCATTCCATTGCATGCGTAGTTTATATAGATTGAAGTTCATATCCCTAAAAGATCTCATCTCCAGATCATCCAGTTGAGAGTGCGTTATTTTCAGATCAATGCTCACATCGGGATTCAGCTTATTGGCCAAACTGTCGACCACCGCATTAAAGGATTCCAGTTTTTCGCATGACAGCTCCATGTGATTGAGGGCCTTGCCAGTCTCGCACGTGCAGGGCGAAATTTCCGGACGTACCGAACATTGCAGCGTTGCAATATGAAACACGGCGTACACTAGGGAAGTCATTTTGGTAACAGATAATACCACTTATATATGTTATATTTGTATATAAATTATGTATTAACAACTTGCACTCTCCGTTCACAGTATTTATAGAATTTTTTAAGGATTTGTACACAGACACAGACTGCCAGACAGTTATTGAAACTGAGATGTGTATATCTATTGTTCAGGCAGCCAGTTACAAATATGTCCCGTACGCTAAGCGTTCTCTACTCGTTTTTGAACATATGTGCTGGAGTTTCCATATTTTGGCTATGACCGTGTGCTCTGCTCGGTGATGCTCTGTGTGCTGCTGTTGTTGTCAATTCTTTAGAAATTGTAATCACTTTTCAGCTGGAAGAAGGCGGCATCAAATTTCACTCAAAAACGCGCTTAAAAACCAGCACACACAGTTCAGATAGTAGTACATATGTGAAGCTCTGTTCTGTGGGCTGCACTCGCTTGACTTTTCTCTTTCGCTCTCGGTGCCGCTCGCTAAATCTCTCTCTCTCTCTCTCTTTCACACTCACTGTGTCTTCCTCTCTCTCTCAATCGTTTGGGTGACCTCTTGACACGCACATCTATATTGCTTGTATATTATTCTTATAAAAAAAACACCGTGTTCTGGATTTGTTTTTGTTTTCGTTTTCGTTTGTTTCTTTCCTTTTTTTTTGTTTTTTGTATATTTTTAAAAAACCGCGAGTATTGAGCGCGATTGTGAGTGTGAAGTGAGTATATTTGAATATATTCTGTATATCTTATCAGAATACGGTAGCACTAGCGATTTCTAGAACCCGATGTTCGCGTCTTTAGCCCAACACGGTCCGTTTGTGACTGGGAAAAATAATGAAAACGCTGAGGATCTGTAGGCTGGCTGCGCTGCGTCGCAGCAGCGTCGTCGCGCCATCTGCTGGTGCTGGTGCTGGTTCTGTGGTAGTAGTTGATGCTGCTTTAGCTGCCGACAACTGCTCTGTTTCTGTCGCAGTCGCTGCTGTTGCTGTTGCTGCCGATGCTTTTGCTGCCTTTTACTGCTTGTTGTTATTGTAGAACTTTGAGCGCGTTTTTTCAAATACAAGAGCTTCTTTTTGTAGTTGTTGTGCTTGATGATGAGCTGCTGACGACGTCGATTGCTGTTGTGATACTGTTACCTATGTAATTGTCCAGTGCCAGCTCTCAATTACATGTGTTCCTGTGTGCGGCGCCTGGCGTCAATCTCAATCTCATCTGGCAGCAAGTCGGCGCCGGCGCCGCTGTCTGTTTTGTGCGTGTTTTAGATGCCCCCTTTGAGCTGCTGCTGCTGTTGCTGCTGCTGCTGTTGCTGTTGCTGTTGCTGCTGCTGGTGCAAGTTGCAGCCACATGTGCATGTTGTAAGTTGAGTTGGAACTTGGGTTTGTTTCTTAGGAACCTATGGAACTATGCAGTGGTGCTCATACACATATCTATGTATGGGGCATCATTGTCATTATCATGTGTTTACATGTGTCTTCGTCTTATTATTGTTTGTTTGTTTGTTTAACAATGTTGCTGCTGCACTTACGCACTGCTGGTAAATTGTCCTTACTCACACAAATACATATTTACTGGCACATGCGTCTTTAAAATCATGTGTGTAAACAAAGTATCTGTATCTTAGCATCTTCAAGAGATGATTTTAATTATAATGTTTCAGCTGCACAAAATAATCATGCATTGCTCGGAGCATATAAACTCAATGAGCCGGTTTGTTTTGATTTTTAGACCCTGTATTGTATAAAAGTTATAAGATGTACAGGCAGTAGCATGCGTGGTAGACTCTATTTGTATGAACACCTAGATATCCAGAGCCTATAAAACCTAAAAACACCAAACTTGATATGTATAATATGTACGTTCCTCTATAGGTAGATTAATTATGTTTCAAAATTTGCCACCCCGTCTGACGCCCCCGCAAATAGAAAAATAATAACAACAAGTACTGAGAAGAGAATGTGTGTATGTGTTTTTTTTTACAGAGAAAGTACAGATTCTCCTACAGTCAAGCTTGATCCACTTTACGATTTATGAATATTTTTGTATTGTTGTACTTGTCGATGAAAATCGTGCATAAATATTCACCACATCTGGCAGTTAAATTTAATACTGATGAGAGGTGCTTGCATTTTATATATACCTACTACTTAACTATTTATAATTGCTTAAAAGAAATTAAACGTTATTACATTAACTTATGCTATGCCGACTTATGTATAGTATATTTTCAATACGCACAATTTTTTAGAATTCAGTTTATTAAAAATGTTTGAATCAGGCAGAAAAAGGCGTGACAGACCCTATAAAGTGTATATAATTTTGATCAGCATTAACTGCCGAATCGATGATTCGATGTCCGTCTGTATAAACAAAAGAGTCCAGTTTATTTAAAATTTGGATTTATTTCATTGAATGCACCCATAATTCGTCTTCATAATTGTTTTAACGGTAAAAAGTTTGACATTTGAGCTTAATTTAATTAAGTATCTAAAAGCAGCCAAAAAGTTTACCGGTCTGCCTATTAAATCAACAATAATTTCGCTTCAAACTTGTCCATTACAAGCTACCGTGGCAACTGGCGCCACAGTACTGCAGTTTGACAGGCGCCACATTAAGCTGAGGAGAAGGAGAAGACGGCATGCAGCAGCAGCAGCAGCAGCATGTAGCATGCAGCATGCAGCATGAACCATGCATCAAAGTCCGCAGTCTTAATTTATTTCGAAGTTCTGGCCGTTGCCATTGGTTGGCACTGCGCATACATAATTAACCAAAGCCCCTTTAAAAATTCCGTCTGTCGCCGCAAATTCCACACGAATTCCGCCTGCAATGCGCGTGTCAAACCCAGCACGCTGCCCCGCCCCATCCCGCCATGCCCTACCGCCATTGACACAGCTTGTGTGCTGCAACTGCTGCCGGTGATGCTGCAATTTATCATTGTTCCCCTGCAAGTCGCAATTTTCTTATTGCTTGTAGCAAGAATCGCGACTCAAACTTGGCTTGATAACACAAAAATCTGGACGACAGGCTCTTCACTATTATATGCAGTGTAAACCGTTACACACTCCTCAACCTCTTTTCGAATTAAAGGATCTAATCGAATAATTGTGTTAAAAATATACAACGATTGCATAGCTGGGATGTTTTTCAAGTCAAATCATTGCACATAAAATGCTTTAGAAACAACAAAGACAGGCAAAAGAATTAAATATTTTCTATAAATATTTTCCACATTTTCTTATGGCTTTTAGAAAGAATCGGGATTCAAACTCGGCTTGATAAAGCAAAAATGTAACCGACACATTCCTTCGCCCCTTTGGGGAATAAAGTATTATTATCGATTGTGTTAAAAATATACAACGATTACGTAGCTGTGTTATTTTTAAAGTCTAATCATTTCACGCTAAATTTATAAAAACAAGAAATGACAGGCAAATAAATTAATTATTATTTATTCATATTTTCCATATCTTATTTTCTGTCTCTTTTGGCCAATAAATTTTGCTAGCATTGAAATGTGACAAATTTTTTCGTTTCCTTTTTTATTATATTTAGTAGTCGGCGTTGAGTTTGGCCAGATGCCGAAACATTATCAATTCATGTGAAATTTAATTATGTTGTTGTTTTTTACGCAAAGTATGCCTTGGGTCATAGTTGTTATTATTGTAATGTATGGACAATTGACTCTGCACATTCCACAATTTGGCCACTCGAGATACTGCAAATTCCAGATAGATCTACAAATGGATATGACCAGGCGCCAATTCCATGGATCACGTCAATGGGACGTTTAATTATGGCTAAAATGTTGCCAGGAATTTGGCTGTCGTCACGGCTTTTTCTGTTGGCTAACGCGTCATCCGACTTGGGGACGCCATCGGCATTTGAATTAATTATTTAAAGAGTTAGTATTCAATTAGATCAGCAATCAAATGACTAAATAATATGTTTGTGAGTATGTACTTTTATTTAGTTTTCTTTTATGCAGTTGTTCTCAAATGTTTGACCTTCAATTTCGTGTAGATTTTGCAATTAATTATTGTTTATATGTATATATATCAGTGGTATATAATTGTAATGTTCATGTATATTTAAATTGAAGTATGCACTTTGGAGCACTTCTTGTAACTGTAGAACCGCTGCTTCCTGTTGTCGTCGTCGTCATCATCGTCATCATCGTCGTCGTCGTTGTCAGGCAGGAGGCAATTCTACCCTCAGCTTTTAAACAGAACTTATCCATTAACTAAATTAAATACAGTATTTTCATTAAAGTAAAATTTACAACAAGCACTAACTCCAACTATAGCCACTCTACTATCGCCTACTTTTGCTGCTCTGTGAACTTGGCGATCTGCGGATATTTGCTTGGCTTGTAATCGACATCCTGCTTAATACGCTCCCGTGCATTCGAGCGCACTGAATCCGTATAGGATGCTTGTACAACGGCATCGTGTGCAATTGCGCCAATCACAAGATCTGGGTTAACGACGGAATTTCCGCCGGGAGCATTTTGTGATCCCAGCCCTGTGCTCTGTATGGCACGCTGCACTCCACTGGCAATCAGGCACTCTACGTTCGACGGGGGCTTCTCCGTTTGGATGATCTTGCGTCGCTTTGCTGACATGCCAGATATGTATGCATCGGAATACGGCGGCTGTGCGCGACTTTGCTGGAAAGTAAAAAAAAAACAACATAATTTTTGCACATCATGGAAATAATGGAAACCCACCTCTGATTGTGTCTGCAAGTCTCGCGCTATGACAGGCAACCATTCATTGGCGAAATTGTTGTGCCAGGGCTCAGATCCAACTGAAACAGCGGGTAGTGGTGTCTCCAATTCTGTGGCAATGCTACTGCTGCTGCTGGTGGCAACATCTGCCATTTCAATGTCGCTATCAAGTGATTGTTGTTCCGCAGACGGCTGTAATGGAATCACAAGCGGTGTAAATGCAACGAACGTTTGCTATTAGTTTCTTTTTACATTAGCTTAAAGTAAAAAAAAAACTTAACTCACAGCTGCGTCTGTGGAGAGTGTTGACTGTGCATTGCGCAGCACCAGGAACTGTTGGGCATCTACGGTGTCCGTGTGGGCTGGAATTGTTGGATCAATGTATATGCACAAGAACTGCAAGGCCTCATTGCGAAAGTCTGTAGGTGAAATGAAATTAACGAGAGCTGTAATCTTATTTCAAACTTTAAACATATTGATCGAATGTTTTCAGAGCTTTACATAAATAAATAACTTATAAAACTAATTAAAAATAAGAGTAAATTTTTAAAATTGATTCCGATTTTGAATTCGAAGAGTTGAAATTCATTTACATAATGAATCAATCAATTTACAAAATTTTGTAATACCCTTACATTTTCAACTTTTTTGGCTTGTAGTTTCAATTTGAAGATTTAATTCAACATTAAATGAATAGGTAATTAAATAAGCTGTTAATTAAAGTTCTTATTTTATTTTTAATTTCAAATATGGTTTGAAATAATATTGTTGTGAACTCACTTGAACGCAGAGGCACACAAAGAAGACGCATCAGTTGACGCCAATAGAGTTCCGCATTGCCGCTGCCCAGGCACAGGAAGAGCACGCTGTAGAGTCGCTTGCGAAACTGTTCGCAGATTTGTTTTAATTGCTGCTCGAATTGGGCATCAACTTCAGCTCCAGTTCCATTCGGTGCATTGCACAGTTCGATGATAAGACGCAGGCTTTGGCGCAGCATGTTGCAGACAGAGTCACGTGAATTGTACTCCGGTCGCTCATATTGTGGCAGATAGAGAAGGCTATCGGCAAACCAATTCAAAACACGTCCAATGGCCGAGGGTATTGTCTCCTCATTGATGGGCGCGCCCTCGAAGACGCTGTGATGCAGAAAGCTGCACAACTGAGCTCGCAGATTGCTTCTCTCCGGCAATGATTGCAACGGTGTTGCGACGGAACTGGAGCTGGAGCCGGAGACAGTGAGAGGTCCAGCTACTGCTGATGCTCCTCTGGATGATGTGGCATTGGCTGTGGTGACTGCCCCAGTGGTAGTGGCATCAACGGCGATGTCAACGCCACCCAAAGCTGTTTGCGCATGATTTCTCACATTAGTTACCAACATATTGTCAAGCATAGACATAGCGGATATAAATCTGGATATGGTTCTTTGCATGTGCCGATTAATGATTGATGGTCGAGCACGGCGATTAGACGACACTGAGTTGCCACCAGCAATAGCAATAGCTCTGCTCCCAATCCCAATCCCACTCCCAACGGCACCAATGGTGCCACTTGCTATTCCCGGCAAGCTTCTAGTTCTGTTTTCACGGTTTCCGGCACGTTGTCGCGTACGCGAGAGGTTCGTACCGCTTTGACCACGCGGCAAGCGAGTTGCGATGACTATGATGACAACGGATAGAATGCAAATTAGATGTCAGAGATGCAAACCGAAGCAGCCACTAAATGTCGACACAATTATGAGATAAGCTCAGGAAAACTATTCACCTACCCAGATATTTATTTCCTTATTTTTTCTGTTTCAATTGCACATTTATTCAATTGATCGTACCATTTGCATACCCATTTCTATTTTATCAAATATCTGACAATTTTCAGAAATTGTTTCTATATTCTATTAATTGAACTGAAAACTAAATCTCGTTCTTCATTATTCTCAAACTATAGTATTATAATTTGGAAACATATAAAATCTCATGCGATTTTCGATAATTTCAAAATAATATAATGTTATTCGTTTATTTATTCAGATTGTTTCTCTAGCACAATTTTAAAAACAATTTTAGTTTTTCCTTAATTCACTCGGACATTTCCTTACATTATAATATAACCTATAAAATAAGTTAAACTACCTGACAAAATGCAGAACTTAAGAAAAAAGTATGTACTCTGGCTATATCTGCCGTCATTGGCCAAATCAACAATTAAAGCTCAAAGTTTTCTCAATCCAAGTTTTACAGTTCCAACAGTAACTTTTTTTTTTTTGTATGATGATTTGGATATTTGGGACTATAAAAGCATATGTATAATTAGAAAAGTCTTGAAATTTTCCCTAGCTTTGGCTCGAAACCTTAAACGCGGTTTACATCTCTGGTGAATAGTGTTAGGATGAAAAAAGCATACAACGCGGCGAGGCGAGGTCGTTCACTGCCCGGGACCATAAGAATATAAGTACATACATACAAACATCTTTATATGCATGTAGCTATTGTGATGTACAGACTAACTTATAATTTAGGAATACTATCACTTACCAGTTGAACTAGTGTCTGCATCTGTTGTTGCCGCTCTCCGATTGCTGTTGTTGTTGTTGTTGTTGTTTTGAGACAACGGTTCAGGCTCTCGAATGTGATGACTGTTACAAGGCAAAAAGCGATCAAAGGCTGTGTGTGTCGGCGCAATTCTTCCAGCCCAATTGTTGTTGCCACCAATTTGAATTTGCGGTCGCGATGTTGAACGCGTCTGTGTAGCCGTTGTCGGTAATGTATTTGCCCGTTGCTCCCCGTTTCTTGGGGCACCCGAAGATGAAGAAGCGCCACCAACTGCCGCTGAGGACCCTGTCGTTTCCCTTCCTGCCGTGCCATCTGTAGCGGCTACTGGGCGTGCCCCCTGTGGAAGCACAGCAGCTGTCATCATGTGCACAGGTAAGTTTATCGACATAACGTTGGGTACATTGAATCCCACATGTACATCAGCACCAGGTTGCCCACTGTGTGTCCCAGTTGAGGTTGCACTGGCACCTCCTCCTGTCGCATTTGGAGCAGCACTTGACGTTTCTCCAGCTCCTGTGCCGTCTGTAGAGGCGGCTGCTGAGCGACCTTGAGGATGCACAGCAGCTGTCATCATATGCACTGGCAAATTGATCGACATGATGTTGGGTGAGTTGAACCCCACATGGATATCTGCGTCATTTGTTGCGCTGTTAACCACGGCCTGTATGAGACGCGCCATTTGAACCTGAGGATCTGTAAAGGGAGACATCACATTACTTTAAGATCATTAAACAACAAAGTCAAAGCAAAAAAAAAAAGACAACGCAAAGTATATTTTTTGGCGCGCCAAAGATTCTATATCCTTGCAGAGACCTGCAATCCAATTTCGATACATATTTGAAAGGTTTATGATATAGAAATCCGATTTAGTTCAAATTTGGTCAGATTGTATGTATATAACGCTACTAAACACACAATCTGTTTGGTTCAGATATCTTAAGAAACAAAAAAGTTTATCACACTAAATGTTGAATTCAAACCGATCGTTCTTATGGCAGCTGTATGATATACTTAGTAACCCGATCCGTTCGGTTCCGACACACATATGTAAAAAGTCGGACCTGTCAAGATAGTTTTAAAACTGAGAGACTAGTTTGCATAGAAACAGCCAGACGGACATGGCTTTATCGACTAGGCTCGCCGTTCAGATCAAGAATATATATACTTTATGTGGTCTACCACGACTTCTTCAATGCAATATTGCAATATAAATTTTTTGACAAAATTATAACACCCTCTGCAAGGATATAATAATAGCTAATAGCATGATATTAAAATATAATATCGACTTTGCGATTAGTTAAAATAGAAGCAATAAAATTGTCTAGATCTGCCTAGATATCGGATATGGCAGTTTATGCTATTAAATATCATTAAAGAGAAGCTTAATTGCAAATACTTCAGGTTAGAGCTGAATTTAGAGCTTTAAGTTGAACTTGCAGCTTGAAGTCTTATGTTAAAACAAGTATTACAAAACGGTTAAGTAACGAACGTAGAGAATGTATTGATTAACATGTAAAGTGAACAAAAGTGGCCTCGACGGAGAAAGTTTCATACACTAACCACATCTCGAAAAAATTCTACAAGGTTAGTGTATGAAACCTGCGCTACTTTCATCTTGCCGTTGAATTACTGAAGGCTAAAATTATGGTTAGCATGAGGAAATAATGATAAGATCCCAAGTTTAAGGACCAATAAGATTAATTTCCAGGCGAGCAACAAAAGGCGAACAGAAGAGGAGGAAACCTACTGGGCGGTGGCAATGGTACGGGCACATACAGGCGAAACCTTGACGAGCTAGCTCCATCACCAACTTGTGAGCGTACTTCGTGCTCTTCTATAAAGTAAGGTTTTGGGTAAGGTTTTTAATTTCGAAATGTCTTAAAACAGAAAATTGTATAAATTTATAAATATATCTAACTGAGACTCACCCATTTCTGGACGAGGTTGTTGTTGTGACTGATTTCCAGCTGCAGTAGAAGTTGGCGGTGCCACCATGGGCTCATCCACGGGATCCTCGACGTTGCCGCTTGTTGAAACAATACCAGCAACGACAGCAGCAGCTGCGGCGGCTTCAGCAGCAGCTGACGCTGATATTTGCTGTGAATTGGCAGCTGCTCCCTGGCCAGCCCTAGCAAATAACTGATGCACACTAGGGTCTGGTGCGGGATTTGTTGCACCAGTTGCAGTCGCCGGAGGCTCAACAACTGTTGATGATGGAGGGAACATCGGTACAGCGAGCATCGGACCTGCAGGTGTATGCGTTATTTCTGGAAGTGGCGAACCGACTAAATTGGGTGTAAATATATTATTTGAACGGATGTAACCGCTCTGTTCCACAAGGATGGGGCGGCAGGTGAGCACACGTGGTCCCGGCTGCGACAGATCCAGCATAAGATCCGAAATTGCGTGCTGGGCATGCGATAGATAGTGAAAAGCTTCAGAGACACGATCAAAGATGCGTTGAGCGTTCTCTCGTCCGGCATTATCGTGCTCTTCAAAAGTGGGATCCTGCTCCAGAATCTCGTAGTAGCGATCCACAAAGGGCGACAGACGCATTTGTACTGTGCGATAACGTTGAATAACATTCGCCAGGACCTGAGGACGTGTTCGACGTCGTGGACCAATGCCAGTCACAGCCACATTGGATCCATTGTCCTCAGCAGCCGTTGTTGCATGATCGCCAGCATTTATGACTGAAGCTGCCTGTGGCGAGGCGGATCGTTCGTCGTCGCCTGGCAATGTGATACCCACATCGGCTGCCTCGTCGTCCGTCTCAATCACATCCTCAATGATAACCGCTGCGGCGGCTGTAGTCTCCTCACTTGTATCACTACTGCCAGTGGCGCCACCCGCAGCGCCCTCGCTGCCTCCTTCATTGTCGGCACGCTGTTGCTGCGTCTCTCCCCCTTCGTTGGTATAAACTGTGGGCAGTTGCACCACCGTATAATTGCGACCAGGTGTGTTGCGGGAAAGTGCGGCCGTGACTGCGTCCTGTACCATGTCAATTATGTTATTGTTACGCGGCATGTCCGTAGATGAAACGCCAACCTCGACCACAGTCGATTCCATGGTCCAGCGACCACGTTGCAAGATGTCCAATGATTGATTGTTCAAGCCAACTTCCGGATTCTCCAGATAGGCGGCAATATTGTTGGCGCAATCAATCATGTGGAGTGCAACGGTTATGCGATTAATGCAAAAAGAAGATGAGTTTGGAAACCGATTTGGCGGTGTTCGAGTCTGAAAAAGATGACAGTGGATTAGAAACGCAATTCGTTGTGATTAAGGAATTATATGCCATGATTTACCCCAGTGGCGTTTAAAGGCCCATTATTCACAGGTATGGCCATAGTGCCCACCAGCATACCATCGAGTGCCCGGAAGTAAGGTGAATTGCGCAGTCGAGGAGCAGGACGTCCGGCCATGTTGCGAAAGCCACCGCGCATCGGTTCATCGTTATTTGTTGCGTTGGCGCCACGCTGCGAGAACGGCGGACGCTCGGCAACGTGCAGCACCTTGCCATCAACATCTGAAGCGAGTTGGGGAGGGAAAATTAGCAAACGTTTGTTTGACCAGCTGCGAGAAGAGGTCTCGGCATGACTCACCATATTCCTTGACTTGCTTTTCGTCGGCCAACACACGCCCCTGATATATAATACGTTGATTCTCAGCAGCAATGTCCGTCTTTTCGGCGATTTGATCTTTAAACTGACGTATAGTTATCTGCAAGAGACAAGCGGGTTTGTTGGAAGCTTTGGTCAACACACAACCTCAAAAAAATGATAATATATGAGAAAAAAATCCCACATACACATACACACTTACCTCATTGTCGATGCTGAATTCGTGTGTGCGCGCATCTAAGGTTTTTACCTTTAGGTTTATTATCATTTTATCTGCCGTCTGTTTTTCTATTGTTTTTATTGTCAATTGCGGTGTAAATTTGATAATTTTTTGTACCTTTCACTGCAAAAAAACAGACGGCTGGCTGGCCAAATTGAGGGGGAAGAAAATCGGTGTCGGTGTCGATGTCGCGGTGTATCGCTGTGTCGTTTTTGCCAATCGAAACGCACTCGTATTTGCTGGCCTCTCTCTAATCACTATCGTATTTTTCAATGCGGTGTTATTGTTTTATATATATTTCAGATATGCCAATACCGCTCGCTTTTAGTATGTATGTCAACTGAATGAAAGCTTATGAATAGAAATATATTTTGGTTTCACAAAAATTGGCTGGCGGCTAGGGCTGTTGAAAAAATACTGACCTATCGATGAAAATTTTTCCGTTGTGATATATTTTTCTGACGATAAAATAGCTATCGATATTTTTAAACGGCACCTTTTGGATATTTTTATGATCAAAATTTTATGTGAAATATGTAAATTAAAAGACAATTTTAATTGGGTACAAAACTTGTTAATACCATTTTAAAAAATATGTTTTGGTTATATTAACTCTTTATGTGACATTTACATCGATTTTGATGCCGTTATTAATTTTTAGTTTTTTCCTTTTAGGACAATTAAATTAAATATAAGTAAAACAACTTTGTTTTTGCCATTTTTGCTTGGTATTATTTTTATTTTATTATTATTATATACATACATATATTAAAATAAAACTCTTGTCATTTTCATAACATACGGTAGATATGCGTATAGATTTATAAACACGTTTTTCACTTTTAAAACAAAAAAAGTCGTAATGTAAAATACAAACGTTAAAATAAAAAGGAATAAAAAACGTGCGAAGTAGCGTCCATTAATTTCTGAAAATTAAAATGATAGAAGCCAGTAAAATCAATTAATTATGCCCTCGCTATTTTAAAGTTTACTGGCTAAGTTTCTGCGAGTGTGCGTATGAAGATATTTGGTATGAATTCATTAACAAAAAATAAATAAATAGAAAACTAAAGACGCACATTTAATTACAAGAAACGTTTAAGAGCTTTTCCAATTGGGCAAAAAGTTTAAAGTTCAGGAAAAATATAGTATACAATTAGTATTGCACCCAGAATAAAAAAACAATTATGCCAATGTTTATTGATCTCTTGCCGCAGCTTCAGTTTCTTCAATGCTTTGGGCTCTGATAGCTCATTTCGTGCTAACAGTCGCTCCATTTGCTTGTACACACAGCTCGCTAGAAATATATAAGTTTATATAGTTCTAAATACTGAGAGGAAAGGACTTACAAGTGAATACTTGAAAATTAAACTAAGTTGTAATGCCATCAGTTATTTCTTTTTTTTGGGCACCGCACAGGTGAAAAATTGTTGGCCGCGATCTTGTTTACACAGTTTTTGTATTTTACACGAGCTAGCAAAAACGGACAGTCCCCTACACACCTGACAGCCCTGGTATCACTCGAAAAATCCACTCAAGTAAAAATAAAAATCATAGAAATTTTGCATAGATTTTCTGTAAAATTTTCTCTAATTTTCCTGAATTTTCCAGGCCCCCAGAAGAGCTACAAAGCCGAAAGATATGTTAAAAGAATCATCTTAAAGTTTAAGACTTAAACTGATCTAATCTATAGTGTTATTAGTTTGCTTAAAAAATTTATTTTGTTACCTTAACAATAATTTTTTATTTAATTTTAAACAAGCGCGGCGAAGCGAAAGCACACTGGCGCCATCTATAGGACTGTCAACTCTTGTCACGTGTCACGCTTGTCGCGAAATATTAATTTCTTGAGTCTTGATTTCATGATAAAGTTTTTCACGTTAAGTAAGCGTTGATTTTTTGTTTTGTCGGTCGATTTTTGCCCCTTCCAGTGGGGATATCTAAAAATCCCGTCTTATTGCACGATCTCAGCTATGTTGTGTGGAAATTTCAGCTCGATATCTTAAGCCGTTTGAACTACAGCGTGATGTGTCATTCAGTCAGTCAGTGAATCAGTCACTCAATTAGGACAATTAGGACATGTTGCATTTGTTATTTACGACAACTATAATACAATCTTTGTAATTAGTTTTAACCCGTCGCCCGTTACATTAAAATTTACCAATTGAGTGATTTTTTAAGTTTTACCAAATTGAGTGGCGCCAAATAAATGAAATATCTCATAAGAATTTATTCCAACAAATTTCCCACGGAATTTTTAGCATAAACCTATTTCACCTCATAGGAAATTTATATCACAAAATATCCCGATTCTCAATCTCAAAGGAAATTTCTTGCACAACCGCTCCGGTAATAAAATGTATAATCAACGCGACGATGCTGCCGTTTATTTTTATAATGTTGCATCCATTTTTTTTTGCATACTCTTTATTTTATTAGAAACAATTTATCCAATTTCGTAACTCCCGCGGTTTTCGAACACAAATATCCATTGATTTTATCCTTTTTTAAATATTATTTGGATATGAACTGGCTTGAATCTTATTAATTAATTAAACTAGTAACGATAAAAACAAAAAAAAGTCGATATTATTTTTTTATTTTTGGTATTTTCCCAAATTTTTTCTAGCGAAATATCGATATGTTGCCGATGTTATTTTAAAGCTGTCTGGCAAGGCCTTCAGAGCCGGCGGCCCTAGAACAACACGGATTGCCGCTAAATTTAAAATTATTGTCTACGGCTTCTTGTTTTTCTCCGAAAATGTTAAACAATTAAATAAGTTTAAGACTCATTGGTTTTGCTTGAAAATACAGTTTCTTTCTTGTGCTTAGCTAATGATAAATCCGTAACCTTGTTTTCTACAACCAAAAGAAAGCTTCTTTCATCTTAACGACTGCCATGTAAGCGTAAATAAATGTTGACTGCCAGTAAAAACGCTTGACGTGCATGCCGCATATATTAACCTACCTGTTTCGTCCTGCTCCGCAGTCCGAGGTAACCTTCCACGACGTCCGCTTTCGGTTGCATCCTGTGGGAATTTTGGGCGCTGCACACACAAAAAAATAAAAGAAAACAAGCACCGTATGAATAATAAGAAATAAACCGGGGAAAGCCGACGCTGCAGCAAAGGTGTAGAAGAACTTTTCCCTTTGAATATTTAAGTGGCAGTAGGAAAAAGAGAAGTATAATAGGAAGGAGGGGGTTTGGCATACCAGCTAACACAATTTTTCTTATACCCCAAGAAATGTGCGGAAATGTGATTTAATGTCTGCGATTGCGAGTCCTTTACACGGGCTCAAAATGATTGCCGAATCAAAGGGATTTATGCACTAAATTCGCTGAAATAATAAAAAGAGAGAAATTTAATAATATAGGAAATATAACTTGAATTCCATATTTAATTTGTGCTCTTGTACCTTATTTCTTATGTTTTAAATATTTTCTATGTGTAAACATATTATAATTATAACACCTCGCTCGCAATGTACAAATTGCTTTTCAATGGGCTGTAAAAAAGTTTTAATGAGTTTCCGACACTCTTCGAACCCTCTAAGCAGGCAACCACTCTCTCTCCTACATACTTTCAGTCTCTCACCCTCAGTTTATGCATTTTCATTTTCATTATCAACTTTTTTTTTAGCTTTTCTTATTATGGGCATGTTTTTTATTATTTTCATTTTTTTCGCCCCTTCCTGAAGTTTTATTGTGGGCTTGTGGGAGTGTCGTCGCTGACGTTTCATTGAAAGTACAACACCCATAATTGCTGGCCAGTTGTTGTTGCTGTAGACGTCGCTTAATGAAATTATATCAATCGGGCAGATCAGCTTAACCACCCTAAGAAATGCTATTGTTATTATTAATGTTGCTGCTGTTGTTGTTGTCGTGCATCTGGCAGCTGGAAAATGACTTTTACTTTGCTTATTGTTAATTTTGACTAGAAAATTTGAATATTTACGCATTGCGAATGTAAGTTGTAATCATTTCTTGGCCAACTTTTTCGTTTCCGTATTTTACGTAATTTTGTGATTTGATACGTTTTTAGCTATTTTCTCATTGTCCGTCGTGGTCATGAGCTGCTCCAAAGACTCACATCAAATTAAATCAAGCTATAATATAAAGAAAATTAAAGTCAGGTCCCCTTTGTGCCATAAACCAAAGGCCAGGAAGCATACACAGACATAGAAAACGGAATTGTTCTGAAAATGGGAAAGGGAATAGTCTTAGAACGAGGGTAGGGGCCACTTGAGAGCAAACCAAAGACAGAAGGCAGCTGATTGGCAATATAACACCCTGAAATCGCTGTGGTAAAAGGCACTTTAACCCTTGTACATTCTCTAAGCTGAAAAATTTGTTAAGCGCCCAGAGATAAATAACTGTTACAATAAAAATACTATATGCATATTTAGTACACCATATACATAAGTATGCATGTATGTATGTATGTATGTATGTATGTATATGTATAATCCTACAGTGTAAAAATATGAACCTTACTGACCATGACCGCGTACTTCAATAGGTCGAATTCTTTTTATTTTCAAGTTGCTAGCATTAGCAGCATTACCTACATATGTATGTCGAATTTCAAATTAATATTATGCCGAATGCAAATTTTCCCTTACTTCCCTCACTTCTTTAATTTTTGCTATTTCGGAAATAATTCAGTAAACAAAGTCGACGAAAGCTTGGAACAAAATTTGAGTTTCAACATTGACTGTAAAAAAACCATTTTAAATGCAAACAATATACAGAGAAGACAACTATTGGCACTTCAATTGTTTCGGCCAACATCATTTTAAGAGAATTTTTGGCCCTCAGAAATGCCAAATCTCGTTTGGTTGCAAAACAATGTATTTTGTAGACCACTTGCTTAAACCCTTTTCGACAAAAACTTGAAGCATATCGAACAACAGCCTTCAAAAATTTAAAATTACTTGTCTGTAGACACCATTCTAATACGATTCGTAAGCTTAAAGCCGAATCGAAGGCAACACCAGAAAAGTACTTTTTAGGATATTTTGAAGATTGAAAATAAGCTGGCATAAGTGCACTGCATCAGAAGGGGATTACTTTGATGGTGACTTAACCAATTTTAAGGAATAATTAAATATTATAGGAGTTATAGTCTCAGTCTGGCTCATATTTGCACACAGTAGTATAAAATACAGTGAAAATTTATATTTATTTACAAAAGGTTTCAGCCAAATATTATTAAAGAAGAAAAAATATAATTCTTATCAGTAAATTACAAGTGCTTGGTGTCAAAAGAAGACGCAGTATTTACATAAGGGATAAAGTCAAAAGTAAATGAAGAAAGAAATACAAGTACTTGTACAAATGTATATACATATGAGAGTGTGGGTGCACATATGGTTAATGCATGTGTGATTGGGTCTGCTGCAGATGCTTTCACAGGTCACACTGATAATTGTTAGTAAGTAATTTCCACTTGCCACTGGATATGGCACTGATCTCATAAATATCGCTAAGCATGCCGCGAAATTTGGTAGTGAACTAAAAAGAAAGGCGACACAATTTATGGTGTACACTTAATCTAAGCTGTCAATTGAGCTGCAACACAAACAACAACAAACTTCAACGATAGGAAACTATTGTAATTGGTGCACATTACGAGAAAACGTAAAATTGCACAACGCGACTTATATTGCGGTGTTGCGTTACGAATTGACCAAAGCTCTCACTCACATACGCACACTAGCGCATATGCCAGCAAACACAGACGCACATGCACATGTGAGCAGAAGTCGTAAAGTTTTAGTTGCATTTTGTTTCGTCTACGTCTTCCTTTTCATCTTCGTCTTCTCCTTTGACTTTTAATTTATGTTTCAATTCCAATTAGCAGACGAGCCGCGTAGAGCTTTTATGCGAGTTCCGTTAATTGACTTTCGGCCTGGTGCTGGCGCGTCATTTGTAATTGTATACCAACAAAATGAAGAGCGGCAGAGCGAACGTCTGAAAGGGAGGGAGTGAGAGAGAAAGAGATAGGAAGTATAGGTTAAGTAGAACGTTTGTTATTAGCCTGGTAGCCTGGCCAATGCAGCTAATTGAAGTTCCAATTGAACAGGGCGCTGAGTGAAGCTCTTAGCCAGGAAACCGTTGAAATGTAAGCACTTACACACACTCGCACTCGCTTAAGCGTGTGTGAGTGTGACCAGGCAAAAGTATAAAAGGACAACTTAAAAGCAAATGCGAAGACGAATTCACAGTAAATTCACTTAAGCGACGTAAAAGCAACGAAAGCCAATTTCACAGTATACACAAAGGGACACACACATGCATTGAAGCAGTTAAGCACTCACACAATCACATGGCGATTGTAAGGCAAACGGAAATAAAATCAAGCATAAATGCAATAATACAATTTATGTGCCAAATTTCATAAGAGCTATAATGGACCCACACACACACACAAACACACACATGGACAAATCAAGCAAAAGTCATCAACAAACAAAGGTGACTCCCACATACATACAAGAAGCGAAGAAGGAGGAGTCTCCTTATTGAAGTTGGACGTACAAATAATCGTAATCACATTTGTGTTCCTGGAGATGCTGAATGTTGATGCTATTTATGTGTCATTTTCATTGCGCAAAAACTTTTTGCAGACGGCCAAGGCAACAATGTCCTGAATCGGACTTCCTCTTCCTGTTTTCCACACCCAACTCTCTCTGTCTCTCCCTCTCTATATATATATTTCTTTCTTTCTTCGTGTTGCTTGCTGCAAGTTAACAACATTTGCTTTACGTTTGCCAATTGCATTATAACTCAATTGTAGTTGAACGATTTTATGGGTATATCGACTCGACTTCTTCGCTTGAGTGTTGTGGCAATTGAGACCGTAACAACTGCAACAACAACCAAACAACTTTTCTTTCAAGTGTATCAATGTTAACACTTCAACAACTTCCGCTATGAATTTATACATAGATTTATACCATGACTAGGGGGCTGGCCCCCTGCTCGCTTATCTCGCCAACGCCCGGCTCGCTACGCTCGCTGAAATCTCTGCGAGAAATGTGGAGTGAAAATAGGGAACACTTCTCACAGCTATAGCTGGACCTACCACCAGGATCGTTTTAAATCTGTCCAAAAAAAAATTTATATTATTCAAGCTTTAATTTACCCCCGTATACTAGTAGACTTCTTTTAATTAATCTACCCACTTTAACTAACCGTCGTATTATGCTTGGTGTTATGTTTATGGTTAAATTAGTAGCTGGCGAGATTGGTTCTTCTTATTTATTGAGTCAAATTAATTTCTCAGTTCCTGCCAGGTATACCCATAATTATATACCACTATCCCTTAATCTTTGTACTAATAACTATTCCCTGAATCAACCCTTTCGAGTGCTCTGTACGGATTATAATAGACTTTACAATGTCTTCAATGCAGATGCCTCAACTTTTATTATTAAAACATCTATCTTATTCTCTCTAACTCGTAATAACTAACACTAACATGATATCACACCTGATTGGGTTTTTCTTGGGTTTTTCCCAATCCTCGCAACAAATGTTGGGTCTGAGTAATTGATCTTAATCTTAATTGATCCAACATTTGTTGCGAGGATATATATAAGATGCTGTTTTTTTTTATTTTTTTCCTTTTACTTTAAAGCCTTTTTAAGTGTTAACATTTATCATCTATAATGTAACTAAATAATTACCTGTCGATTGCACATAGTCGACATTAAATAAATAAATAAATAAATAAATGTATTTGATATATGTACTATATCAAATTACATTATGCTTGCTATAAATACACAGTGATCACTTGTGAAATGTGCGTAGTAAATGGGTAAATATTATCCATTTGCAAATGCAAAGACATTTGAAGTGGCATTGTCGGAATGCATTAACAATTTGCCGCCTTTAATGCATCTCCAATGGGCTATAAATTGTGTTGGTTGTTATATTTTGGGCATATCTTACGCTTGAGGGCACTTCAGAGCCATCCATTACATGTAGAGCGAAGCAAGTGCGGCGACCTCATGACCAGCTGAACAATTGTTGGTTATGCAATGGCTTAAGTGGGAAGGTGACACGCCCTCAATTGTCTGTCACTTGACTGTGTTACTGTGTGGCAGTTGTAAATTGATTTGCTACGATCTCGAGATAGAAATGGATTTATGAAAGTCACGCAAAAGCCAATCGCATTATCCGAAACGAGTCTGTGTGAGCTTGATAGGGCGAGTGATGTAAGAAGGGAGGAAGGGGGAGAAACATAACTGGGCCAACTTATGAGTAATTGGACTGGCCACTCCATTTATAAACCTTACTTTGGCTGCAAATAGCAGCAGTTAATCAACTTCCTTCTCAGCTTTAACATGGCACACCAATTCCTGGCACTTACCGCAACCCTTTTGATTTTGTCTCCTGCCTGGGCAGGAATCATTGCTCAGCCGACCATCAGTTATCTGGCAGACGAGCACGCAGTGGCACACACCCAACAAAATGTGGTCAGGAGCTACGATGGTACCGTTTCACATTATGCTAAGTCCGTGGCCACGCCCTTCTCTCAAGTGCACAAACAGGATACTCGAATTAGCAACAATGTCTACCAACCCACCATTGCCAAGACTGTCACCTATGCTGCTTCAGCTCCAGTCTACGCTCCGCATCAGCCCGTAACTACTGTTTATCGTCAGCAGCAACCGCACATTCCCACTTCTCCTGTGACCTATGTCAGCCATCAACCACAGACCTTGGTTCACTACTCGCCAGCGGAGACTGTTTCCCACATGAGCTTCGATGGATTCGGCACCCACTGGGGCTTCTAAGCTACTTGATCTTGTCCCTTTTTTACCTCAGGTGCATAAATCTTCGAAATAAATAAATCGTTTTTTTAAAATGTTTGTTAAGTTTAATAGTTTTCGACACATCTGTAAGAAGTAAGCTTGTGCAAAAAAAAATGTACGTAACAGGCAGAGGAAGGCGTGGCAGACCCCATAAAGTGTATATATTCTTGATCAGCATCAACAGCCGAGTCGATATAGGCATGTGCGTCTGTCTGTCTTATTTTGTGTCCCCTAGATCTCAGAGACCATAAGAGCTAGAGACAACAAATTTGGCATGTAGGTTCATCTATATCTCCCATTGATCAAGTTTGCTTTTGGATTTTTGCCACGCCCCCTCCGCCCCCGCAAATTGAAAAACAAAATTTCAAAGTCGAATTACAAGAGCCCCTTTAATGCTAGCACTCTGCAGAACCGGTTTGGTTCGGGTTCTTTGGACTACACGAACCGAACCACGAACCGAAACCCTGATAAGTTTCGAGCACCGTACCCGAACCCGAACCGGAGCACTTTCATAATAAAATGGTTCAGTTCGAACATTTTTTTCAACCAATATAAAAATTGCTGTATTATTATTATATTACGTACTCTATTTACATACAGGGTAATGTGACATTAGTTATATTTCGATAACGTATTTGCCGTGCCTCAAAAGTAGGAAAGATCGAAAATTACTGTTCAATTCAACTTTTATTAATTGCTTAAACGAAGCTGTGTCTTTTACTTCTGCTTTAAATAATTTAAATCAAATAAAAAATGTAAATAAAATAAATGCACATCAGAAATCCATTATATAAACATTTTGAAATAAAATAAATAGTAAATGAAGACTTAACTATTTCTTAAGTTAAATATTATGTTATGTCGGTCTACATATCCTAGAAAATGATGTTTTCACAGAAATCGATAATTTTTCAACAACTATGGTTTGAAGGTTTGCAGCCTTGGTTATAACAATTAGAAATTTCCTTTTTGTATGCTAAGGACGTTACGTAAGTATATGTACATTATTTATTCATTTGAAAAGTGTTATATTAACCATTTCTAAATTAAAAATTGTCTCATTGTTTCAATTTAATAATGGTTTTGAATGCAATTTTAAATGTAATAACATAATCTTCACCATGTAAATAACCATACTCTTAATCTAAGTTTATTTTACTCACGTTTGAGTTTTGGTGTATAAACAAATCATAAAAAGCCACACAAAGTTCACTACAAATAGCTTCAAGGAAGACATTACCTTGTTGTAGTTGCCACTCCACTTTTCTCCCTTCAGCTATAAGGGTTTCTTTGGGTTACGTGATTTGTGCAGCGCAAACTTAAAAATCGGACATCGAAAGCTACGTGACTCGCATTGCGAGTGAGAGTCGTCGCCAAGAAGCAAAAGGATGCCCAACGGACACAGCATCAATGGAGCTTATCGGATTTTTATTTTTCTCTTTTTTAGTTTTTGTTTCTGCTGTTGATAGTCCTAAGTTCTCTCGTTATAAATTATGCACATTGCCAATTGAGGGTCATAATCTATAAATAGAAATCTGATTTTTGCTACCTCATTAATTTTGCACAAGAAAAAAAATATTAAGTGATGAGAAATGAAAAGCAACTCGAGACTAAAAGTCAATTTAAGCTGAAAGTTTTTAGCTCTTCAGTTTGCATAAATGATAGGCTCATTAGATGGCAATCATTTGAATGGATGTCTAAACTGAAATAGACGCCAAGTTTTCGAATCATCTTCCAGGTATAAAACTATCTTTCGGCTAATACGCCAAACTGTCCAAACAAATTTTCATCTTTGTAAAATTATTAAAGTGGTAATTTTTCATCAGTTGCAACAATTTGCAAAGAGCTGAAAAGTAAAATGCGGCCATAAACAGTTCTTAAATGCAACAGTCAGCGGCATCATCGCTTTCTGGAGGTGCCTCCAACATTAGCAGCTGCTCCTGTTTCCTTTTTCCTAGCTCCTGGGTTACTGAAGTTTTGGCTCGCCACTTGACTGTAAAAAGTGGCAATGATAAAATATTTGCCCCGCCAAGCCAAGTAAATTGTTGGTAAAAAAGTTGATGCAAAAAAATGAAGAAAGGCCGAGCTCTTGGCGTTTTTGTTTTTGCAATGTTGTTTTGCTGTTGCGGCCAAAGTTGAGTGGCAACAGCCTTGCACTGCTCCTGCCCCTTTTACTCTAGCTCGTACTTATCCAGCTGCAGCCTGCTTCATCTTCGTTCCATTCTGAGAATGCCGTCAAAAGGAAGTTAGCAAAATAGAAATGCAAAATTCCCAGTAAGACGCGTTTATCAACATAATTACATTTTTTAATGGCTTTTTAAACCGCAAAATGGCAAAAGCCGTAAACGTATATAAAAGTAAAGCATAAAAATAGCAGATATAGTGGTTAGTGGGCTAATCATCACTCTTGTGTATTCTGTTATTTATATTTTCTTGCTGCTCAGTTGGCCATACCAGTAACGTTACCACAATCAGTGAACAAGTGAAGGTTTGAATAACTTGCAACTTGTTAATTACCTATTATTTTTAATTGTTTTATATTTTAATTTTTTTTTACCTTTTTATATTAAAATATAGCGCAAGCTAAGTTTGGCGCGCCAAAGTTTGGATACCCTTGCAGTGTAAACAAGAATTTATTCACAGCAGGGTATTTGATAAATCTACTCATTGTAATCTAAAATAGCCTTAAACTGGCTATTTGAACAGAGTGTATGATTGATAATCTAGAAAATAACATATGATTTAAAGCTGCTTTTCAGAGTTAGAAAACTGCAGTAGATAAGCGAGAGAGAGAGCGAACAGCGTTGAGTACTTCAAGCAGAAAAAAATTGAACCCAAATTTCCATTTTTGGCTGAGCAATTAGACAAATATTTATTGACTTTATTTATAAATCAATATACAATCAACATAGCAAAATAGCGCACTTATCTCAATCTTGATAAGAAAAATTATTTTAGACTCGTCACAATCGCGTTATTGATTTGAACCTTTCAGATTAGGAATGAAGCGCTACAACAGACAAGCATAATAAAGTGATTGACCGAGAGAGTAAAGTTGGGCAGCTAGAGACGCAATGAATCGCGCAGAATGTAAAGAGATCGGCAAATCGAAAGACAATTTAGTTGATTTTTCCGTTTAAGAGAGAACAAATATCACATAGAAAACTGAATAACAAACATAAATATGTATGTACATACATATACAAATGTATGCGATAATGAATACCGAGACGATCAACGACTGTTGCAATTGCCGCATTCGATGATTAATTGTAATTATCAGTGAATAAATTGCAGCTCGACGTGTATTTAATAAAAATGCTCTTACGCGATAACACAATGTGTGCCACGCATACAGAGCTGTTATCGGTCAACATATGTTTATCGATCTTCAGCTTTTGTGACACGGGGACACTGATGATTATTACAGCTACGAGGGGATGTTGGACAGCTTAAATGACTTGACCAAGGTATACAGTCAGCGTCTGAAGTTATCTGACGTGGGTACAAGGACAATTACCATTACAAATGGCGATAGACGCTCGGGAAAGAAGGTTATTTACTTTTGGCCACCGACAAATTTGCTTAAATATTTGGCCGATAAGTCATGGATGGGCATTTAAGCCATGGCCAAAAAGGCCATTAAATACTATCCCATTAACAGTACTTTTTACACTTACTCGTCGGCCGATAGTCGTGACTCGGACTTTAGTTTAATAAATATGTTAAATAGTCTATTGTTTTTGTGTATAACTAATAACTATTTTCTTTCGTTAAATTACACTGTGTTACAAATTGGAATGAAGTTGAAAACCCTGGGAAATGACAGTGATTTTCTGGTAGGGCTCATCGAGTATAGCAATATTGATACTTGGAATTTTGGGGACACCCCCAAAATCTGCATTTACCGCTAAAAAACCGAGTTTTGCTATGTATGGGTACTTAATAGCTTGTAACTTAGTAAATTTGCATCAATTTTGAA
Source organism: Drosophila neotestacea (assembly GCA_035044365.1). Lineage (NCBI taxonomy): Eukaryota > Metazoa > Arthropoda > Insecta > Diptera > Drosophilidae > Drosophila > Drosophila neotestacea. Next base: position 1,432,921 of record JAWNMD010000157.1, on the reverse strand, counting down.
TATCGTAACCGATTTTAGTAGAAGAAGAATAGACCTTTCGATTTGTTTATATATTGTTTGACCAAACTTGAGACATCTATGCGTAATTGCCTCCCAAACCCATTCGCTTTTCACTTTTTTCAACATTTTTCAACTTTGACAATGGTTTTATGCACTATTTTCTATAAACACCATACTACTTATGGAATGTTTTGAAAATACTGTTTAATTATGAGAATAACTTAAGTTTAATTTTAAAAATCGGATAGTAATTGACCAAGATATTACACTTACATTCTTCTTCTTTCTAAATCGGCTAAGAAGTTTATTATTGGTATAAAATTTACTAAGCTACAAGCTGTTAAGTACCCATACATAGCAAAACTCGGTTATTTAGCGGTAAATGGAGATTTTGGGGGTGTCCCCAAAATTCCAAGTATGCAGTATTGCTATACTCGATAAGCCCTACCAAAAAATCACTATCATTTCCCAGGGTTTATTTTGCTGTAACACTGTGTTATTAATCTCCTTAAACTTTATAACTATATCAAATTATGAATGCCTAAAAAATCAAATGTGCGATGACGATATTTATATTTATGTATTATTTATATATAAAAAAAAGTATAATAATTTAATATTTATTTTTATGTAAACAATAGCATGCAAGATAATTGTTTACTAATTAACGGTTTACTGATGAATATTTTTTTAAAAAAGTATTTGTTTTTTCTGGTTAAAAGTAACTAAGGACAAAGAATACGATTTTTGATCAAAAATCTTGTTCGATAAACTTTTACCTCATAAATAGTACTGTCAGCATTGAAAAACACATGTTCTAGACTAAAACTCGGCCACTCATGTCGTTAAATGTGCACAGCATTGACAAATGGGCTTCTGAAGATAATTTTTTGTTATACCCATCTTAAGCTCCATAAATCTCTATCTAAAATTAATTTATGTTGGTGCAATACTAACTTTAACAAAATAAAAAATAACATTTACAGCTTAGAGCCAATAAGAAGTCGATATTGCTATTAATGGCCGATGCGAATGCATCTTTTTCTGCCTTGAGCATTTTTTTCGTCATTTATATTAATTTCTGGACGGTTGGCGCCTTAACCGAAATATCAGTATTCTCACATGCTTAAAAATATTTAAAATAAATTCGCAACACACAAACAGCGGGTGGGTGGTAGGAACGAACTGAACTGAACTGAACTGAAGGATGCATTCGGTCACGTGGTTGAACAGACAAACACCCACACTCTTATACACACACGCTCATTCACAGACAGACAATCAGGAACTCGCATTACGCATACGCTGTGTAGTCCTTTTTTGCCATGGCTATCAACGTGACTTGGCCGACTCACTCTTCTGACTCTGTTGCTGTTTCTGCCTCTGATATTGATGCTGTTTGGGTCTCTGGGCGAAATGTCTCTGTGCTATCAGTCGCATTGTCTGATACGTTTCGCATGGTGCAATTAACGCAACAAATTGCATTTTTAATATGCAGAAATTAATGTGAAAAAAAAAACTTTTCGTTCGTTATTTTTTTTTGGCCGGCGTCAGGGCAACACTACAAAAGCAGAACAAAAAAAAACAGAAACACTTAGCCGCCCATCGTTTTATTTATAACAGTCATTGCGAAAATTGAAAATACACATTTGCTGGCACAATTAAAAATACGCTTTATCTCTCGCTCCCTTTCCATAGATAAGTTTAAGTAGATAAATATATTTATCTGCAGTTGTTTATGGGCTGACCGTTTTGTCATTTAAAATAATAATTATGATAAAAAAAAAACACAATTACAAAGTCAAAGTTACTCGGCCCAGGAAGCGGCTGTTAATTAGTTTTGGGCCAGCTCTCGGTCATCGCTAGGGCTGCTTTTGGGGCTTGGCTTGTCAGCCAGCCATCCATCCGCACAGTTCAGCTGGCGAGAACTGAAAATGTTTTAATTTCCGCTCGAATGTCTCTAACGGAAATTACTTGAAAAAAAGAATACGAAAAGAAAAGTTCAGCGTTGATGACTCGATTTCAAATAATTAACATACTCCTTTGTTCTCAGCAAAATGCATTCTACTTGCAAATAAAAGTAGTTCATGCTAATCGCTGATTAAACACACAAGTGTCCACAGCTCAAAGCTCTATTAACGCAGCCGCCTCTGTTGTTTCTCATGGTCCAGTGCAACTACCGTAATAAGCTACAAAAAAGAAAAAAAACTACAAGTGCGATTAGATAATCGTTAAATACTTACATGAATTCCGCTGCTTTGGATTAGCGTTGAGCTTTTTATTTATAGATTTCATAGTGTAAAATGCTGTTGATCGCAATAGTTGTGTTTTTCTTCACAGCCGCATTTCTCATCCATCGCGGACAGAGGGAGCGAAGAGCGGCAGTCGCCAATTTGCCAGGACCTTTCTGTTGGCCATTATTTGGAGCCCTGCAAATGATGGCTAAATTAAATCCAAAAAGTAAGAGACATTTACAGTTTCTGTGAAATCACTCAGAGAACATTTCAAGTGACTTTATGTATTTTGCAATCTATTGAAGAAGAATTAAGCTTCAAAAATGTGCAGTATTGTTGCTATGGCAGGCTATATGGTATAGTAATCCGTTACTCACCATAGGGGATCATGATGTATACAACAGTTCCAAGTAGTCGTTCTGTGAGTGTGGTTGGGATATATTAAGAATCAATAGGTTATATACAAAAGTTTATTTTTATCTGATTGTTGTCAAATGAACCAAATGTATCAAAATGTTGGAGAAGCGCTGGAATCAGTATATCGTCCTTGAAGGAAGTTAGGTTGATGAGTAAAACTGATTTTTGCCAACAAATTGTTATTTTGATAGGTATCCTACGAACTTATCAGCCGATGTGTTATATGATATAGTGATCCGATTTAAACCAAATTTGATCGGGATATAACAGACAGTCCCTTGTAGATAATCTAAGATATTGATTGAGATATCGAAAGAAACAAAAAAGTTTCTTATGCCAACTCATATTTGAACTTTGACCCCTTTCCAGTCGGAATTATCCAAAAAGTATTTTTATTGAACAATGAATTTGTTTCAGCTGTTTTGAGCAAGCTATAAGCCTATTCAGCTCCGATTTCTCACGTAATTCAGCTATTGAACCACAATTTATCTGAAGTTTTTCAGACCAGCTTAACAACTGCAATTAATACTTTTAAAAACAGCTGCGTTGAATGTTGTTTTGTAACTGTTTAGCTCTTACGAATTGTAAATAGTTCCAAGATTAGATTAAAGTGTATATTATTAAACAATGCCTTTAGTTTATAGTACTTCTACACAGCGCCGAAAAGGAGAGGTTGCTCCCGGAGCAAAGATACATTTTTAAAGCAAGAAATAAACAAATCAAAATAATTGATTATAAATTTAAAAATAAATGTTACAAAAATAAAAATGCATTAAGCTACAGTGGAGCAAGCATAACAGTAGGAGACCCTGTACTTATGGGAAAGAGCTAAAAGTGGTGAAAAGCGAACGCGTTAACAAAAGATTGTTCTTCAATGTCGCGTACCAGAAATTTCAATAGACGGCGCTACATCGAAAATAACAGCTGATAAACATAGAGATCGCTACTATGTACAGTGCTTCTTCTTCTTTCTTTTGCCCGAAGCTGTGTAACATTGTTAGTTGAATGCCAGATTCGGACAATAGTGTATATTATATCGACCCCTTTTTGCGAAGTTATCGTTTATGCCACTTTTTACGAAATTGAGTTTTTGATGCAAGGCTGTTCCACTTTCCAACACACATCATCTGTTAAAATATCATAGCTTGAGTCCATATATAGTTGCAGAAATTTATTTGTATATTATGTCATTTTGTATGCAAGCCTAAGCACAGATAAGCAGAAAAATCGCTCTCCCTGTTCTTATGGGAAAGACCAAATAGTGGTGAAAAGCGAAAGGTAGTAAAACACAAATAGTGGTACAAGGCCAATAGTGGTGAAGAGCAAAACACACCACAGCTTTGCGCTAGCGTCTATTTTTCTTCCTCTTGCCTGACGCTGTTTGAAATTGCTTGCTGAATACTTCAGGACAGAATCGGTCAAAATACTATACATATGTACCAAAACTTAAGGTCCTTACATTAATGGTGCTCTTGTAATTAGACATTGAAATATTGTTTTTCAATTTACGGGGACGGTAGGGGGAGTGGCAAAATTTTAAAATAAATTTGATCTATGCAAGATATAGATGAGAATACATGCCATAGTTTGGTGTCTCTAGCTCTTATTGTCTTTGAGATCTAGGTGTTCAAAAAAGGAACAGACAGACAGACAGACAGACAGACAGATAGACTGACTGACTGACAGACAGACAGACAGAAAGACGAACATAGCTATATCGACTCGGCTGTTGATGCTGATAGTTATATGATCTATGGGGCTTTTAACACCAAACATAAAAAAAAAAATATTTTTTTTATTGGCTAAAACTTTAACAAAAAATACTAAACTGGTTTTAATTTTGTAAAAAAATTTTATCATACTTTTATGCGGTTTGTATGTTAATAAAATGATGTATGAATGGTTTATCCGTATTTTACGCCCTTTTAAGTGCCACGCCTACTTTGTCTGAGTCCTCATATTTCTTGGCGCTGCTTCTACAATTCTAATCAGCATTTTTCCAATACAGATTTTATAAAGGTATCAAATGAGCAGGTTAATAAGCTGGGCGAATTACAGCGCGTTTGGGTTTTTAATCGACTGATAATTTTGAGTTGCGATGTGGAGTTCAATGAACAAATCTTAGCCAGTCAGGATCATTTGGTAAAACATCCGGTTTACAAATTGCTCGGACAATGGCTGGGGAATGGACTCCTGTTGAACGATGGTAAAGTGTGGCATCAAAGAAGGAAGATCATCACGCCTACCTTTCACTTCGCAATACTGGAAAAGTTTGTCGATGTCTTTGATCATCAGTCAAATATCTGCATACAACGTTTGGAGCAAAAGGCAGATGGCAGGACTTCCTTCGATGTGTATCCTATTATCGGTTTGGCTACATTGGATATTATAGCTGAGACTGCAATGGGCACAAAAGTGAATGCTCAAATGGCAGAAAGTACGCCCTATGCAAATGCTGTGAATGAGTGAGTTGCAATTCCAGAAATTGTTTATGTTTAAAAAAAATTGTCCTAAGGCTAACTAAATATATACATACATAAGTTTTTCCATTGTGTTGACCTGAAAATTGTTTCATCTACTAAGAGCTGAAAATCTAGTCAGTTTAAATTTAAATTTATGAACACTGAGTTTTGGCACACATAATAAGTATCCCAAATCCGATGTGTATAAAAAATGTTTATACATAATTACATAACAGTAAATCACCAGATTTTTTAAATGTTAAAGTTGTAGGTATAAACATAACTTCGAACTTGCTACATGAAAGGCTGTTCACACGTAAGGCATCGCAAGCTAAAACTGCAACGATGCGAGAGTCGAGTGAACACCCTAAATGAGTATCGGAATCACTTTTTACCTGTATATCGAACCGATAACTATGTGCCTATGAACATGAACATTTTTCCGAGGAAGAGTTTGCAAGTTCTTTGACAGGTGAAATGTATAAACTACCCATATGTTAGATTAAAATCTATAATATGCAACAGGTTTGTTTTTATAGAAAAAATTAAGATACATTTTGGATTAATTTGTTGTCAGGGATATTTTAAAGCTAAGCTTAATTGTTAGTCTACTTTGTTTTCGTTGTAGCCTTTTCCATAATCTACTCTACTTTTACTGATTTACTTTCAACGATATGCATACAACAGGGGCTTCGTCCACTGCTCGCCAACCCTCGACCAGCTACGTTTTTTGAAATGTGAAGTAGAAACGAAAAACACTTCTTATAGTTACAAATGAGTGAAAGCTCGATTTTCGTGAGCTCACTTTCATTGCTCACGCTGGGTCCTAGACGGTTCGCAAAGTTGCCAAAGATACTAGTATTATTGATCTAGTCGAGCAACCAACAAGCGCAAAACAGACCAACAAGCAGAGGCCAACGACGTTGATACTTACAAGCACGGTTGCCACTCGGTAAAATAAGAATGAACCAATAATAAATCAGAAAAAGCCACTTACCTTAAAAATCTCAATTTTTTTTAATCACGAGTATTTTATACTCTTGACAGTATATTAAATATCAAATTTTATGAAAAATATATTTTTTTAAATAAATTAATATTTTATTAGATATCACTTCATCAGACAACTTCTTTCTCTACAAAATTCTTGTACGATTTTAAGGTCTTTTTTTTTACATTTTTTTAACTTCTTTACACTAAAAATTTTAAACAGTTTTTTTTGTAAATATGTGGAATGTAAAGATTTTTTTATTGAAAGCAATCTAATCTCATACTCGTAGCGCTAAATTTTAGTGATTCACTGTAGTTTTGAATGTTTTTAGTGTCGGCGGCAAAATATATTATGATCTAATCTAGGAGCTGAATAATTTGTAAACCTGGTTCGCTGTGACTCTTTACTTACTTTGTTAAAATTTCTGCTGTCCACTTTCTTTTAAAGTTTTATTTATATTGATTTTTGATTATTTTCTTGTCGCATGATCTCTGCTGGTTGATCTCTGCTGTGCTATTAGCTTCGGCACAGCTGTATATTAGTTAATAAGGGGTACTACCAATGACCAATTTTCATCCGATTGTTCCCTTGACAACTACTTATATGTATTAAATATGTCTGTAAGCGCAGGATGTATCAGACAACCCCAAAATTGCCAGTTTGTGGGTGAGATATCTTCAGAAACGAAAAAGCTGTTAATTTGTTTTCTTCATCTACATATTTATTTAACAGACTAAAAGTAGATTGTTAAAGTAATCACAAAAATTAATTAAAGTATAATTAAGCTCAAATTATAAATAAAATTAGTTAAGATAAAAAGCTTAAGTTTTATGTCAAGCAATATTTTAATTTTCACCTTGAATTCGACCTTCTTCCAAACGGAAATTCGCAAATCATCGTCTTGTTGCACGATGAATTTGCCTCAGATGTGTTGTGCAATAATTTCTGCTTGGCAGCTCTTGCAATTTAAGCCCCACGATGGTCATTGAGTCGGGACAAACAGTGTAAAATATATAGATGATGCGCACCGCATTTGAAATGTGAAAAACTCTCAAAAGTTATGAATACTTACACTTTTCAAATTTAAGATGTTTTGGAGTAGTAAAAAAAGGGCACTTCATTCATAAAAATATTTTGAAACTTGTAGAAATAATTTCCTAAAATCGAAGATTCCTTTATTATGGCGGTTTTCCAAACTTAAGACTGATATTTGACTATTTTAGGTCAAGTTTTTTCAGTATCTCTACAAAAAGCTTAACTTTTTACGTACTTACTCTTCAGATGTACTGCCCGTTTTGCCTGGCGCTTTATGTCCGTCTATCTTCAGAATGAAATACTTTTTGCCTTGACACGCCCTCATTTGAAATGGCGTCAATCGAAACTCATTCGTACCATGCACGAGTTCACCATCAATGTGATTGAACAGCGCCGCCAGGCTTTGTACGATCAGCGAAAACAGGAGGAGCAGCTGGGCAAGGGAGCAGATGAAGATGTGGACAATAAACGTCGTATGGCTTTGTTGGATGTTCTCTTGCAATCTAGAATTGATGGGCGTCCCTTGAGGAACGAAGAGATTCGTGAAGAGGTTGACACTTTTATGTTTGAGGGCCAGGATACGACTTCAAGTGCGATTTCATTTTGTCTCTGGGAGATTTCACGACATGCAGAAGTCCAGTGCAAGTTGCTAGAAGAGATTATACGAGTAATGGGCACAGATCTCAGTCGTCCCATTACCATACGAGATTTGGCCGAGCTGAAGTACATGGAGTGTGTTATCAAGGAATCGCTGCGAATGCATCCGCCTGTTCCCATCGTTGGACGCAAGTTGCAAACAGATTTTAAATACAGTAAGTGAAGTAATCCTGAAAAGAGATTCCATTTAACTCCTACCTATTCACAGCACATTCCAAGCTAGGTGATGGAGTCATTCCCGCTGGCTCAGAAATTATTATGGCCATCATAGGTATGCAAAATCGGGAACCGCATTTCGTAGAACCCAGACTCTTCAAACCGGAGCGTCATGAGACTGCAGAACGTGTTACCACCTATGCCTATGTACCCTTTAGTGCGGGACCAAGAAACTGTATTGGCCAGAAGTTTGCCCAGCTGGAGATGAAGATGATGCTGTCGAAGATTGTGCGAGCTTACGAGCTGCTGCCTCTAGGAGAGGCAGTCTCTCCTGTGATCAACATAGTTCTCCGTTCAGATACGGGCTTTCAGATGGGCATGCGTAGGCGGAGCCACTTAACGGTTGCCACATAATAAAAAAAATTATTTTCTCAAATAGAAAAATGTAAGATTGGAGGAGCAGGATAGAAGAAAAGAGTTAGATGGAAGTATTCTCTAGGGAAAGGACAAGTTAAGCTTTCATAATTAGCTTTATTTAATATCTGAACGTAACTTTACTGCCAATTGAAAGCCATTACGTGAGCCAGGAGTAAGCTTGAGATCCTGACGCACTGCATCTCCATAAGGCAGCAGCTCAAACTGCAGCAAAACAGGCGCCAGCAAAGACTTGAACAGCTGAAGGCTGAACTTATGGGCGGGACAGCTACGTGGTCCCATTCCAAAGCTTAAGAGCTCAGGAGGATTGCCCAAAAAACGATCTGGCTGAAAGTGTTTCACATTTTGCCCATAATGCTCCTCAGATCTTTGTAGCTCGTAGAGATTGATGTAAACCTCCGAGCCAGTGGGAAGAGCAGCATCTCCAACTTTCGAGTGTGCTGTAATTAGAATTTTATATAAAGTGGAGTTTAAACTTAGATTTCAAATTGTCTCCTACTGTATGAAAAGTCTTGGCTGAGATGACGGCCCACAATCAATTGTGGCGGATGCAGGCGTAGAGTCTCCTTCAGAACAGCCTCCAGGTAAGGCAATCCCTGCATATTTCTCTCCTTCTCGTTAAGTGAAGTTCGTAGTTCCTCCAGGCAACGTTGCTGCACTGAGGGATGTCGGGCAATCAGTATCAGGGCAAAGCAGATGGTTGTGCTACAAAATAGATAACCCAAAAAGTTGCAAGTGTTTAGCTCGGCAAAAAGCTGCTCATCCGACAAATTCTCGCTTCCATTCAATATATTGATAAGCGATTGATGATCCAGTTTTGTTGTCGGTTCAATGCGATCTATTACAATAGCTCCGTCCTTGACCTGATTATTCTCCAGTTGCGATTGCCGACATTGTTCCAAAATCTGTTTATTTTCCTTGTTGATGCATCTTACTAGCCGCTGCTGACGTCTTCTCATGAGTGGAGATGCAAGCCAAAAGGTGAAGCTATTTGCTGACTTTATGCTCAGAAAACGCTGCCTATAAAGCTCCGTTAGGCTGAGAAAAAAATGTTGTGATTAAAATCAATGGATATATGTACATGCACTAAAAGTTAATTCCTTGTTGTAAGTAGTAAGTCTAGTTATACAAATTAAACTAATTTTGTTAAAGATCCATACCAATTTTGAAATAACCATAGACTCTAAATTTTGTTTTACTTTTCATTTTAACAATTTTGAATTATAAATGGTTACCATAAATATTTTATTGTTTAGTTAATATATATATATATATATTATTTTATTTTATGTGTTAAATACGTTTTTGTGGCTGTTATATTTAACCCTGAGCAAAAACGGAAAAAGGCAATTAAATGCTTACCATTTTTTTCCTAGCTAGTTTAGCTTTCAAGTGGTTTAAAGTGAGTTTAATTCTAATGGCAAGCTATAAACTATAAAGTATAAAGTATTGCGTTACTTAACGTTTTTCGGATTTTGTGAACTTTTATATAAATATTTTGGCAGCTTTAATTATGATTGAATTTCTCAAAGAATCCAAAAAAAAAACACTCGGTCGGGAAGGCTCGACAGTAAAGTAGGTCCATATAAGAAGTCTCATACCAAACTTGGCGCTCCTAAGTTTTACCATCTCTGAGATCTGTTTGTACATACGGCTAGACAGACGGACCTATCGCCTCGGCGTCAGATGCTGATCAAGAATATATGTATATACGTTATGGGATCTGCCTATCCTCTTTTTGCCTTTTACATACTTTTATTTTTGAACAAACTTAATATACCCCACGGGCAATAAAAACTATCTGTTATTATATTTATCATAAACTTACTCAACAATCGCTTGTTTATATTGATCACTGGGATGTACTCCGCAAGTCGTGGCCAAAATGAAGTCCAGCACCTTGGTTGACATAACTTTCCACACATTAAAAACCTGCCGAGCTTCCACATGTTCCATTAACTCTGGATGCGATTTCTCTGCCTGTTCTTGAATCAACTTTGAAAGCTGCAACGTGCAGTCCGACTGAAAGAATACTGCCAAACGCTGGTGGCGTAGAGCCCATTGATCGGGCTGGCACATGAGAACACCGTTTCCAAGCCAATTCTTCATCAACTCATAGCCCGTCTCCAAATGTGATTCACTCTGGAGCAGCTGCTTTGCCAGCTCAAGATCAGCGACCGGTATAAAAAGTCGATGAAAGATCCAACAACGAGTTAAAGTTCCATATTTGGATAAATACTTGGCGCTGTGCTGAAAGAAGTCTGCTGAACTAAGTGCCAATAGATATAGATTGATCTCAGAACTTTACGTACTTTTTGGCGTTAGGAGCACAATTTTGTGCATGGAACCCACAAGTGGCCAGGCAAAGGGTTCTTTGAGATTCGCAACAAATTTTCGCTGGCGACGGGTTCGATAATAGTTAAAAGCCGAAGCCAGGCAAAAGCACACAAATATACTAGCCAAGATCATTTTGCCAACTGAATTACCCCCTGGGTATATTAAGTGGGGCTATGCTAATCACACTGATTAGCCTACAGTTATTGTCGGCAGTGCTTAAGTGCTTTACGATCCGACGACTTTTTATCAAAATCAATAAACTTTTTGCATTTGTAAACAAAAATGTACTTAATCGTCATTAAAAAGTTTATAACAAATGTTGTTGATAAGATAAATAAATACAGTTAAAGTGTAATAAAATGTTTAGTAAAGTATTATAATTATTTAATAAGTAATATCGATAAAATAAAATTCAACAGTATTATTAGAAAATCTTACAAAGTAGAAAAGAAGCACTTTAATACGTCAATTTACTTGTTTTATTTGATTTCCGATACATTCCACACAATGTTGCTAGCAACATGCTGATAGCAACATTTCAGATGCTTGCTGTCAAAGTTTTAATTATTTTAATTACTATTCAGACATGACTTGTATACAATTGATAATTTTGCTTAAAAGCAAATAGTTAACCATTAATAATATTTGAATGTGCTTGCCTCAATTTAATATTTAGTTGTGTCTGAAAATTGTACAGATTTATGTACATCTTATTTATTTTATCTGTAGAGATGGGATGCAATGGCATATTGTTATGGAAAATCCATGAATTTATATCCACTTTGTACACAATCGAAGCTGGCAGCTAATTTGATTGGCCAAGACGCCAGCTGCCAATACAGACAGCAGTAGGAGTCTCTCCCGGCCAGAGACGTGCTAGTGCTATTGATATTGATACAGATACAATCATAGATACAGATTCATACGTTCAGTTATTGGCTTGGGCACTTTGATAAATATTTAAACACTTAACCAACATTTAGTTGTTATTGCTGATGCTGGGAAATCATTTCTGAACTATTACGAGTTAATCCACCAGTCTGGGCTTTTGGGTTTGGGGATTGTCCCCAGCGGCATTACCGTATAGCAGCTGTTGCCGTTCAGAACAACAAATTTGAATCTTTTGCGTTGTGTAAAGTTTGCTGCGTGTGTTGGTGTGTGTGGGATTTACGGTTAACCCTTTCAAGAGTCCAACTGTCAAAAGTACATTTGCCTTGGTTACGCCACAGAAATATCCTTGAAGCATGTAATGACAATATCAGCAAACAACAGCGCCAGTGACCCTTCAACTCCCTCGGCCAGGGGCTCGTTTTTGGTCTAGGGAATGGGGTGTGGACTGTGGACTGTGGCCAGGTTGTACCCGCGGGGGTTTTGGGATTTGAGAGGTTTGCTGCTGCTCTTAGCTGTTGCTATTTTCATTTTGCGGCAATGATGAAACTTTAATGTCACAAGCTCGTACTCGACTAAGGGCCATGTGTCCAGATCAAACAATTTAAGCTCCAGAATCTTACAGCATATTCTGTAAAATGTGATGCACTTTAAATATTTTAGATATCTCTGGGTAATGGCAACTAATGAAGAAACTTTTATTGTGGATGTCGGGGTTGTTGAACCCCCAGGTTGGTCATAAATGTCCATTTAAATTCATACGTCAATGTCAGGAGCAAATAAAATGGTGTTGAAATGGAGATGTGGTGTTGCGAGTGTTATGAATGCTACGGGTGCAACGTATCCTGAAAGTCGCTGTCGTATGCAAATTAACCAAAAATGCAACTGCAACGGCAACGGCGACAATGAAAACTAAGCGAACAACAAAGCCAAAAGTCTGACCATTCTTATTGTTGTTCTTGTTTGCTCTATGCGGCTTTTCAGTGGCAAAATGCCGAAAGAAAAAGGAAACGGAAAACGACAAAAGGCAGCAGAACACAAATCCTTTTCACAGGCCTGTCGAATATACGTGAGCACACATTGCTGTGTTGCCTGGCAAAAATTAAAAACAAAGACATAAAAACAATTTACACTTCCATTGTTTCTTTTTGCCAGCAACCATATCACACACACATCAACAAGAACAACATCAGCAGACTCTGCTTTGGGTTTAAAATTGAAAAAAAAAACTGGAAACTGGAATTCGTTGACAACAAGTGTACAAAAAAGACGCAGATACTAGACACACACACATTCTCACAGTCACTCGTACATACATATACGCTTATAAATTGCAAATGCAGTCGGTCAGCCGGCAAGTTAGAGACAGCAGAAGACACACAACAAGCGACAAAACAAAAAAAAACATTGGAGTTCACCTCCCAAATTGGTCAGCTTACAACAAACTTTGAATGCGCTGCATATGTGAGCCACTTTACAAAGAAAAAAGTCCCGATTTTCGGGATAAAATCAATCTCAACAGTATCAAAAGGTCGAATCGAATAGTATCTAAGAGTGATTGGTTATTTTTGTGTCATTGTTACTTCATTCGCATCTTAATTAACAATTTTATTTCAAAAATATAGTCAAAATACATAGCTAAAAGTTTCAAGCGGAAGTCAAGAATTGAAAGAGGTTTGAGAATAATTCTTGTTTCTGTGCACAAGGCTACTATCTGTCAGTCAATAATAAGTATACACGATTGGTCTATTTATAAGATGAGCTTCGTTTTCAAATGTGAAATAGCTTCTCTAATACTTATAGCTTAAAAGCATATGCAGAGTTTCTACGATACTTGAGGGACAGGTTCATTTTTCTCATCTCTTTAATAAAAAATGTATTCACATAACACAATTTATCGCTAGTATTTAACCATCTTTCAGTAGTGTGTAGTGTATTTACCAGTCGTTTATTCTGGTTCCTTTCCCTGGCCACGTCAGACGTCACTATTTGCGGTATTGTTGTCGTTGGGGACAGGAAGCATTTTGCATGAAATGCCCATAAAGATGATATGCACATCAACACTGTCTGATAGAAATGGTGCGATAAGCGCGAAAATTTGCTAACTTTGCTTTTTGATGGTTGTTGATGTGCTTTTATGTAGTTGTTGTTGCTGTTGTTGCTGTTGTTGACGCTGCGTCAGTTGGCAAACACTAATTGAGGCAAGTTCAGATCAAGGCTAATATTATCTCGCAGTGGCTTTTAGTTAATCAAGACAAACTGTAAGTCGACGCTTGGCTAGACATTTAATTTGGTTGTGCAGCTAAAAGGTTGCCATCACTCACAGGCAGACAAAACGAAGGCGTGACTACTCCCATATGTCATTATCACATTGACTTTTGTCTCATTTTTGGCATTTTCTCTCCATAGAGATATTAATTCCCAGTTGTCATATGTCAGGCAGCCCTAATAATACAAGCTGATGCGTGTGTTATGATTACTGTCAGCGACAGACACTCAGACACTCAGACACTATGAATAAGCACTCAGTACTCACATAGCACTCATATTCTTATCCTTATGGGGCGATGTGACTCAAGGTGCCCCGCAGGGCAAATGTGGCAGCAACTTTCGACTGCGCGACAATTTATCACAGCCAATTTAACCACTTAAGTGTGAAAAACGTTGCCGGAGCAAAAATACACTATGCATATATGCAGAAGCTACATATACGTACGTACATACATATAAGCATGTACACAAAATATTATAAAATATGGAAAGACAAACGCTACGCGATTTACAAACTGTATCTTTGCAATGGCCCCCAGCGACATTCGAAATCCAATTGCAAATTGCCACTGTGCTGACCACTCAATGGGCCAATTTTTTGAGTGTATGTATATGCACATGTGAGCATCTGTGTGTGTATACATACATACATATGTATATGTATGTACATATCTGTGTATGTTTCTGCTGGCGGCATTTATTTGTTTACAATCTGTTTGCGAAAAGCTGCCGCAAGGATTAAAAATCTGCATTTGCACATAAAGCGAAGAGATATGTTGCCTCTACCCTCTGTGAGAGCATACATATACATATGTATGTATGTATGTATATAGTACGCCTGTGTGTTTGTGTGGCATTTGTTTTAATTGAAAAAGACAGTTGCAATATAAGAGCACTCCGCTCGGAACTCTCGCTTAATTATTTGTTAGTCGAAAATGTTACAAAAATCAATTGATTTTTATGCAAATTAACGAATATAGCTTTTTGTTATTCATATGTACATACATATATATTCATCGGCAACGCGGTTGCAATACTAAACTGCGATGGTAACTTTCAAGCAACACACGGCGAAAGTGCAATGTGTATAAATATTTATCAATTTATTCATATGAACATAGAGCAGAGTTGTTAATATGGATATGAATTTATTTCTAATCAAATTAATAATTGTCTATAATTTTTAATGTGATTTTGAATGGAATTCAATACGGATTTGATCACTCTTTAATATTTTGGAAAAGCTTTTAAATATTTTTTTGTTTTGTTTTAAACATTAAATTAAATTAAATTTCATAGTTATTCAACTAATATCCTCAATCCACTACAAAGCTAACGCTTTTTTTCTTGTTTTTTACTCCTTTTCTATTACATCAATATATAAAATTTGCATTTATTGGAAATTGCACAAACCACAGAAAATAATTTCTTCATAATGGAAAATAATGTAAATTGGCAAGTAGCAAATGGGCATAATCATATAAGAAAATTGGAGATAAGAAGTTTAAAAGACTTCATTCTTACATAAACAGTTAAAGCTTTACACAATTCTCAGCGTGATCAACGTGATTTTAATTTTATACTCAATTACTGAATATAAAATGTATAATTTGCATTACTCATTTACTCTTATCAGCTAGTGAATATATATTAAAATTCCATCAACACCCACACATACACATTTTTTTTAAAGTTCCGTTCAGACGGTCGGCTTTTGAGTGACTTTTTTTTGTTGCTAAAAAGCCAACGCTACGTGTGAACACACAAAATTTTATAGCTACATTTAAAAAGCCAAGCTGACCGATGTAAATAGAACACGTTCTATTGCCTGGCTTTTGCTTCGGTCAGTCATCGTCTACTAGATGCTTACACTTTTGTATGTATACTCTGTATTCTACAGAGTGTAACCAGATTCTGTCAAAACAAAAAGCCATGGGATTTTGGTGTGAAGACGCAGCGAATATTGTGAATGGCAAACTTTTCCTTCGGTCTGAAAATGCTACACAAAAGCCGACCGTCTGAATGGAACTTAAATAACAAATCACGAAATGTACCTATAAAGTTCTCTTTATAAAAAAATGTAACTAATCAGAAGAGTGACTATTTCCAAACTGACTGCTTGTTCAAGGTGTTTTATACCCTGTGCGGGTATATTAAGTTGCTGACTCTGTATAGTAGGATCTGTCTGTATGAACGACAGGATCTCAGAGATGTTAAGACTTTGGAGCACCCAATACAAAAATGCATTAAGCTACAGTAGAGCAAGCTCGACAGTACGAGATTCTGTACTTATAGGAAAGAGCAAAAATTGGTGAAAAGCGATCTCATTTTCTGAAAGTCACCAATAAAAAAAGATTGTTCTTTAATGTTGCGTACCAGAAATATCAATATATATATAAATTCTATATATATTACCCAAATCAAGTTTATTCTAGAATTTTTCCATGTCCACTTTCACTCCAGAAAGGGAACACTTCCATTGCTACATCTCGTATGCTCTGTAGACTGAATCTGTCCTGAAAATTTTGTAGCGATCGGATAATAAACCACTATATTTTCATACTTATTTTTCCACTATTTGCATTCACCACTACTTGCTCTTTCCCATAAACACAGGGTCTCCTACTGTCGAGCTTGCTCCACTGTAGCTTAACGCATTTTTTTGATTTGTTTTTGGTGGCATCCGTTGACATACTTAGAAAATATATGTGTATAGATGCCTATGTGGGCCCTGTTGGAAATGTGCTTACTCTTAAGGCTTGAACCATTGTAATAGGCCATCAGAGCAGAGCGCGCTTTGCTTTTATGGAAATCGGCTTTAAGCAGCTCGCATACATAAAAGTGCAGATTCATGTTTTGTTTGACAAAATCCGTATAAATCTAAAGAGCAAATGCCGTAACAAGCAGTCAGTCAGTTAACTGGCTCTGTCGCACATGAGCCGGCTTTACGAAGTAGGAAGAGGAAGATGTCACAGCAGCTGCAACAGTTGCTGAGGGACTGGCAGCCAAAGCTGCTAAATGGAATTATCCGCAGTCAATGATGGCTCAGTCAGCGGGGCCTGCATTTGAACAGGTCGAGGGCACGTGTTGCTGGTTGCTCTCAAATACAATTTTCACACTCATTAAAAATTTGCATAATTACAGAAGGGAGCCACTAAGGGCCGCCAAAAAGTCTTCTCATTAGCGCATTGCGCATACGCCGCGTGGTAGCGTTGGCTTTGAAGTAGACAGCACTCGACACTTGGCCACTCGGCAGTCATAACCTGGAGCAAAAAAGCGGGCGGCCGTTTGTTAATTTATGTGGCACAAAGTAAATGAGCTTTTCATGACACTCAAGAGCCGAGTCGCTAAACGCGTTTCGAGTGTTGAATAATAAATGCATGAACATTAAAAACAATTACATGAAATTACATTTTACACCACAGAACATTCACATATACTTATATGCCTACAAACAAATAAACTGCGCATAATGATGCTAATCCCTTAAGCCAACTCCGCCCATCTCAACTGACAGCCAGGCCATAACGGAAACGGGTTGGATAGCCACAAAAAGTGCTATCAATTTGCATTGCGTTTGACTCATTAGCACCAGAAAATTCGGTGGACAATTTTGAAATTGTGTGCCAATGTTGCAAATTAATAAAATTCAAAGTATCAGCAGCGAGCGGTGTTCTAAAAGTATACACTGTTATTTATATATATTATATTATATATTTATAGTAGAAAGTTCCATATACCTTATGTATATATACATATGTATGGCATACTTTGGCATACTTAAATTCGTTATCTCATTTCTGGGCTGATTAAAATGTGTAGTGAATTAATTATAAACTTGATATAAATAATCAGCTGATTTATCTAAAAATAAACGTTTGCCTAAAATTGTTTTTGTCCTATATGATTTACTTGTATTAATTTGACCAAATTCAAAGAGCAGTCGTGGCCGAGCGGTTAAGGCGTCTGACTAGAAATCAGATTCCCTCTGGGAGCGTAGGTTCGAATCCTACCGACTGCGTTATAAGAAAAATATTTTTTGTACTTTTCAAAAATGTTCTTACAGTTTGATCAATTAAAATCAAATGGAATACTTTTAAAATAGCATCCATATCTTGCACTCATTTTGTTGATGTAGTTGGTAAGGCCAATTCGCATAGGGTAGAGCATTTGGCATTTGGCATTTGGCAAAACATTGCGGTTTTTAACACAACAATTTAAGCCTGATATACAGCTCATTTTCAAAAAGGGTAAAATATTTATTTAAAATATTTATCGTATGAGCATTTTGCAATAATAATTAAATGTCAACAGTATCAAATGGCAAAGAAAAGCATATCGAGCAAGCACAGTTGTAAATTAAATAAAAATGCAATTGTCATTCAATTGAAAATAAATATTAAATTTATGTGATATATTATATGAAACAAGATAGATTGCAGTTTATTTAATTAAATATAAAAGAGCTATGATTAATATTAAAATGACACAGTTGTTAGATTTAAGGAAACATTTAATTTCAATATATTTAAACTAATTTTAATGGTCCATAGCTTGCTTTATTCAAAGTCATTTTGAATACAATCACAAACTTTGAGTAGTAACAATGACAAATTCTTTATACAAGTATCCGATCAATCGACTGATTTTCTGCCTTCCCCGCACTTCACCAACTTATTATCAAACCTGCCGACGTCTCTTAAGGAATTTGCTGTGTCGCTAAGCCGAAAGTCCAACAGGAAAAATCACTTTTCGTGATTCCACGAACGGAAAGGGAAGTTGGGGAGTTGGGCAAAGTTCAGTGGAGATTTACTTTTGAGTTTCGGATGATGCTCGTTTAATATGCCAAACACAATTTGACTTTTTCAATTCAATATGCAAAAGATACGCGTCAATTTGCTCAACTTTTTAATCTCAACTTAAAGCTGACAGAAGAATTGCAGGGATTTTGGGCAAGGTCCGCGGGCTAAATCTGTTATTCGAGCTCACGTGCAGGGCAGAGTAAATAGCATTAACATTAACTTCTTTCTAGTGCGAACATAAAAGATGTTGTGGCTAGATTTATGTTGGCAGTTTTACAGTTATTTTAAGCACTACCTAAAGACAGTATCTTCGCTCAACAACAACAACAACAAAACAGATACCAAAATATATACGAACAAACAGTTCAACAAGCAAAGTAACAGCTACTTAAGCGAACGTTGGGCAAACTTTTGCAACTATTAAAGTATTAAGTAGATGTTGGCCAAGAAGCTGCAACTACAGCAACAATAACAGCTTAAGCTCTCTCTCCCTCTCTCTCTCTCTCTCCCTCTCTCTCTTGCTTTCTCTTTGTCTTTGCACAACTGTGAATGCATTTCCAAGTATGGCATCAAACTGGTGTTTGCAATGGAAACTTTTTGTCCATTGGCCGCCACCTGCCACTTTCCTCTTGCCATGACTTGTGCTAAGTACTTATGCGGCATGCTTAACACTTTTTGTTATGGAGGATGATACGAAAGCCGGATTAAGTGCATAATATGCGGTATATTTAGCTGATGAATTGTCCACGTGGTGTTGGGCAACAACTGAAACATTTAAGTATAATTTACTGTACAATTTAGATTAAAAAATAAAGACAACAATTAAAATTACACATTTTCAAAGAAAGATAAATGCGTCTAAATACCAAATAGAGGAGCTTAAAGTACTTCTTTGCTTTCTTAGCCTGTCTATAAATGTTAATCATAAAATTATGAAAAATTCAATAAGTTTTCTCTTAGGTCAAACTTCAAATATCCGATTTTGTAAAACAGTAGCATTCATATAGGATTATCTAGGATCTGTCTAATAAAAACAAACAGACAACTGGTCTGGTTTTTGTTTGATATATGCGTTCGTCTCAGCTTTAAATCAATGTTGACAAACTTTTATTGGATAAGTTTGTTTAACGACAGGCAAAAGTACAGAAAGGTAAAAAGTTAAAAGTTCTTTGAATTTTTTTGCGTCCTTTGCTAAAAATCAAATTGAGCAAAAGTTGAACTTACAGTAAAACTTTTGTGCAAACGTTAAAAAGAAAAAGGTGGCAAGTTTGTAATTTGATTTGTGCTCAAAGTGCGCGCAATTGATTAACCATTCTGCCAGTTCATGAGTATTCACACTTTCTATACCACTCACACTCATTCAAGCACACTCACTTATGATTGGCTTTTCACCTTTTCCAGCTGCTTAATCTGCTATTTGGTATCTTCATCCGGCAAAGTTAGCTAGAAATTTGTTTGCGATTTGCGGTGGCGAACACCAGAAACTGTTGCACTTGCTACACCAGCACGACTAGACAACAACAACAACAACAACAACAACAACTACAGCACTCAACATTGCGGCACAGACTCCAGCTGTTTAATATGCTGTGAAATTGCATTAAATTTTGAAAAGAGTTGGCTTGTGGTTAGCTCGGCTCATGCCTTCTGCTTCCTGGAGGTTGCCTCCTGCCTGTTGCCTATTTGCCGGCTGCAGATAAGCGCATTAGCATTTGAAACTACACTTCCCCGGGCTAGTTTGCGTGTGTGTGATTCCTTTATTTCCATATACAGCGTTGTGTACATTTTGTACTTCAAAATCACTTTTCAAATTATTTAAAAACTGGATAGTAAAACGTTAACGACATTGTCATAGGAATCGATTGTTCCATTTGGGATTTGTTTATTTCTGTGTCAAAAATAATATCACTTTACGAATAACTTTAGTCTTAACTGGCTAATCACAACACTTTTTGTTTGAAGTTTTCAGAT
This sequence comes from Drosophila neotestacea, assembly GCA_035044365.1. Lineage (NCBI taxonomy): Eukaryota > Metazoa > Arthropoda > Insecta > Diptera > Drosophilidae > Drosophila > Drosophila neotestacea. The sequence continues at coordinate 1,412,265 of JAWNMD010000157.1, read as the reverse complement.
ATTTTTAAAATTAAATGGGCAACTGAGATTATATATATAATTATGCGAATGTTTATGCTCGTGGAAATAGGCTACGTGTATAAGATTTGAAATAGATTCTCCAAGATTGTTGGTAAATTAATTGCCAGAAAGTAATTTTTTAGATTTAGTTAAATTAGATTAGATTCATTACTAATTATTACGTTCAATCGTGTAAGTCTGCATTCGCAAAATAAACTGTCAGTTTCAACTATTGTGATTGAGTCATTATTGTCGCCAGCTAAAATCAAAATCACGATGCGGCGTCTGTTGACGTCGAGGGGCAAACAGAACGAGAGTTTGTAGCGCATTTAAAATGCAATAACCGTATTAGATTGCGTTGTTGCAATATCAGCATGTCCTTGTTGTCTTTACCATCGTTGTTGTTGCATGTTACTTTGGTATTTATAGAGTTTTAACGCAATTGCAATTTCAGTTGACATTGTTCGCTTTTGGTCATTGTCAGTGTAGCTGGGCCTGTTGGCTCTTGTCGATAGCCGTCTGCAGGTAGACACCCAGGTTGGTCAGAAACAATACGCTTCGACTACTAGCTCGTAACCTTCCCCAATTTTTAATTTCGGTGTGTGAGTGCAATCTATTGCTGTCTGCCTTATGAAAAATAAATTCGTCCATTCCTACATAATGTTCCCCGCCCAAATGAACACCATTTCATATTGCCGTTATATGATAGTATTCCATTTTGGTTTGTCGACTGATCTTATGGAGTAGAATATGAAATCGAGACTCAAATAAGATTGGTTTGTTTCTCGTCAGCCAAATTCGAATACGTGGTAAGCCTGTCTTTATGTTCGAGTTTCTTATTTCCTACCTTTACAAAAAAGTGTTTCATACTAAATGTTGTTTTCGAACCGATTAGTAGTCCGATTTACACCAAATTTTGTCAGCCTGTTTAAAACTTAATGAAACGCACAATGTGTATATTTGGTTGAGATATCTTGAGAAACAATAAAGTTTTTCATACTAAATGTTGTTTTCGAACCGATTAGTAGTCCGATTTACACCAAATTTGGTCAGCCTGTTTAAAACTTAATCAAACACATAATGTGTATATTTGGTTGAGATATCTTGAGAAACTAAAAAGTTGTTCATACTAAATGTTTATTTCCAACCGATCGTTCCTATGGCAGCTATATGATATAGTCATCCGATCCGGCCGGCTCCGACGACTACTGCGTACAGCACAAAGACGGACCTGTACCAAGTTTTATCAAGATAGCTCCTAAGCCACCTAAGCCTGGCGTTCAGGCTGGTTTAGTAACCGGCTTGCGTACCAAAATCTAACTTTCTCCAAAGTATTTGATTGATAATTACAAAAGAATCTAAGCAAACATCTGACAATGAGAACTAAGAAAGAAACGGGATTAAAGAAAGGAAACAATATATTGTCTTGTCTTGTAAATCATTTTAAAAATTTAAAACCAATCATTCTTATCATTTTTCTGCTCTAAGTATTTATAAACAGAGTTGGGATAAATCTCATAATTTTTTATACGGCATTGTCATCAATCACAAATTTGACACTTGTGGCACCTGTGCCTGTTTCCCCCTCTTTCTATCATTCACTCTCTAACTTTCTGTTCCCTTTAGGAATAAGGCAACCAGCCTTTTTTTGTATGTCCTTCATTGATGAACAGACAAATTAAAAGAGAATGCAAATAAGTCAATTCCCATTTCAAATATTGAGCGAAATTAATGCGCTACAAAATAAATACGACAAGATAAATGTTTTCTTTTTTTTTGGCACTGAGCACACGCCAAGTAACAAGATAAAGCATCGAGAGGAGGAGGATGAGAGGGTAGGGCTAATAAAAATACACGAGTCCTGTGCGCGTCCTGGGAGAGTGTGAAGCGTGAAGAGCCTAGGGCTGTGACAGTGTGGAGATTCCCATATGTGTGAGTGTGTGTGTGTGCCACGTTTAGCATTTCAAAAGGCGTAGTGTTTATTTTTTCTCTCTTCTCCTCGGTGTTTCTCTGTGTTTTCGCATTCAATGTTATTTATCTGCGTTTTTACGAACCTCTTCCTGCTGCCATCCATCTCATCTCCCTGCCTTTGTAACCCAAGTTCACTTTCATAGTACGCTTTTGTAGTTAACTTCTTTGTAGTTTCGCTTCTTTATTCACACATGGAAACTTATTTTTTCTACAATGGAAATGAAGCGCACTGCATGAGTGTGAGTGTGCGTGTGTGTTTGTGAAACCCCAACTCTGTGAAACTTGCCATGTGATAAACTCGGCTAGTAGCAGATTGTCACGTACGGCAACAACCTTTGCCACTTAAAGTTTTAAGTTTTTTTGGTTGCAAAAATATGTTTTAATTCCATAATCAGCTCTTTTGCAATTGGCCAAAAGGCGAAATCAATTCGCCATTGTTGGAGAGTCCAAAAAGCAAAGCATTCTTTTTAGCGCGACAAATGCTGGTCACGTACATTGACATAAAAGAAAGGATAGGAAAGGAGAGTTGACTTAAGGGTGGCGGGGTATCAGGGCGATGAGGCAGCTGTCGCTTTTTGGGTGCACTTAGCATTGCTACATCATTTCAGATGGCGTCGTTCTAAGAATTATGAATGCCACGTGACTTTTGCTGGGTAAATACGAATAAAAGCTAACCAGAAACGCGGGATGGAAATGGAAATGCAGCTGAACCGAAACATTTTTTATGGTAAAAGAAAAGAAAAAATTATTCGAATCATGTTACTTTTCAAATATGCTTGTAGGTAATTAAGGATAAGGTTATTAAATCAATGTATGAAACTAACCATGGATTCAAACAGAAACAAATATAGCTTTCAATTACGATTTTGGTTGTAGCCGAGTTTCGGTTAACTGTAACTCCAAATCTTTTTTAACCAGTTTCACAATGTGTTAAGCACTGAAGGAGGCGTTGTATAAAGTATGCAAATATGTTCAGCATGTCTACTATATGATCAGCACGATGAACTGTCCGTCTGTCTGCTTTTCTGTTTCTTTGTCTCTCAACTGTGAGGATATTTTGATAAAACTTGATATAGCGACGTATTTTTGCTGGCTAAATCGGATCAAATTTTGTAAAAAATCTGACGGCTTACACAGGGCACTGCAGGGTATCCAAACTTTGGCGCGCCAAAGTTATCTTGCGCTATATTTTTTAAATTAAATTTAATCTCAAAAAATTAAATAAATGTAGTGAAATTTGTTCCTTTACTGTGATTTAAACCATCTTCGTCATAAGGAAATAATGGCAAATTATGTAAAATCCACACAAACACTTGAATACAAAAAGTGCATTTGATCTCAGTTGAACAAATTTTGGATATGACTTAAAGTTGTTCAACTTGCAGTCCGGTTTAATTTATATCGTTGGCAATACGACCCGACTGGTCAAAGGTGTCACACATAAACCATTCAATCTGACAGGCAACTGTGGGAGACAAACACGAAGGGCCAGACAAAAGGACAACAGAACGGACAGGAATGACAATAGCAAAGTTGACCGCAACCAAACTTTCGATTTCAGTTCGTTAACGTTCAAAGTGAACACGTTTTTCGACAATGCTCAGAGTTTTTCCTGGATTTACCACGTGGGTTACAATCTGCGTTTGCAGGTTGCAATTTGTTTTTTGTCTTTTTTTGGGTTTGTTTTTTCCTGCGGCTTCAATATTCATTTGGCCGGGCTGCACATTGCGCACGAAACATGCGAGCGAGTGCAGAAAACCAATTTGTAATAAAGACTACGAATGAGAAGGACATAAAAGTGGACATGTAGCACGGTGAGGATTATGTGGCGTTCAAAGATGTTGACACATCACGCAGTATGTACAAGCACCACAATCTGTATCAGACTCATAAGAGTCTGGCATTTGAATGTTTTCAATTAACTTTATGTGGATAAATAGCAACAACTAGCGTTGATTGTCTTGGAGGCTCTTTAAAAAATTGCTGTGGAAAAGTCAGAGGGCAGAAATTAAATGAAACATTGCATAACAGTAAATTACATGCAGCGTGTAACGCGGAAATTGCATTATCAGCGTCAAAAGGAGAAGAATAGTATCTGGAACATAAATGGGTCTGAGGGGAGGAACGGCAACAAGGACAACGCTGGATCAGCTCCTGCTGCTGTTTTGCCCGGCGGCGCTTTGGCACTTCCTGCTCGTCGAGACAATGGCAATGAGAATGGAAAGGGGGATAGGAAATGGGAAAGGGAATGAGTTGTGATAGTGATAGTAAAGTTTTTCCAACAGCTACGCGCATAATTACGGTTAAGAAGAAGAGGGGGGAGATGGCCAAGACTGATGAGCAGTTTATGACTTGACGCTTTTGCGCTGCATTTAATATATTTTGTTTCATTTTGTTGATGTCAGATGACACTGGCAGCAGCATTTGTAAATATCAGTTAATATCAAATGGGATTGCTCGTCTTTGATGCGGCTATTGCTGCAGCATTTATATAAAATTTTAATGAATTGTTAAAGCCAAGACACATTAGAGCCAAGCACATGTGCCAGAAGACTTGTCGTAATCAACCAACAACATTATCAGACATCACCCCTCTTTCGACACAAGGCTAACTTTCAATTCCAATAATGTTGAGTGGCTCCCCCACAAATGGAAATTTTACGCAAGCCCATGAAAAGTGCCCTTTAAAATCACTTTATTATGCATGCGTGCCAATGGCTGTGTGGACACATTTGTTACCAACGATAATTTATAAGAAAACTCTCCTCTCGTCGAACCAACTGAACAAATCGACCGGCGACGTTGTCGATGCTGATGTCTTTTGGCGATAAAACGAGCGAAAGAACACTCCCTTTAATCATGAAAATTCATATTGAGAGGCTGCACATGTTGGCACCCGCTTGATAACGATATCAACATAAGAGAGTATACTATACATACTTACTTTTGTAATGAGTCACATGCATGAAAATATTTTTGCAAGAATCTCTTTCTTTCAGTCTTACCATTGAATTGAAAATTCAACATATTTGCAAGACCTCCAACTACCCAAAAGTTCTCTTTTCTACATCTAAATATCTATATCTGTGTATGTTAGAGGGCCAACAAGTGCTCGTCCAGATGTTCTCCTACTCATATTTTTTACTCATCCTCTGTTCCCTCTACACTTTCTCTTGCCACCACAAACGTTGTCGTCGCACACAAAACAGCTGCACAATTTCCGTTGAAAACTTTGCGCTCAAAGTTTTTGTGTGCGACTTTCGGCAGTGTCACAATCACAATAATAACAAACCGAACGTGTGTGCCCTAACAAGCTGACAGGTCGATTCTTATATTTTACAAATCATTCCATATATTTGTTTATACAAATTTATCGCATAAATGCCAGTGACTTAAAATACTCTACTTTTAGAAATATTTGTTCTTAAATATAATGTATACTAAGGAGCATATTAAAATAATTGAATTTCATGATGCTGTTGTATCAATGGTAAACTTAATGAGAAAACAATAATGCCCTTTGTCAGCTGTAGTTATAGCAAGTTGGAAGTTTCCGCCGCATGCATTTCAATTGCGTAGACATTTACATGCCAAGTCATTGGCCAAAAGCAGCAGCGTTGTCAAGCAGCCCCCACCCCCCACCCCCCTTCACTTCCCGCCACCGAAAGCTCAGTATGGCAGCGACCATGAGGCCGACAGTGTCTTACATCTCTTTGACTCTAATAGATTTTAATCAGCCCCAGGATATGCGCTTGGACGTTGGTAAGGACAGCGACGACATGCTGTTTTGGGTAAGCTTTCTCAGCAGCTGCTACTTGTCTCGGCGACAATTGAAATTTCTTCTCCATTCGCCTCCATTCCAATTGCATGATGATAAAAGTCGCCCACGGCGCAAAACCTTAATTAAGCGATTTCAAAAGTAGAAAAATAATTATTTTTTAACTGTATCTGTAGTATTGCGAGAATTTGTTTTTAGCATAATTCATAGAGTGGTTGAATGCTTTTCCTCATCTCATTCGATGACAAGGTGTGACTTAAGCGAGAGCATTTTTCCACACAATTTACTCGCAACACCTTGGGGGGCAGCCCCAACGCCTAATGAGCCACTCAACGCGGCCACAGCCACATGCAACACATATGTATGTATATACTGTTGTGCTTCGAAAGCTGTTGCATTTTTCAGCACTTTGACACGTTTCCATATAAGTAGACGACATCAGAAAGCATACTCTTTTTTTTTATTTGCGTAATTGGCTGAGTGCTGATGGCGTTGACGTTGGCATTGGGGTTGGGATGGGGATGGGGATGGTTGAGTAATGTGGCAGCCCGGGGTTTATGGCCAGCAAAAGTGCTGCAAAAATTTAACGGTCTTATCGGAATATCCGTAACCGCATTCACATCCGTTTCTGACTATAAAATGACCCGCATAAATGTAGCCCAGCATTATACTTTTGATTTGCCTTGTGCCTCGCCTCCCCTTCAGGGAAGTGTGAAATATCAGCTCCATGGACAGCTGGGCCAATAAAAGTGTCAAATGAAATGCGTATAATGAGCATCAGAGTTCAGACTCGGGGACATCAACGTCCTTCGTCCTGCTTGCCGCATCCTGTGTCCAATTGAATGTCAATGTCGCATCCGTACTTGACTTTTAACCACCTCAGCGTTGCCATTGGCATTGTAAAGTGTTTTAAAATGCAAAGTGCCATTATTGGTGGGCATCGTTAAATTTCATTTAAAGCAGACACAGTCATTGACCCTCTCCCTTTCATCCTTCTCCCTCCTCCCCTGCCATTCCACCTTCCCTAGTCACGGCCACAACTCTCGTTTATCTTGTCATCGTCATCTTTATTGGCTTCCATTGCTGTGCTTGTTGGTGTGTTGTCATCCTGCGGGTGTGTTGTGTCCATAATTTCGCATGTAATTTGATTGCCCACACAATCTCATACATTTTCCTATCTGCACTGACAAATCGAAAGTCTCTTCAGCAACCATTCTGGCCAATTGCGTAGTTATGCCCGATTTAAATGACATACAAATTTAAGCAAGGATTACAGCTGTTAATTGACGCCAAGTTTAAAAAGATTGCTGTACTACCATATACCATTCACTTTTAATTTAAAAATAACAATCACAATTTAAACCACATCAGTTTCTTTTTCAGCTAACTTCAACGAGAACGGCGCTGCAGTCATCAGGCAAAAGCCCTGAAAACACACACAAAAATTATCATACATAAGTATATACTATTTAACTTGTTAAGCTGAAGTTTACTTACAGCAAAGGCCACGTCAAACTGATACCAAACAGTAAGTATCAGTTCAGCATCCATGTCATCAAACTTTACGATCGATTTTGCAACAACTATCTTAGCCACAAAGTAGCAACATATTGAACATATAAACTAAGGATGGACAAAAGATTTAAAAATATACATTTACACTCAAATTTCTGTGAAACTCACCAGATAAATACAGGTTACAATATTGCGAAGGACTCCATAGATGCCCAAGCAAATAGCCAGGTTAACCAATAAGTCGAAAGCAAGTGATGTGCCCAGAATTATTTGGATTTTCTTGTTAGTATAATTAAGATTATTTATCGATACACAAATCCCAGCAATATTGCATATCTAAATGGAATGAATAAGTAATGACTTCGAATATGAATCTCATTAAGTAACAGCTCACTGCAAGAAGGAATGCGAAGAAAATTGTTAGAAATCTAAGCTTTTCAAGGCCCAAAAAGCACATTCTTGCACACAAAATCAAATATTATTATAAAGTCAACTACTAATTTCGATTAACTAGCACGACACAACTTATTGACAATTCGTGTTAATGTTTTGACAAATAAATAAGTAAATGTTCTGATATGGAGCTAAGAACTCGACTTACTCTAACCTGATTAAACAGATCTCGATTACTATACTAATGGTAATAGTTATAACTATTATAAATTAAAAGCCATAAAGTAAAATTGATTTCTACCAAATATAAACGTTAACTTTGACTCTAATAATTACGGTAAATTATTGCGTTCTCATTCTTAGGTTAGCAATACTTTCATTTCACGATTAGATATGCGATAGAGATCTCAAGCCGTTGGAAGCCTCATTATAGCAACGCTATACTTATAATATTTATATCGATATGAAATTCGACAAAGTCTTTTAATAACAACGCTGGTAAGTCTAAGCTATTTAATTGCTTTATTTACGGCCGATAAGCAATGGCCTTCACTTATTTATATCATTTAATCGCGCTAAAAACCTTCGCTATCGGCTAGATTATAATAGTTATCAAATACAATCACGGATTTGATTCGTATTAATACCACAAAGGCAGTAATTTGATAGTGGATACGTTTTGTTTTCTTAATGTAACATGGTAAAATAAAAGTAGATTCCCGAAAAATTCAAGTTTAGATCAATCAACAGATATATGTAAATATATATTTGTAAATATATTCTTTTATTCTAAATATAACTTTTTATTAAATCAGCCTACTACGTCCTTTAAAATTGCATCGAAAATCTATGTTCGTCGTTCGGAAAAAGTATCACACTGTTTGTACGATGCATTTTTTTTTGTGATATTGATACCAATTTTGTATTTTTGGTTGTTGAAAATTGTCATTCAGAATGTAAAAAGTAGTACTCAGGTATCATGATTGGCCAGATCAGAATTCTTAACCTTAAGGAATAATACAATTAAGTAAAAAAGGAATTTTGGAAAATCAGTACTTGCAAAAGGAAAGAAAAGATATAAAAAAAATGTTTTGGGTTAGGCTTTGGTATAATATGTTTGACTATTAAAATTATTCTTCAGATGAATTATATTAGAGGGTGGATAATATGAAAATTAAATCCCTTTTAAATAATGTTCATTATACATATATTTATTTATCTATTTCATAGTATTCTTTGAATATCAAATAAATAAAAAATTATGTGAAATCTTATTTTTATAAAAAAGGCAATTTCTCATCTGATTTTGATAACTTAGCTAATATCAATTCTGATCGTCTTCAACATCCTTCAGCGCGCAATAAAAAGATCCCAGAAATCCAATGCATATTACCTGTAATAATAATAAATTTAATCGTCATCATTTTGAAATCGTGACTACTTACACAAAATACAGCATTAATGGTGTAGAATGGGGTCAATATAAGGTCGAATTGTTGTTTATCTAAGTGTTCGATCGCTATCGATAGAAAGAACTTGCCCAAAAAGTAAGCAGCCAATGTAGTTAAATACTTTAAAAGAATAATATTGATGCATACAAATTGCACATTAAAACAAGTTTCTGGGTATCTGTGACTTACCACTGTAATTATAGACAGACTATAGCGAGCTGTGCCGTATATGCCAACAAGAATGACGCAAACGGTACAAACATTTAGCCAGATTGATGCGATTAGCAAATATCTGGCCTTTCCTTTAACTCTGTGAAGATCCTTAATGGCCACACCAGTTTCAACAAAAATGCTTACCTAATTGGGACAAAGGTTGCATAAAATATATATTTGAGGTATCTTTAATTTACCGCAAGAAAAACTGCTGAAATTAATGTATTGATCATAAGTATCTTTGCTCCCAGAAAGCACATTTAAAATATAACTTAAAATCCCTTGATATTTTTTTTTACATCTAATTTAAACTCTCCTGATTGCTACTTTCTTTAATTAGTAAGTGCACAACCCCAATCAGACAAACTATCTATGAAAGGGTAGAGTATAAATATATTGTTTTTATTTGATTGCTGTTTTACTTACTGTCCAGCAGATTGTCAGCTGTAACCATGGGGATTTGTGTGTGGCCACATTCCTGGTATTGCTTAATATATAGAATATTATTAAAATAAAGCATTTGGTAATTATGAATACAGTGATTCCACTTACCAACTAAAATTCTGATGAGAATAGTCAGAATCGGAGGATATTTAAAATGTATGCTCTGAAAATATTTTAACTGTTATTAATCTTAAGATACTTTACCATAAGTAGTTGAAATATGCAACCGTTGAATAATACAAAGAAACCCAGGCAAAAGACGAAGATCAGCAACAGAGTTGTTATAGCACTGGAAATATTAAGAATGCCGTATCTCGATTATGATACATCACATGATCAAAATTTACATAGATTTCGATAGCGCAGAATTGCTAAAGAAACATGAATTAATTATTAAAGATAATATAGAAGTTCTCTGACTGTGAGTGACTTACCACAAGGATTGCCAACAAAATTGCATTAAGAATTTTAAGTGTGCGCTGAGAAAGGCACATTACCTATTAGTGTAAATAAATAAATATAAGTTGAGTATGAGTATATCAGAAGTGCTAACTTCAATGACAAGTATTCCAAGTGAAACATAGTTATTTACAAGTGCTAGCCTACAAGATCCTACCTACAAATGCCCCTACCACATGTGAAAGAACAACAATAATATCAAGAACACGAGCAACAGCAACAACAAGAGTATAGAGCCAAAGGCAATGACAACATTGTTGACAATTTCCAGTTGAACGCACAAAAGCAGCGTAAACTCCTTATGAGTACCCTCCTCTGGCTAAAGTAGTCAACATAGAGCCCACAGACAGGATGCCATTGCCTGTCCCTGTTGCTGACCCAGTACATCCTCAGCCCCCTCTCTATCCTGTATCGTCTTGTTGTCTGCCTTTTGCTTTGTGTCAGTTCCCAACTCTGTCTGCTAAAATAATCGCCACAATAATCTGTCAACGACAGCTGTTGATGTCATAAAAACCTTTTGAAGATGTGAAGATGTCGTTGTCGAGGCACACACACACACAACAAGCACAACAACAACAACAAGCTAATGATAATTTGCCACAATTTACACTCAAACCAGCCACAGCAACAGCACACTTGTTGTTTCCCTCTCTCCATAAAACCCCACTCCGCCCATGTCTATCCATCCCTCTTCTAATGGCTGCGATAAAATCATTGATGAAGCCAAAAGCTAATTGAATGTTAATCGCTTGGCATTGACATTGCACGTGGCATTCGTTGTGGAAATGGCAGATAAAAAGGTACAAATGGGAAAACTTGCCACAGATGCCACAGATGATAGATAAAACGCAAAAGGTGAGTGGTAAATTTGCATAGAATAATGATATATCAACAGTCGACAATGAGCTTAAAGGTTCGCTTGCCCTTTTATTTATCTCACAACAAGGTACAAATAAAGTGCAAACAGTCTTTAAATTAAAAATTAAATTTTAATCTACATAGCAGCCTGGGGCTAAACAATGATCCACATCAGTTAGTAGAGGTTGTAAGACCCCCACTCTAGAAACTGCTTTAACTTGGGCTGCCCTTTGTCTGTCGCTATGACATATCGCGATGAAAGTCGTCTAGGGTATTTTTATTTTCTTTACATTTCTTTTCTACTCCTCCTTAAATCATCTGGCATTCGCTTTCATGTTAAAGCATGCTAAATTTTGTGTTTAAATTAGGCGAATTTCCTAGGAAGAGAAATCTTTAAGTTCAAATCGAAATGATTTCACATACAGATACCCTGTTCCTATTACAACTATTATTTCAATAGTCAAATAACAAAATTACAAAGAGATTTGTTCTCCATATTAATACAGTATTAAAAAAATAGTTTGGATTCAAGACATCCTTTTTTGTTTGGAAAACTTTTGCATTCAAATTGAAAATAAAAAAAATAAATGTAAACCTAACCCAAAGATAATTGTCAATTTTCAGTTAATTAATTAAAAATATTTTTTTAAATCGTGACTTATACAATAATTATCTAGTTGTCAAAATGCAAATTGATGCAGGCAAAACTTGGTTAGGATAGAAAACAGCGAAAACAGCAACAAACTGGCCACACATACACATAATGTATGTACATTTGCCGTTTTGTGGAAATTTTTCAATTGCAGACTCTTGAAACAGCGTCTGGGCATGACATGGACAACATAAAATGCAGTCACAGCTGGCCGGGTCAGTTGGCAATGTTTGGGGTTCGGCCCTTTTCGGGTTTTGGGATCTAATGTCCAATACACAAATACAAAATGGCCAAAGCCAAATAGCCACAGATGCATCAATTGTCTAATTGTTTGCCGAGACAGAGTCGTCATAATGTCCATCAAATTATAGCCAACAGTTCAAGCTACAATGTGCCCAAGTGTCTTCTTCGTGTCCGATCTGTCGGATGTGTCTGATGTCCTGTGACATCTCCTGAACGGGTCGAAGTTTCTGTCTGGCGGCTGCCTGTTTCAGTGGAGACCCGTGGGATAGGTAAATTTGATTTATGACTTATTATGCGTCTTATGTCCTTTCATAATTTAATTATACCAGGACACGACTCAACAGACAACCAGACACAAAAGACAACAAGAGTGCAAGAATGCGATTGGAATGGGAATTTGCAGTTTTTACACACACACACACATATACATACATATAAACACAATAAAGCATAATGCTCTGTTATTTAAATCATGCAAAATTCGCTTACGTAAATTGGATTGCAACAATTGTTTGCTCTCAGTTGCATGCGCAAGCATATTGTGCAAAAACCAAAGCGACAGGCACAACTTACGAGCTCAAATGTAAATGTAATTAAACTGCACTTAGGACACTTGAATCTGTGCGTGAATGTCTGTGAATGTGTGTGTGTGTGTGTGTGCTTGGCATTTCAAATGAAATTGAAATATATTATTGACTAATTGTCAAGACAGACAAGCACAAGAGTGTGGGCCACATTGCGTATACGCAATCATATCTCTATCCAACAAATGCAGCTAATTTGACAAGGAAAAAGTGTGAGTATTGCCCACATCAGGATTTTATACAAAACAGCTTCATTTAATTTGATTGTTTATGTCTGCGTTAGCTGGGGAATTGATTTCAATCTCGCACTCAGGAAAGTCTCATCAATGTCACTTCAGATCTGATTGGGAACGAGCTCTCATATCATTTATATTTCATATACAATCTTAAATAAAGTGTGAAACAAGCACATTTTTAATTATTTTCAGGTGGGTTTTAATTAAGTGATTGAATGGAACATGATTAGTTATGCTCAGAGGCAGGAGAAGCACTGCAAGCATAACATAGTATGATAGTTTATTGACTGAGTTGATTTACGTTAGGTAAAAGTTTTATTTCATCTTAATGTAAACAGGATGAAGAATTTAATAAGTAAAAATATAAATATTATAATTTTTTAGTTATTATTAATTTATTAAAGTTTTAATTATAACTTACGCATTCTGAATCTGGACTTTTGTTTTCAAATTTACCTCAAGATCAACCAAGCATCGTTAACCCATAACTTAGTGCAAAATTGATTTTAACAAATTGTCTAGAAAAGACTCAATTGAAATGTATGTGATTTTAATGTTTGACTGGTTGTCATTATTTAAATCCGAGGTCTGATTTTGCTATTTGAACGTTCAAGTAAAGCTAACCCAAGACAAAATACACTGTTATTTATGTTATATCAGCTGAAATGTCCGTTAATTACCTAACAATAATCATAACAAGTGCAAGAAGCACAAGCACACAATACAAAACCGGGTCACAATTGTAACTCGATTGGCATTGAATTTAAATTTGTATTATGATTTCAATTTCATAGATCAATAGGCCTGGGGGCAAACCAATAAGAGTTGAGGGCATGGCAGAGCATGGAAATGTGCAAAAATATTAAATCCAATTAATGGCACATAACTGACCACTGACCCACCGAACGGCCACCGCAACCGCCCCCGCCCCCGCCCCCGCCCCCGCCACGACTTATCAGAAAGCCGCTTAATGACAATCGAAGGCCGTGGCAAAATCACCGATGACGTCGCAAAAACCGGCTTCAACATCAGATTCATGTACAGCTCTAGTTTCAGTTATGATATAATCATAGAGCACTTTTTGGCACCTTGGACTGTTGCTCGATTATTGCTTGATAGGTTTATGTTAACCTGTGATTTTGATACAAAATGGAATCCCTCTCAAGGTTTTACTTTTCGACAAATATGCATTTTATTATAAACAATCAAGATTAACAAGAAGCTGTAACAATCTCACAAGCCGGTCTATTTAGAAGCCCCAGTGGGTTCCAAAGCCATCAAAGCTCATGTGGGAAACACTTTCTGCTGGAGAGTAGTGAACGGTCTGGGAGCTGCCATAGCTTGACACGCCCAGGGCAGGAGCATTGTGTGTATAGGTGGTGGCGGCTGGACCATGGTTCACATTGGTGGTGGACAGAGGAGCAGCATAGGCAACAGCTGGAGCGGCATAGGTCTTCGCAATCACGGGAGTAGCAATTGGAGTGGAATAGACGGTCTTGGCCACAACTGGAGCTGGGGCGGAGTAGACTGTCTTGCTGAAAATGGGAGCAGGAGCAGCATAGACAGTTTTGGCCACAACTGGAGCTGGAGCAGCATAAGAGACAGTCTTGGCCACAACTGGAGCTGGAACAGCATACACAGACTTCTGGGCAATGGGCGTGGCCTGAGTGTACAGCGGAGCAGCATAAGTCTTGGCAATAGCAGGAGTGTATACATTGTTCTGGATACGTGTGTCCGTCTTGCGCACACTAGAGTAGGGTGTATCTACAGCCTTCGAGTAGCTGGACACGGTGCCATCGAAGGAGCGAACCACATTCTGATGTGTGGAAGCCACCGCGTCCACGGCAGGATTTGCAACAGCCACATGACTGGCAAGGAGACCAGCATTAGCATATGCTACCAAAGCGCACAGAGAGATGAGGTAACGGAAAGCCATGACGAGACTTGATTCGATTGAAGTTGAAACTGTTCAACAGGCGGAGACTGAGCTGTGACTGAACTGAAACTGTTGCTATTTTGGCCACAATGTTGCGGCTTTTATACGCAATTGACGCGTGCCAAACCAAATTTTCGGTAATCGATGCTGCCCACAATGAGATGCGAATTTCGTTAACTGACTGAATGACTCTTTGTCTGTCTATCTGTCTGTATGTCTAGCAGTTTGACAGCGTGATTGGGGCAAATATTTGAAAGCCAATTTGCTCACATAAATTAAATGTGGTAATTAGGATTAGAGAGCGTTGCCTTTGCCCACGTGTAAAATTTATAACAATTTGCGAAAAACAACAAAAGACGATGACAGAGGGTGAGAGAGGGAAAAGTGCAAGCATCCCAAGTTGGCAACACAATTCAATTTGAAGCAGTAGCAACTTTGGTAATTTCAATAAATATTCATCATGCGCCCCGAGAACAACAAGAGAAACAACAGCAGCAACTGGAGCAAAATTTATTTTGGAAAACTTGCAGGAAAAGTATAAAAATCATAAACAAGTCGTTTGCCAACAAAATACGCGGCACGAAAAAAGAAAAACACACCCCGCCGACACACACTTTTTCTATAGAAGTTGACACAACCAGAAGAGAAGTCCTTCTCATTTTTTTTTGGGGGGATGTGTCTGTCCCGTGGCATATTTGCTGCTTGACTTGAAGTCAATTTAATGGAAAAAAACGCCAGGCAAATAAAAGTTTTTTGCTCTGGAAAATTTATGAGCTGCTGATAGTATTCAAAATAATTCACTTGGGGCAGTTCGAATACATTCAATGCGAGTGCGAATGCGAGTTTGAATATACGCCCCGTCATTCGTTTATTGATTGAACCAGTTTCAGTTTTTGTTTCAGGGCTTAGGCCTAAGTAAGACTGTCACACATACAAATGTGCGTATTGTGACCATGAAATTTGATAAACAATATTTTGACTATTTAAGCCAAGTAGTTGGCCCAGTTAAGCATCAGTAACCATTTCAGTTGCAGCTAAATAACAACTTACAGTCATGGCATTCAAGTACGTTCTTCTCTCACTGTGCGCTCTGCTCGGTGCGGCAAATGCTGGCATCCTTGGCTTGGCTCCTGCCACCTATGTTTCGGCTCCAGTGGTTGCAAAGCTGGCTCAGCCACATTACGATGCCGTGGGCACCACCAACAGAATGTGGTGCGCTCCTTCGGTGGCACCGTATCCACCTATTCGAAAAACGTTGTCACTCCCTACTCCAGCGTCAGCAAAGTGGACTCCCGCATCACAAACAACGTGTACACACCCAAGACGGTCTATAGTGCTCCAGCTGCTGTTGTAACCAAGTCCGTCTATGCTGCTGCTGCTCCTGCCGTCACCTATGCCGCTCCTGCCGTGACCTATGCTGCTCCAGCTCCAGTTCTGGCCAAGACAGTCTCATATGCTGCTCCATCTTTGACTTATGCTGCCCCAGCTCCCGTTGTTGCCAAGACTGTGTACTCCTCACCAATCGCTACTCCTGTGCTGGCCAAAACTTATGCCGCTCCAGCTGTTGCCTATTCCACACCAGTTGCTTCCCCAACTGCCTATGTAAAGTACTCACCTGCCATTGGTGTTGCCCATGTCAGCTTTGATGGCTTTGGCTCACACTGGGGATACTAAACAAGGCTTTAGTTCTACTTGATAATACTGTTGATTTTATAGACGAAATAAAGTGAATAATCGAAAAAAATTTAAAATATATGGATGAGGTATCTTATCCAGAATAACTATCATTACATTGTATAACAAAAAAAATGCAGTAAGCTAGAGTGGAGCAAGATCGACAGTAGGAGACCCAGCACTTTTTGAGTGCAAAGCGTTAACTATCAATCCCATTCAATAGATGGCGCTACTACGAACATATCAGTTGATAAACAGAGAGGTCGCTAGCGTCTCTTCTTCTTCCTTTTGCTCGTAACTTTTTTAGTTGAATAACTTTTGCGTTTATCATCCGATTTGAATGAAATTTTCAGTACAGACAATAGTGTATATTATATGCTCCGTAGCTTTAAAAGTTCTCTCGTAATTCGACTTTGAAATTTTATTTTTCATCTTCCGGGGGTGGAGAAGGGCGTGGCAAAAATCTAAAACAAACTCGTTCAATGCAAGATATAGATGAACGTACATGCCAAATTTGGTCTCTCTAGCTCTTATAGTCTCTGAGATCTAGGTCACACAAAATCGGACAGACGGACAGACGGACATCGCTATATCGCTATATCGCTATATCGACTCGACTGTTGATGCTGATCAAGATTATATATACTTTATGGGGTCTGCCACGCCTCCTTCTGCCTGTTACGCACATTTTTTTTTGCACAAACTTAATAGAGCCATTTGTACTTTTTTAAAGTACTGGGTCTAAAAAATCCACAAAGACTGCAGAAGACCAAGGAGGCGTGGCTTGATCTGTTTACTTTAATCCAATCGCAGACTCTTCACAATGTATTCCAGATATAGAACAATTTGTCTATAGCTCTTACTTACAGCATTCTCTAACAGTTGTTAAAGCATCCCCAGTGCTTCACATTTGTCTGTCGTTTAATGGGGCGTATGTGTGCCATAATTTTATACCTTTCAACCAACTCATGCTCATCGGTCGCTACTTACTTCATTTTATAATATTTTATTTTGTTTTTCTTTTTTTCAGAGCGGAATGGGTGCAAATATTTAGTACAAAAGTTTTTGTTTGTCTTTGTTGGGGCGCAAAAAATTGTTGGCCAAAGTTTAATGAGCCACATGACCCCTTTTGGTTAGCAGTTTTTCACTTGCCCTTGCCCCAACATAAACTCAACTCAGCAGCTTGACCAAAGTGTTGTTGTTATTGTTATGGTTATGGGATGGTAGCGGAAAAGTTAGCCAAATCGTTTGGGAGACTCAGACTACGACTACGACTACGACTACGACTCCGACTCAGATAGGGACATAAAAAAGCATTAACCGTGTGGGGGCCACTGGCAAACTATTTAGCCATAAAGTTGGTCGTTCTGCTGAGCATTTTGTATGCATATTTTATGCATTTCAAAATGCTTGAAAATTGTTTTTCCCGATGCCAAAATTTAATGTCGACAACAATAAAATTTATGTACAAGTATAAAAAACGAAATTGTCCAAAGACGAAACATTGTGATTGTCCTTGAGCCATATGGCATGTGCCGCTCGATTGCATTTTGTATACCGTTTCAAGAGCTCAACTTTTGTCCGTTGAGCTTGTTCGTGTCCGTGTTATTTATCCTTTGTTGATTTCTTTATTGGCTCATGCATATGCATAGTGGACACTGGATGCTTTTGAATCCTTTTCGGCCAAGCATACAGACAGACAGACAGCCAAATAGATAGACAGACAGACACTCGAGTGTTTATCGTTATTGATTGCAGCTTGTGAAATATGAGAAGTGTAAGCCCTGCCAATGCCAATTTCCATTTCCATTTCCATTTCCCAATACCATCATCCAATTTGTCTTTCATGATTTTCGAATGCAAATGCGGATCCAAATGCAAGTAGAAATGCAATTTGCTGTTTAGACTTAAACTATAGGATGATACGCGATTGCCACAAGTTTCGAATTGAGCGCTCTGGCGAATCATTTTTTTTTAGGTATAGATAGTACACAATCAAGGCAATAACCAAGAGCAGCTAAAAAAATATATATATTAAGTTAACTGATTCATTCCATTTACATCTCTTACGTTGAATAATGTGGTTAACAGCTCGTAGCGCGCAATTGTCGAAGATACGTCTTGTTTATTCAGACAGCCATTATAATGTAGATCCTTGGTAAGATTGCTATCGTTAGTAAAGCAGCTACTAGGTAATTTTCCGGAAGTTAGCAGATAATCATCAGGCCCAAGTACACCACAGCAATCGTACTGCATATACAAGACTTACAAATCGAAAACAGCTCTCAATATATTGAACAACTGACCTTCTTTTCAAGATTTGATAAGCTCTTCTGATTTAACCATCTGTAGTGCACGTCATGGACAATGGGAAAGCGTTGGGTCAGCACAATTGTCAGTAACATTTGCAGCCAGGTGGATAAAAACATGATCATAATATACTGCAAAGTATACGTATATGTAAAATAAATAGGGAGAACTATTTTCTTCACTCACAACTCGCAACACTTGCGTTTTCTGCATTAACACAAGATAAATTCCAAGCAGGAGAACGCCAATCATCTCCACGGTAGCTCCCAATACCAATCCCTCATAAAATGTAAACTCACACGACGCACATGCTGAATAGTAGGAAATCACGTCGACGTGGTAGACACTGTTAGATATATTGAAAAACTAGAGAAAAAACAGATGAGAAGAAATTAGACCATTGTAAGAAGTAGCTTACTAACAAGACAAACACAGAAACCTATAAGGATTATCCATCGAAATACAATTAAATACCAATTTAAAGATGAGCGTTCCTCTTCCTGCACTTGCTCAGGTGTTTGCATTTTACTAAAGCTGTAAAAAGTATAAACTGAAACATTAGTCACAGCTAGCTAATATATATAGAACAATTTATGAAGAATATAAAATCAAAGAAGGTGTCAAGATCCAATCCAAAATTGATTTGTTGTCTTCATTTGTATTGTGTTGTATAAGGATAGCTTTGTACTATTTTTGTAGCTACAGAAATGAGACTTGAATTATCTACACTTCTTGGTCAAACAACTTTCGTTTTCATTATAGATCACATCTTTTTCTCTCAAGCAACTGTGATTAAAATAACCACTGAGATTAAAGCAATTTCTGGAATTTGCATAGATTTGCTTTTAGTTTTCAGGGCTGAGTTCTGGCCAGCTTACAGTTGGGTTACACATACACAGACTATGGAATTTTTTAATCAAACAGTTGCCATTAATTACTGCAAAATTCTGGCAGCCACATAACAGACATTTTTTCGACGGGAGTCGCAATGAATGAAAGCCCGATGATGGCAACGACCAAGAAGGAATAAAGCGCCAATGCTACCAAGGAGTGGCACAATCCTCATGTGTTTGTTGCCCGTGTTGCCCGGGTGGCAACAACAACAAGAAGAATGCCACGGGACAACCGCAGCTTAGCCAGAGCACTCACTGGATAGTCCGGAAAGTCGTAACCAGAGACGGAGATTCGGGGGGAATACAGCAGCTATTCAGCACAACTAAAAATCAAATTAGGTGCAAACGAGCTGCCGTCAGCGGGTGGGCGGGCTGCGGGCTGCGGGCTACATGGGCGTGGTCTCTCCCAATGCGATGAATAATTTATAATGCAAAACGCTGATGCTTTGCCTTCGCTTTTAGTTGAAATTAAAATTTTGTGGCTTTCTTTCTTGCTTACAAATTTAAAGTGAGAACGAGTGCCAAAGATTTGCCGCGTTCTCTTTTGTTTTCTCCTTCGACTGCACATAGTACATTTCTCCTTAAAAGAAGAGGGAAGGATGCGAAAGGGAGGCTGATAAATGTGCGTATGCTGGTGTCAAGTGCACGCTCGTGAATTCAATTTGATATACAAACTGATTTATCGATGCATAGCAGAACAGAACAGAACAGAAATGGAGCTGAGCAACCCGCCCACCCGAAACTGCCACACGCCATTCATAAGTCAGTCAGTCAGTGGGATAAGTTGCATGAGATGAAGGGACAGTGGATGGAAAAGGGAAAGGGGGGGTGAGGAGTGTCTGCTTTGGAGACGATAAAAAATTACATACACTTGTAACTGTTGCTGGC
This sequence comes from Drosophila neotestacea, assembly GCA_035044365.1. Taxonomy (NCBI): domain Eukaryota; kingdom Metazoa; phylum Arthropoda; class Insecta; order Diptera; family Drosophilidae; genus Drosophila; species Drosophila neotestacea. The sequence goes on along the minus strand of JAWNMD010000157.1, from coordinate 1,391,767 downwards.
TGCAGCCCCTAACAAGGTTAATTTGTTGCGATCGCACAGCGCACTGTCATTTATCTTCGCTGTCAACGGGAAGTCTATGAACAGAGCAAGAGCAAGACTCTAATTTGAATTTAACAAGCTTCACATCGAAAGAGAGATTGTCCTTAGTCAGTCAGTCAGTCAGACAGGGACAGGAAGTAAGGATGCCCCGTGAGCAACTCAAAAAGTCAGCCAGTTTATCACTGTGCTTTGAAAATTAAAAATTTATTGCCAGACGAGGTGTCAATCATCGCCAGGCATCGCAATAAAAAGTAATATGTAACAGCGGGACAAAATCGAAAAGAAAAAAAATGGGGAAACTCGCAGCTAGTCGAAATTTAAATACTCTGTCCAGTAAAATTTCGAATGTCCATTATTAAAAAGCGTAATACAAATATATGTACATAAATAAATATATTTACATGTAACGCTTTAACCTCTGGGAATTCTTATGTAAAAAATTACAAAAGTTTTTTTTTTATTTGTTAGTCTTTCTTTATTTATTGAAAACGTTTTCCTCTCTTGAAGAGGACCCATTCACAAAGTCAGCATACCCAATGGTTAGCTATCAAAACTCTTGATTCTGACGAGAAAAGGGAGGAAGAGGTATCACACAGGACTCGCAACACACTTCATCATCAATTTGTAGACCGTGCAATGTTTCAATTTCACTTGTTGGCTTCGATTGTCGCCTGTCGCTTTTTGAGGTTTGGCACCACTATTGAAAGAGACACTTTTATGGCTTTCAGATTTGTGCAATGCATGCTCTATATTTCGCCTCTATGTTCTATTTTTTATCTTCTGAATTCCGACCCAAATGGAGTGGTTGTAATTTTCGTAGCTTGCTTCTTAATTGCAAAATTCTTTTGAAAATTGCATGAAGCTTCATCAAGTTGATTTGGAAATGAGTTTGTGAGCATTTATTTGCAGGACATTTACTAATAGTTTTCATTTGCACATTTTTATTTTCTTTATTTTTATTTTCAATATATTTTATTTTTATATTTTGCACTTGCAGCTGCAGATGTGGATATAAAATTTTGTTGCATATTTTGTGGCGTCAAATGGCAGCCACAAAAATGAATGAAATCGTAAAATTTTGGCACGCCGGACAGCCACAGCCGCAGCCACATCAGGCGGAGCTAATAACATCCACTCAAAAACCGGATACGCCACAGACCAACAGCGTACAAAAGCTATCCCCTTTGCCCTTGTCCAATTCCCCTTACTTCCCTTCCTTTTCTGTTAGCAATCCCTTGGCCCACACTATGCCTTGGTCATATCTAAGCTCAGACGTCGCATGGATATGTGAATAAGTGTGTGTATGTGTATGTGTATGTGTATTAGGGTGAGCGTATGTGCATTGGCGTTTAAGTGCCGAAACGAGCTTTTGGGCAAGAGAACCGTCTAACTTAACCTCAACTTGTGTGTGTGTGTGTTTATTTGTTTGATTTTATCTGACTGTATACTGTATGTCTGTCTCATTGTCTATGTTCCCCCCCCCCCCTTTCACTCTCTCTTCTCGCTATATCTCGTTTCCGTGTTCCTTCAGCTTTAGCAGAGCAATTGCAATTGCCTTTAGCTCTTCTCGCGCTGTGTAAATATTTGATTTTTGAATTAAAGTCAATTTGCTTTCATGATTCCGTAATTCATTGTTTACTCGCGCTAACTTCTATTACGCCTTCCGCCACGCCCTCCACTGCTCGCGTGTTTAATTTTCAGCATTTGCCAGCCTTCGCTCTTGTGCTTTTTCTCGTCCTTCCCCTCGTTTTTATTGTTTATTTTTTCAAGGGCCCGCCCCGTTCCTTCAATCCGCAGGCACAGCTTCACCTCCAACTCCAACTCCAACTCCAACTCCTACTCCAGTTTCAGTTCCACATCCACCTTCCTTTCTGCCCGGAATCCCGCATTTCCGTTGCATTTCTACTAACACCAGACGCAGTGATATCCGCATCATCTTTGTTTGTTGCTCACAGCCACAATGCCTTTGCCTCCCTCCCACTTTCCCTTCATTCTTTGGCCTGTTTTAATATGCGCACTCAACGTTAGAAATTAAATCTGGCGCTCAAATGTTATTTGCGCTTTTCGTTTATTTATTTATTTATTATTTGCTTACGCCCCCCGTCCTCACTTTCTGTCTTTGAATGCTGCCAGTGAGACTTGCCTCTTTGCTCTTGGCCAGGCCAACTCACAGCCCACTTTTCATTAGGTAATGCATAATAAGAACGAGTATTTTGTCTGTCTGTGTGCGAGTGTATTTAATTTATGTTTTGTTGGCCAACAGAATGCAGTCTGTATTGCAGAGATATGAACAGACAAATACCAGGCACTATTGGAAATTAACGTATCCTAAAGATACGAAAAAGAACGTCAGTGCGCCATTTTAAGATGCGATCAAATAATCGAATTTGTTTGTGTTTTTTTCGCTCCACCCTAATTTACTAATAATATAATAAATGTGTGATAATTTATAATTTAAACAGGTCAACTATGACCTCACTTAACAGTCATTTCACACTTATCTCATCAACATATTTTATGCGACCTCCCCCACCATCTATCCATAGTCTCCAATAAAATCAAACATTTCGATATGCTTTACTCTAAGGCATACCACGAAAAAGTCAAATCAATACCATCAAGACCAAACCAAGCTCTGGACCTCCCCTCCATGAGCAGACATAGCCCATCAGTCTATCATTACTCGTATTATAAAAGGAGCGATGCTTGCAATTTTAACGAGCTTTACGCATGTTATCTCCAGGAGCTCCTCCTTATGCTCATCCCCCTCTCTCTCACTCTCTCTCTCTCTCTCTCTCTCTCTACTTTTACTGCAGGAACAGGCAGCTCTTCTATGTAGGAGAATAACCGCATCTCCTTGATGGCATGTTCATCATCAACAGGCGATGCCAATGCAGTAAAAAAGAATCTAATTTAGTGCGCGGTTTGCATACAAATTGCTTCCACCAACCACAACAACAGCATCAAAACGTGTGCGTGACAATGTGAGAATATATGTAGATATATCTATGTGGGTATCAATTCGCAATTGATGTCACGATATACATTGATTTGCCATTTGAGGTATACGCATTTTTTATTAATTGTCTTGTCGCAGATAATCTCAGAAATGCGGAAATGCGCCGTCAAACAATTTAATCAAAAATTGAGAAATTTCGAAATATCGCATTTAAAGTTTTTGCGCGCACAAAGAAGTTTTTAATGACTTTTCGAAACTTGGCTGAGTCTAAACCTGCAATTACTGCAGTTGCAATACCGTTCCTTACTTAGGCTCGTATGCAAACGACTTTTAGCCCAGACACAACAACAATAACAGCAACAACAACAACAACAACAACAACAACGGCAAACAGAACGCAAACCGCTAATCGCGTTACACAAAACTTTTGGCCCAAAAGGTGGCCCGGGCAATCGAGTGCGAAATTCCACATACGCCACGTGTGACGTCGCCTCGTTGCAAAAGCATTCAAGTCATTTCCGCTTAAGCAGCCAGCCATTGCCAACTAGCTGGATATGGATGTGGATGTTTCAACGTTGAGCCGCTTGACATGACATGCCGCGTGCTGTTGAATGCCGCAAAATGTTGCTCAAAAAACGACTTAAATACAAACAAACATGTCCGCCAATGGCGACGCAATAGCAACAACTGTGTGAGAAGTCGCAACGTGTGGGGGCGCCTAAAACCGGAAACCGGAAATTTAAAGCCATGCCAAGCAAATGAAGCGAATGGTGGCCAATGCCGCGATTGTTTGTTGTTTTGTTTTCAATAATTGTTGTTGTTGCTACTGCTACTGCTACTGCTATTGCTGTTGCTTGTTGCCAGGCATTTTGATTGTTGTTTTTGCTGTTGCCGCTAACAGACAATGCGGACAGTTGCCAATTGCAAGGCATTTTGCGAAAGTTTAATTACAATTCCTTGCAATTTGCTGGCAAAAGTGCAAACAACTTTTTATTGATATTGTAACAGAGTTTGCTTGACAGTTCGTTGTTGTTATTGTTGTTATTGTTGTTGCCAATGCCAAACGTCATGTTATCCTGAAGTTATACGCTCTCTTCATTCAGCCGTCTGCTGTCTGGATTTTAAATGCAAATTGATTTCTGAAATCAGCTAAAGTTGACGAGTTGCTTTCAGTCCTTAAAAGTCAATGTCACATTATGCGCATCAGAGTTGTAAGTGCGACATACAACAGTTGCTACAGTTTTTTAACAAGTTTGCAATAAAAAAAACTTTGTTCGTTCGGCTCGTTTTAATACACAATTTATATCCAAGATAAGTCGAATTTTTCAAGTGAATACTTATCTTAATAACAAAATAAGTAACAAATAGATTTCATAACAAAACTATTAAGCAATAAAGAGTGTTATTATGTTTTCGCTGTTCATAACTTTTTAAAGTACATTTTTTTCTTTAACTTCTAAAAAAAGTTCAAAGTCAAACCAGAAGCAAAAAATTCAACACGTAAAAGCATTTTAGAGTTTTAATAACTTTCATTATTTTTGTTGAAATAATAGTTATTTTTCAAATTTATTAATAAAAATTCAAAATGTTTTTTAAAACAGAGATATTCATATCCCACTAAATAGAGCTGACACCTGACAAGTTTTTAACTTTCTTGAATTTATGAATTAAGATAAAGTGGGAATCATCGGTAAGTTTGCTATAAGTAAAATTGTAGTACTTTCAATACCTAACCACGGTATTGTACCATTATATGATCAATAAAACCATACCAGACAGCCGCTTCAGTCATCAATATAAAATTGTCATAAATTTCATATGTACTTATATTCACACATGCAAGTGTATTTACGGCGTGCACGAATGCAACGTTGAGGTGTAAAGTGCCAAAATGTACACTCCAACACACACGCACATAACTGACAGTACAGTTAGTTTTATGCCTGTTGCTGATGGAGGTAGCGAGAAGAAGCATTTGCCACATGGCGCCCAACGTGGGGTCGCCATTGTTGCATTCAATGGCATCAACTTTTCCACATGTGCATGGAAAATGTTATTAGGTATGCAAATGTGTCAACTTTATTTGCAATATTTCGACACATTTCGACACTTGTTGCCATAATGAACTCAACGTCGCGAATTGCAGAGGGTATGACTGAAGGTGTGTGCTTGTGTGTTTCATGCATATTTCAATAGAAGGCATCACGTCGCCGACACACAACTGTTGCACAACAGTTGTAGAGCTCTACGGCTGTTGCGTGTTGGCAATGCAAATTATATACTAATAAGGGCTCGCGATTTGTGCATGCAAATTGAATGAAACTAAATGACAACTGGAACTCGCAATTTAAAGCACCAACAAATAGAGGTGTGTGTGTGTATTGTGTATTGAGTCTGTGTGTGTGTGTGTGTGTGTGAATGGTCTGCATAAATTGCTACTATTGTTTAAATATTTGCCAACATAATTAACTTAATTCAATTGGATTTCCATTAGAGACACACGCACACAACATCTCCACTAGAGACAAGTCGAGTTGAGTTTAGATGAGTTGAGTTATTTGCACAGCTAAAGGTACGAGCTTAACCCGTATTTGTATGTAGCTCTCTCTGACTATGTCTACTTGTACAACTCCCAGAAACAAGTCAATTGCCAGTCATAGACGATAGACGCAGGCATATCAAAGGCCTGTCCTTGCATAACATATGAGGCTGAAGATGAGCCTGGGATGACGTTTTGTGCACCAACTTTCGTCTGTTGACTTTTGGCAATCGAACTGACTTACACCAGCAAATCATACAATAAAATAATTGATTCCATTTGAAATGCACACACAATAAAGCCACAACGTTTGACTTGACTTTAGCAGCATATGCGGGTTTTATCCTATCAAATGCTTTACCATCCCCGATTTCTCCTTTGACTTCCAAAACGTCTACAATTGCTGACTGCGCTGAGAGAACAAATTTATTTTCATTGTTTGCATTTTAAACATAGCATATTTAGTGTACTTAAGAGAGATTCCTTTTCATCTGCCACTTGGTTAATTGATAAAACGGCAATCTTCGATTTTGGCGATTGAATATTTCCTAAACTATGCCTCTTTACTGGCAGCCAAGGATAACTCCTTACGTGTCTTGCGGCGCATACGCAGATTGGAAATCAATCGCACCGTACAGAAGTATACCAGCTCCACAATACTCAAAGTGGAGACGCCCATAAAGAGGCCCAGTAGACCACCACAATTGGCCAGAAAGTCGGTGGTGCCATAAAGTTCCGAACGACGTGAGGTAAGAAATTGTGCCTCCTTAAAGAAGATCGAAACACGCGACATTTTCATGCTACAAATATCAGAATAAATTAGTTTTAAATAAAGGAACAAGAGATAATATTGCATTACCCCTCTCGTTTTTTTTGTTCCTCATCAGTTTTATCCTTGCTGGCAACTGTCTTGTAATCAAAATCAGCCTGCGAAATTTCCGCCTCATATGCAATAGAAGTGCAGGAGGGTAGACAATTGCAATCCGTCTGTCCACGAACATTCTCGCCCTCGGTGGCCATACCCTGTTCAAACTCCTTAAGCAACAGCTCGTCCTCGGCATCATTGTAGCACTTCAAGTTGCCAGCTCCACAAACGGGCACATTCATATTTCCTGGAAGCATAACACATCACCGTCAACCTTTCAAATTTGTGGAGCAATAAGGTTAAGCTCACGCGGCATGGAAAACTTGACGCATCCGCATTTGGTAAGCGTAAAGTTGGCCAGACATTCCAGCTCACAGTTTGTCTGCGAATAGATGTTGAAGTAGCGCAGATGACGCTCCTTTTGGAAATAACATTGACGTCTATGTGGCTCGTAGTGCTTTAGGCCATCCGAGGTGGTAATAATCTTGGGTCGTATGGATATCAACACCTCCTGATCAAAGGGTATGCGGAAGTACTGTCGCGTAACCTGTGCCACCTCACCAGGTGTGTGCAGCAAAATCTAGTTTGCCATAATATCGTCGTACTATCATTTTTAGAATATATCTCGAAGAATACCTACTTTGAAGCCCTGCACGGGACCACGACAGATGTCATCGAAATCCAATTCCATGCCGCCCATGAACAAATACAAACCAGCCTTGGCACCAGGTCCCAAAACACGGTTCGGATAAGTCTCTGTACTGGCGCTGGGACTGTAACCATCCTCAACACTCCATTCAGTGGCCACGCGATTCTCTTCGCGAAATATGAAGTCGGGTATGATGCTGCAGAAGTATTTAACTTAAAATTTGTTAAAAAAATTTTAAATCAATCTTACCCCTCAGCGCGAAAGATCTCAGCGGGATTTAACGAATTAAAGCTATAGCAGACGCCGTCCTCAGTGACAAACTTGTGAAAAATCTCATTGCATTTAACTGGAACATTACGCCACTTGCAGTCCAAGTAGGTTTCCTCAAACAATGGTCCTAACAGGCTAAGCTCATCAATTATTTCAATACCCTTTCTGGTCTTGAATCCATAGTCTATGTCATGCAGTGGGGCATCGCATACTTGACTCACAGTACCATAGGTTGCTTTTCTGTAAAATTAAGCGTGTTATTATGACACAACTTTCAGATCTTCAGCATATATTTTTTTTGAGTATATGATGGATTATAGATGGATGACTTCACTTGCATCGTTAAGAACCTTGTGGATATTACCATAGTAACGCGTAAACCTAAGGGATATTTGACTCTTCTTCTTTGCGGAATAGTACATTCATAAGACGCAAGAGATATATATGCTCTTAATAAGGACAACGAGAGGAACTATTAATGTAATTAATTTTATGTTTGTTTCTGAAGAAAGTAGTCTTTCAACTTAGAAACTCACCTGAAGAACGATCGGTCTAAAATCAATATGTATTTTAAAAAATGTAACTGATTGTGTTTTTGGAGTTGTTAATTCTTGCTGCCCAAATTTTGTTGATTCGGACAAATATAGAAAACCTGAAAACCTCTGCCAACAGCTTGTGATTCGGTTACTCTATCCCACTTTCATAAGCAGAACTACGTTTCCCAAAATTATGCTTTATGCATGCAGCATATGATATTTGACTTACTCCTTTTCGGTCAGTGGGGCAACTCCGCTGACATTTTTACGAGAATCCCTTAGTTGCCAGTACATTTCTGTGAAGTTGAATGCTCTCTGGCGTGTCTTAGTCTCGGAACAGACGGTCACAGAGGGAAAGGGTATCTGCCATACGGGTGTAGACTTCTCTGCAAAACTGACAATCACGGGATTGTTGTTCCACTTGTCCCAAATGTTAAGCGTCAGTTTGAAGCAAGTACAAATGGAGAGCAGAAAGACACTGACCCAGAACAAACGCTCAAGCCAAGGACGTTTCTTCTCGCCGAGGTAGCGTATTCCATGGATAGTACTGTAGTCACAATACTCATGGATGATGGCCTTGGCAGCCTGGAATCCGCTGCCGTATTTAATCTGTTGCTTGGTATCCACTTCATCTTCGCTCTCATCCGAGTCCCTGCAAGCCGAAGCCGATTTGGCCATCAGTGCGGCTCGTTTCCATTGATTCGATGTGGCCACAGAACCAAGATTCACCTTTGGAGGCACCACCAAGTCATTGATGGGCGTCTGTGGCTGTGTACTGTTCGACGACATTACCAGCGATCCGTCGAGCTTAAACAACTTTGACTTTTTAAGGCGACTGGACGTCGAGGTGTCGCTTTTTATAGTCTATGCTGGGTGGGCGTAGCTGAAAAGACTTCTGGGTCAGCTGCCCCCGAAGGGATCGGCACTGGCGTGAGTTCAACGTGCACGCAGATGCCGCATCACGCATACGCCATGTGTGAAATTAGTTACCGAGCAGTTAACACTAGTTTTCGGTGTCAATTCAATTACTTCATTACTTCAGCTTAGCGCTCGCGTAATTTGTGAACTACGTTGGCCAAGGTCCCCAGCTAGGAGTTGCCACTCGTAATTTCTGGTGTCTAAATGTTACCTTTGCGCCACCAAATGGAGAGCTGAATAACTAAGCAACTAAAGAACTGGGCGAGGCATTCTAATTAGCCGCTGCGCACTTTAAGGTTGCCCAGCCCCAAGTTGATAGTGTGGCCAAATTGAATAGCGGCTGCTGCAGTGTCCATATCACCTGACTTCTGTCCCTAACTCCTTTGTGCCCTCTCTATTTGCCCTTCGCTTATGCATTTTAAATCCTGGACTCTTCTTGACCGCAGGCGCTTTACTCGACCTCGAAACAGAAACTAAACGGCCGACACACGGTGCAGACGCAGACACAGACAGTGTCGACTCGGAGCCATAGTTAACCGACAGTAAAAATGTTTGGTAGCTGCGGCAGGAGCCAACGGCAAGGACAAGCATAGCAACAACAACAGGAACAGGAACGACAACAAGAACCACAACAACGACAAACAGCAACACAACACGACGCGAGCCATTTACGTTGCGCATTTTAATAAAGTTAACTGCATTTTGGCATCGTGTCCAAAAATGTTCGGTAAGTTGAGGGGGAAATAGTGGGGTAAAACAGGATTCCTCGGAGTAGGGTGACTTGTTCTTAGCCTGCCCACTAGCACTCACCTTTTGTTGGCGCTTTTCATTATCGTGCGCTTTGCTTTCAACAATGTTTGCAATGTTCTTGTTATTGTCCTGCTGCTTTTGTTGTTGCTCTTACTGTTTACAGACTCCGTTGCGTCGTGTGCAGTTGATCATCATTTATTTTAATGAGCTTCATAATAGAATTTCCAATGTCTTCCGAAACTTTAATTTGACAAAAAGGAGCCCAAGAAAGCCTTGTAATCTTACTTTCACTCTTTTTCGTCACTCACAATTGTAAGTAAGATTCTGGATTCTGCGCCAATGGATCCGTAGAAACTCAAAATCGAATAGGTTCTACATCAATTCTTGGGTATGAAGAACATGTAATCGAATGGTTTTTTTTGTAAATATTTCACCTTTCTTTAGTTTGTCCTTTTCTCTTATAAGTTCTTTGATAAGTTACTAAGTCATTTAGAATCCTTGAAGACCCTTAAACATATTTAAACACACAATTTCCAATGATCTTTTTTATAAGTTTTTTTTATTTAATACATTATTCTGCCTGTTTACATGCTTAGCCGGAGGACATTGAATTGAAGTTTGTTATTGTTAACAATAATTTTATCATGCTTTGGTATTAACTAAACTATTTACATAGCTGCTAATTTTGATACAAGTACATTTACGACTTTATTATGTAAGTAATTTATAATGTATATATTATATTTATTTTATTTTAAATATTAATACGTTTCGTTTATATAATAATAAGTTTTCAGCCGAAGGCATTTGACGCCATGGCTTCTCCCTCTAGTCGATTTAAGTTTTGTAAGCCTAAGTCTACTAATGTTAAATAAATAAATAAATAAAATAATAAGTTTAGGCCTTTGAGAAGTTTTGGGGCTGTTGCTGCTGTTAAACTGTGGTACATTTGATATACATAGTTTGTATATTGAATAATATGTAATAATTTTGTTGGTTTGTTAATTGTTAGTTTTATATTTAATAAATTATTACATATAAAATATAATTTCATTGGGTATATTGTCAGATAACAATAATCTTTAATCTTTATTTTATATTTATTTATTTATTTATTTTTACTATATACAAAGCTCTTTTGTCCTACATAATGCCTCATCAATTTACTTGTAATCCATGCACTTTCTTTTGAAAACTCACATTCTTCACCGTCTTCTCTCTTTTACCTATATGTTCTCATATGCAGTTTGAAACCCAAAATACTTTTCGCTTGAACACAATAACAAAAACAGATAAAACAAAATACATAAACATACCATAAATAGACATGCATTATAAAATATACTCGTACGCCTAATTAGTTGTAATTGTTAAAGCTACAATATTATCTAATTTCTAATTTAAAATGATATGTTTTGGTGTAATTTATCTTCCTTTTATTTTTGTTTTAACGGGTTCCTCTCAGTTTACATCTAGTACAAAAATACTGAATAAATTGCACTTGCATCGCCGACACGAATACTACACTACATTCCAGAATACACAAAAGCAAAATGCAGTACAAGTATTTTAAATACTACATCTGCATTTGCATACAAATCTATCCTTTGTTGAAATCCGATAGTGTCTACATTATGTTCAACTTCAGTTAAAGTCCATAATCATCTCTAGACTTTTGTTGAATTACTGCGGTGTCATGCCAAACTGAGTCCATTTGACATTAGACTCAAGGCATTGGCAGTGGTCGTGGTTGTTGTCCCAGCAGCCTCCTAAAGAGATACAAATTGCAAATTGTATTACATTTTTTTTTATTTGTCGAATATCGAAAAGCAGATAATATATATATACATATTATATTTTTTTTCAATTTTGTTGTTTTTATTTGGTTAAACAAGCTTTCTGTTACCGCTTAGGCAACTTAATCTAGTTACATATGATGATAAAATATTAAACCAAAACAACTTTTTTATTATACTTATTTTTATCCTATTTATTTAAAAATGATAACTTTGATTCTAGTTAATATGGGTAAAACAAAAATGAACATTTAAAATTACAACGAATAATACGATTCTTATTACAAAATTTACCGCTTGAAACGTATTTTATTTTGTTTGAAATTAAGTTTTCTTAAAATTTAAAAAAGCTGTGCAATTTTGATATATACAATTATTTTTATGATTTAAATCTAGTTTAAAGATTGAAGGTGAGATCTAGATGAATTGAAATATTATTTTAGTTTAGTTAAAGTTCCAAGATACTTAGAAATATGCAAAGTTTTGAATGATAATTGCCATTTTATATCAGATTAATAATCAGATTATACATATACTACAATTTATCTGCTCATACTCACAATGCTCAGGGTACGCACAATGCAAGCGCGCGTTGCCGGCGGCTCATCAGTCTCCAAGCCGGGAGAGCTGCCACGAGAGGATACCGAACTATTAATGAGCTTGATGCTCATGTTGATGTCATCAGAGTGATGGGTCTGCGAGCTGCTCGAGAGTCGCCCATCCAGCGACAGATCATCCCGCTGCTGATCCTGCAACAAGAAGACATTACACTTTAATATAAAGTGACACATAGAATGTGCAACACGTTGCACGCACCTCCTTGGGGCTGCCACAGATACCAAATTTGATGTCCATGGACTGCGTCTCAGTATCACTGCCAACTTGGCCATCGTTGACTGCAACTGCAACAACAGCAATGTTGTTGTCTTCTGCAGCTACATCAATGCCATTTGTTGGAGTGCAATGCCGTTGCCGGCTGTACTGGACACGTGTCCGTTGATGTTGATGTTGTTATTGTTGTTGTTGCTGCTGTTGTTATTGTTACTAATTTTGTTATTGTTATTTTGCTCCTTGTTAAGTGTTGCTGACGTTGGCATGTGCTTTGTTATGGTTGTTGTCTCATCAGCAGCATCAGCAGTGGCAACAACGGCCGTTGACGGTGTTACCATTCCATGTCCATTGGTTGCAATTGCCATTGCATCGTTTGCATTGTTGTTGCCACTGTTGGGGCTGGTATTGCCGTTGCACTTGCTATTGTCGTTGCCATTGCCATTGCCATTGCCATTGACGATGGCGGTGACGGCGGCGGTGGCGACACCAGCGGTGGCAGCGGCCTCGTCGCCCAACTCGTAAATGTTAACCATGTGTGCGGCCTGTGCGTGCACCATCAAATCCCAGGGATTGGCGAATGCATCCTTGCAAACGGCACAAAGCAATTTTGCGCTCGTTGGCGGCGTTTCTGTGTGTGAGTGTGTATGAAACATGCAAGAATTAATTAGTTATTTAAGTTGGAATTTGCCCAACCGAACAGAACAGAGGGGCGGTGCTGGCTTAGTCGCATAAATAACTCAATTTTAAATGAATTTACAGGCAGCCGCAGGACATGCAGGACATGCTGCAGACAGACAGATGTTGCTGACTCCTGCAAGCAAGGAATCTCCACTAGCACACAATGTGCCTTAGATAAACACACATTGGACATTGAGACAAGAACGAACGAGCTTCGTTACTTGGCAAAAAGTGTTTAACAATCATAAATTAATTGCGGACAAACAAAACAAAAAGCAGCCACGCCCCCATTTGCCCACTTACTGACCGGGATAACTTACTTGCTGCAAATGCCACATCCTGGCACTTGCATGTGAACCTCAGCTTGCAGTAACTTTTCTTGTGGTCCAATAACTCAGACAGCTCGCTGAAGCTTTCCCTGCAATTGCCGCAGATTAATGTATCTGGATTGCCTGCAACAAAAACGAAACAAGAAACAAGAAATTCACATAAAACATAGATCTTAATGCAATTAAGTGAGTACAAACAACAATATATGATACCAAATACTTCAATAAGCTAAAAATACTTTGTTGTTGACTGAATATTAACAATATTGAAACTTGAAAAATAGTATTTGAAATCGAATAGCAGTTCAGGCCGAAGTTCGCTTTTTGGACACTTATATTTCTTAAAGCTAACTTATTTTGCGTCTCAACAAAATTGACAAAAATAGGTAGGTAGACTAAATTGGCAACGTTCTTGAAACCAAAACTCTACAACTGAAGGTAGAGTCGGTTTTGATCCACAGAGCAACTTCAGCAACACTGTAGAGTATTTCCATCTTCAAGATGAACCAGTAACTGTAGCTTGCAATATCCTTTCTGGGTTTGCTAAGCAGCTTGATGCGCATTTTGATATCAATTGGGCAGGTTTTAGGGATTTAAAAACAATACAGGACATTAATTTCGATCAATAATATTAAAAGTACGACAGCAGAGAATACTCGAATTTATTAAATACTAGTTGAGATAGCTCTCTCTCTCAAAGGTCAACATACTAAAGTTTAATTTGCTTCCGACTGTTCCTATGTATGGCACCTATATGATATAGTCGTCCGATCTCTACCAAACTTTCTCAGGATGTAACAAATATATTCTGGTCTAGTTTGTTGAATTAGGCTTCTAACATCATTAGGAAACTGTGCCAGAAAAATGGGCGTGGCAGCACCTTTCTTTGTCCATCGCTTAGAATACAAGTTCTTGTATGAAAAACTTTTTTGTTTTCTACGATATCCGTTCCAAACTGACGCTCCTGTCATATTGGCCAAAAATTATCCAGATCGGACCACTATAACATTTAGCGGCCATGGGGACAGCCGGTTGAGATACGGATCATTGAGTTAAAAAACATTTTTTTTTTTTAATTTTCATTCCAAACAAATTAAAATATATTAGTGTCTACTGTTACGCGCATTGAAAAAATTTAAAACAACGTCCTCCTTTTCGTTTTTCCAGTCGCTTTGTTCTTCTTGCCAAAAAAACTTGCCAATCTCTGCATTGTTCAATTTGAGGTTGTGATCTATTAATACAACTTTCAAGAATCGTGGTTAAATGTGGCATTTTCTACTGTATACGTTTTAGCAAGAATACATTACTCTACAACACACAAGTATTGTCAGAGTTTTACCATTTGATGTAAGCTTGATATGAATCAAGTTAAGTAGAGGAAATAAAAATAAATATGCTAAAAGCTACCTAAGTTTAAAAGTACCAATAGACTGAAACTTTATTGTTTTATTGACTTTTATAATCAAAAACATTTTAAAATATGTTAGAGCTAGCATTGAAAAATCCAAAATGGCTAAACCGACTTCTCAAATTTAGTATCCTGGAATTAAAATTTAGGCAGCAATTATTGCTGATAACATAGCTGGAAACACAGAATGAGGGAAATGTACTCTATACAAATATACGTTAATACTCACTGTAGACTTTGAATGGTCCCCAGTGTTGATGCAAACTTAATTGCTCCTGTGCCAGCTGTTGTTGTTGATGATGGAGTTGTTGTTGGTGCTGCTGATGTTGATGTTGATGCTGTTGTTGCTGCAACAATTGGCTATGCAATTGTAGCGGCTGCGGTTGCTGTGGGGACAATGCCAAAGTCAACGGTTGCAGAAGGCAGCCCAACTGTTGTTGTTGTTGTTGCTGCTGCTGCTGCTGCTGCTGCTTTTGATGTTGCTGGTGATGCGATGGCTGCTGTGAAAAGGCACCGTACGGCTCCACAAGCGCTGTTTGATTAGCAATTATTGCTGACTTTGTATTCTGTGGCGATGTCGTTGACTGTCCGGCGATGACGCTCTTCAACTGGAAACCCGTGGCAGCGGCCACAAACTGTTGTTGTTGTTGCTGTTGCTGTTGCTGTTGCTGCTGTTGTTGTTGCTGTTGTTGTTGATGCTGCTGTTGCTGCTCCTGTTTGAATTGCGACCAGTGAAGAGCACTGGGAGCTGCTGTCGATGCCGCTGTAGTGGCCACTGCTGCTGCCGCATTTGACAGCAAATTCTGCTGATGCAGCAACAGCTGCTGCTGTGGCAACAAATTGGCCATTGCCGCCATGGCAACAGCAGCTACTTGCTGCTGATGATGATGATGTTGCTGCTGCTGCTGGTGTTGCTGCTGCACCGCCTGGGCCTGCTGCTGTTGCTGATGATGCACCGCAGCAGCAGCTGCAGCTGCTACAGCAGCGGCACTATGATGATGTTGGCCATGTTGCTGCTGTTGCTGTTGCACAGCCGCAACGAGGCTGCTGTTACTAGTCATTAGACGCTTGCGTTTCTTGGGACGAGCCCCATTTGCGCCTCCGCCGCCACCCCGTAGCAATGCCGAAGAGCAATAGCTGTCGTAGAAGTAATCCCTGAGAAGGTTTCAAGAAGTGACAGCTCATTAGATGTGGTAAATGCTTTATTTGCGCTGTAATTGAAGTGTCAATATCATTCCCAAAAAAAAAAAAAAAGAGACCAAGTGAAAAACCCGAAAAGCCTGTTCCTTGCCTGCTTGTTAGCCTGGCCAAAAGTCAATATTTGTTTAGGACTCACTCCGTCTCTATGACGCCGTTTCAATTGTCATCTGCCAATTATGTGTGACTTCATCCCCTTTAATAGAGCCCTTTTCATCCCCTCCTCCTTTCTGAAGTCCATTGCTGTTGTCTGTGATTGATACAAATGCCAGTCTCACCTACCATTTGTGGTCAAATATTGGGCAGTTTTCATATCGTTTGGCCTGTGGGGTGTGGGCTCCGGCAATTGTGGCTTTTTTGGTCAGTTTGTGTGTGCGGTCAATGGGCATTTAAGTGACAAACACGAGGCCATGGAAACACCTGAACAACAGTCCGTAACATGTATGTCTGTGTTTTAATTACAATCAAGTTGTTGCCAGCATACTGTAAACGTACTCATACCTTGGGAAACCTTTTTAAAGCCTTAACGCACTGCCTTTCGGCGTCATTAAGCTTAAATTAAATATTTCCACACGAGTTGCAAGTCGACTTCGAGGACGACGACAACGCAACGCTCCAAATAAATTGTGAATGTTGCCGGCGTTCAGTTCGCTCAGTCATCATTAAGGCCGCACCAGGGACAAACAAGTGCACATGTCAGCGCCAGGGCGAAGACCAGGATATTATAGCATACATTGCTACTGTCAGTCACAGCCAACAACACATATACAACTTCAGGCAGCAATTTTTTCACAGTTTCGTAGTGTGTTGACGAAGCACTCGAAACAACACACAACTGACCCAGACACAGACAGAAAAAGAGGCAGAGATACGAGACACAGTCGAAACTCAGGAAGTGGCAACGAAAATCGCATAGAGTTGACAGTCAAAATACTTTATGTGAGACAAAGGATACAAATACGAATACATTTTCGTTCACGTTCACGTCCACATTCATGTCCATGTCCATGTCCATGCCCTGATGGATTGTGCCTTATTTATTTATTTATTTCTGTGGCTGTCACAACTTCTCCTCCCAAAAAAACCTTCAGTCCAAGTCCTTGCCCATAGTTGAGCCGTTAAATGATATGTAAATAAACTCGAAATGAGTGCCACATGGCGACGTTAAATTGTGCAAAAGCTTGCTGCCTAAATTATGGCATTTATTTAAATTAAAATTTCTAGCATGAAATTGTATTTTCGAAATTGTTTTTCTAGTCAACTTACCAATCGTTGCCGGTTTTGCTGACATTTTGCCGTTTCCTGCCAATTTGATGTGCCTTTGGCTCGGCAACCATGTTGACATCTGCAATAAAAAAATAAGATAGGATAAGAAAACAGGGCAGTTAATCAAAGCAACCTTTTTTTCTCCGAAAACAATAGAAAATCTTCTTTGAGCCAAATACTAATAATACTTCTTTCTAAAACAAAAACATTTTTCGCCTTTGAAGTGACTGCAAAGTAATGGAGACAATAGAATTTCGGGTTCCATTACTCTTCGACTTTGACTTTTTAGTTTGTGTTGATTTTCATTATGCAAATGTACTCGTAGAGCTCTTACTGATTAAAATTTAGCCTGCCTGTGCATATTGCTGTCTAGCTGTATTCCGATAATAATTTAATCTTACTCCCAATCATTAATCTTAATAAACAATATAATTTAAGGCTATTTTGGCGAATCAAAGATTGTATACCCTTTCCTGTTTTATTATATATTAGTCCGATGAAATAAAAATTTCCTCAAGTTTCATCAAGATACCTTCAAAGCGAAGAGTCTTCTTTGAATAGATACTGACAGACAGACGGACTATGGCCATATCGATTCAGCTCGTCGTACTGATTAAGAATATCTTTAATGCGTGCTACTTTTTATGACACCCTCTGGAAGGGTATTAAAACATAACAGACAGTTAAGAACGGTAAAAGACATTGTTAAATTTTGCATGAAATAAAAGAGGACAGAAATACACGAATCTTAAGACCGAAGGGTACAAGCATTACATAAAAAGAATTGTGAAGTTCTTTAAATGGATTCATTAATTAAGAAACAATACATTTTATTCACTTAAATAATATTTTTATGATTTACCAATAATAATTGTATGGTCTACCCTAGCAAATCATTTTGCCGTACCTAAACTAAAACTCAGCTAAGTTATAAATATTTATATAAATAATTCATGAAAATTTTTTTTAATTTCTAAGCGAAGTATAAACTTATTTGATTTCACATATATCTCTAGAAGGACGTTAAACTTAGCAGTAGGACGTTAAACATTTAATTTTTTTATGAAAAGGGTGCGACGTTTAGTCGGCTTATCATGAGGAGTTTTTGTGGGAAGTTCGGGTCTTGCGCTCGTTCATCATAATTCATGACAAAGTTTGAAGTGCGACGGCTGCGCCTCAGGGTGGCTACTAATAAAAGCAACGCGCCCAAAAGAGAAGTCTTTTACAATGAGAAGGGATGAGGTTGAGGGAGTTGCTATAACTACAAATTACTAGATGGGGTGTGGAAGCTTTTGCATTTTTCTGCTGCTCTTTTTGCTGTTTGTCTCGCCTTGGCTGGCAGGCCATAATTAAGATTAAGGATAAAAGCATAAGAAGGATTTCCACAAGTTTTAAGGCATTGCCCAGCTCCAGCTCCAGTGAACAAATCGGTTTAACGTTGGCCAGACCACATTCCAAGCTCCACAATCCTCTGAGCCAAAAGTCAATGGCGCGTAGCAATGAAATATTTCCGCGACCACTCAACTTGAGAGCTAAGAGACAGATAGGGAAAATACTTTCTTGTATTATTTTTGTTGGTTCGTCTCTGTCTATAATCAGTGGCATTAGCATGCCACATTTACATAAACTCTCCAACTGAAGCTTGGATCTGGAAAATGCTTTTTATAAGCGTTGTAAAGTTTTCATTGCACGCCAACGGGGCATATGAATATGACATGAAACGCATACGCAGCGTTGTCAACTCCCATTGTCTTCGTCTTCGTCATCGTAGTCGTCATCGTCATCGTCATCGACATCGTCATCGGCGATGACATGACGTGCTAAGTGCATTAAGTTGTTCTTCACACGAGAGACACGCGTGAAAGAATGCCAAGGAATCTCTACCAACTTTCCACCAGACCATCTGTCTGTTTCCTTGTTGCATTGCAGCTGCAAATGACGCGCGTCAACGACTGAAATTTCATTAAGCGTTTAAATTAAATCGACAAACAGTCAGTTGTCAGGCAGCCAGGTAGTCAGAAAAGAGACAGGTGAGCTGGCACACATCCATCCCGCACAACACAACATTGAAATTTCATTAAAAGTATCGCACAAGGATTTATGTTCGCCGCACTTTAAGTTGCGGCCTGCAACGATGACTTCCGTTGCACAAAATACGCAGACAGTCGACCGGCTGTGCTAAGTAAGATATGGCTACTACACATGCCAAGGGCTAGGATTGTTGCCATGTCTTACTCTACAACTGCCCTAGGACCTCATAGAGCCTTCAAGTCGTCGTGAGCTCTTTTTTTTCGCGCGTTTGTTCGATTTTAGTGCAGCACTTCCGCAGTTGTCGGCCATTAACCTGGGGACTCAACCACATCGAACATGCAACTGGGCGAGGGTTAAGGTCTACAAATGTCTATGCAAAACAACTCAACATTCACAAAAAGGCAACTAACAACTTTATATTTAGCAAAGTATGCAATAAACCAGAAGACGAGTTTAAGTTGTTTTATGTGACGCGGATTCCCCTAAAATAGGTCCGAAGATTGTCGAAAGAACACTATAGGAAATTTAAAGTGGCACTAAAACATTTAAAGTAATTTACTATAAAATGCATATTCTCTGCAAAAGCGACAGATCCAACTTAAACCAATATACATATATGCATACATAAGAAGACATCTTCAATTTTAAAGAATAGCTATTAATAGTTTAAATGAGACAATTAAATTTTTCGCGATTTACGAAATGAAGGAGACGTGGCAGATATCTTAAGATATCTCAACCGAACTGACAGTTTATAGATTTGGTACAGTTACACACAGTCTGACCAAATTTGGTTAGAAGTAGACTACTATATCATATAGCTGTCATGGGAACGATCGACTAAAATTAAATCTTTAGTATGGAAAACTATTTTGTTTCTTAAGATATATCAACCAAACTCACCGATTATGTCTGGTATCGTTAAATATATTCTAACCAAATGTGGATAAAATCGGACCACTATATCATAATCCTGTCATATGTCGAAACTTGAACGCAGGTTTCTGCAAGGGTATAACATAAATACTTACAATCTTTGGCGCTTTACTTGCATTTATTTTTATACCCTGTGGGGTATATTAAGCTTGTTCACAAAATAAAAGCATGTAACAGGCAGAAGAAGGCGTGGCAGACTCCTAAAATTCAAAAATTCATATCTTGAAAACTAATCAGAGAAATAAATAGAAAACGGCAAAAACTGAATAAAGATCTAAACATACTTACTAATAGTTAATGGTAATAGGAAAAGTATACAAACTCACCCAACGTCTGGCTAAGGACTGTCTTGCCATCCTCGCCATGACAGGCGTTCCGGGCATCGAAAGGGTTGGTGAACTGCACAAATGCATAGCCCTTATGCATGGAGATGCCTGTGGATGAATCAAAGGCACAAGACACGATGGAGTAAAAAATGTGTTGATAGGAATGTAAAAGAAGGCTGGTTGACTTACCCGCCAGTCGGCCGTAGATCTGAAACATGCGCTCGACGTCCGTTTTGGAACATTGAAAGGTATTCAGATTGCCCACAAAGATGCGAGAGTTTACCGCCTGCGGATCCTGTGAGTTCGTCTGGTTGGACAGTTTTGACAGCTTCATTGTGACCGCCGCTGGCGATGGCGATGCGACTGCAGATAGGGATCCGCCTGCGGATGACGATGACAAGGGAACGGGCAGCGGATACGGCAACGGCAACGGCAACGGCAATGTTAACGGCGCAGCCGCGGCGCACGTTTGTCCAAAATACAAGAAAGCAATTCTGGCGGTTGCTGGCAACCAAGTTGCTGTTTACTTTTCCTCTTCGCCCTTGACTCTTCCCACTGGGATTAGACTCCGCTTTGTTTATGGTCTTGTGCGTTGCTGCAGCTTATTGCATTTGGCCTGAGGTCGGTGTTTGGGGTCTGTTGGGCGCGGATTTGATCCTTGTCCTTGCACTGTTCGTCCTGTGCTCTGCTGATTTTTCAATTTTTAACGAATCCAAATCTGTGAGCGGCGGTTGGCTTGTTGTTAAATCTGTAAAATAAGACCAACACAACAGCAAGCATAAATACAAATTGACAATCACTTTTGTTTGTTCGTTTTTTGTTTCCATTCTGTTTGTTGTTGCATTGTTGTTGCTTCGGCTTAAATATCAATGAGTATTGAGAGCGACAGTCATTGCGACTCCATATCCGTCTACGTATTTATATTTCATTTATACAAGCATTGTTTGTATTTGTGAATTTAATCGCATCGAAATTAAAATACCGAAATGCCTTTTTAATTAAAGGTCTATTTTTTTTAAGGTTTTATTATTGTTACCTCAAACGACAGAAGGTCGATTTTAAAAAAATTGTATTTTTAGTAATTATTATATGGTGGCACTTATATTACGTATCGGTGAAGTTTTGAAATGGTTTAAAGTTTGTTTGTTATCGAAACCAATAAAGTATAGGTATGTACAGATTCAAAAAAGATGTCATTCAATGATTTTAGACAAATAGTTAATCGAAATCGGTAAAGTATAATTATAAAAATCTAAATGTTACAAAAAAAAACATTTCCAAACAAAAATTAAAGTTTTCATAAATGTAAGTTGGCAAGCCAAACTTTTAGTGAACAAATTGCATCCATTGAATTTATTTGAATAAGCATTGTAATCGCCAATTTATGTTTTTTTTCGTAGCGCATCTTCAGCTCAACTTCAATTATTAAACAGACAGCTAATCATGTTGGACAGCGTCTTTTAATTAAGTAAACCACATTTAAATTATAACCCACCGAATGAGATGCAAATCAAACTTAGACTTATTAGAGCCCTATTTATAACCTGGTTTATATTACTGTACAGATATTTATTGTTTAAATAAAAATCAATACTAAGTGTTTGCTGCTTGGAATAAAATATTTTTCAAGGAGACCACTTCAGTAGGTTGCACATGTGTTAAACGGCATGTGAGAGGGGCAATTTTGAAGGCATCCAACAGAGCTCAGGCACAGCTCAGCACAAGTAGCAAATGGGGCAGACTGGGAAGACCAGTTGGTGTCTCGTTTGTGAGTGTGTCTCATATTTACGAGTATGTTCGTTTGCTTTTACTTGGAACATGTTTTGTGCGTGTTATTAAATTAAATAACTTTTAAATGGCTTACACAGAAGCGACAGCACACTCACAGTCAACACCTCTCCACGCACACAAAAACACCAACAACAACAATAACAACAACTACAGTAACAACAATTGCTAGAATAGCAAACACAACAACAATGAAGGCGTTCTTCACGTTCGTGTAAAAGTGAAAAATTAAGCGTTTTTATTGCGCTTTTCGATGGCAACAACACTACACAGCAGAGATCCAGCGACTGCTTCCTGGCAACATGTGTATCCAATGTCTGTGTGTGTGTGTGTGTGTGTGTGAGTGTGGGTACTTTGCATAGCGCAAAAGGCATCGCATGAAATAAAAATAAAACATGCAGTAATAAAATTAAAATACTCTTGTTGTAGCAAATTGTTAATGTGATTTTTATGCAATAGCCAGAGGCATACGCATCTGTGTGAGTCTAGAGTATGTGTTTGTCTATATTTATAGGATATTTATGGGCGCAGCATTTGCTGTTAATTGCAATAGTCACACCTTAAGAAGGCAGTCGATTAAAGTCATCGATCGAAAAGCTTTGCTCTCAGCTTTATTAAAAGACTACCCATTGTTTGCCACCCTTTAATCATCATCTATAAATACAGATAACCGCACATAGTTACAGCAACAAATACAGATACAGTCGTTGCCAAGAGTTGGTCGTAGCATTGTGCGCCATTTATGATGAGTGAAAGGCGCTTTTATTTATTATAATAGCATTCCTGCCTGCTGCCATCAGCGTGTCCTGCTTGCATTCAGTCAGCCGCTTCATTCATTCAACGCTTTCTCCATCAATTCCCCATACCCTACCCTGTCTCTCTCCGCTCGTTTTCTATCTTTTTGTTTTTTTTTTTTTTTTTTTGGTATCGCCCTCGTTGTCGCATTGTCCTTGCAAATGAAGAAATGTCGCCGCTAGCGGCTTTGCATAACAGCTCGCAGCTTCCTTGACGTCTAACATGCCCCATTGTTGCATGCAACAACAGCACACTCGTTTATTCAAAAGCAACATGCCAGTCTCGGTTTGGCTCGGACAAATCCAAAGGAGTATTGAATAACCGTCGCGTTGAATATGCAACACTTTTTGTGGCCTACTTTTTGGGTGCTGCCTGCAAACCATTTTAATGAACTTGCCATGACTTTAATTAAAGCCAACAACGACAGCATCTTACGCTGACAAATTTAAACGGCGTGCACACAAAGCCGGATTCCCTCATTCTTTTGACAAGTCCTGCAACCCTTCTCAAGAGTCTGGCAAGTGGTTAGTTAACTCGTCTCTTAATTATAATTAACTGCACTGCTGAGCGGCAGCTTCAGCTTCACAGTGTGTGTAGATGCTAACATTCGACTTGGCGTGGCAAGTTCAACCGCAAGAAATTGTGCAGGAAATTGCTGTAATTCTTCGCATCTCTACACTTTATTTTACTTCCAGCCTGCAGTTCTCTTAGGCTCTGACTGCACTTTTTTTGCAACTGCCTGAGTGCAAAAGTAAATTAAGATGCCGGTGGAGTAAAAGTCGTCGCGGGTAAACTTACTTGAAAAGCGCCAGCCCGATAGCTCAGGACACATGTGCGAACATTAGTAATCGACTGCGAGCTTAACGACTATCAACGAATCGAATACGAGATTCTCTTTACTTGGTAAACTTAATTGATATTAAAGACACCACTTAAAGCTAAGATCTGATCAATTAATTTTTATCTGACTGAAAGTTGAAAGTCTTCACTATTCACAACAGACATACACAGGCCTGTTTCTGTCTTCACTTACGTGAAATTTATTTACCTGTGAATTTACCCGGTCCAATCAATAACTTTAAGAAAAGTACAACTTTCTGTCTTCACTGTACTGCACAAACAAATCTCAGGAGAAAACAAATAAATATATAAATATAACTCATTCTATGATAATTCCGAAGCTGGAATCAGATAAGGAGATGGTGCAAAAACAATGTAATGTACTGGCAATCGCCTACAACTTGTATAAGGTAAGGGGGACTTCTATTCGCATAAGCAAATAAATAAAATAAAATTCCTAGCCATTCGACATTCGGCGCAAAATGAAAAAGGTCAGGGCATAAATCCGATCAAGTGAAAACGGTAATTTTTTCAAACTTAAAATAAACGCATTAACAAAAAAATTAATTTTATTAAATGCTTTAAAATAAAAAGTGAAAACTTGAACAAATATGATAATACTTATCACCTCATTAGCCTTGACTTAACTGTGAACAGATATTTATATACTTTAAGCCATTTCATAGATGCTTTTGCAGGTTACATAAAAAAATACATCTACCATTTTTTATGGAAAGCGTAATTAACGGCTGTTGGCATCCTGAGTGTCGAAAGGATGCTTAATGCGCTTCATTGTCTACGGCTTAAAGTCTTCAACTTAACGGACTGTGTTTTAAAGCCATTTTATTGGCTTGCGACGTGCTAAATAATGCAGCAGGCCATTAAGCGGGAAAAAAGCTGTTGAAAAGTCACGCAACGGGTGACAGCCTCTGACTCCGATTCTGGACAGAATTATCAGGCAGCGCTGGCATGCGATCAAATGTCAAAGGATACATTTCATCACCAAGCCATGTTGCTATTTACTGCCTACAAATATGGGCAGAACATACTTGTATGTTTTTTTTGTTTTCTACTTTTTTCCTTGTTTTTTATTTATATTTTTCGTATGTGGCAGACAACTTTTCATTTCAAATAGCTTGAGGGGTGACTGGGTTTCGGTTTGGTTTTGTGGTTAGGGTGTTTGAGTCCAATAGCGCTGCACAAAAAAATTGAATAGACGCTGGGGCCATTGAGAGCCAAAAAGTCAACAAAGCGAGTAGATAGAGCGACAAATAACCCCAATTGAATGGGGAAGGTAATGGCTGGGATGGAGAGAGGGAGAGATGGAGAGATGGAGACATGATGAAGATGGCGTTGGTGAAGGCATGCATACATATGTATAGTATGTGTGTATTGACAGAATGGCCCACAACTTTATTCATAAGCAGTCAGACGGGCCAGACAGACGTGACCTCAGCAAACCAAACAGATGCTGAAATTTCTATAAAGGAGTTCACTTCTCTAAGCATTATCTCGTTGTAGTTGAATGGAATTTATATGGTCAACATTCCGAGATGACTTCACGTCTGCGAGCGATAACTCAGTTGTCTTTATAGACGCCCTAACGGTATGCAACATAGTTTTTAAATTCCAAGTAAACGCTCTGCCAGACTTGATATGTTGTCGATAACCATGGAACGTGTCACAAATTGTTGTTGTAATTCTCATTTCATTGTTGTTGTTGTTGTTGCAGTTCGTTTATGCTGTTAATTTATTGTAATGCGCAAAGCAATTTGCAACAAAAAAAATGAATTTACAAGCGTATTAAGTGCCAACTATTTGCATAAATAACAAGAAATTAATAACAAACACACGGCGCCATGGCAGCAGCCGCATAAAAGTTAATAATTGCTGCATGTCAACAAGCGGCCAATGGGTTGGGGAGAGAGGAAGAGGGGTCGGCGACATGTGGCACATAAATGAAAAATATACAGACCTCGTACATATGTATATATGGAATATAATAAAACTGCAGCCAAGTTAAGTGAAATGACATTTTATCACTTGAC
Source organism: Drosophila neotestacea (assembly GCA_035044365.1). Classification (NCBI taxonomy): domain Eukaryota; kingdom Metazoa; phylum Arthropoda; class Insecta; order Diptera; family Drosophilidae; genus Drosophila; species Drosophila neotestacea. The sequence goes on along the minus strand of JAWNMD010000157.1, from coordinate 1,365,973 downwards.
AGTAAATGCGTTTTATTACTCTTCTCATTAAACAAATTCAATTTGGACCATTCAGAAAGAAAATCAACAAAAATAATGTTAAAATATTCGGAATTAATTTTTAAAAAAGCTGCCTTTTTTACTAACTATCACAGATTACTCTTAACTGTGAGATCTTTTGAACTTCTGAATACTAAATAATAAAATAATAATAAAGGCTCAAACCGGTTCTGATCTGAACCGTCTCCTATAGTAAGCTTTAGAGTTTTGCAGCCGTGGAAAGCTCATCTAACTGATTACTATTTGATACTTTCATCAGCACGAAAAGTTAAGTTCTGCAACTAATATCGTTCGATCCTTGTTGATTAATATATAGAGCTGCTGGTTTTAAAGCATTTAATTCGATGCATTTAAGGAGATTATAGATTTAAGAACACTCGCATGAGTATTCGCATTACCGTTAGCAGCTCCGATTTCATATACTTGTTTACACTGCAGTTAAAGTGTTAAATTTATTGTTGGTCAGCAGTCATGCGGCTTATATTTGTTTTTGGGTCGACATTCACAATAGCAAGGACTGGCAGAGAGAGAGAGAGTGAGAGAAAGAAAGAAAGAGGGAGAAAGAGGCATCGGTTCCGGCTGCGGTTCTTTAGCTGTGCATTCATTCATTATAGTCGGACAATGTGAGTGTGTATAAATGTGTGTGGGTTGATGTGTCTGGTATGGCAATAAAAATGGCGTGCATATTTTTCAGTTTGTTATGCATTTCTCTGCCACTTTTGTTGCAACAACAATTATGAATAACTTTCTCTCTTTCTCTGTCGCGTAATGGCCCAAGCTGTGCACATGTGGGCGTGAAGAGGCCTATCTGGGAGGGACTCGTACTATATTTCACTTCACCAATTACGAGCCAACGACTGCGACAGTAATCAAATAATTGTTGCATTTTCTGTCATATATTTCACGCTTTTACTTTAATTATTCGCACTGTTTCCACTTTTTGTAATGAACATGTAAGCAGTAAAATTCATAGGCCATATGAAATTAAATGAAAAAATATTTTTTCACTTTATAAGAAATGAAGTTAAATGAAAAATTTCAGATTTTAGAGGATTTATATAATGTGTAGAAACTCGTTTTATTCTTTCGTAAAGTTTATCAATCAATCTTTTTCTTGGGACTCTGCAAGAATTCACTAAATTCATAAAAAAAAAGTTATGTCAGTCAGAAAATGTTCTTCAAGCTATCGTAAAGCACATCTTTATTTAACCTACTTGTATACTTTGCAAACTAACATGTAATAACCAGGGATTTAAACCTTAACCGTAACCGGTATTAACCGACTGAAATTTGTAACCGTAACTAAAACCGTAAAAGAAACTAAACTTTTTTATTATTTCGAAACTTAAAACCGAAATAACTTTTTAGAAATCGATTCATTAATTACAATTTGATTCGGATTTGGACGCTTGCTAAAATTCCAAGAACTTTTCGACTTGGAATTGATTTTAGATATAGGTGTTCAAAAAAGGAACAGACGGATAGACAGACGGACATGGCTATATCGACTCGGCTGTTGATCTGATCAAGCTGATCAAGAATATATATACTTTATGGTGTCTGCCACGCCTCCTTCTGCCTGTTACACACTTTTTTTTTGCACAATTTTAATAGACCCATTTGTATTTTTATAAAGTACTGGGTCTAATAATTCAACATATCTAGAACATTTTAGCATGCTGTTTTACGAGTAATTTGTTGTATTTTTATATCGAATAATTTTGAAAATATAATTGTTTCAAAATATTATTCGAGAAGAGTTAACAAAATTAAGTTCTAAACTATATCAACTGCATTGATTGTTTCCTACTTTGTTTTTTAAAAGTCCGCATCATCTCTAAGGAGTTTTTACTGTGCTCTAACAATAGTGATAACAGAGGCAACGCATAACATTAATGTCACTTGAACAGTTGTATTTCTGCTTTAATTTTTGCAGATTTTATATCAATAGAATTATAGACTTAAAATATTTATGTATGTTAATTTGTTATAAACAACAATTTCAGCGATTATTTAATCATTCAATAACAGCCCTAAAAATAAAAGGAATAATCTTAAAACTGTGTTAACATTTTGCGAGATGTTGAAGTTGTTGTTGAATTGTGTTTAATTCGCGGAGCGTTTGTTTCAACAATTTTCATATGCAAAAATTTCTGTGGTTTGTGTAGTTTAGTGGGCGGAGACGGGGCGTGGCTGGAAAGACGGATATATGCAGAAACAGCGTTTTGCATTGCATTTTTGGCTATCGCTTTTGTCAGTCAGGATACGGATTTTGGTTTTGGATTTTGGGTTTTTTGGTGGTTCTCGGTTTGGATTCGGGGTCGGTTTCATAGGGCTTAGGGTTTTGGTCTCGGTTTTGTTGTTAGTGACCACAACAATACAGTCGCTGTCGTCTGTGGCCACTGCCTGTCGATTTGTTTTGCCATTACATGAATTTTTGTTGTCCATTAAAACGGTTAGCAGAGGTAACGACAGTGTAATAATACATTGGAAAATGTATCTATTAAGTGTCTACATATGTGTTTTTTTATATCTCGCACTATGTTGGGAAAGAAAATTTTATGGATACGGCGTACAGATATAGAAAAATAAATAAAACTCGTCCAAAAAGACCAAAGCAAGGTCAAGTGAACGCTAGTGATGACAATTATTTTCCGAAACAAAAAAAAACTAAAATTCTCCCATTTTAAATTCTCCCATGTTGGCATATTGGGCAACTATATTCTTCCTTATATCGTTAACAATTTCGAAAAGTTCCAAAATTGACAGTATAAAGTCCTTCTTGAATCGCAAGCACAAATCCATAGAAAAGGACAGATTTCCGGATAGAAGATGTTTGAGATTTTTCCTAGCAGCTAAAATCTGGACAAATCTATCCGGATAATGGCCAATTTGGTATCACTAGTAAACGCACCAAGTGAAGACTCTTCAGAGCGAGCAAGTTTCGCTCTCTGCCTCTCTCGCTCACTGGCTCTCTCGTTTAGGCTCTCTTTACATTGAGCAGATCAAACGTCATCATTAGCGCAGCAACAGCAACAACCACCGATGACTCACACAGCGTTCAACACAGCCTAATGTATGCGATGCTACTGTTGGCTGGTGCTCTTGCTGCTGTTTGTGTGGGAGCGTGCGCGGCATACTTTACACTAGCCGTTGAGTACATGTGTGTGCAAGTGAGATAGCCATTGTGCCTGCGCTGCTGTTGAGCGGCGATAGCAATACAAATTTTCTGTCATACGCTCTCTACGCTCAGTAACAGCGTCGATTTCACAGCGTTTGGGTGTGTTTTATTTAGTCATTTGTGCAAAATTTCTCTATGCGGGCACAATTTAATCACAAACAAGTGGCAAAAAGGGCAAAATTGCAATTTGCAAAAATATCGATAATTAATATACAGCAAAGGTTAACAACTGCACAAAGTACAACAAATGCATACATATTTTAGTACATTCAAGTGTATATGTGTGAGTGTATTAGCAAAATTGAGTTGTATAATCGCCAAAACTTGTTGAACTCTCTACCTCCCTTACACTTGCTCAACTGCTACGATTGCTGCTGTTGCCGCTGTGTGAGTGTAAATTAATAAACTACCTACATATATAAGATACACAAAGAAACTAAGGCAAGAACAACAACTGAGTCGACGACGTCATGCAGGCAATCAAATGTGTTGTTGTTGGCGACGGCGCCGTGGGTAAGACCTGCCTGCTGATCAGCTATACAACCAATGCCTTTCCAGGGGAGTATATTCCCACCGTCTTTGACAACTACTCTGCCAATGTGATGGTCGATGCGAAACCCATTAACTTGGGACTTTGGGATACGGCTGGGCAGGAGGATTATGATCGTTTGCGGCCGCTCTCTTATCCACAGACCGATGTGTTCCTCATTTGCTTCTCGCTGGTTAATCCTGCCTCATTTGAGAACGTCCGCGCCAAATGGTTTCCTGAGGTGCGCCATCATTGTAACAATGTACCCATCATTCTCGTGGGCACAAAGCTCGATTTGCGCGACGACAAGCAGACAATTGAAAAGCTTAAGGATAAAAAGCTAACTCCCATTACCTATCCACAAGGATTGGCCATGGCTAAAGAAATTGCAGCTGTAAAGTATTTGGAATGCTCTGCTCTAACCCAAAAAGGCCTAAAGACAGTCTTCGATGAGGCCATACGTTCGGTGCTTTGTCCCCCAATACGTCACACACGCAAGCCTAAGTGCGTGTTGTTCTAGAGTGGAGAAGCTTGCAGAACTTTATTGTGAATGTGTTTTGTTTATGTTGTTGCGGAAAAAAGAGAACAAAGCGCTGAATGTTTGCAAAAATGTATTCGGCTTAGTTATAGTTACAGTTTTCTGAATGTAGTTAGTGTGTGGGTGAGAGTGTGTGTGTGAACGAAAGATGCAGACAGACAGAAAGAGAAACAAAATCACGCACATGAGCAAAGTATTCTTCTTGTTTTTGTTGTTATGAATATGTGTGGGGGCCAACGCATTAGTTTTGTAAGCGGAGAGTGCGCTTTATTAGAGGGGGCCTCAGTCTTCGAGATGATATGAATACATTTAAATACAAAACATGTATACATACACATATGTATGTTCATGGGAATGTATGTATGTACACATGTACATATATCGATACATATACAAGGCGCCATAAACAGCGCACAGCCGAAAGTTGTATGACAAATGCGTTTAGAATTTCCATGGAAATGAAATAAAAATAAAATACTTTATTTAATAGTAAATAAATCTAGATGGCTTCAAACTTGACAAAGATAAGAAAAGCTAGCGCCGTAGTCTACCAATCGATTATCGATTTGAACAACTTTATTGCTCATATCTAAAAATAGGCCCCAATTAACTCAAAGAAATCCTAAAAAGAATAACATTATAATATTGTTCATAATATTATTCAAAATAGTCTTCCACATGTGCAGAGTGCAATAAGCTAAATCAAATAAATTGCTTAACATAATAATAATCGAGAATAATGTCTTTGACTGCATTTGTGCTTTAAATGAGCGTAGTTTTATAGTTTATTTAATGATTTTAATACATACATAAATAAATAAATACATATTAAGCAACTAAATATGACACACGCTAATTTAATTCATTTACTTTTTACCAAAATGTGCTTTCGTGTTTATATACATATATATGTACATGTATTTAAAATGTAGTGTTACTACAATGAAAATACAATTCATTTAGAATAACACATAATTTACTGTTAATAATGATTTAAAACAATAAATAAAAGTTGTAAATAAACATTACAAAAAAAGAAAAGCAAATGATGTGTGACTTGTTGTGAATTATGTTGGATAATGCCAACAAATATTTATTATTGGGCTAATGGACACATACGTTGACAATGGACTGAAAGATCCCAGTTGCGCACTGCTAAAGGAGACCCCTTTACAGAATGGATTTTCATACATTCAAAGTATTTGAATATTTCTGTCATACTTGTATGCGAGGTTGTAATGAGCCTTTTTTATTTTTGTGCGTTCAAAACTCTGTGCTGCTTTGATTTTATTATTATTTAATATTTATTGCTTGATTATTTTTCGTTCATGTCCGTTTGTCCGCCTGACTATCTGTGTAGAAACTAAACTTAAACACATTTCCTTAAAACATCTCTTGAAATATGAATACGAAGCCTTGCTCCTTGTCATTTGACAAGTGTTTTTGTGTGTTCTTTTGTAATTAGACCTCAAATCAGCTAAATATCTTTATTGAATAAAATTGAACGTTAATGCGTTAATAATAAAAGCTGATAAAATGGATAGTTGGAAAAAATAACCACTTTTCCTTCTTTTGCTATATACATATGTATAATACCATCCTGTCAAAATTAAATTAAGTTAAATTTAATTAACAAAGACATGCTGGTCTCCGTGGCTACGGGCAATCCATCCAATATTGTCAATGCCATAGAGGGCAGTTTTGGCATATGAGCAAGTTTTAAGAACCATATTCTACTATTTTCTGTATTCGAAAATTCGTAGGAAAAATCGATCAGTTGATGTTTGGATCAATTGATATTTTCATGAGCGATTTTAGGAATCCGATTCGCGCTATATAGAAAAAAAAATTGCGCCACTGGGTACTACAAAATCGTGCCTTTCCTTTATCATTGCATACTTTCGGGCGAGACGAATCTCATATATTGTATAGACGCGAAGCTTTAATCTTATCTGATTATTATATGGTTATTGCCAATATTCGTCACAAAATGTTTATAATTACTTCCGTTAGTTCAGCGGATGTTCTGATAGACCAAGCCTAATCATAAACAATATGAATTTATTTGTACTCTGGTCATAATGTGGCAACCGCCAGAGCTTTTGATTGATTGCCAAATTGGGGTGCGTGGGCGAAAAAATGAGTCCGTCTATCTGTCTGTCCGCCTGTTGCTCGTTAGTGGCCAGTGTGAATTTGACAAATAATTACGCAAAGCAACCTGCTGTGCGTCTGGCAAAGACAGGACAGCACTCCCTCCTCTATCTCCCACTGTGATACATCTCAAAGCCCACCTCCTTCTTCCTCCACCTCTAAACTAAAGCGATTTAACGCCAGTGACATATGTACGTGCGTTTTGGGACTGATGGATGTGCCTCCTCGTCACCGTTGTTGTGTTTTGTATGTGTCGCGTCAATTGGCATAATTGACCCAAATTTCAACAACTAAAGCACAGCGCAGGCGTTAACACAGGTGCAGGTGAAATGCAATTCACCCCAATCAAAACCCTAATGCAATATGCAATTTCAGATTGTCTCTGGCATTTCATACGGGTTTTAGTTGATTTAATTAGCTAAAGAACAACACAGAAAAGCTGAAACATGCAACTTTGGCACACACACTCGGCATCGACGGCATCCGTAATAAAAATGCCGCTAAATTGTGTTGCCGTTGACAGGTGAGGAATTTACACCAATTTAATGTTGTTTTTTTTTTGTAATTGTAAGTTGAACAATCTTAACTTTTTGCAACAATCTGTCAATGCAATAGGCTACACACAGCACTAAACAATATTTCTTGATTAATACTATTACTTGAAAGAAGCGGATGATAATCAAATTATTTTTTTAAATCGTGAACCAATATTAAAAGTGTTTCCAATTAATTGCCGAACTTTTAAGGCATGCAGCGTAGTGGATTAAATGAGAAAAGAAAATTTAAGAGCGAAATCTAGTTATTCAAAACTTGCAAGTGACAAAACGAAAAAAATTCACGATGTTCTTCGTTAGTGTTCGCATAGTGTTTATTCGTGGTTCCAGTTTTTAGAAGGACAATCCAAATAAAAATCATTATTTACAATTTAAGTATTTACCAATTTATATTATACTTTCTTAATTTAAAGATGCTAAATCAAATACATAACCTTTGTTACTCATCTTTAATAACAATAAATACTGGTATATTAAGTGAATAATAAGTGCAAATACATACAAACAAACAGACTGCAGTACTATTTACTATTTGAATTGAAAAAAATTTGAGACAGCATAAATAAACATAATATGTATCTACGAAATTTAAGGGATTTCTAATTAGTAATTGAATTTCGTTTAATTTGTTGCATTTTTGTAAAGTCCCCATCAATGCAAATCTCTGGTGTAAACTTGGCCAAAATCAAAATTGCAATGGTATGCAAATTCATTGACAACTGTCGCATAATTATGTAACATGCCAGCAATTTATGCAACGTGTGCGTAAAACGAATAGGTCCTAAAACATTGGGGAACTGTGACAGTCACTGGCCTGCGCCCATTAGAATCCTTTGACAGGCCATGTTGCTGCAACTTTTAATAGTAAGTGCACATTAGCCGCACCCGTAATTTGCCAACTTTGATTCGTTTAACAATTTGGCTAAATCAATTATACGCACCGCGCGCACCAAATGATTTTCAGCTTAATTGAGATTTCCATGAACATCATGAACATTTTTGAAAGTTCCCCAAAAAAATGTAATACGAAAAATTGTTGGGTCGCAAAGTGAAAAACGCAATTCGGGGCATTTTCATAGCGCAGCCACAAATTTTCTGCAAAATGCCAATAAAATACGCTTCAACGAAAAATTCCATTTGAAGAAGGTAGAAAGAGTGCTATAAAAATATTTCACACTTCTGCCGTTGCCACTGCCAGTCAGGCATCCACAGGAAGCAAAAGGAGGGGTGAGGGCAATCGACCCCATAGCGCGTTGCGCGCATCTCTCACGAAGTTAACAGGATATGACAAGGTTGCCCAACCACTTGCCTCTCACCTCAACTCGACTCGACTCGGCTGACTTCTTGTTTGAACGTATCAACATACATGTATTTCCAGTGGCAACTTCCTGCCAGTGTCTTTCACAAATTATGATGATGTGGCCAAATTGCCAAACATCCCGAGCACACGAATATGGGTGTGTGTTGCCAATGTTCCCTACAGGCCAACATAGAACAGACGCCTGCCTTGTCGATATACCTCTGACTAACATAAGGCACTATAACATTGTCAAAATGCTTGAAAAACTTAAACAAAATCGCCATATATGTATAGCAACACCATTTGTTGCAATTTGTTAAAACAGCAGGTTATCTAATTTTAATTTATTGAGATCATAATAGATGTATGAATGATAAGTTACTACTTAAAAAAATTTTGTATATAAAAGAAAATATCTAAAGCAAAGTCGCAATTGAAAGTTTAGAGTGGTCTTGTGTATACAAAGTTATAGTAGTACATCTCTATGAACTGAAACATTGTTTATGATAAGTCAATAATAAAATTAAAGGTAAAGAATCATTCGAGAATTTGAAGAAAAATACTATAAAAAAGTCTCTAAAGACTACGGAGGAGCAAGCTCGACATTGAGAGACTCTGTACTTATGGGGAAGAGAAAAAATCAGCGTCTCTTCTGCTTTTTGAAAGACGCAAAATTGTTCGTCAAATAACTTCCGATCCATATGAAATTAGATGAATTCAGGACTGATGGAACCTATAATTTATATAAAATGTACCAAAACTCAAGGTCCTTGCTTTAACGGAGCCCATGTTATCCGACTTTAAAATTTGCGGGGCTTAACGGGGCGTCGGTAAATTTTAAAACAAACTTCAACTAGAATAGGTATAGAAAAACGTATATAAATATGTGGAGTTTCTGAAATTTGAAATTTGAATAAATGTAGATAATCGTTGTAATTCAATTGGTTTGATTTAACAATAAAGAATCTCCTTTCTTTTAAGGATTTCCCCTAGAAGTTATCTCTTGGAAGCGCGTTACCCCAGACAAATAAAATACATAATAACAATTACAGAATTAATAATGTGTAAATGTATGTCGTAAACAAATTTGAACTCATCGATTGCAATTGTTATTGATGTGGACTAGGATTGGCAAGTAGTGGATTAAGACGGCAAACATGAATCGAAACGTTGCCAATATCCGTTGTATTCATGTCTTTGGCATCGGCTACTGATTATCTTTGTCATGAGTTGACGTGAAGCCAAAGGATAACATGGCGTTGCATTGCGTGGCGTGGCAAGAATATAAGCATGAAAAGTCAGTGCACAAAACTGGCCACAGGACATGCTGGAGGAGTAATGAACTGCGGATGGCAGACAACGACGACAGGCGACTTGTTTGTCCTCCCGATCGATGGAGCGCCCACTGGAGTGTATTAAAAACAAAGTCACGGTGCGTTTGACTCTCTCCCTATGGTATAAACATGTGTGTGTGAGTGTGTGTGTATCCTAGAGCTGCAACATTCACAACGTTGTCGTTGCTGTTGTTGCTGCCAAAGTCAATGAACAGGACAGGGACAATGCGACAGGCGGCTCACCAAACACAGACAGGCTGGCATCATGGCAGGGAGTGCCAAGAAGAGGTGAGGGTAGACTATCAGAGACCAGGATATGAATCGTGTGCAAAAGTTTGCCACAATTAGGATGCTGCAACTGCTGCTGCTGCCTTTGCTGGTGTTGCAACTCTCAAAGCAATAAAAAAGTTTAAAGTTGCGTTTAAAAATTCATTTCATAAATTTACAGGCGCACAAAACTTTGATTCAAGTGTCTGGCAACGTCAACAACGACGCCGCCGTCAACACCGACAACGTCGACAGCAACACGTTTCCGCCATTTTGTTGCTGGCAACTTGTTGCGCCTTTTTGCGTTTGAAATGTTGACAACTTTCAACATGTTCAAAATTTCCGCTGCCGTCTGCCAGACGAAGCTGCCTCAAGTGTTGAATGTCTGACATTCAAATCACTGCCCCACAGTAAGTATGTGTGTGTATGCAGGTATATGAGCTGCACCTTTATGTGTGGTGTGTGTGTGTTTGCGTATGTGTCTAACTGACAGATTTTAGTTAATACAGAAAAGTGTGCTAAAAATACAAATAAATTCTATTGAAATGGACAGCCCCTGAGACATTGATGATGATCATCATCATCATAATAATTATAATCATAACAATTTTGTGGCAGGCAAATAAAACACATGAACGCGCCGCAGGTGAACAACGATTTCAACTAAAATGCACACAAAAAAAATATATATATACAAAAATATTTGTTATTGTTGTAAATCTTTTGGTTTTTCGCAATTTCGAGTGTCTTTCTGCTGAGGCATTTGTTCTCGATGTTGTTAAATTTTTCCGTTCATACATATTATATATTTTGTGACTTCAGCTTTCTTAACTTAAAGCGTCAAATACGGCTTTGGGTCGTCAAAGAGACCTACAATTAACTTTCGACTGTTGACAGCTTTATGATATAGTAGTCGGTTTCTATCCAAATTTAGTCAGTCTGCATGAAACGTTGTCAAACACATAGTCTGTGGCTATAGTTGACAATCTTAAGGAACAAGTTTTCAAGCCAATAGATGATCGCTATATAAAAGCTTTATAATATAAAAGTTCGATTTTAACTACATTTGGATTAGTCCGATTAGTTGTCCGATCCCACATATGAGCTACGTGCAGTAAAAGTCGGACCTGTACCAATATAGCTTTAAAGCTAAGAGACTTGTTTGCACAGGAATAGATAGACAGACAGTCGAACCAAAGGGCAGGCGGACATGGCTATATCAACTCAGATCAGCACATTTTGTGACAAAAATATAATACCATCTGCCTCTGAGTGTAATAAACCTGCATGTATACATATTTTCGCTTGACAGTTTATAAGTAGTATTTCACAATCATCATTTTATTAATATTACAATAAATACTGCAATAAATATCATAAAGTGCACAACAAAAATTGCTGATCAGCAGAAAGTCAATTTCTAATGGAAATGGGAAAATTTAACTCAAGCCCTAATGATATCAAACCAATTTAATTTGACTAGCAAGAATTTTAAAAATAATCGCATCTATTTTGAATAACCCAAATATTTAGTCAGCTCGCAGATTGACATTAATTGTTTAAATTGCATTCAAAATAAACTAGACTTGATTGAAATATTCTGTAATTATTTTATTGTAAAAGAAGAACAAAGTTAGAAGGCCATATACGATAGTTTCCGACTCTGACATCCGCCATATGGTGCTCTGAAATAAGTACTATTACTTCGACTATTACTTTAACCGACGGCCTCAATGTTTTAATCTCCATATTCGAGTATGTACTTTTAAGCAGATCTTAGTTTCCGAATTAGTATAAAACCATATCTGTTAAATTTTGATTTGAATTACTAGTCAATTATGTAAATTGTTTTTGGAAATAATCGAACTTACAATAAAAGAAGCTTCACTAGGCGTGACAGACCCCGTTAATATGTACATGCTCCTATATTCCTCCCTCATCCAAAATGCCGATCTTTTTGCGCCATCTAAGTCACATTGAAGATCTTTCTAATCTCCTGCGTGATAAAGATATCTTTATTGTTGTTGAACATTTTAACTTACAACATGCCTCCTGGACATTTTTCAACACCACTAATTATTTATTTCTCCAGTTCAACATGATTTTTAAATAGTTTAATTGATTTCCCTTTTTTTTATTAATTCAACATCTAAAAGTAGGAATATTGAATAGAATGATTGATTTTATATTCATCAATGATTTGTCAAGAGTCATCGTCACAAGACCTTTCACTTTTTGTTTTTAGATCCTGTACTTTAAATAAGGACAAAACGTTCTATTAAGTTTGTTCATTAAAAACGAGTGTAACCAGCAGCAGAAAGCATTGCAGACCCCATAAAGTTTATACATTCCAGATCAGCGTCAACAGAAAACTTGATACAGTCATGACCATCTCCGTCTCCTTCTGCCTCGCCGTCTGTCTCGTTGGCTATCTGTCTGTCTCCTTTATGAAAACCTAGATCTCAAAAGCTATAAGAGTAGGAGCAACCAAACTTAAAAGTTTATTTTATCAACAACTTTCATTTCTGACCAAGCAAAATGTGAAAGCCTAATACAAATTTTGAATTACAAGAGCACTTTTTATGTTAGCGGCTTGAGTTTTGCTAAATCGATCGGACAATAAACTCGAAAGTTATTAGATAAACAATATTTTGCTGTGTGGGGCAAAAGGTAGAAAAAGAGACGCTGGCGCTACAGAATACACAGCTTGAAGTGTTATCGTTGGCCACAACTATTTGCTCTATCCTGTAAGTCCAGAATCTAGTCCACTAGCTTTATTAATCTTTTTACTTAAAATCAATAAAACAAAAAAAAATATCGCTAGCTAACTTTGGCGCACCAAAGTTTGGATACCCTTGCAGTGCCCTGTATAAGCCGTCAGATTTTTAACCAAAATTTGTAAGGCGTGGATTTTGGACCAATCGTTCCTATGGCAGCCATAGGATATAGAAGTATTGAAACTATACCAAACACGCAATCTGTGAATTTGGTTTTGATATGTTGAGAAAGAAAAAAGTTTTTCATACTAAATGTTGATTTCGAACCGATTTTAACCAAATTTGGTAGGGTTAAATGAAACTGTATCAAACACACAATTTGTGAGTTTGGATGAGATATCTTAAAAGGTTTTTCGTACTAAATGATGATTTCCAACCGATCGTTCCTATGGCAGCTTTATGATATAGTGAACCGATCCAGGCGGTTCCGACATATGTACTTTGTGCAGCAAAATGACGGACCTGTGCCAAATTTCATCAAGATAGCTTCAAAACTGAGAGACAAGTTTGCATAGAAACATACAGACAGACGGACAGACAGACATTTCTATATATAACTATAATTATGTACTTTTTAATGCGATCTTTTTGCAAATATGTACGTGTACCACAATTGCATAGGACTTTGTATAGGATGATGTTATGTACGTGTACTAAAATTGCATTTGAAATGGAATGCTAACTAGTGAGACCTCCTTCAATGCGTTACAAACTTCGTGACAAAATTATAATACCCTCTGCAAGGGTATAAACATAATAATTTGACTTTTTTAGTTGACAGATTAAAGGAGAATTATTTAAACTTTCGTCGATTTGGTTAAACTAATCCGTTGCAAAATAGATTTTTGATATTTAGAATGGATAAGGGATATTCAAAATACATATATTAATTTCTAAACAAACTTTTTCCTTTTTCTTTTCTAAAAATGAGAACGTTGTGCTTTTTAATATTAAATAAAGCATGAAATGTATTAAGAACTTTAATAAACTGATAGATATAATTTTTATGATGAGACTTATTTTGTATATTTTAAAGTGATATAATTGTGTAAAAGCTCGAAGTACAGTATATAAAGTCATGCCAAGGCTTAAGGAATTGTCAAAAAATGAAGCTGCCGCTAAGTGGTTTTATTTAAAATCTTTCACGTACACAATAACACCATCCCCTCCAGACTCCCAAACTCCCAAGCTCTCCACAATCTGCAGCATACAAAAAATGAAATAAAAAGGGAACTCGCGGCTCGGCCTTATGACAACAAGTTGCTTTTAAAAACTCAACTGTCGCGACAAGTTGCACGAGAATGATTTGGTTTTGTTTTTTAGCTGTTTTGTAAATGTCACTCTTCATTTGTCAGCCGCACCCACTCAGTACTAGGTCCCGGTCCCGGTCCGGGTCTGGAACTGGAACTGGAACTGGGACTGAGACTGAAACTACGACTGGGTCTGTGTGTGACGCCTTCAACTTGGCTTAAGTGGCTTCGTTGTCAGACTGAGTTCATTTTTCGGATTTGTACGTAGAGCATGAAATATGGCCCACAACAAATACCAAGTACAATTTAATCTGTGCTTTAACGTTTTACTAGCGATTTGCCAACGTGGAACACCCGCCTGCCTGTTTGTCTGCCTGGCAGCTTTTGCAGGTTATTGATGGACGTTTAAATTGCAGTTGAAATTGAAAATTTTCCATTGAGACACGCCAGCTAAGGACTAAGGATTTGTTGCGCGAGTAGTGAGAATACAAAAAACGAGTACAACTTATAAATATTTATTATACACTTTCAAGGCCTAATTTTGATTAATTTATCAATCGATTTGCCGTTGAGCCTTGACATGAAACGTCTGCGTTGAATTTATGATACAACATTTCGATTTACGAGTTACAAGTATCTGCTAATTATATCGCTCCGCTTGAATTTCGTATGCTTTCCCCAGCCTAAATGGCTCACACTTAAAATCAATAAACCAAAATTTGATCCAAAATCCTTGGCGCTTGAAACCAAAACAAGTTAACCCCGAAACAAAGGTCAAAATGTGCATGGAAATGGCAAGACCAAAAACTGGCATAGTACTGCGGCTATTTTTCATGCCATTGGCAAATGATTTCCTGACAGGAAAACATCACTCACTTAATATTTATTATATTCTTCATGTGAACACTATATATATAGCAAATATAAAGCCAAATATAAGTTCTATAAATCATTCAAGAGTTTGTTGAATAAGTTTTAAGGATTTCTTTTATTCTAAATTACTTTATTTTACACTTGTCTTATATATTGATTGTTCAAGTTATTTAGTTATAGCTTTGGTGTATAACTCGTTGCTTATAGCAACGTCATAAAAAAATTGAGAAATAAAATATAACGGGTCACATAAATTCATTATGTATGATCTACCGTTATGTATTCAGTATCAGATAAACATTACTCATGAGATAAAAATTTTACAAGCCAATTTTCCGATTCATAAAAAAAACACATTTTATATATTCTTTATTTTAAAATCTCATATCTGTCAACTTTTTCCCATTTCAGGACAGTGAGATGACCTGAAACTTTAAATCTTAAGTCCTGTATTTATGGTAAAGTAACATTTTCGTACAGTTGGCTGTATCGGCTGGATGACAGATAGGCCCTAAGTATATCATTATACATATTAATTAAAATTTATAAGCTGCGATCTATTGTAGGTAACAGAATACTTTAAAGGTGCTGCAAATTTGTTCACTATTAGAACATTGATTCATTGCACAATAAAGAAAAGTAAAAACTCAGGCTAACTTTGTTGAGCAAAAGTAAAGTCAACAAGTTTTTCATACTAAAGGTGGATTTTTAACGGACGTTCCTATAGCAGCTGTATAATGTTCATATATCATAAGTACATGTGCATGACCTGTACAAAGTTTCATCAAGATAGCTTCAAGCCTGAGAGACTAGTTTGCATAGTCTCCCACATCTTGCATTTATCAAAAATTTTAAAATTTGTAATAATGTAGTATCTCAGTGCGCTGAAATGGGCTACACTACTCACCAAAGTTGCTAGATTTGAGTATGAAATGTGTTAAGAACTCACCCTGTCAGTAATTTGTATCAGATATTGAATATAAAGCGGTTGATTATGTGTATTTATTTGTGACCAGTTTTTTTTTTTCTGGTTGCTATTTAGTAATGAGTTCAACACTAAAGCTTTGACAGAGAACGAGAATGACAAATCGGTATCAAGCACTTACAGGGTGAACTATTTGTCTTGTAAGTTATCAGCGGCTTATACTAAATTTTTGACAAGAAACTCAAATCTGACTTATCGGCAAGTTTATTAAGCTAGTAAGCATATTAAAAAAAGGACCTGAGATTGCTAGTTCTCTGCTGTCCTCTATTTTTGAAGAGGCTCTTAATTATTTTTAATATGCTAAAAAAATTTCTTGCAAGCTTTTTAAGATTATTCCAATTTAAGGTTAAATCATATTGAAAAATTAAAAAGTGCATCAAATCTCTGTTTCAGTTGTTAAATAACTTATCAGTCTCTGATACGTATGTTCACTCAGTAGATAAGATTTAAAAATTCACTAAAATGTACAATATTTATAGAGTACCAATTAAAAAAAACACATAAGAGTACTATAATAAGAATAAAAGATGTTAAACAGCTACATTTTTAAAACGAACGTGCTTTTCCCCTAATGTCAAAATGTCTCTGAAACGATAGGTAATATTCAACGCAGCAATATTTGATGTCACAAGTTTTAGTCCTGAACCTGCGTGCGGCAGGTTTATACCAGGTTTTTTATACCAGAGTTTCCACATGCATTTGACACTGCCAAATAACTTTTCATAGCAGAGTATCCACCCTGGCGCTTTATTTCGGATTGATGACGTAATTGTGAGTGTTCGTAGAAGAGCACAAATATTTGAGTATGATTGTTAAAGATCCGTTCAGTCAGATTTTTTACAACATTTGTTAGATGCTGGTTTTGAACCGATGGCATCTGAAGTATATAATATAGTAGTCCGATAATCACCAAATGTGGTCAGGCTGTTTAAAGATATACCAAACATACAATCTTTGAGTTGGTCAAAATATTCCAAGAAACAAAAAAGTTGTCCATACTTAATGATGATTTCGAACCGATCATTTCTATGGCAGCTATATGATATATAAAAAAGAATATATATACTTTATGGGGACAGTGAGTTACACATTTCGTGACAAAATTATAATACCCTCTGCAAGGGATTAAAAGACGCCTACAGCGAAAAAGCTATTATCAGGTATAATAGAATTTTATTCTGCCCATTTCAGGTCCCGTTCTTCATTTTGCTGGTAAAATAACAGAATTTCATTTGTATAATTTTATAACCTTTTTAAAGCTGTTAACTGTGTTTTCACATGGCGCCAATTAGTAGTCTTTTGACACTCATCAATCCATTGAAAGCAAATGGAGCGAGCAGCTGATTGAGCTTTGTTCGGACCCGTTTTGTTCTGTTTTTAGCCTTGTGTGTAGTTGGGCATCTTGTTTAATTCAAACGCTTACATTAACCCACAATGCACAGCTCATAAATTAGCGAGCTTCTCAGCACCTATGAATCGCCTTAGCAATTGCAACTGCAATTGTAGTCCAAATGGTTTTGATATGCTTGGAATTTTTCCATGATTCACCGTCTCAATTACCCTCACCCGCATCTTACACCTCATCCCATTAATACAATTTTGATTTTTGATTTTAATAGCTGCAGTTTTGCCGAAACATCTGCATATAGAGAAGGAGGAGAACCTGTTTAGATGAAAAGTAAATTCGACGGCTGCTTTGATGCTGCAATCACATTCCGACAGCCCCTAAGAGAGGCAGGAACTAGGGGAAGTGCTGATGCTGTAACTACACAAATATGCACAGGTAATGTGGAGGTTTTGAATAAAATTTTGCATTTCTATTTTGTTGGAAGTGTGTACAATTTTTGGTAATTATAGCGCGCAGTGGGGCGACGATGACAAAGCCGTTGAAACTTTTATACTTATTATCGTTTCAATTTTGGGCCTATCGAATGCGCAAAAGACTGCTAACCAGACTACAAATATAAATTTAGTGCACATAAATAAACAGGCCACCGGAAAAGCGGCGAAGAAAACTTGATTGGCCAAGTGACTCACACAATGGCACATGTTAGCCCCGTTTTTCCAGATACTCGAACTAACTGCAAGACACAATTGAAATGGCGTTAAGCTATTCACACGGTAATTGACGACATATCTATGTTGAGTTATATTTATTTGTTCAGTCAAATTCAGCTCAGGTGCTAAACTATTTATTTACTTATTTTCTGAAAACAATTAGCACATAGACTGTGAATATTACTGAATGTTGGATACACTTACACTTAAGGAACATTCAGATGACAATAAATATTCATTATTATACGAGTATAACATACGAAAGGGGTCATGTGACTTAAACTTAACACTCGGGAGAACAACGCACCTCGGTAGTATATATAGACTATTCTTGAATTTCATTTAAAATATGTAAGTGCATACATATATATTCATATATACATTCTTTGATTTTTATTATTAAGCACTTTGGTCAAAATATAATTATATTCAACAATGGAATGGTATATGAGGAGTCTGTAAATTTAAAATGTAATTTAAAATACCTTAGTTATATATATTATTCGTCATATACTGGCCTGCCTTGAATTTCAAATATACATCATTGAGAATACTGTATCATTTTAATACGTTCAAAATCACTTCCCCGTTACACATACCTTATTACATTTGAGACATTTTTATGACCATTATCCTCTTAATATTATATTATGAAATTGCAATAAAAACTATAGCCTGCTGATCGGAGAATTTAGCATGAGGGAGAATAAGTCGCAATTCGATTTTAATAAACAGGCGGGGGAGACCCTTGAGCCGAAATTTGTCAGGCCTAGAACCATTTGGTGGCCTAGTGGGGTCGGAGTTTGTCTGGGTCCCCACATTTATATCGTCATATCGCAACATTCATCGACAATAACAACGTGACGCAGCCAATAACCAAAAACTAATAGCCATAAATGTTGGGATTTCTACCCAGAAAATGTGCTGCAAAAATTGCGCTACCCCCACAAAGTATGTGTTTAACAACTTGTTAACATGTTGACTGTTGCAGTGTTGCCTGTCTGTGTATTTGAGTATGTGTGTGTATGCGTGTGTAAATCAGGCAATCGACTGTAAGCCACAAACCAAATAAACACCCTTGACATTTCCCAACCAGAGTCGGCAAATTTGCGGTTTTGACCATAATATGATTTAAACAACGGTTAAGTGCCGATTTCATTTTATTTGATTACATTTTGTGTGTTCTCATTATAATATGGAGTATAGATCACTGCTTCTTCCCCCCTAGGAGTGAAGCGTATAAAAGATTTTACCTAACCAATATTTCAAAAAATTAGAAATTAATAATTGTGCATTACTGGTACATGGTTCAGACGAAGAAGCACTTAATCGTTTTTTAATGGTTGAAATAAAACATGTTTCTTACCACATTTTACACATACAGTCGAACAGTTATTAGGAAAGAATTAATACATAGTTTCACATCAATTTAATACGATTTTTTCCCGGAAAATACAATAAAAGGGATCGAGGAATTAAATAAATCACGTAATTCAATTTATTAAGCTTTAGTTACGCGGCGTATGTGTAATATCTGATTTGTGATTGTTATTAAATAAAATTATCATATCAAATGAATATTTGAAAAGCTTAAAAGTGCATACATATTGGATTTCTTTTACAAATATAAAAACATGAAAAAAATAAAAGATATATCTTTTTTTATTAAATTAACTAAAAAGAGAATGGTTATGATATCGTTTGGAGAGTGCAGGAATTTACAATTTAAGACTAGAAGAATTAACTGAACTTATATATTGATGTACAAGGTTGCGATAAATAATTATCAGCAAAATATTATTAATCGGTTTTAAAACTATAGTCAATATTATCTCCTTAATCATTGAGAACTTTATGCTTTCGCCACAAACTTTTAAAATATCATTGCATTCAGTCGAAAGCAACCTCTGCTCATGCCCCAAAAGATTGCAACATTGTATTGTTGCCTCTCATTATAATGCTGTTATTTATATTTATTTGTTTTATTCTGTTTTTCTATGGTTTTTTTTTTTTTTTGTTGATGTCGTCAAATAGTACTTGTACATGTTGCGTGTTCTGCCGCCGTGCGCAGTTTTGGGCCTGAAACTTTTGCCACGTAAATGAATTGTTTTGTCAATTATTTTGTTAGCCAACATGCAACAAACAGGCCGCAGGAAAATCAAACAATCTGCCAACAACAGCAACGTCATGAAAGGAAGAGCTTAGCTGATAACATCAAAACAATGAAGTATAATTTCACATTCACCAGACAAGTTTTAATTGAGAGGCGTGGCAAGGAAAACTGCATAAGCCATAAACATTTTATGTTATGATATGCTAACTGTTCTCTGACTGATCGGATAGACTGATCCCCCTCGGAGGAATACTAATGAAGTGCCTGCCTGTTTAAACAAGTGCGTCCAATTGCATAAATATTTATGGCACCGGACGAAATACGAAAATCAAAACGGCTGGCACAGTCTGCTGATTATTTATCGTTAACGGCCAGACGATTGGTTCTGGAATTGGAAGTGGTATTGGGAATAAGTTCTGGTATTTGGTATAGGTATTGGATATTTGTATTGGATGTTTGATGTTGAGACTGGGGAACTGACGCAATGAAGAACAGAAAAACACATGTGCATTGTGTTGTCATGCTCTCAGTTTAAATTTCGAAATTAATTTTAATGCACAAATGTTATGGGGCGTTAGCAAAAAACGGCCAGAACTGCTATGTCGCAGCTGAAACACCGAAACAATAATAAAAAAAAAGAAAGCCCACAATTCTGAACAGGCAATTGAGTGATGGATGGATTGGCCGTGGCACCCTCAATAACATCTCTCTTGCTGAATTTTTTTATTTCGTTGTTCCGGATTTTTTTCCGAAATTCTTTCTGTGTGTGCCTGTCTTTAATTAACATGCACGCTTTGGTCTCGATTCGGTTTCTGACACATTTGCTTTCATTTTTCTGTGACATTTTTTTTGGTGGTTGAATCGCATTGCATTTTGCTAAGAAATGTGCTCTAAACAGAGGCTTACCTTTGTTGTCAATATTAGCTGGGCAATTACAGGAGCATTAAGAACAGAATTCATTGAATCAATCATTTAAATGTTTAACACTTTATTTGCAATATATTTTTTTTAAATTAAATTTTCTGATCTTTGCTTTCAACTATATCCTCAAGCAATTTCTCAATTCATTGCACACAATTTTTGCGACACTAATTGCACTTTTAGACGCAAATCGCGATAACTCAAAATAAGACACAACAACAACACATGCACCACACACCACACACATACACTCCTCAAAAACTGTATATTTGAAAAATTAATAAGAACTCGAGCAGAAAACACGTCCGTGTCAGCGTGCGGGCCGTTGCCAACTGATGCGATATTCAAACGGACTTGTACCCGTGGACCCGTGTCAGCTAACGGCAAATGCGAACGCCAAACGAAAGCGAAGCCGAAGAGCTGTCGGCACTCGGGAAAGCTTCATTCGGCGTTTGTCGGGCGAAGCGACGATAAAGAAAAGCCGGCGAAACAAAATGTAAATAAAAGTCTTGTATAGGAGAAGAGACAAGGGGGTAGTTGGTAGAGAGAGGTAGCCGGTTGCCGGCTTTTGATTTCAGCTTGAGCTTTGCAGATTTTACGCTTCTACCGTACGATATGGCAACCGACTGAACGTCAGGTGCCGACTAGCCCAACCAAACGCAACGCAACCCACTCTTAACACCTCCCTTCCCAATCATCTACCACCCTTGTTTGTTCTGTGGCTTTTCGGGGTTGCTACAGTGTGTACCAATGTGTACCAGTGTGTGTGTGTGTGTGCGTCTGTTTGTATTCACTTCGGCTTGGCCTGCAATTGGCGGGAAACTTTGTGGATTCTATTCATGTTGAGACAGCATAGTTTAGCAACATTTTGTGTATTTTACGACTGTCTGTTAAATAATTGACAACTCCCTACACATTATTGTTTATCCATAAGTACTTTTAGGAATAAGCTTTAATTCTTCTCCCAATTAAAAATGTGCTTTTACTATCAATCAAATGGAAAATTAAAATTGTGACGGTTTTTTTTTGGCAACATTATTCGCATGTTGCCAGCGACAAAGACATTGCTCATGCGCCCTGTTTGCCCCCTTCTCGTTAAATGCTATTCTTCGTTGTTTTTCTTATTATGTGTCTCCCTCGGCTACACCACAAAGCGACGAGCGAACGCCTAACGCCTCCAAAGTGACAGCCTTTCAGTTTTATCGCTGCTTATATGTATATGTGTTTGGAGGATTCTCTGTACATACATTCATATAATTTTGTATGTAAATAATGTAACTGTAAATTAGCGTGTTTGACATACTGTGGGCGTGGTTAAAAGATGACTGCGATGGGCAATATGTTTAACGTTGACTTTTGATCTTTTAAAGGCCACATTTGAGTGGATTCCCCATATTTATAAGCAGTTTTAAATGTTTGTATTGTCAGAAATAATTTAAAATAAACATAATAAGAAATCAATTCAAATTTTGAAATCTTTACAAATTTATCAAATTGAAAGGTAATATATTTAAACATATCCAATTCACTATATAATTTCTAAGACAAAAACTACTTTTGTTTACTTCTGGCAATTTATTCATTGCTCCGATTGCTAGTTTTTGGTCAAGATACATTTCTTAAGCTCAGATTTGTAGAGCAGAGTCCTTTGTTTCAACTGCTTATAAAAAAGGATCCATAAAGCTACAGTGGAGCAAGCTGCACAGTGGGAAACCCTGTACTTATGGGAAGCAAATAGTGGTGAAAAGCAAAGAGTGTTAAAATGCCAATAGAGGTGTAAGCAAATAATGGTGAAAAATAACCCGCAAGCTTCGAAAGTTGTAAGTTGATCGAGATGAAAACGTGATTGGCAGTTTGTTCTTCCTAAGAGCAGAGCTGACGCAACCACTGTGACCACTTAACTTTCGGTTAATTTTGGAACCCATGCGTAAAGTTGGCAGTTTTGAATAGATCTAGGTATGTAGATACATGATTTATGATGATGATAAAAATACAAGCACCAACTAGATTTCTATTATTCCTGTACACATTGCTAATCCACAGTAATAATAAATTTATATACATATTTAGTTTTAGTTCAAGTCATTTTAAATTCATTAAAATTTACGTGTTATATTACAGTCTAAAAACAACTCCCAATTACGAAAAGACCAGGCCATAAGCAACTACCACTTTTGGCACTGTAAATACATTTTACGCTGAATAAAAACACAATCTTAAGACGCTAGGCCTACAAACAAGCAGACGGTACTCTTATTGGAATAGAAACGCGAAAGAAAACGCAACACTAACAATACTCAGCCCATAAAATATAAATAGGAACTTGAAATGATGACAGACCGGTAGCGATACGGGAAAAATAGAAATTAAAGCGAGCCAATAACAACAATGCAATACTACCCATTAAATAAGTGCCATTAAGGGCATGATCTCTCGATTCAAAAATGAACCAGGGTCGCACATACCGATAGTTGGACAGATAGATAGAAATGTCTTGGGCTTGGGTTTTCCGACGTGCTGATCACAGAATTTTCGCACCTGTACAAATAAGTTGTTTTTGTTTTTTCATGTTGTGGCCACTTTTTGGTTCTTTGCCAAATTATTTTACAACAAAAATAGCCAAAACTACGTAAGATTTAATTAGTGGCGATTGTTCAATTATAAGATACTGCTCAAAAAGTAGGTAAGACAAATAAAATACCTCGGCTTACCTCTGAACAAAATTATGAATGAATATTAAAAATAATTCAAAAATTATAAATAATTGATTTTTAAAATAACTTATTTTAAAAGTAAATAATGAATAACTTTGCATACGTTTGTTTGTTTATTACTTCAATTTTAATAATTTTTTTTAATCTGTCTAATATGTGATCAATTTTGGACTCTGAATTGGCCTTTATTTTTTATTTTTAGACACCAAATTTGGCATTTAAGTTCATCAATATCTTGCATTGATCAAGTTTGTTTTTGAAACAAAAAATTTGAAACAAAATTTCAAAGTCGAATTACGAAAGCACCTTTAATGCTAGGGATATGATTTTTGGCACACAAGATAAACTCTATAGTCCAATACTGTCCTAAAAGTTTTCTCCGGTTCGGACAATAAACGGCTGTTCGAAATTTCGAAAATATGAACACCTAGATCTCAGAGACTATAAGAGCTAGAGACACCAAATTTGGTATGTAGGCTCATATATATCTGCCATTGATCAAGTTTGTTTTAGATTTTTGCACGCCCCCATCCGCCCCTTTAATGTTAGCGCCTTAATTATTGGTACATATAATATACACTAAGGTCCAAAGAAAATTGCATTCCAATCGGATGATAAACGCGGAAGTTATTCAACTAACAATGTTACGGGCAAAAGGAAGAAGAAGAGACGCTAGCGACCTCTGTGTTTATTAACTTATCTTCGTAGTGGCGCCATCTATTGTAAGGTACGCAACATTGAAGAACAATCTATCGGAACGCTACTGGGTCTCCTACTGTCGAGCTTGCTCCACTATAGCTAACTGCAATTTTAGGAACTAAAATTGAAATTGATAGATTAAAACAAGACGCAGACTTGTAAAACAAATAGAAAGTACGTTAATTTATTTAAAAATGTTAAGTGTTCAATGTTAAGTATGCTTACAAATCATGAAAAACGAAATAACAACTAATACATACTTATATATATATATTTAAATGCCTATGTATATACGTAAGCAAGTTTACTCTGTTTGCTTGTCCTCTACTTCCACAGGGTATATTATTGTCTAGCCCTCTCGACTGAATGTATTCTTTTTTTTTCACTTTTAGTGTTTTTTACAGAAATAGAAAAACAATAGAAAATTCCGTTATTGCAACACTGAGAAAGAACCTTCAGTGCATATTGTGGCCAATGTATCGCCTTGGCCAGAGGAAGAATTTCGATCCTAGGGAAACATGTTCTTCAAAAATTATATTCAAAAAAAAAAGCTGATGGAGAGTTTGTAGGCTCAGAAAGGAGTACAATAGATCCTACAATAGCTAAGCATTTATTCTCAATAGAATATGTGCTGAATCGCTACATGAAATAATCTCTGAGCCAATGTACAAATATCATATAGATGTATGGATACATTCTAAACTATATCAAACAGCTCGCCATCTGTCTGACTTCATTGCACCCTTTACCCAACTAATCAATTCTGAGAATAAACAAAACATAAGTCTTCATTGATTCAAACGAGCAAATAAATTTTTTATGCATCTTCCCATGAATTTATTTAGATTTTTCTTTGTTTTCTATGATGCCACTAATTACATTATGCTTGGTGCACAAAAAACGACAAAGCACACACATCTGGCGTGCTGCCAAAGACCAATCAGAGAACTCGAAGTAGCTCAGGTCCAGTCTCTACATACCATAGTATATGTACTTGTGATCAACACAATTTTAAACAGCAAGTGAGGGAAATTTTTATTAAATTTAATAAATAATTTTGCATTTCAATTATTTTGCAGACACTTTAATAAGGCTAGCAGCGGCTGTGACGTCACGGGTCGAGACGGCTTGTCTGGGTCTCTGCCAGTTTTTATTTTTAATGCTCCATTTTTCGCGTAGATGTATGTTATTGGTGGTAATTCGTTAGTCTATAATTCACATCACCGCAGAAATACGCGAGGCATTTTAAGACTTAATTTTTACAATTATAAATTATTATTATTGATACCACATCTTATTTTTTAATTGAATATTTGGTGTGCACTTTTTACTCTTTTATAGAAATTTATTTTAGGCTAAAAAATAACTTCATTAATTAATTGGTAATCAAATAACATATACAGATTTTTATACAATTGCAATTTAATTCTCGAAGCTCATTTCCAATTTACTTTAACTAGTACTTAGTTTGGAAGTCTCCAAGGCAATGAGCGCAAATGCTCAGATTGATTTACTATAGTACAGTAGGCATCATCAATCAGTTTTTCCTGGAATGACAAGTATAAAATATACTTGCAATGGCAGTTGTATCACAACAAATATACTTACACCTTCTTCATTACATAAATGCATAACTCCCGAGGAATACAGCTGCAATGGTTTATGCTTTTCAGGATTGCGAACTTTTTTTAATACATCCACAGCCTTTCCCACGAATTCCGTTGATAGATTTGAGTTTATATGAAGGCGTTTTAACTTGTGACATGATCTAAGAACATTCAAACACTCCTTAGAGCCGGCAGCTGAACGTCCCAGCATAATATAAAGTCCCTCAAGTTCGTTAAGATCCGCCAGCAGATCAATGCATCTGGCATCATCGAATGAACAACGTAGTTCCCTCAAAGAAGTCAGTTTAATAAGTTTTCTGGTTTCCTCAACGTCTAAACTGCTGAACAATATTAAGCTTTGTAATTGAGTTTGAGGCTTTTTAGAGGCAAATGCACCAAAGAGTTCAATCAGCTTAGCACAAGGAGAAGAAGAGTTTGTGCTTCTTATGATTACTTTTTGAATATTAGGTAGATCAGCAAGGCGAGCATAAGATTTGTGACTAGTAAACATAGGGAAAGCAATTTCTTCCAAGTTCTGGCAGTGGGGAAAAATGTCGTCGAGTTCACCGACAACTTCTCGTAGCCATAAAACTCGTAGATTTGAATTTGATTTGCATAATTCAACCAAATCTTCAGCAGCTATTTTATTATCGAATGAGACTTTTTCCAGACATTTCATTCTTTTTAAACTGCAAGCCGTATATCTAAAAATGTAATGAATAAAAAAAAATATATAATATTTATCTCGTGTTCGATGAGAAATTTTGGATATACACATGTACATATTTAGACTCACATGTCCGTCTTGCTGCTAACACTAACACTCTTTACATTAGGCAGAAACTCAATTGCGTCCAATGCTTTTTGTATCAGTTGTTGACGAGGCGAGTTCGCCTTTAAATTCACTTTTCCCATTATGCTCCCTTCGTTTATTGCAATGTATTCTAGACTCTCCATTGCTTTAATCTGAGTACAGAGATCATTAATGGAAAGCGATGTTTCCCCATCTACTTGATGAATATCAAGGCATAATCTCTTAATGATATCACGGAGTATGAATAATAGTTCAAGTTCCCATTTTATAGTTTCGGGATCCGTATCGTTAGTTCGTTTTATCTTAAAATCAGAGTACAGCACAGGTGCCCAGTCTCTAAGAACTTCCCGGAATCGGGTGCACGCTTTGGCAAATCGCACATGATCTTCTAGATCTTGATACTTCAACACAGTACCAAGACAATAATCATTTAAATCCAAAATATTTAACTCCATTTTACACTGAGTTCAGTAAAGTTATTGCTTCAAGTTTCCACTGCTTACTCATACTTAATTAGCTTACTCATAGATTTGGCTTTCATCAATGAAAAAATGACTAACAGATAGATTGTCGGTGTTTTGCAAAACAACAACACTTATTCACAGCTGATCTTTAATTGTATTGCGTACAATACAACTCAGCGTAATACTGCTGGATTTCCATTAATTGAGTTTTTGAACTTGCATCCATACTAACGCAGAATAACTCTATTTTAGGCAATCCAACTCCGCGTCTATCAACAACTGATGGCTTAGTTATTAGTGATGTAAAAGAACATCGATATATATATATATATAAATAACATAATTAGATTATGTTACAGATCTTGAGTGTTCATGCATTTTTCTGTGTGTTTTTATGTATTTGAAAAATTGTCAAGCGATTTCGAAAATTCCGATGTTTCGATTAATAAACCGATAAATCGATGCTCAGTTTGGGTTAAAGTCACTTTTAGTTTTAAGAAAATTTCCATTAGTTGGTTTATAGTCGGTTGATCATGAAAGAAACCTCAATAAAAAAATTTGAACATACATATGTAATATTTTGGTTAAAAATTAACTTATTGTCATCAACACATGTGTTTCAATTATTTATTACTGGAGTGAGCCTATACATAATTATATTGATTTAAGGAAATATCGACGTTTTTTAAAAAATAAAGTGTATATCTTATCGATAACATTGCGCGAAAACAACTTGGTAGTCCCTACGTCAGCGTGCGACGTAGGAATTTTCCACCTGCATTTCTTACCTACTGTACGTGAGTCAGTTCATCTATCCAGGTGAAGCTTATGCATCCACGGGTGGAAACGTCACTCAACACACTCATTTCAAGCGATATTTTTTGTGCGATGGTCTCACAATATCGATAAGATTTGGGCAATTATCGAGATTTTGTAAGCAACAATCAGCTGATAGAGAAAAGAGCGCGAAAGAAAATTTGAAAATAAAAATTAAATTAAATTAATTTATTTGCGTAATACCATTTGTTTTTAATATAGCTAAAGTTCTGCATTTATTCTCTGTGCCTTTTGAATTTGTAATACCCTTGCCGAGGGTGTTATAATTTTGTCACGAAGTTTGTAACGCATTGGCGGAAGACTCACAGACCCTATAAAGTATATATATTCTTGATCAGGGCGACGAGCTGAGTCGATATAGCCATGTCCGTCTGTTTCTATGCAAACTATCTTGATAAAACTTGGTACAGGTCCGTCTTTTTGATGCACGCAGTACATATGTCGGAGCCGGCCGGATCGGATAACTATATCATATAGCTGCTATAGGTACGATCGGTTCGGAATAAACATTTAGTATGAAAATCTTTTTTGTTTCTCAAGATATCTCAACCACAATTCACATATTGTTTGTTTGACACATTTTCAGACATCCTTACCAAATTTGATGTAAGTCGGACTACTGTATCATATAATTCGGCTTATATTTTAATTCGGCTTAGAAACCATTTGATCATTTGGTAGTTCTATTGTATTTTTGCATTATCAAATATTTAGCATGAATAATATACATTTATAAATCTACTTCTAACTAACCCCGATTCCGCATTAGAACCGACTAAAATACAATACATAAATATAGCAAGTCCGGATGAAATATATACATTGAATAGACTCGCAAAGATTACTTCCGAGAGTCATTCACAATAATTGCATAATGAATAGGCAAGACGGATGTGAGTCTGGGTGAGGGATCACTATCAGGATCGGGAAAGGGACTGCGTGCAGTTAATCAGGTCGATTAATCTACGCAAGTTTAGTTTAATACCCAAGCACTCATTCTTATTTCTTTTTGTTGTTAAAGGTAATGTTAATTTGCACATCTGGAGAAGTCAGAAGGCAGTCATAGAAAGCAGGCAAATGGGAACGGGTCTCTAGCAGAGGTCTGAAATTAATTTACTTTGGCAGGACATGCGAGCACACGCTGAGCAGCCCTAAGACTGTGAGTGACTTGTCCTGTCGGTTGGGTAGATGAGTAGGTTGAATTGCTGCTGCCTCATTACCATTGCGGAATTGTCATATGAATGTCTTTGCCCTCGGCTGTCCGCATGACAATCTAAAAGCGACATTTAATTGGCACTGGGAATTTGCTAGACGAAGCAAAAAGAATGACAGACAAACAAAACAGTGTGACGACTCATAAACTGAATCCTGTGGTGCGGCTCACAGTGGGAGATATTTGATTGACATGTGGTAAGTGCAGTTGTAAAAATACTCCAAAATACAAGTAAAGTCAAACAATTCTATAACGAAATCAAGGAAAAAAATTCAGCTTAGATAAATTAACATTTGTAGAACGATTAATTAGTAAGTATAAAAAATGTTTGTCATAGGCTAGTTCTACTGTCTATGTGGACGTGCTATTTCTCTGGTAACTGGTCTATATTTATTCTAGGTATATGAGACTCTGTTGAGTCAACCGGATGAAAGTGCTCTGCAGTGAATCACGAGCATTGATGGCACTTAAATGTATTTTTGATCATTAAATTAATAATGCGATTTCAACAGAATATTATTAGATTGTATAATTTGCCAGGTACACAAGAATATCAGCTAAATCAACAATAAAAATCCATAAAGGCTACTGTGGAGCAAGCTCGACTGTGGGACACCCTGAAATTATGGGAAAGTGCACACACCGCAAACTGTGTACATACATATACATAAGTAGTATGTAGTAGCTTCAGCGTATCTTCTTTTTTTTTTGGCCGAAGCTGTGAAATACTGTTTATCGACAAAAATTTCGAGTTTACTGTCCAATTGAGTTGAAATTTTCTGGACTGATCCTGGTATAACATATATACAATGTATTAAAAGAACCTACATACCAAGTTTGGGGCCCTTGCCTAGTTTCTGAGATCTATCGATTCGATAGGTAAAGATGATAAAGAATATTTATACTTTATAGAATCTGCAACGCCTCCTTCTGCCTGTTAAGTAAATTTTTTGACATGCTGTATATATTTATAAAAACGACATAAAAGAAAAACCCGAAATTAAGTGAAAAATTTGCAGCAGCTAAAGAATTCAAGAATCAAGAACAAATTCATTCGGAATTTTTAAGTAAATTTGCGGCTGAGAGGATGCCATTTAGAGGCCCCATAAAAGGCATGCGTGAAGCTAAACAACCGTAAAATATATGCAACCACCTCAACCTCCCACCTCCCACCGTTCATGTAGTCAGCCATCCCCATGCTTTCTTATAGCTCGCACGCACGCACGGCAAAGACAATTAGTAAAAGCCAAGCGTACGTTTCCCACTTACCTACACCTCTATGGGGTGCTGAAGGAAGGTAGGGGAAGAAGCAAGCAAATGAAGGGAAGGGTCTCCCCTTCCACTAGCTTTTCCCTGTTTCTGCTCTACTTCGTGACTTTTGGCGCTCGACGTGAATATGTTTGGCTTCCATTTGGCTTTTTACAATTCAACTCCAGCTTTGGCTCTGGCATCAAATGCCTTTTCACACATGAGCATTTTCTTTTTAACTTGTGAGCTCTTTGTTTGTTCAAAATTAAATAAGGTGCGGCAGCGCCCATAAAGCCAAATTAAATAAAATAAAAAGAAAGGAAATTGTAAAGCAAAAGGGAATCGCAGCCATTGAGCAAGGACTCGTGTCCTTGTCTTTGGCTTGGTGTTTCATTTGCGAGAAAATGTTTTAAAATGAATACGCAAATGATTCACAAATGTTGTGTGTAATTCGCCATTTGAGTTTGCCTTTCATATCACATTTATGCCAGGGACCCAATTAAATGTTCAGCTTGGGGATCGACAACGATGACAGCTCTAAGAGGGTTTAAAAGGTAATTGCGGACTCGTGAGATTCAACAAATGGGACAGAAGGTACAATAGAAGATTGAAATTTACTTAACCATATTTGGGGCGATTTTTTTGATAGTTCAGTTAAATTTGACAGTATATTCGCAGTATATTTTCCCACAACATAGTAATAATACATTTTAGCATTTAAAGAGTTTTAAAAAGCTCTCGTTTAAAATAAAATACAGAAAAAAAATTACATAATTTGATCAGCAAGAATGAAAACAAGGCCCAGGAAAAGCAATACATCTTCTGTTACACATGCAATCGTTTGTTTATTCGATATGAATTTTATTCTTTTTTATTTGGTTTCTTTGCTATGATCTTATCAACTTCTCAGAGTATGAAAATCAAAAGAGAGTGCAATTGGATAAGCGTTATTCTTGTACAATGGGGACGCTCTATTAATAAAACAAATCAAGCTTCTGCCACTTCAGAAGGCCATTGAAAAGCTGATATTGTGTATGTGATCTTTTTTCTTTCGCGATTTTAAATTTAAAGCCGAATTTAAGTTTCTTTTGCAACTGAATTATTATGGTAATGTCAATTGGTTCTTCGGCTAATGATAATACCAGGAAATGAAACCGAAACGAATTTCGGTTCCGGTTCCGGTACGTCCCGATTTCGGTAAAAGGTTCTATTTCGGTTTTGTCCTTTCGGTTCGGTATAAAATATCAAATTTTGTCTTTAAAAATCGGAAGCACAATTTTAGCAAGATAGCTTTAAGGCGTAGAGACTGCCTTAATGCGTTACACATTTCGTAAAGGTACAATAAATACGATTGAAAAGACCAAAAATCATCATCTAGGGATCGAAAGTACTTTGGAATCTAAATGAAACATTATGTTATTCTCTAAACTGCTTAAATGTATCAATTTCATGACAAAGCTCCAAACTCAATTTCAGTAAATTCAGCATATATTCCGTGGAATCTTGAGCAGAAAATATGTTACAAGAGCAACTCTTATGCAATTATCTTTACTCGAAACGAGCTGAACAAAAATCATTGAGCTAATGCCCATATATTATGGGCTTCAACTGAGCATTACGAAGTGAACACACGCTATTGGCACATCGTATTTGTTGTGAATGTATTTTGACCAAGAAAACTTATGGGACATGACTTAAATTAATGAATTCAGAGCGAGGCCACCACAAAGTGACTGCTGGCCACGAACCACACACCTCCATCGCCACTCAGATACTAAGCCACTATTGAGGATGTGGTGCAGCTTTAACATACTCATAGTCTTATAGTACATACCGCTCTCTAATCGAATTAGTGAAATTAATTTTTGATGATATTGAAATTAGTTGCAGGCACAACAAAAGCCAGCCCCAAAAGTTGGGTTGTTAAGATGTGAATAACTACAAAATACTTTTAGTTGCCAGGCATAGCTTTTCCTGCCGAGAGAGAAAGACAGGTGGCAAGGGGCATGAGGCATGAGGCACGAGACAAGAGGCAAGAGGCATGGGTGCATAAATTTACTTTGACAGTGGCAAGCGGCACGTTTGACATTCTCTTTGGAGTGGGATGCGATTCGATTCGTTATTTGGGGGTTGGTTGTCGATTTTCATTGTGATGTGGTTGCACTGCCACTTGAATGTGGCATCCACCTACATTATTAATGACTTCTCGACATGTGTGTCAGGTTCGCTAAGTTACGTTGAAAAGCAATTTTATTTACTTTTCTCGATATGTGTTTATAAATTACTCGATATGTCTGATAAGCGTAAGTGTCATCTTATTATTTATTGTATGTGTTGCAAATTAAATGCCAAAAATATGTTAAATATTTAATGTGAAGACCGCTTAAAGTTCTCGAAAAACACACGTGAGCTAAGTATAGCTGAAAGCCTCTCCCCACATTGTCCTTGTCCTTGGCGTCAACACAGACAACGCTCAGTTGAAATAGCCATACTCTGAGTGAAAGAGAGCGCAAGTGTTAGCATGTCAGCAAGTAATAAGCACAAGGGCCATAATAGTTTTGGCAGTTATTTCTCTTTTTATTTTATATATAAGTAAGTATTTTTGCTAAAATGCAACCGCGATTACTTGGCTGGTAGACTATGGCGAAAGTTGAGAGTCCGTGAAACCCAGACAACGTGGCTTCCATGGTGGCGGCAACAACGTCTTCCAGCTAGGCCATAAATGTTGGACATTAACGGGTAATTTTCTTGCAATTTTGTAGTCGTTAGCGTTTTGTGGCAAGGACGACGACGACGGCGACATCAACAAGAGAAGTCAAGGAATTTAATTTTCGCAACACTTTTGAGGCCGCATAAATTTTACAGCTAATCATGAGGGAAATTTCACACAAATTTTAACACTTTAAGATGTGTTTTTTTAGACGAAAACGAAAATATGATATGGGGAAAGCACTGCAAATTGAAATGGAAATCCATTAGCGCCGGACAAATTTGTAATTTCCGTTCTTTAATAAAACTTTGCACACTCTCACACGCAACGCAGTCAAACAGAAACGGAAACAAAACACACACACACACACACACACACAGAAACGCACAACTGGACTCACGCTATGTGAATGTGTGTGAGTGTCCACTTTGAGGTGTGTTCGGTCAGGTAATTTCATTTACCTTACTCATTTAGCACTTTTTTCTCCAACTGGGGTGCTGGTCATGGGGGCGGGTTCGGTCATTTCCCCACTGTTTGCATGATAAAAATCACATACACACTCCTTGAATTTCCACAGCACGCGATGTTGTATGATTATCCTTGAACCAAAAACACATCATCCCCCCCTGCTGTAACTCATCTGACTTTTGTCTGTTCGTGTTTATTTGAAACACCCATAAATGGAGGTGCTGTCCTTTGACTTTTGCTTCTCGCCAAAAAATTTCCCTCATAAATTCTTATGTATCATTGTCTGTGCGGACGGGCTTTTTATATGACTTACACATGCTATGCAAGCATCTCTTACATTTAAACTGGACACTGACCAAAACTGTGCTGTAGGCACCTAACCAACATGGTTTATAATGAAATTCC
Organism: Drosophila neotestacea; assembly: GCA_035044365.1. Lineage (NCBI taxonomy): Eukaryota > Metazoa > Arthropoda > Insecta > Diptera > Drosophilidae > Drosophila > Drosophila neotestacea. The sequence goes on along the minus strand of JAWNMD010000157.1, from coordinate 1,331,924 downwards.
ATAAATAAAGAGACTAACAACTGGTGATCAAAATCAACACTCTAAAATAAGCTTGCATCTATCAGCGGACCAACTAAATTGAACGTGTGGCATAAATTATAAAAGTTCCCACTACAAAATTTGCAGACTTCGAAATTGGTCACAAATCTCATAGAGAACTAAGGGAGATTAAGCGGTTGGCGATGAAAAACTAAAGTATAAGTTCCAGAGAGCGGAGCAAATAGAGTCTGCAAATAATTAGTGAGCCATATTTTACGGTGCTGTATAATTTATCAATTTATCTTTTAATTTATATTTAAATTATCACGAAAATTCTTCACTTTCATTTCATTAGCGCACTTTTTTAAATATGTCGGCACTAGAACAACAATAGCTAACTAAAACTTATTAACAGGGATATGAAGTAAGGAAAGTAAAAACCGTTGCAGTGTAGCTTACAATATTATAAAGAAATACTTTCTTCTAACTAATTACTTAAATTTTAATTATTTCTGTACTCTACATTTTTATAAAATATCTGAAAAATCGTTGTCTTTTATTAAATATTTACGTGGAAATTTAAAGTCTAATAAGGAAGAAAACATAGTTCGAAAGTCGATTAAAAGTCCGCGCTTTTATAGTTAAACAATTTTTTTTTAAATTTATTTCACAATTCCTTCAGTATTTTTGGTCCGATCCTGACAAAATTGATATCAACACTCTTGTTAGGACCAAGACATTTAAAACTCGAGCTCAAAAAATCACAAAAACACCGTATTAAGAAACTTATTAAAGTTGATAGCATCTAAACTACTAGAATTAACCTTAGATTATGAATATGGGGTACCATTTTTCATTTTTTTTGAGCCCATACAAATCGATGCACCCTAATGCACATGCTTTAAATTTGCCGAATGAAAAGTCCTATCATCGTAAATTACTTTTGGTCTGATTAAACGATTTGTTCTTTCTACTAACTTATCCACATCGCTTACGACTTATTGCAAACATTATTAAACAATCAAAAGTAATTCTTTTGAAGAAACATTTATATTTTTAGTAAGTCTTTAAGCTGCCCTCGTATTAGTTGTTTCCACACAAGCCTCCACCCATTCGGAGACCACTAGGGTGTATGTCAAAAATCAGCGCCAGTAAAAGCGTGTGCCGTCTACCTGCCAACTCTGCCAGTTGTTCCTGTTCGTCCTGTTGGCAGTGCTGCCAATGCTCTCGGGTTGCCCCTCACTGCCCCTTGAGCACTGTTTAATTTACATTTATCCGTACGCTTAGCCTACCAGGCAAGTTCATTTGCAGGTGTCTACGCTGGTGAGCGTGTGTATCTGTGTGTGTCCCTTAGGTGCTCACACGCAGGCACAGGAGCAGGAAGCTACTGACAACGTACAAAATGTTAAACACTTGGCAACATTTTGTTTAAAACTTTTCCTTCCTCCCTGTCTCACTCTTTCTCTCTCTCTCTCCTTTTCCCCATCCCTAGGAGTAGCTTTGCTTTCTATTTGCGGCTGCAACTTACACAAAAAGTCAAAAGGCACACTGCAGCTAAACCGACAACAACAGAAAAAGGAGTAACCAGTAAGACTACAAGATTCCCTTTAATCAAATTGAATACAAGAACTAAATAGCTCACGTTTCTTAAAAACTTAAAACAACCATAGCTGAGATAATATTCAACCAATATTGATTAGATTAAACGTGTAATTGACAATAGTAAAACTGATTATTCACCATAAAAATAAAAATATTCTATCTTAAATGCAGATCAAGATCCCTGCAACTAACATACACCCTTGTATTCGACGAAAAACGGGTATAACAATGAAAAAGGTAAACGAGCAAATAAAAGGCACGCCCGGAAATGGCAAAGCTGCTTGACTATAACAACGAAGCCAAGGCAAAACCAAGCAAACAAACCAAACAACCATCCAGTCGGAGGAACAACATTAGCCGCCACTTGGCCACTCATTGTTGGTCTGGTCTGGTCGCCTGGTCTTCTGGTTGTCATGGTCGCTATGGTGAATCCTCAGGTGTTTTGCGCACAGTTTACTACGTTTTTCATTAGACCAACACCAGGTTTGGACCAGGTTCAGCTCGTTTGTTCTGCTTGTTCAAGTCTTTCTGTTGTCCTTGTTGTTGTTTTCAGGCTGACTGCTGTTGTGTTGTTCAAATTGCGGTTGCCAACCCAACGAAATAGTCAAGCAAGGATGCGACCACACGGTGTCTCCTTCTTGCTTCAAGCGTAATTAAAAATTCACATAAATTTTGTTTAGTGTTGACTCTCACACACACACACACACACTCATGCACACATTTTAATTGGGTTAATTATGTGTCGCCTGGACTTTAAAAATGTCAGCTGGCACCTTTAGTAGTGTGTCCATGTGTGTGTCAACAACTGGACGACTCCCGAGTACATTAACAGCAAATTATGTTGTCGCCCATGTGACAGCAATATATGCACTCACTGAGGCAGCGACGCGAGTGAAGATGATCCTCATTGAAATTCAAGAATGAAGCAGAATTGAAAAGTAAATACACTGATTTTATTCCCTATGCGGGTTATGTTAAGTTTGTTAAATTATTTAACAGGCAAAAACGGACTCCAAGTACACCCCATCTTGATGAACATCAGCAGCCGAGTCGTCTTCCTGTCTGTCTGAACGAAAGTATCTCAGAGAGGGTTAGACCTAGGACTGCTCATACTTGCAGGCAGATCAAGTTTATTTCAAATTTCGGAAGCCACCACCTATGCGCACAAATAGAAGATATTCAAATAACAAGAGCAATTTTAAAAGTACAGACTTGAGATTTGGCAAGTATGATAAATGCAATGGTCTGTGCATACAGATGTTTTTCATACACATGCAGGTGGTATTATAATTTTGTCTCAAAATATGTAACGCATTGAAGGAGGCGTGGCAGGCCCCATAAAGTGCATATATATTCTTGATCAGCATGAGCTGAGTCGATGAACCTGTTATATGTCGAGAATAGAATCCAGACGCCAAAGATAGCTTGCGGTTTGTCTTACATTTTAATTTGTTCATGCACTTACAATTTCCTTTTAGATTTAAATGATTATTAAATATGAAGGCAACATGATACACGCAACGTTGTTGTGAATTTTTAAATAATTTAGCATCATGGACAAAAGTACAAAACAAGTGTAAATTAACTAAAAGAATGGTGGTGGGTCATAGTCCTAGTGGGTTATAGTCAAGCGTCACCATAAAATACAATAAGTGGAGAAACTGTTAGACGACTGAAGCTACAAACTCAAGGCAGAAGGTGGCCTTCTTTTCTTCAATAATCATATATTACATACAAATTCATTCGAGCTCGAAACAAAAAAAAAAACAAAGTTTGCCATTTACGTTCATCTATATCTCCCATTGATCAAGTTTGTTTTAGATTTTTGCCACGCCCCCTCCTCCCCGGAAATTGAAATACAAAATTTCGAAGTCGAATAACAAGAGCACCTTTAATGCTCCTTGATTTTTGGTACATATGAATAATCTAAAAACCTGTACTGCAAATTTCATTCAATTCGGATGATAAAAGCGGAAGTTATTCAACTAACGATGTTACGGACAAAAGGAAGAAGAAGAGACGCTAGCGACCTCTGTGTTTATTAACTTCGTAGTAGCGCCATCTATTGAATGGTACGCAACATTGAAGAACAATCTAAAATGAACGCTTTGCACTAAAAAGTACAGGGTCTCCTACTGTCGAGCTTGCTCCAATGAAGCTTACTGCATTTTCTCTTCTAATTCGTCTTTCTCTTGTAATTCGTCTTTAAAATTTTTTTTAATTTCTAGGGGCGGAGGGGGCGTGGCAAATATCTAAAACAAACTTGATCAATGCAAGATATAGATGAACCAACATGCCAAATTTGGTGTCTCTAGCTCTTATAGTCTCTGAGATCTAGGAACTCAAAAATCGAACAGACGGACAGACGGCCAGACAGACAGACGGACATGGCTATATCGACTCGGCTGTTGATGCTGATCAAGAATATATACACTTTATGGGGTCTGCCACGCCTCCTTCTGCCTGTTACGCACATTTTTTTTGCACAAACTTAATAGACCCACTTGTACTTTTTTAAAGTACTGGGTCTAAAAAATTATCGAATTGTAAGTAGTTTTTTTGTGCTCTCTATTCATCTATCATTGACAAGTAAAGCCTATTTGCTTTAGTGCGATCGAATTTCTTACACACTTTTTAAAAAATAAACTCACTATTTCAGGAACATTTTCACACCCAATTTGATTTTGATGAAAATTTAAACGCTTTGCGGTTCACAAAGGATACAAGCTAAGTTGTGTCTTTAAAATGATTATAAGTAGCATCTGTGTTTTGAGCTTAATTACCCATACACCACGTTGCCATTTGACATGCCATGAACGTTGTTTAATGACCACCTTGTTGCATAATTTACAGGACAATTTTTGGGTCTACGATTACCTGTGGCAGTGGCAACGACTTAAGTATTCAGCAAAAGGTTTTTATGGAGCCCACTGTACGTGTGTGGGTAAGGTCCCCAAAGGCTGCAGATGGGGCAATAAAACAGATTTAGTTCAAGGAAATAATATGTATATACATATATGAAAAGTGTTCGCTCTAGCTGCGTCTTAGGGATCATCTAAAAATAAAGCATAGTAATAATAATAATAAGAGAATTACGAGTAATGCGACTGCCTGCAACTAATCCAAACGTCAAGCGAATGTTTTGTGACATTTAACGACAACAAAAAGCGCAACACATAATGCCAAATGTCAACAGCAGCTAGAGAGAGGCAAGTGGCAGTATCAAGCAGCACGAGGCACTAAGAGCAAAACCAAAGCGAGACAAAATTAATTACTCTACGTGGAAATGTAATTACGAAAATATTTAGCCCAAGCTCAGCGGCACGTCGAGCCACAAAATGCCATTTGTCAAGCCTTGTGTATGACCACAGAGCCGGGGAGAGAGTTTCCTTGGGTTAGGCTTGGGTTAATGTGTGGTTTCCCCCTCCTTAAAGTTCTTGGCTCAATGGCACCAATAATATGCTGCATGTAATTAATGATTTATGAGCCGGGCCAATTAATCAAATTAATCAAATTTTCATTAAACTTTGGCGCACAGCTACAGTCTCAACAGTCCCATCCCTAGCTCAACCCCAGCCCAATGAATTACATATTCCTTAGCTTTTATCTCAGGTTGTCCTTCTCACATTTGGTGCGTGACATATGCACATTAATACCGAAGGCTTACAAAACTTTTCTGGTGTGTTGTGTTGTGTAAAAAGTTTGTGTTATGGTTCAGCTTTAATTATGCACTGCCAGCAGCGCAATTGCGGTTATAAGTAAATAATCGGAAATGCGAATGCAAAAATGTACTCTGCAGACTAAGATTGCAAAAACTTCTGGCCCAAATAATTGCAATGCATTGCGTATATTTAACTCTACTATTACGCTAACCTTAAGATTCATATATTTTTCAAAAAGGGTCATAGTTTTTTAAACAAAGTTATGCTATGCACTCCTCTACTTTTATAAATACATTTTGATTGAGATATCGCAAAACAGTAAAAGGATTTTCATACTAAAGGTAGATTTTTTACCGATCTAGCCATATGATAAAGTGATTCGATCCGGATGGTTCCGAGATACATATGTACTGCCTACTCCAAAAAATCTAATCTGTACCAAGTTTTATCAAGACAGAATGTATTTTTCAATTTGTGGGGGCGGCAGGTGACGTGGCATTAATTTTTAAAATACTTAATATGATCTAGGCCTTATGTACATAGAAGACCCCATATACCAAACTTGATGTCTGTAGCTCTTATAGTACCTGATGTATAACTATTTGTTCAGTCCCGCCTTCTTCTGCCTATTTTTGACAAACATAATAGACCCTTTGTACTAGTTTAATAAAATAATTTTTTTAGTCTTCAGAAAAATTGTAAATCCCATTTGAGCTGCTTTGGGTTGTTAAAGATTTTTAGAACATGCTTGATGAAATCAATGTTGGAGAAGTTCCCCAGTTGTATTTTGATCCTATAATAAACGAATTTATTTCTAGATATTTCTATATATAGAGCTATTATCATGTCTGATTAAGTTAAGAAGGTGGACAAGACTTGACAACGTTCTAAGCTGTTGCACGATTTCCACTTTGTTTCAGCAATACCAAACAGCGCAAATTGAATAAACAGCAATGATGATAAGGATACTGACGGGGGATGCTGATGACAGGAACTTCTCAGTTCGCTTTACAGCGTTGACAGCGTGCGGCATGAACATGGCACACGGACCTGCAACCGTCGGAACAGAGCATCAGGGAAAAGGGAAAGTGGTGTTTGGTGTGTGGTGACTTGTGTGCCGCCAGCGTTAAACCGCAAAATTTAATTCCCTTATCAAAAAGTGACAAGCAAGCGTATTTAATGCAATTTTGCAGCGCATTTAACATGACGTGTCTGCCACATTCTGAGGGGGAGGGGAGGACAACAGAAGCGAATGAATTGAATGGGGTAAAAGTGGGAAAAGTGAAGTAAGGCTGGCCAGTCTGGTATTTGCCATTATCTAGCGGAAGTTGTTTACTTGCAAGCTGCTTTTTGTGTGTGTACGCGAAGCTTCTACAAAAACCTCAATTTGCGCTACCGCAACTTCCTTTTACGCTAAATTACAATTCCGCTGATTGCATTCCCATGTCCCCTGCACCCAGAACCAAGAATCAGACCCAGGACCCAGACCCTATCGCATTGGGGGACTGAGGGCTTTGGATTCGCCTCAAAGCGCCGTCAGCTCATTCGCATTGCTATGCGTTATTCACACTTTACGCCTAGATTTGAGGGCCATGAATCCTTTAACTGCTTTGCATATTTGTGTTGCAGTACTTCTTTCAACTACCCCCTTATCATCTCTGTCTTCTGTCTGTACATCTCTTGTTGTTATTGTTGGTTTTGTACGATTCGTTTCGTAGTTTGCATTCATTGCGAAAGATAAAAATAATGAACATACCAAAGCAAAAGTCAGTGGAAAAAACAACGACGAGCAACAACTCAACAGAAACAGAACTACCAACAACAATTCTGACCCCACTAAACCCACTGTGCGTACAACGGCGTTCAGGATTCGGATTCGGATTCAGTGCAGAAACTGCGCCACGTTTTTGTCGGCATAGGATTTATAGTATGTTTGCAGCCCCGACTTTATCTGTATGTATAAGTATCTCTGAGAGAAATGGGCATATGTATTAAAGTGAATGTATGTATGTGTTTGGTGGGTAATGCATAAGGCAAATTGCTTGTAAGTTCAACTCGTATTTTGCATTGTGTTTCACTTCCGACAGTTAAATTAAACCCATTGTCTGTCTGTTCGCTGCTCTGGTGTTAGTTTGTGCGCCTAACGTAACAATTGCCAGTCGGTCGCGTTTTTTATCTGCAACTAACAACAGCAACAACAAAAACAAGAACAACTTCAGTAAGAGCTCAGACTGAACCGTACAAACAGTTAAAATACGCCAGCTAAAATAATTTGTTGGCCTAAAAGCGTGCTACAAATCTTTGTGAGACCATTCTCGTGATGGTTTCTTCCTTTCGTGTGTTTCTAGCTTTATTGCATAAACAGCAAATTTACAATGGGGTAATTGCCAATTTTTTTAAATGAGTTAATATTTAAAGGACGCAACAAGACTTTTGGTCGGTTTTTTTTAAGACGGACTTATAAGTGGCTGCAAAGCTTAATCGAAAACCACCTTTACACCTTATACTTTCAAACGAAATTTTTTTTATTTTTAAAGATAACCGGACGAAACATACTATTGTAATAACACTTTGTGATAACAATATTTAAATCATACAACTACAATATATTAAATTGAAATACAATTGTTTAATATTTGCGTGGTTTGGCTCTTAACAATGCACTTTGGGATATTTGTCTGATTTTTATACCCTTGCAGAGGGTATTATAATTTTGTCACGAAATGTGTAACGCATTGAAGTAGGCCTCACAGACCCCATTAAGTATATATACTCTTGATCAGGACGACGAGCTGAGTCGTTATAGCCATGTCCGTCTGTCTGTCCGTCCGTCCGTCTGTTTCTATGTAAACTAGTCTCTCAGTTTTGAAGCTATCTTCATAAAACTTGGTACAGGTTCATCTTTTTGCTGCACGCAGTACATATGTCGGAACCTGCAGGATCGGATAGCTATATCATATAGCTGCCATAGGAACGATTGGTTGGAAATCAAAATTTAGTATGAAAAACTTTTTTGTTTCTCAAGATTACTCAACCATATTCACGGATTGTGTGTTTGATAGATTTTCATACATCCTTACTAAATTTGGTTCAAATCGGACAACTACATCATATAGCTGCCATAGAAATGATCGGGTCGAAAACAACATTTAGTATGAAAAACTTTTTTGTTTCTCAAGATATCTCAACCAAATATACACATTGTGTGTTAAATTAAGTTTTAAACCGGCTGACTTGGGGTATCTTGGTGTAAATCGGACTAGTATATCTTATAGCTGCCATAGGAACGAGGGCTTACACAGGGCACTGCAAGGGTATCCAAACTATGACGCGACAAAGTTAGCTTGCACTATATTTTTGAATAAATTATATTTCGAAAATTATTCTAAACAACAAACTTTTGTTGGCAATACATTGGAAATACATTAAATAATAATGTTATGTTAAACAACATTGTTATAGAAATATTAACTTTGAGAAACGTTTACTAATTTCATTAGCATATGTTAGCAATCTGACTATATGCACTTTGGAGTGATCAATTCTTAATATTGACACTTTTATGCACTCAAAACATCAATTTTTTGCACATAACCTCAATGTGAGAGATGTCAACATATTGGAAAAATGGCAGATTCACAAAGAGTAAATTTATTTTGGAGTTGACATTTTATGGAACCTATTGGTCACATTAGTTAAAACTAATATTTTCTAATTTTATTGCCACAAAAACAGAAAGATGTCGACAGATAGTTTCTATTATAGCAATATGTCAAGAGCATAATATATATAGAGAGTTTGGACCGGATATCTTGTAAAAAAAAAAGTGGCTGTACGAATTCCTAATAAGTAATAATTTAAGTGATTGTTCCTATAGGAGCTGTAAGATATAGACGTCCGATTTGAACAATTTTTTGACAGATTGTTAAAAGAATTTTAGATTTTTGGTTCAGATAAAGTCAAAAATAAAAAAATTTGCATGCGCTATAAATTATAAAAAAGGCGATGCCACGCCCATTGGTTGATCCCCTAAGCCATGAAAAATCTAGACCACAATATCTGGTTCCGCTCTGGACCTATTAATTAATTCACAAAATTCGGGCAAATGTCACATAGTGCAATGGGAGGTTTAATTGCATTTGCAGCGATTAAATGAGAAGTAATCGAAAGAATGCTCTATTTGTCGAGTGGTGGAAGTAGAAAAAGATAAGATGGAATTGGAAAAAACAAAATGATAAAGTAATTTAAGAGAACTGAACAGATAATCAAGAAGTTTTGAAATATATTTAGTACTCAATAGTCTTTTATATAGCCCAATGACCTAAACTAAAATGAAATCGAATAATTCTTAATTGGAATATAGATTCATAAATTTTAAAATTATTTCCAAGCTGTTCATTGCATTTTGGATGAATGTTAAAAATACTTAAATAAAACTCTGTTTCATAAGAATAGAATTGGCTTTAAATAATTTTTAAAGCCTTTCGTTGGCTGTTCAAATCTGTATAATTAGTTTGCTAATGTTTGATTTCTGCCTTTGAACACAACGTATCTGATGTTATGTAACTCCCCATACCATAGTATCATTATCAACCGACCCTCTCAATGAAAAAGGGGACTAAAAATTGCATTCATTATGTGGCAGTGGCACAAGAGCTGGAAAAACGGAAAACGAGGCTAGAGCCTGCGGCGTTAGTTGCCAACGCAGACACCACAATGACACAGAAAGTGTTGAGCTGCAAATGAGGAAACAATGCAACAACAACAACGCCAGCCAACAACAATGGAGTAAAAGTGCAAAGTGGGAAAATGCTTGAAGTGCAGGGCATGCGTGGAAAAACAAACAGTGAAAATGCAAAACGGATGTGTAAATAATTTAGACGAGTTGCCAACCTCCTGGCAAAAAGAGGAAGAGAAAGGCAGAGAGGGGGTTTTGGGAAAGAGAGTGTAGTGTGTAAGAGATGGAAGGAAACTCATATGCATAGTTGTTGTGTATCTTTTTAGTTTATGTATCATTAAAAAATACTTACTACAAGAAATGTGCCATTTGCCAACTGTAAAACAAACACTCCAGTGGCAAAGCTCCGGCTTTTGTTTCGGTTTCAGACTTGGAACGTGCTGGAAATGCAATAATTATATACATACATACACACATACATGACCGGTTTTTTTGACATGCTGCAAATTAAACAGCAGCTCTAATATATACCAGCACACTCACACATTCAAAGCTTTACACGAACTAAATTACTTTTTTGTACCAGCTGTATACAATCAAATGCAAAGGGATTATAAAGCAAACGGGTAACTGTTAACTGGTAACGAGTAGTGGATAACGTGTAACGGGGTAACTGTTACTCTGCGGCTTCGTTCTCAGTCTGCAGATTCGAGAGCTGTTGTAAACCTGGTAAACCTTGTTACGTCATTTGCATAGTCGCAACCTAAAACTATGTTAATGTGTGAGTAAAGCTTGAATTAAAGCGAATTTAAATACAAGTTCCATGCAAGAAAGGTTGCCACTAGAGGGGAAGTTGAAGGAGTGGAAATAACCGCAGACTTTGAGAGTGTCAGAGAGCTCTGCCTCTTCAAATCTCAACGGATGTGTCGTTAACTACCGCCGGCTAACGCTTTTTCTCCAATTCCATCCCTTACCAAGCCGCGTCAAGGGCAAGGCACAGTATCCACATCAGACAACCAGACGGGAACACACACGCACACACACATACTTACGTCTATCGCCTAAATTTGCACGCTTCGTTATTCAATTAGACACTGCACACACACACCCACACACCCACACATGGAAACAGATGGAAAATACATCCGACATAATTTTGATTGATAGCCCAATTACGACGGTGATTTATCATATTTGCATGCTAACACTTTTCCCTCGTAACGCGCATTGCACTTCCAAATTGCAGTTTTAATTGTTGCAAACAATTATAAATAATATGATTTAAAAGGTATTATTTCAAAACAGATCTAAAGATTATACGTATGTATGTATGTATATTTATGCAAAACTCTAGCATATGGGCAACTCGTCAGACGAGTACTGAGAACGCTAATTGGTCTTTTCTATTACAACTACAGAGTTGCGTTGACAACCATGAAGGGGTGAAGACAGTCAACTGACCACGGGGCTTTAGCTTTCGGACTGCCTTGGCGTATACGCAATATTTTCTTTGTTCAGCACACGGTTTTTGCTCAGTGTGCCGCCCTTTACGGCAAGTCTATAAAATCCGGCTTAAGCCTCATACTACCTGTGATACGTATGAAATTTTTGCAGCCACACATACAAATACAATACAAGTAAAAAAAAAAATAAGTGGGTCGCTTGTTGCACGCATTTGGGAAGAACTGGGAAGCGTTCAGCTGGTGCTTGTGGCTTTGCTGGCGGCGTGTGCCACTGGTAAGCACTCAAATCCAATTAAATTTAATACGACTTACTTGCTTCTCTTTTCTGACTGTCGTATGAGTCGTTTTCTGTGTGTGTGTGTGTGTGTGGATCTCTGTGTGCAGTTTGTTGGGCATTTGCTTTAGCTGTTTCGTTGATTCTCTGATTCCCTGGTTTTTACTCGCATTTTATTTGTTTCAATTTTTCAGCTTGTTTTTTTATACCCTGTGCGGCTATATAAAGTTTGCTTAAAGTATGTAACTGGCAAAGGGAGCCGCGACATACTCCATAATGCATATATATTATTGACCAGCATCAGCAGCCGGGTTGGTATAGTCATGTTCTTCGGTCCAGTTGTCCGTCTGTTTGATCGAAAGTATCTCAGAGAGGGTTTTTATACCAAATATGCATATGTATGTACACGAGCGCTGTGATAGAGTGAATGAAATCTGTTGCACGTAGACCGAATTTAACAAAATTAATCAGTGCAGTGCGGTAGCCATAGTTGGTCGAGGGCTTTCTAGACGTTTATATAACAAACTATGTTTATATTTAGCTCGTTAGTTTAGTTTTATATATTTATTGGGGCGACTACCAAAGCAATTTTTCAAAAATTTTCAGAATAACAAAACACAGGGCCGAAAATTTGATCGGCGTCGTTTACTTGCACAGCGCATTTTACGGTCTGACTCTCCCGACTGATTGTGTTTTTTTCTTCCTTTATTTAATGTTTTTTAATATTATTTGTGTCGCAGTGGCAGCCGCTTTTGTTAGGGCTTACCTGCCATCCTCCAACTTGGGCTTGGCTTAATTAAAGCTTAATTTCTCAAATAACATTTGCCGCTACAAATGAGCTCAAATAAGCTAATTGAGTTTTGTGTGTGTATATTCCTTAATGTGTGAGTTTGTGTGTAAGTTGTTTGCAGTTCAATAAAACCAAATGAGAAGCATCTTTAATTAAAATGTGTCTTTATCTTGTGACGCTTTGTCTAAAATCTTTAATTTATGCAATGATATCCGAGATATTGCTGTAGCATGTACTTCTGATTATTTCTAGGCACTGCAACAAGCTCTGGATTCAATTTATGCAACGGCTAAAGTGTGGTAGTCTGCAAAAAATGTGTCATATGCAAAATGGTCCCAACTGCAAGTAAGTGTACTTTCTTTATGATTGCAAACAAGAATAAATTAGATTAGGAGAAGCAAAGTTAAATTATATAAAATTAATTTTTAAGTTTAAGGTATTTACTTTATTAAATTATAGTCTTGGTTTCGTCTTTGATTTTACGTGTACTAATTAAGTTAATTATAATTATGTATACCCTGTGGGGTATATTAAATTTGTTCAAAAAATTAAATTTTTAACAGGCAGAAGGATTATATATAATATATATATAATATATTCTTGACCAGCACTAACAGCTGAGTCGAGATACCCATGTCCGTCTGTCTGTCTGTCTGTCCGTATGAACAAACACCAAATTTGGCTTGAAGACTTCTTATATTTTCACACAGATCGAGTTTACTTTAAAATTTGGATTAACACAAGTGATGGTTATGAAGGTCCGCACTAGTCCCCAATTTGTTTCTTACCACTATTCGACTTTCACAACTTTTTTCTCTTTAGCAGTATTAACACTCGCTGTGAATCGACGTGAGAATAAAAAAAAAAATTATAGATGGTTTTTAAATTTTAATGTATTAATAAAGTTTATCAATTCCTTGTTTCATTCAATTGTTAATTTCTTTTATTGTTTGTAATTATAGTGTAATATTAGCTTTTTACTTTTTGCAATTTCTGTATATAGCTTCTGTACTATAGCTTTGTGGATCTTCAAAGTGCAGGGCTTAAAAAAAATAGTATGCACAAAATATTTTTTAAAAACATCACTTTTATTTTATGAAACTTTCGTGGATATAGTTAAATTGTAATACACTTTCAGACTTGCAGATAAGATTATTTAAGCAGCAATTACTATAAAAATAAGTAAGTAAATCCAAGTCAAGCTGACAATTAAGGAAATTGGCCACAGACAGCCACATTTAATTAGCCAATGGCTGGCCTTAGCAACTAACAACAAATATTTGCACGTAATAGACGTAGATTGTAAATATTTGACACCCCGCAGTTAACCCACCTTCAAGGTGGCGCTATTGTTGTGGCCTTAATCCAACAACAATGCATAATACTCGACTCAATTTACAAGTTTGAATGGCGGTGAGTCGCCAAGTTCACAAGTTCAATCCGAATACTCCCCCTTCGTATTTCCCATTTTCAATGTCGGACCAGAGTTCTTCAATGACTTTTTGCACGATTTGATTTTACATTTAACGATTTCTCGCACTTAATTAGAAGCCAGTGTCGATGTCAGTGGCAGCTCAGCCAACTCTGCCATGATTTGATTAAATGTGAAGATGAATTTTAATTAAAATCTTCGCGCAACACTTCCAACCAACTCTCAACACCATGTTGAGGGGTTCGTTTTTTGACACACAACTTGTTGTTTGCCCCCAAAGGGGTTTAGGTCTTAATAGAGCAATAAAGCCGCAAGTTCATGGCAAGGATAGACTGGTGCTTTTATGGGCTTAGTCATTGTCGACATTTAATTTATTCAAAATGGAAATTAAAGAGCGAAGCCGACAAAACTTTTCCAAACATTTTGGCCGAATATTTATGCAAATGACTTTCTAATGAATTTTCGAAACTACTTACCAGTAATTTGTCCAGTCGCAGCTATCAATTTAAATTAAATCTGAGAATGACTTTAACCAGTATAAACTCGCAAACTGTGAGTCAACTCACTGCCTCAGATGTTTAGTAAATAATTTTGCATAATTCACAGCAAACGGTTAACAATGCGGCTTTATCTTTTGTCAATGTGAAATACACAATAACGGGGAACTTTTACCAAAGTTTTCTAAATGCCAAAAACCAAAAGGAAAATGCAGAAAAATGTAGAACACAAAAAGCATCGAAATACTCCGATGTACGCACACATACACCGTGTGTATTACACATACGCGTGGACTGTCAAGTTCCTGGCAGTCTATGATAGACTATAAGATACTCTAACTAGTCATTAATCGAAATCTTATTTATTTAACTTGATTGCAAACTGATACAAGTTAAGTCTTTAAATGTTTTCAGCGTTAATCTAAGTCAATCAACATTAGTTTAGCATGCACTATTTAATACTCGTGATAGGGTATCAAAAGTTTGCCGCACTGTAGTTTAGCTGTGGGTTAGGAGGCGTGGTTTTTGCAGGGGGCCAATGCCTGTCGCGTCCAAAGGGCCATTCAAAATTACGAGCCAACAGTTTCCGCAGTGTTTTTTGTCATTCCATGCGTTCATTGTCAGTTTCAAGTAAGCAACTTTTTTTCTTTGCTTATTGTTTTTGTTGTAGTCCTGTCTGTGCTATTTGTTGTTGTTGTTCGTGCAGCAGCCCCCAAAAAGTTGTTGACCATAACTGTCTACAAATGTGGTTCAACGCATGAAATGCAATAAATTTTCAAATATATTTTCTGTGTGCTTAAAAACAAAAAAGATCCCAATAAAAATATACAATTAGTCGGGAGAACCGAACGTTAGACACTCTGTGTTTGTCACATTTTCATCCAAATGTGCTATGCTTGTTTTGTACTTCTGTCCTTAATCTGTTAAATTATTGTAGTTTGCACCGACAATGATTTGCACGTTATCTCCCAATTTAAAAAATATATTAATGTCAACATATAAACTAAATGCAGGAATTCTTTGCCGCGCCAAAGATTGTATTATCAAATTTGGTCAGGCTGAAACTATGTACATATACCAAAAAAATCTGTGAGTTTGAATGACTAATTTTAAGACACAAAAAAGTTTTTCTAACCTATCGTTTTTAACCTATCGTTTCTATGGCAGCTGTATGATATACTTTTCCGATTCTAACCAAATTTGGTCAGGCTGTCTGTGAATTCGGTTAATAAATCTAAAGAAACAAAAAAAAGTATTTCATCCTAAACGTTGATTTTTAACCGATCGTTCGACAGCTATAAAATATAGAGATCACATCCAACTGCTTCCGAAATAAGTACTGCGTGAAGCAAAAAGAGTATCCAAATAGGTGCGGAGCCTCTCATTTATCTTTCATCGCAAGCCTGTAGCATTAAAATGATAAACTAAATATTCCCGCACAGGATATAAAAAGATTTGTTTCGAATTTTTAATCCACTTATTTTTATTTATCATAGACAAAATAATTTATACCAATTTTAATATATCTTTAAATCCTAATTGTATCTGTGTAGAAAAATCTATACATTTTTTGATATTAGTGTCCTTTTTATTCATTTTAAATATTTTTGTAAGAAAGACAATAAATAATGCCGATTATTTACTTAGAAGTTGCAAATTTTCGTTAAAAGTGTTGGAAATATTTTTTCTTACAAATTTATTTTCATCATTGTAAAGGGCAGTACAGTCTTCGGCAATGCAAACAAAAATTATATTCCTTCGAACGAGACTTTCATTTTTTTGAATGGTAAAGTTTTTTGCCCGAGTGCTGTGCAAGTCACCAAAAGAAATCGAGCAACTGATAAAGCTTCACTCTGAACACAATCAAAACTGAAACTGACTAGAGCTAAAGACAGTATAAATCAAAATGGTTATTGCGCGTCGAGTGACAAATTTACGAGCGACTCAAATAAAAATTGGAAAAAAAAAATTTGACAATAAACTCGTGATTCTCAAAGTTTTCTTTTGACACGTCTAATCAGATGGGCGGTAAATAAGTCGAGGATGACATATTGAAATTTTATAATTATAATTGAATAACAAACTAAAACTGTTTAAGTGTTATCTAAGTAAATAACTAAATATATTTAAAAATTGTTAAGTGAAAAAATCTTAACAAAAAACTTTGCAAAAGACCGAAGCTTCATCATACCATTTTTGTTTAATCTAAATATAATTTCAACATTTAACTTCCCTCTGATTCATCGGTCTTAAAGTAATTATTTGGAAAGAAGCAAACCATTTAATATTTAATTTGAATTAAGGTAATACAAGCAAAATTATGAATTTTTCAATTTAAAATGTGTCTAATTTTCGATCAATAACGTTATTTGATATCAAGCGAACACCGTTTTCATTTTAATTTGAAAAGACTTGAGTTTAATCTATGATCGTATCGTGTAATAAATTTTGAGAGATTTTCCAATGAAATAAGTCAAGACTTTGACATACACAAACAAATCGTTTGCACTGATAAGACTGATAAGACTAATAAGACTTTTCTGATCCAATTCTTTTGTCAATCGAAAACGTCGCTGACATTACGCATACGTTAAGTGGTGCGCATTCTAGCTGCTATATAAAGAAGGCGCTGGTGATACTGCTATTTAATAGAAGCTTTGAGCCAGAACCCAACGGAACGAAGCGGAGTCGTCACAAAATGTTACTAAAATCGTGCTTGTTGCTACTGTTGTGCAGCGTCGTTGCGTTGTCTGCCCACAACTATGACGGGTAAGAGGGGAAAACAAAAGCTTTTAATCAATATCTGTGTCAACTAATGACCACCTTACCTGCGTACACTTAGTTACAAGATCTATGACATCAATGCGCGCAATAATTTCGAGAAGCAGCTAATGCTGCGTTTGTCCCAGAATGCAGACTTTGATTTTTTCGATCTGCCACGTGCTGCAGATGTTGCCACACGTGTCATGGTACAGCCAAAGGATCAGCCCAGCTTCGAAGAATTGCTGCGTAGGTTTAACGTTAATTATGTCATTGTTGATGATAATTTGGGCGCAACACTGGAGAAAGAGCAGCTGGAAAATCAGAGCCAACGTTTGATGGCTCAACGTGCCACATCACGTGGAATTAGCTTCACAGCCTTCCATCGACATGCCGAGATTAACGCGTATCTGGACGAGCTGGCCAAGGCTTATCCTAGCCGTGTGACTGTACAAACTGCAGGTAAATCCTATGAGAATCGCGATCTAAAGACCATTACGATTACCAATGGTGATGGCAAGAAAGGCAAAAATGTCATCTTCTTGGATGCCGGCATTCATGCTCGTGAATGGATTGCCCATGCGGGAGCATTGTATGTGATCTACCAGCTGGCGGAGAACTTTATGGCCAATGCTGAGTTGTTGAAAGATTACGACTGGGTTATTTTGCCAGTGGTTAATCCCGATGGCTATGAATATTCCCATTCCAATTCTCGCATGTGGCGCAAGACCCGCAAGCCAGCAGGCTCCTGCACTGGAACGGATGGCAATCGCAATTTTGACTTCCACTGGGGTGAAGTTGGAGCCTCCAGCTTATCCTGTGTCGACACCTACATGGGACCAACACCCTTCTCGGAGCCCGAGACACAGATCGTGCGAGATTTATTGCTCGGGTTGACGGGACGTGGCAAATTCTACCTGACATTGCACTCCTATGGCAACTACCTTCTCTATCCATGGGGCTGGACATCGTGAGTAATCCAATAATGTGACCTAATAGATTCGCTGATCAAGCTTGTTTCCTTTACAGTGCTTTGCCCAGCGACTGGCGTTCTATCGATGAAGTGGCGCAAGCAGGTGCTGCTGCCATTAAGAGTTCTACTGGCACCAAATACACTGTCGGTAGCTCCACCAATGTGTTGTATGCGGCAGCGGGCGGCAGTGATGATTATGCCTTTGGCGTCGCCAAATTCCCTATTTCCATCACCATGGAACTGCCAGCAGGCGGCTCTGGCTTTAATCCTACAACTAACCAGATCCTGCCCTTTGTAACTGAAACATGGACTGGCATTCGTGCCATGGCACAGAAGGTTATTGAAAAGTACTAAGTAAAGCGACAAAGCATTTTCAATAAATTACGTTTCGAAATACAACTTGTCTGGCACTGCATTTTCGTTTCACTCGGATGCGATAAGTAAGTTAGACCCGTAGAGTTGGTATCATTTTGTTAACTAAGGCAGTGACACATTTCGTCAATTTGGCTCGAAGACCTGCTGTGCAGTGTCTACAGTTCACAATATAGCCTGTCTTTAAATAAACTTAAAGGCTTTCACCTGCTTTAAATTTCTTACTACATATAAGTGCCCGGTAAATTATTTTTACAAACGAGGTCTTCGAGGTCTAATAAATTTTCCAACACCTCAATTTGTACACCCTTTCAGAAGGTATTATAATTTTGTCACGAAATGTGTAACGCATTGAATCTGCTTCAACCTCCTCGTTGCCGACCTTATAAAGTATATATATTCTTGATCAGGACGACGAACTGAGTCCATTTCCGACTGTGCGTCTGTCTGTTTCTATATCATACAGCTGCTTTAGGAATGATCGGCTAGAAATCAACATTTTATATAAAAACCTTTTTTGTCTCTTTAGATATCTCAAACAATCTCATAAAATGTTTGCTTCAAGTGACACTTCGCTTCAAGTGAAAGCTAGACTGGTGTCAGTAGTCTTTCTTCCGTTATACTAAAAATAATGGATGCACTCATATTATAAGGCAATGCTTTTAATGAAAATAAGGTGAAGCAAACTATAGGATTCCTCACCTCTATAGCTACTCATTAGATTGGTAATCCGAGTGAACAATATTAGCTGTGGACTCACTCATTAAAATTAACTAGTCTGTTCTTTGTCCCGACAAGAACAGAACCCACTAGGACTTCCATTGCATTTCCAATAACGGATTTTAGCTATGCGAATATCGCTCAAACAATGAGGAACACTTGTTATTCGTTACTTGGCTGAGTTGCATTAACATACTATTCAACAAACACAAAAATGCAAGGCCCAATTTGAAGAGTTTTCAATTTATTAAACGACAGTTACACTGCACAACAAACATTTAGAACATTTCGATAACCTTTTCAGCCATGGCACGAATACCAATCCAGGTTTCAGTGACAAACTCATCGATACTGCTGGCGGGTGGATCGAAACCAGTTACACCACCTTCACTGAGTTCCATGGTAATTGAAATATTAAATCCAGCATAGAACGCATAATCATCGCTTGCTCCAGCAGCTATATACAGCACATTGGTAGAGCTACCCACAGTATAAACAGTACCTGTGGCTGCTTCAATAGCATCGCCACCAGCACGTGCTACAGCATCCAGCTGCATATATGTGTCGGGTAAATCACTAAAAAAAGAAAATATAAGGTAAGCTGAAATTATACAACTAACTTTAATCAGCTTTCTACCTGGTCCAGCCCCATGGGTAGAGCATATAGTTTCCAAAGGAGTGGATGGTTAGATACATAATACCTCGATCCGCCAGTGAGTGCATCAAATCACGAACCACAATTGTCTCCGGTTCGGAGAATGGTGTTGGTCCAGCAAAAGTATCCATACAAGGATTCGATGAAGCGCCTTCTTCGTTCCAGTGAAAATCGAAATTACGATTAGGATCAGCGCCATAACAGGTCTGGCCCAGAAACCTGTATGGCTTCCGAGTCTTGCGAAATATGCGTGCCAAAGTGCCTGTCTGAGTATGCTCATAACCATCAGGATTAACAACGGGTAGAATGACCCAGTCAAAGTCTTGTAGGAGATATGCGTTCTTATCAAACTGTTCTACCAACTGATCAATAACGTAGAGCACAGCTGCTGGAGAGATCCATTCACGGGCATGAAAACCACCGTCCATGAAGACGACCTTTTTGTTGGTACGGCCATCACCATTTGTTATGGTTATCGTTTTCATCTCACGCTTCTCATATGACCAACCCACAGTCTTAACATAGACACGGGATGGATACCGTAAAGCCAGATCATTTATATAATTGGTGATCTCCTCGTGGGTGTAGTAACGATCTGTGGTCAGACGACCTTTGCCCGAAATCGGCGTCAATTGACGCTGCATTTCTCGCTGGGCAAATTCCTCAGCAATTGTGGCTCCAAGATTATCATTGAGCAGACGATACTTTAACTGCTGAGTTGAAAGTAATCCCAGGAAGCTCTTCAGCTGTTCGGGACTTACAAGAACCCTAGAAGGTTTTTCCAACAGGTGGCTCAAGCTTAAGAAATCGTAGTTTTGGAGGCTCAACTGATGCAAGAGCTCACCATGTTCTCGGGTTGAAGGTGTGAGCTCATATACGCGATATCTATGAATAAAAGTTGTTCAAACAAGCTCAGCTGCAGAAATCCCTCTAAGGACTTACCCCTCGTAGCCGTCCTTAGCAGCCACAGATGCCAAACCCAACAGCAGTATTAAACAACCCAAACGCGACATCGAAAAGTGCTATCTGAACTAGAAACACGCATACCCGTCGTCAGTCACTTAAATAGTCAAATCATATCTAATCTCACATCTGTAAATTAAAAACTTCACCAGTTCATAATCGTGTTTGTTTTTGTTATTCTTAAAAATCAAAGTATTGCAGTTAAACATTAATCCGTCTTTATTTATTATTGCGTTAACTTCTTATCACATCCACGACCATGGCAAGCAAACTCACCCAACTATCTGCGACGATACCTATTTCTATTTTTAAGACTATGGGATAGAATCCGTGAAATTCCCTAGCCACAGTGACATTGGCAATTTTAACTATTAAGGCCTTGGAATCTCTCGAGGTTGAACACATTAAATGATAGACTTATTAGAGTTGCAAAATATTGGTGTTTTTTAATGCCAGGGGGGGGGGGGCTTGTAAAACAAAATTTCCAGTATATGACACTGTTACTCGCTCTTGCTGCTATAATCCAATTGCAGCGATCACTTTAAAACAGCGAGCAGTGAAAATGTAAATTCTCTATATTTTATAAAGTACTAATAATATAGTAATATAATTATTAGAAATATTATTTTAAGTTCAATTGCAGGGAATAATTTAATTTACATTTCCCGCTTTCTTATTACAAATGACCTAAGGTCCGGCTATAGCTTTGAGAAGTGTTCCCTATTTTCACTCCACATTTTTCCCCGAGCCGGGGTTGACGAGCGAAGCGAGCACTAGGGTGCTTGACCCCCTGCTAATATAAAGTACTTTTATTTTAAAATCATGGCTCCCCGAGATTTCAGAGAGCGTAGCAAGCCTGGGGTTGGCGAGCCAAGCGAGCAAGGGGCCAGCCCCCTAGTATGTGTATAAATATCATAATTAGATTATGTGACTGATCGCGAGCTGAGTTAAAATGTGTTATGTGTTAATGTGATCAAGCAAATTTTCTGTCATGTCGTGGCCAAAACTAACTAACTAACTAGTTAGTTTGCTCTATATTTTAATTTGTTTTTATACATTTAAAAATGGTTTTTTTTTGTTTTTATTTAGTTAGTTTGAAGTCTTTCAAAAATAGTTCCAAAGACAGCAGAAATACAAAACACAAATTTAATTAGACGAAAATTTGAGTGGCGTTCTTTACTACCACAGGGTATTCTACAGTCGGACTCTCTCGACTGAATGATATATTTGTATATGGAGTTTTTCATACCGCGGCTATTTCACAACGAGTGTAACTATGCCTGTAGTAACAATTTGCTTTAAAACTATAAGCTCCCGGTCGTTTCTAATAAATGTTCATAGCTGTATATATCGAATTGTTCTTTTTCTGTGTAGGTTTAATAGTTTGGCCACAGTTGACATTTGAATTTGTAGTTTTATTATTGCCAAGCTTCAAGACAATCAAAAATCCGAATGAATGGTCAGATTTGAATGATTGAGGTAGCAATGGGGCTTTGTAACCTAACCGAAATCGTACCAAAATCATTGACAGAGACATTCAAATGTCGTTGTATCGAAAAGTATTTGACTGATCAGAAATATTGATATGCCATATTAAATCTGCACCGTCGGACCAGCCCATTTCTGTACCAAAAACCTGATGTACATATACATGTTTTTGAGGCTCAGCTTTCGTCACTAGCGGGGGTTGTCGCCAACGGGGATGCATTCTTCACAGCTGCTGGAGGGATCAATTCACAGGCATTGAAGCCACCGTTTTTCAAAACGACCTTCTTGTTGGCACGGCAATCTCCATTTGCTTTGATTATCGTTATCATCTCACGCTTCTCATATGGACCACCCACAGTCCTAAAGTATATCTGTAGCCAGTCGATCTTTACCCGAAATTGGCATCAATCGACGCTGCATTTCACGCTGACCAAATCCCTGAGTAATTGTGGATTCAAGAACAGATGATAAGTTAACTGCTGAGTTAAGAGTTAACCCATGAAAATCTCTCTCACGCGACTTACAAACACCCTAGAAAAAACCGTTGCCTTGATGATTTATTTGATTAGAGTTTAACTTGTGCTCAAGTTGAAGGTGTGTAGATGCGATACCTGTATATGACACTTGCTCATGTTAGGTATTTGGTAGAAATCCATAAACAGACTTACTCTGCACAGCTATCTTGCGCAGCTACAAGAGGCAAACCCACAAAAAAAAAACTAGTTTGAAATGAATCTGGCTTTATTTATAATTGTGATAACGTCTTATAACCTCCACGGCCATGGCACGCACGCCTACCCAACTTTCTGTTACCATGCCCTCTATATGTGAGACCCAGGGATCGAAACCTAGAAATCCCCCAGCAGGTAGTTCCATGGTTATCGCCACCGTTGCATTGGCAACACCCACTGCATAGTCTGTCGAATCCCCGGAGGTTGGATACATTAAATGATAACCGCTACCATAGCTATAGATACCGTTGGTGGCATGAACAATCGCCATGGCTCCCGCATCTGCTACCTCCAACATGTCATTGTAATTCGCTGGAAAGGAACTACGGAGAAGATTAAAGTCAAAGGAGCATTGAAATTTCACCAAACTCACCTGGTGTGACCCCATGGCAGTAGGAAGAAGTTGCCATAGGAGTGCAATGAAAGATAAAAAGTTAAACGGTCGCTGTAGTGGAGCAACACATCTCGCACTACCTGTGACTCAGGCTGATCAAATGCATGCTCTCCTCGATAGATTTCCTCCGAGGGATCTGCCGAAGAACCATCATTCTGACCCCACTTATAACCAAAATTGCGGTTTAGGTCGGTGCCTATGTTTTCCGGATCTCTGGTAGGCTTTCTAGTTTTACGCCAAAAGCGTGAATCCGAATGAGTGTATTCATAGCCATCCGCATTCACAACGGGCATTATTACCCAATCGTAGGTCTGCAAAAGTTGTTTATTCTCCTCATAATTATCCAACAGCTGTTGAATGATATAGAGTGCAAAAGATGGTGCAATCCATTCCCGAGCATGCATGGCAGCATCTACGAAGATAACAGGCTTGTCTTGTCTTCCATCGCCATTGCTGATGGTAAGCAATTTCAATGGACGACGCTCGAAGCTCCAGCCAAAGAGTTTGACCAGTGCACGCCGTGGATAACGTTGAGGTAAACTATCCAAATACTCATTGATCTCGGTGTGGGTGTAAAAACCACCAAACACATCAATCTGCGGCAGCTGGAAGCGTGACTTACTGCGTAGATTTTCCTCCCTCTGAGCTAACACCAAATCAGATAAATCATCCAAAAGCAACTGATTTTTTATATGCTTTTCCTTTAACAACGTCAAAAGACTTTTAACTTGTGTAGGCGACACCAACACTCTCAATCCTGTCTCATTATGACTACGACGTGAACAGAGAAAATCCCAGTGTGGTTTTTTATGCGCCAACTCCCGCAACAGTTTAAGCTCTGTCTCATCCCGCGGCTGCAACTCAAAGACCTTATAATCTTTGTAATCCTGCCAGGCCAATACGCAAAATGACTGCAGCAGCAGCAGCAACAACAGCAGTCCCAAATATCTAAACGATGTCATTGGTGCAAAGTTAAAATAAGACTAGAGCTCAAATTTCGATACAAACGGCGTATCGAGCCACTTATCGCCTAATTGGAACTGTCGCCGACTAGAACGGCAACGATATCAATATCATTTTTATTATGCTCCTATTTATGGTTTCAAGTTGTAATACTATCAGGGTTGGAAAGGTGATTAAGAAAGATCCACAAAGCTGCAGAGAATCCAGCTCGACAGTGGGAGACCCTGTATTTATAGGAAAGAGCGGAAAGAGAGGAAAGAGTGGTGTATGGTAAATTGTGGTGAAAAGTAAACACCTTCCTTGTCTTCCTTACTTCTTTTTCCTGACGTGGTGAAAATTAAAAATGAGAAATGAAATTTAAAAATTGTTTTTTTTTCAAATTTCCGGTGGCTGAAGGAGGTATTTAAATGCCATCTCAATCAACTTAATCTAGGAGGGATATAGATGAACCTATTACCAATTTTGTATCTTTAGCTCTTACAGTGTCTGAGATCTAGAAGATCGGAAGGTATTCAACAAACAATTTTTCACTTCGCTGGGCGAAAGGAGGAAGATTGCAGGGTGTTTGCTTTTTATGACTATTTGCCTTTCACCAATATTTGTTTCTTACAATAATTTGCATTTCACCACTATTAGTTCTTTCCCATAAGTACAGGGTCTTTCAGTGTCGAGCTTACTCTACTGTAGCTAGATGGATATCTTTTAAAAAACTTAAAAGACCCTTAGTACTTTCTTTGCCGCGCCATGGTCTTGCAGAGACCTGCAATCAACTTCGACTGATGACAGTTTTATGATATACATAGTAATCCGATTCCAACCAAATTTTCTAAGGTTGCATTAGCCGATATCAAAAACACAATCAACGAGTTTAGGTTTGATATTTCAAGAAATAAAAAGTTTTTTCCTGCTTTAAGTGGTCAGATTTTATCAAAATTATATCGTTTTGTATAAAACTATAGAAAACACTCAAAGTGCTGATTTTTGACTTACCGCTTACCGACTTACCGGATCCGGCAGGTTCCGACAAATGTTGTGGGTGCAACAATAAGACTGGACTGTACCAAGTCTCATAAAGATGGCTTCAAAACTGAGAGACTGTATAGAAACAGACAGACTATATCGACTCAGCTCTTCGTCCTGATCAAGAATAAATATACTTTATGGGGTCTTCTTCACCCATTTCTTCAGCTACTTTGTCATGTTCCTTAGTGGTAAATAGTATTTTTATACTATGTATAGTATTGAAATGTTCATAACTTGAAGTCTCCAGATCTATAATAAACGACAAAGATATGGCTCCGACGAGCATCTAAAATGGAAAATTAAGAACACAATAACTTATCAAGTAGACATCAGTATTGGAACTGTCTTGATCTCTATAAAATGCTTGCAGATGAATTTCAAAGTTATAAAGCGTCTCTATTCCCACTTATAATTTTTACCAATTTCAAGAACAAACTGTATTTGTTTTTATCTCACAATTTCACTTTATTGCCTAACAACGACGACGCTAATTAGTTTAATTAACAAATATAAATTCAATCGCATAAAGACTAAAGGCGCCCCAAATGTACTTAAGGAGTACTTATGAGGCCGCCTTAATACAAGCTAACATGGCGGATAAACTCGACAAAGCCGGCAAATGTCTCCTTGCAGACGTGTATGATATCCGAGGAGGCCACGTGGAATTCCTCACCGGGTAGTTCAAGCGTGTAGGACAAGGGTATACCCAAGCTGCCATAGGCAAAGTCATCCAGACTGCCAGAAGCTTCGTACAGAATCGAGGCTGAAGTGCCGATGGTATACCGTGTGCCGCGATATTTTCCGATTTGGTTGGCGGCTCTCAATGCCACCGAACGCAAGGTACCCACAGTGGGTGGCACTGTGTTTCTGTGAATGAAATGAAAAATGCACGAAAAATGTTACAAGCGGATACCATGGCAGAAAATATTCAGTTTTAATTGCTTTTAGCAATTAATTGAAAAGTAAATTGAATTTCTTTTCGGGGCAGAGTCTGCCAGCCCCCAAAAAGCCGACCTCGTACACACCTCGCATAGCCATAGGGATAAAAAATGAATTTGCCGAATGAGTGCACATCCAAGCTGAGTTTCACACGATGACGATTAAATTCCAAATAGCGCACCACCGCCGACGTTTCTGGCTCCGAATTTGGCGCTGTGCCCGAGTAAACCTCTGAACAGAGCTACGTTTTGGGGCGATTTTATAAAAGCGAAGGTCAATGTCAAATTTACAAATAAGTGCAACAGGTTGCTTACATTCTGACTAGCACCCTGATAGTTCCAATGATTGCCAAAGTTACGATTGATATCGACACCGCTGCACCGCTGACCACCATAATGATGACGATTCTTTCGCCAGAAACGATCCTAAAATAAGAAGAAACATAATAAAAATTGATTAATCTCTCAAAGTAAAATCGTAGGTGAGACAAAAAACTTAGAGATTTCATTTGTCGGATATATTTTCGGCGTCAGCAAAAAAATATTGGTTGTATATTTTAAGCAATAAATAATTTTATTAAAATTATATATTATGTCTTATACTTAAAAAATGCAGTAAGCTAATGGAGCAAGCACGACAGTAGAAGACCATGTACTTTTTAAGTGCAAAGCGTTAACTTTAAGTTGTTCTTTATTGTTACGTAACAGAAATTTCAATAGATGACGCCAAGATTAAGAAAGGTCACTAAAATCCACTAAATTGTTAAAATATATGCATACATATTATCAAACACTTACCGAAGTGTGCGTATACTCATAACCATCGGGATTCACTAGCGGCACCAGGAAGACTTCGACATCGCTGAGAACCCGTTGAAAAGCGCGCAGATTACTAAGCAATTCATATGCCAAGTACAGTACAGTCTGCGTGGTAATCCATTCCCGTCCATGGGCTGCGGCCTGGATATAGGCCACTCGACGAGGGCGAACACGTGCGTTTAGTGAAATCGACAATCCAGCAATGTGACGACCCTCATTGGAGCGACCCAAAGATTCGTAGCGACAGAATTGTGGATAACGCGCTGCCAGACCACTCATAAAGTTGAGTATCTCATGATAGCGCGGATAATGCGAAAAGAATCCTCGAGCCTGACGGCGCGTGCGACTATGTGGACGCTCCTGCTCACAATCTGCCCCAGGCTGACACTCGTCAACGTCGTTTAAATCCTCATCAGAATATGTGCCATTCGCCTCCAGTGATGCCATCAGTTCCATTAGCGGCTGTGTCTTATAATCGACTCCCAATTGGGACAGATGCGACTCAAATTGTGGCTTCCGATTTGGTCCCACTGTTAAGACGGACATGTTCCTTGTCAGTAGCCAGAAGTCCACATCAGCATCTTTGGTCTGAAGATCAACCATATAGCGAAAGATATCCTCAGCATCATGTTGCACCGTGTACTTGGTATACCTGCAGATGTATAAGGGTTAATATATAATTTTATTCTGCATATACCAAAACAAGTAATTTTAATTATTATAAATTTTATAATGGAGTAAAAATAATTAAACAACAAATTTAAGTTATCTTGTATTTTACTACAAAGGTTTATAATATTTGCGTAAGCTTAATGTAAAGTAAACATGCAGTAAGATACAGTGGAGCATGTTCGACAGTAGGAGACCCTGTACTTATGTCAGAAAGCAAAAAGTGGTATACAGCGAAATGGTAAAATTGGTGAAAGTCACCAATTAAAAAACTTTTGAGTGCAACGCGTTCACAAAAGATTGTTCTTCAATGTTGGGTACCAGAAATTTCAATAGATGGCGCCACTACAAAGATATCGGTTGATAAAAATTAAGGCCGCTAGCATATCTTCTTCTTCCTTTTGCCCGTAACATTGATGGTTGAATACTTCGCGTTTGTCATCCGATTGGAATGAAATTTTCAGGATAGGTTCGGACCATAGTGTGTATTATTTGTTCTAAAAATAAAGGCTAGCATTTAAGATGCTTTTGTAATTCGAATTTGAAATTTTGATTTTCAACGGCCAACATGTAAAACAAACTTGATTTATGCAAGATATTGAGGAAACCTCATACCAAGTTTGGTGTCTCTAGCTCTTACAGTCTCTGAGATCTAGCTGACACAAGCTGGCTATATCGACTCCGCTGTTGATGCTGATCAAGAATATATATACTTTATGTGGTCTGCCACGCCTCCTTCTGCCTGTTACGCACATTTTTATTTGCCCAAACTTGATAGACCCTTTTGTACTTTTTTAAAACACAGGGTCTAATTGAAATAAATTGTTTTTTCGAATCTTAAAGAGTATCTTAAAGTTATACAACAGTGCATTTTTAATATGCTGCAGTTTGCCAATTGCTTGCTGGGTAAGTGAAAAGATAAATGGATATTCAATTAAAAATTCGAAAAAAAAACCCAAGTGCTGTAATGTGATTGCTTCACACATTTATGCATTAATATATTGAGCTAATGCGACAACACAATTAATATTGTGGCGCCCCAAAATGAGTTGTTGATTCACAGATCTATGCAGAGCACCTCGTTTTCGCATTTCGTCGCCCAGTCCTCAACTGGCATTTTGCCACCACTCGATAAATTTGGGAACAATTTATCAAATCAGAAAATTCCACAAAAGCGCAACACAGACAAGCCAAAAATATTGAAAATCGATGCATAATTTATCTTGTGCCGACGGAGGCGGAAGAATTGTCTAACAAAACAGAAGAAACTGATGAAAACAGAAGAAACTGAAGACAAAGACAAGGCTAATCACGTGTGGCAGTCAGCGGCATAAGAAGAGAATAATAAATTAATTAAATACCCGCCAGCAATGCTTATTCGATATCTTCGTATCTTTCTTTCTCTTATTTTTCAGCTATTAATTTACATCTTGCATTTTTACATAGAGAAACTGTTTACATGTGATAAGTTTGATTTTTTTTTATTTTAAATTTTTAATTTTTTTTGTTTGTAATTCTCATCAAATTATAAGCAAATGATGCGCTATTGTTAAGCGCTGACCTTCTCAAAAAAAAAAATACGTGATTGGTGAATATAAAGCATATATGTTCAAAGTTTAAAACCTATTATGTCGAAACATCGACAACAACAACAGCCACAATCACAAAGCAACGGAAGGAAGCTTGTGTACTATTAAAATATGAATTTGTAGTTTTGTGTTTATATTAATTTTCATTATGACCCCATACGATTCAGCATCAACCCCAACCACAACCTGTGCGCAGTCGCCTGCATCCATTACTTATACGCCGCATGCGCCCATGACAAATAACAAACTGTTAAAATAGCGACGCCGTGCAATGTGCTGACATCTTTGAAAAACATTTGCTTGGCATTTACATATATGTACTTGGTGTGCATAATTATGTATATATAAGTAGTATGTGTGTGTGCGATTATCTTTGTGACATAGACGAATCGTCAATGATACTGCTGTTTATACAACAATTTTAGTTGCCGTTTGCCATGGGCGTATGCAATACAACCCAGAAAGACAATGTCTAACGTTTAGCATAAATACTAAAGTTAATGACAACTTCCAGTCACTAATATTGACTGACGCTCTCGTACATCTAAGTAGTTATAGTACAAGATTTAGTTAAAACTCGCTAAGCATCTGAGTGTTTGAATACTATATTATATAAAATATCACTGTCGCGAAAAATGAGATTTAATATAAGATTCAAATGCCCTTAGTAAATTTTATTTGTTAATTTAATCAATTGCTTTATATAATTATCAGTTTGCTTAAATTATAAATATTTATTTAGAGTTTCGAAATTAAATGCAAATCAATAATAATAATTATAATTTAACCTCTCAGTATATAAATTTTACTTATATATGTATAAAATAAATGTGAAATGCAGTTTAAATAATGACTTAGAGAGTTGATCTGTTGTGGCTAAGAGAAGAATACTTTTCGGGCATTCTCCCATCATATGTATAATGAGCTACCCAGCTATAAAGCTATTAAGCTAATATACTTAACATGATAAAGTGAAAGCCTTAACCAGTTTGAGAACTAGCTAAGCTATTAAAAGCAAAAGGAGAAAAATAAATTATCAAAAAGTAATTTTATTAACTAAAGTGTATATTATTTCTTTTGTTAATTACCCCTCATAGCCAGCCAGGTTGTTGGAACTGCTGGAGCTCGCCAAGCTGCCGAGACATAGCAATAAACTGCACACGATTTTATAGCACATTTTTTGTTTAAATATATTAAATATAATTATGTAAAATTGCACTCTCTATCTGTATTTACACTCCAAAACTTCAACAGTCTCTGTTGCTATTATTGTATTTCAAATTATGTATTCAAACATGCAGCTAAGCCGTGAGCAAGGGCATGCAAAATGTATTGCGTTTAATTCACTTATTTATATACAACACTGTTATTTATATACTTATATTTACAATTAATTTGCTCGTTACACTTGAAGAAGTTATGCAATAATTCACTAGCTCAACTGTATGAGTTAAGAGTTGAGATATCTATGAACGCAGCCCGATTCATCTGTTTCATCTCCGATTCGGCCAAAGACTGTTTAGCTGTTTTGCTCGCAGCTGAGAAAGAAGACGTTGCCAAAGCCAAAAACCCGAAAAACAGAAACACAAAAAAAAATGGTTTCAGTTCGCTTTTAGAAAAGTGAGTGTCAAGGTCAAGTGTGCCGCGGTCCAGTCCCCCGTTCAGTTTCGTATTGAACAACAGCAGCATCAACGATGTTGATGGCTTTAAAGACAACGATTTGTGGGCGATAGTCAACACGTCACGAGATCAAATGCGGAAAGCATCGGCACGCGTCGTTTCTATATTTATATTTTCTTTTAGATCAGCATAAGTTTAATTCTTGCCAATTAATTTTTCTGGTTTTTTTTTACTTGCATAATTTATTCCATTTGCTAATGCTAAGAAGCATTAATGGTTTTTTTATAACCAATTTGATGAAGTTTGTTCTCTTAAGTTCGAAAGGTTTTTTTTATTTTCCTGAAACTAGTTTTGATAATTTGATCACATTGTCATCTGGACACAATTGTATTTAGGTTCTTTTGGGTCTACATAGATTGTTGCTCTTCTAACCGTATTTGCATCCGCGTATGGCGGTGTTGAATTGATTTTGAAGCCGTTACTTGTTTATTTACTGGTTTTTATAGAGAAACTTGAATTGTTTATTTTCATGTGTGCCCGTGTCATGCTTTGGCCCAACTTTTTGTGCTTTTGTCTTTCTAATGTCACAGTTCCGTATGGTGAGACAGCGAGGTGGTGCAAATTTCAGATTCCTGTTCTAATGAAATCAATTTGAAAGTTATTTGAATATCCCCTTTCACAATTAAGATGCGCTCAATTCTATTTGGCTGATTCTATTGGCCCGACCAAAACTTCGAGCCCTGAACTGTTGACGTGAAAGGTCAATTTGTCAATTTGTTAACCGGAAGCGGTAATGCCATAAGTCTTGCAGTTACCACAATAAGAAGACTGATGAGACGTACATTGACAGCCAAAGATGCGTGGATCCGAGCTCATTAAAACTTTAAGTGTTTGGTCCCATGTGATACATTAATAGTCCAAACGTCATGGCTAACAGAAGCCATTCACACTTGATCGAATAGCACTTATTCCAAACTACGTTTTCAGCTAAACAAACTTAAAGATATGTACATACATGTATACTTACTATTAATACTTAATAAATATTTTGAGTTACACATTAAGTTTGAAGCGTATTTATAGCACTTGACTTTCGCTTTCAGCACTT
This sequence comes from Drosophila neotestacea, assembly GCA_035044365.1. NCBI lineage: Eukaryota > Metazoa > Arthropoda > Insecta > Diptera > Drosophilidae > Drosophila > Drosophila neotestacea. The sequence continues at coordinate 1,299,762 of JAWNMD010000157.1, read as the reverse complement.
CCGCTTGACCGGAGATACAATCATCAATTTAATCTTCGATCGAGCCAAATGTCAAGATAATTATAACTATAGCGTTAAGCGTTATATCGAGGCACTCGTTGTGCAAATCTATTTATTGATGACAGAATCAAAACTTATTTTATGTTTCCGGTACACTAATATTAAATTTGCATTTTAAATTCGACTGTAATAATATATGTACATATGTTTTATAACACCTCTGTTGATTATAATCAATCAGATAATTATCTACCCGCCTTAAGGTTGAAACTGGAAATTAAAGTCTAAATCATTTTAATCAGACTAATGGTTTCCAACACAAAGCCCAGGGCATTTCACGTATGATCTGAAAAGAAATAGCCCATCACACATACAACATTTTAACTTGTAGTCACATAAATTTACTTTAAGATCTATATCGTATTACGTTCAACATATGTCTTATCATATAACATAACATATGGAAATTCCTTCTTAGTCTTAAGACTTGATCTCAAGATCAAGAGATCATTAATCATTTAAACATTCCTCACACACTCCAACTAATGCCAACGAATTTGTTATGTAAATAGCATTACTATTACTGCAATCGAGCCTTTTGTGTGCTGGGTTCTATTAAGCGTTATTCGAAAGAATTTGACCGAATCTTATTAATAAGTTTTTATTCCCTTTCCCATCGGAAAACTATGCTTGGTGAAATCTTCATTCACAAGTTAAATAATGGTGAAATTGATTCTTTTAGTTTAATTAGCTTTGCAGTTCCGATCAGCGCTAATAAAAATTGTTTGATTCTCTCTTATTAAACCTGTTGTACTAACAATATTATCCTTAACTCTTTTCGGATTCCTTGTGCTAGCTATAATATTGTTTCATTATATTCTAACCAAGGCTGCAAACCGGTTCCGAACCGAACCCGAACCGTTCAAATTTTCTAGCACTGAACCCGAACCGGAGCACTTATATAAAAAAAAAAAAAAAGGTTTTGTTCGGACTTTAAATTTGTGGCGTTCGGCAAGAATTTTCGATACAAACTTCGTTATCTTTTTTGTGCTTTGGTGGGCTTTTTCCAAACGATATTCTCACACAGAATTCGATAAATTTTCAACAAATCTTCAAGATCGCGTTATCGTTGTATTCAAATTTCTTTTGAGCAATTCTGTTCAAAAATGTTTTTGACTTTATACTTTAAAACTTTAAAATTTGATATAAAAAAAATTTATAAAATATGCATCAAGTAAAAAGGTAAGCAAGAAAAATGTATAAAATTGAACCAAGGTTCAAACCCCAAGCCTTGGGTTCAGAGGCTTCTTAAACTGGTCCGCGAGCCGAACCCTAATATTACTTTATGGTTTAAACCACCGAACCGAATCTCCTCAAACATTTTTGAGGTTTGCAGTCGGGATTCTAACTAATAATATTACTTCCATTCATCATCTTTGTCACTTGCCTAATTTGTAGATATTTATTGGACTGGAGGTGGGCCGCAATTTTGAACTGCGGGTCCACGCGTTAACAACCCCATGCTTGGTGTCGTTGAGTCACTTGAATTTACTGTTTAGTTTAATACATACAGCTCTAAACAAAAGATATTAAAAAAAAAAAAAAAGGAAAAGCCGCAAAAACTCCAGATGAGTCCAAGGAAATTTTTGTACAAATTATTATTTTATAGTAAAAATACAGGAGATCCAAAAAAAAAAAACCTTTTGTTGTTTAACCCCAGTGAATATATCTTATAACACCGAAGATGTCATCTTAATGTTCTCGGATAGAAAGATGAATCTAAAAAATTTAATTACACTGAAAATTTCTTATCTAGTATATTTCTGCATACTCTCATTGCGCATCTCGTCTTTTTATTAGTCACGGCATGCAAATCGATTACTTTTCACACAAGAAAGAGAAACTGGTCCCCAGTTCGCTCAGTTATAGTGCATCAATCGGAGGGAACACTACGAAAATCGCAAGAAACGTGCACAAATATAATGGTAAGTGTGGGTACAATAGAAGAAAACTAAATTTTATAGCTTTATCAACAATTTCATGAACAACAGATAATAACGTCGCTCCAGCTGTTGCTGTTACTCTTATCAGCGTTTAGACGAATGGATGCATTTACATATCAAGACTACGGCTTTGACAAAAGAACTCATCGATATGGTCGCAGCCCAAAGGAAGACAAGTGTCATGAGCAAGCGGAGATCTCACGCTGGATCAACGAGCAGGTGGTGAGAAATGCAAAGATTACTTGGGTGAATCGGCGATTGAGGGAAATATTGGAAGCATTTAGTGGAAATAACACGGCACCTACTAAGCTTGAATTTTGCTGTTTCTATGAAGAGAATACCATGAAAACGCTTTTTGCGGACATTAAGATCCTCTCAGGGAAGTATGACATCGCTGTCGGATCGCCGCTTCAGAGAACTGGGGATCTGGGACAAGATTTAGATCTAATTTTGGAAAGGATGGACAAACTGGTTGACAACGATGTAAAAAGCTGTTGCGATAGTTTGTCTAACAATTTCAAAGAACTGGAAGCAGATTTTAAAACGCAATTTCTCGCTCTAAAACAAAAATTTAATGACAATAATAAGATAAAAAGAATCCTTGAAACTACTCTAAAGGACAAGCACAAGAAGTTTGACGAAAAACTGAAGCAGCAAAAGAATCGAATAGGAAAGTTGGAACAGAGACAGAACGAAATTGAGAAAATAACGCAATATAGAGCATGTTGCAATGAACTGAATAAAAAACTAGATGAGCTAAAAAAGCGACTAGAGTTAGCTAAAAAAGAGACGAACAATAAATCAAGCCAGTTAGAAAGGGAGATAAGAGATATACAGAATAGAAAAAAACACAAGAGAGTAAAATAAAAGATTTCAAGGGAGAGCTAGAAAAACATGCTGAAAATATTCAAAAAGTAAAAGAAAATTGCGAAAGGCATTGCGAAAATAAACACAATCATTCAAATAAAAGTACTTCTAAGGAAGGCAATAATAATGTTACCTATGATTCGACAAGACTAGACAATTTGCAAAAATCAATTGAATATTTAATAGAAAATCATAAGAGCTTTAATGAAATGATTGAAGCTCTAACACAATGTCAACATATTCAAGACAATCTAACGAAAACTGAAGAAAAGCTAAATCAAATTCAGAATGAGGAGAATAAATGCCAAACGGATCAGAACAAAGATCAAACTGAATTGCAGCTACATATTAAAGATATCAATAAATGTTGTAAAAAACTTGATAGCTTGGCAAAGAATAATCAAGACCTGTATGAAACCATTACGCATATGAATAACAGCTATATTGATCATATATTCAAACTAGATGCGGATTTAAAAGATCTTCAGAATCATTTAAACGAAGTCTTGAAAAAGTTGAATCTAGAAAATTCAAATAAACAGCTCGATAATAAAGTAGATGCAATAATTAAAAAGCTTGACGTAATACAAAAAACTGTCAATGATAGCGATAAGAAATTGAGGGAAGTGCAGGCTTCTTCAATGGAAAACTTCCATGAGTTGAAGAAACTGATTTTAAATCAAAAAAATGAGTTAGAGAAATTCAGCAAACACGCAGAGCAGCGATACAATGATCTAAACACCAAAACTATAGTCGATAAGCCAGTTGATAAAGAGGATCGCATAGATCGTTTAGAGAGACAGCAGGATAAAATTAGCGAGGATATAGACAAAGCTCTCCATCTGAAGAAACGAATTGAAGATCTTGAGAAACAGCTGAAGGTCGCTCTTGACAATCTAAAATTAAATTTATCGGAATATGGTAAATGCACCTCAAAGTGTAAGTTATTGGATAATATTGACGATTTCATCGATCGCATTGAGGATCTGGAAGCAATAAACAATAAAAAGTTATTTAAAGAAAAACCAAATACACCCAAAAGTCATAATCAGTCTCAAATAGGGGGTGTTGACTTTGAGTAAATATGTGTGCACAAAATAAATGACAAATTCTAAAAGTAATGTTGTGACTATGGTTAGTTAATTGGAACCTGTACTTTAAAAAAGTGCAAAAGGGTCTATTAATTTTTCAAAAAAAAAAAAGTGTGTAATAGGGAATAAAATATGTTCTTAATCAGAATCCTTGAGTATTGGTACTTATAATATGAACTATAGTCCATATATGTCCTGAGAATTTAATTTCGATCGGACAATAAACTCGAAGAGATTTCAGAGATTCACGAGAAACCGAAATAACCATTAAGAAAACGGTTCATGAATAACGGTTTGTTTCTGTTTTTTCCAGAGACTAAAATTCAAAGAATTTTTTAATTTGGAATAGATTTCAAATATTCATTTGAGTGAAGTTTAACAAGAGTACCATGCGTATGCTTTCATATCCATTTTTCTTAGTGATCATTGAATTTAATTTAAATTAAATATTTTTTGAAAACCGAAAACATACCGGTATTTTGAAACCGAAACTTAGCAGAAACGGTTAACCGATACGAGACCGACATAACAAAATTTTATAAAACCGTTAACCGAAAACCAAAACCCGATCATAACCGTAACCGTGACTGAAACCTTTATTAGTTTCGGTTTGAATCCCTGCTCGAAAGTTATTCAACAAACATCTTTCCATAGCGTCGCGTCGGGCCAAAGGAAGAAGAGAGACGCTAGCGCGGTGATTGCTTTTCACCTCTACCACTATTTGTTTTTTACCACTATTTGCTGTTTATTACTTTTTGCTCTTTCCCTCAAGTAGTGGGTCTCCCACTGTCGAGCTTGCTCCACTGTAGCTGTGCAAGATATAAAAGAAACATCAAGTTTGGTGTCTCCAGCTCTTATAGTATCTGAGATCTAGGTGACACAAACAGGGACAGACTGACGGTCAGACAGAAGGGCAGACGGACATGGCTATATCGACTCGGCTGTTGATGCTGATAAAGAATATACATACTTTTTGGGGTCTGCCACGCCTCCTTCTGCCTATTTTTGCACAAACTTAATAGAACCTTTGTACTTTTTTAAAGTACAGGGTCTAATGAATTATATCTGCTCAAATTTATTTAGAAAATCGGGACTAAGAGGGTGCAAAACTACCAAAACTACCAAGACTATCAACTAGTATACCTTTTTTTTTGAATTAATTAAATAGTAATTATTTTTTATTATCAGTTTAGCAAACAACAAAACTAATATTATTCGATTTTATTTCATATTAGCAATGTTAAGGACAGTGTGGCAGTAGGTTAAATCGGACTGCATTTTCAGTTAACTGGCTGTCATTTCTGTGTATAATGAGCATAACTTTATCCGACTATGCCAAATTGTATAACAAAGTAAATCACCATGCCAACAATATGCAAATTGTTTTCATATCCTTGTTGTCCTTTGGTGAGGTAGGTTGCCAATTTTCGTTTATGTCGTTAAGCATAATTGCTGAAATTTCGTTAATTTGTAGCCAGTTTGATGCTACCAAACATTTCGTTTCCAAATTCCCAAAACCTTCCATCCCGAATTCCCTCGCGCGCACACACGAACGACAACTAGAAACAGTTTGGCCCAGACATTTTAACTGACGCTCCCCGAAGAAAAAAAAAAACAAAGTTTTAGCCCTTTATTTTCGCCAACATACAAATGATATAATATGCATACTTCAGAAACGCCCCTACCGACAGGAGAAACTCTGAACAAACTGTCTGGAACCCTTGCGTGTCTCTGCCATGTAGCACTAACAATAAGCCCAGAGTTACATTGAATGAAAGTGCTTGACTTACAGATAACTTATCCCAACTCAGATAACTCTGATGAAAAAATGTTATATTAAAACTGGCAAGACACAAATCAGATTACTTATGCTTGAAATAAAATTTAAATTTGTAAATTTTCTAAAAAAAATATATAATTTAAAAAAAATGGAAAATAAACCAAAACTAAAATTTGGTTCCGGTTTCCGTACGTTCCGAAACAAGTTTTTCGATAAAAGGTTCGATTTCGAATTTGTGTGTTTGGATTTGTTGAAAATAAATAGGAAAAAAAAGAAATGCGATTTGGAGAAGAGTACCAGAACCGTCCCAGTAAAAACGTTTTGGTACTTCGGTTCTTAAATAATTTTTATCGGTATTGGCTCCGGTATTATGCATGAAAAAGTTAAGTAAACGGTTTTAGGTACGGTTTTATTACAACTACCATGCTCTTTAGTATTTCACAATTTTATTTTATGCAACTTAAATGCCCATGCCCAACACATGAATTATTCTAGGGTGCTTAAACGTATAATGTAGTTATAGCCAGACGTAAATATATGGCAGTCACTGTGTCAGGAAGTTGACTAAAAGACCGTTAAATGAAAATCAACACGAACCTTGTTCTGTATGAATCAACTGGTTGCGTTGTGGGAAATATATGTATTCCTACAAGTAGATACATTTTCGTAGGCACATAAACGTATATATATATATATTATATATATGTATGTGGATACTCCTAAAAAGATATTTTGCATACATCTGTAAATGTAGACATGTCCGTTCTGTGCAGACTTTTGACTTTTGCGTTGACATGACGATTGTCAGGCACAAATTACACTAAGCAACAATATTTCCCTTCTTATATTAGATGTATAAAGCCCATTTTTTCAATATCTTCGACATTTGACATTAGTTTCTATGCATTTGACGTCAGTTTATTATTCGGATAGCTATTTGAGACCTTATATGGACATTGAAAAAATGGGCCTAAATCGTACATTTATAGTTTAGAAAAAAAAAGTATATAGACCATTCTCATACTCATAAATAACATTTATTCCCGCTAGTAATTCAACCTTGTAGAACAGTGTTTTTAGAGTCAATATGCAAATAAAATATTTCTTGGAGCATGGCTTTTAAGGCCTGTAACTCTACAAAACCTACTGTATGTTCTATGCTCCGTTTCCGGGACGGCACGCCAATGCTTGGACCGTTTGTTGGCCCTACGCTTCCTTGTTCCTCCTATTTGCATAGCACGTTCCTGCGCTTTTGAACTATCCGACGTTTCCTATCCTGTCCCAGATCCAAAGCAAGTCTGACATTTAGCATACTTGCGTTGTTGTGGCAGTTGCAGCCGTTAAGAGGGGTAAATCCAATTCCGCATTACATGCCGTCGTGCCCAACTTATTAAACATTGTCGCTGTTCCAATTTAACGAATGCGAACTCTTTCCGTCATTGGGACGCCCACGCTATGATATTGTCTGTGCCACTTTTATGGCTGCTTCTTCTAGTTCCTTTTCTGGTTTTGGCACTTTTTATAATGTATTGTTGATCAAATTTGGCCCGCACTATGGCAGCTAAGCCCAAAGGGCTCGCACGTCTTGTCACCGTCGAGCAGCTACTACAAATCGAGCCCCAGGTGAGCTAGAATTTTTATATTTTCCAAAGCAGGCTATAATAATTTTGAATATACATATCTCACCGAAAAACGCTTTCTAATAAATTCACAGTCAAAGTTTATTTCTTTTCGCCGTGTGTAGAAAGATATACAAATTTTAAGTAATATTTTGTTATTTTATTTAATTATTTCATTATTTATCTATATAAATTACAATGCAATCCACAAAAACAAAACGCGTTAAGAAGCCAAAAACGCGATCCCAAAAGCTGAGCCTCATCACAACGCCCAAATTGCCGGTACGCCGTGTTATCATCCCACGTCCAGATGTGCTGCACACGTATTTGGATTACAGCCAGATTAATCAGTATTTGGAGTATATAGTAAATCGCTATTCAAACTTTGTCAAGCTCTATACGCTCGGCATAACACACGAAAAGCGTGAAGTGCGTGCCCTCGAAATTAATTGGATAAATGCGGATAATGCCGAGCTCTCGTCCCCGTTGCGCATCCAGGCGGCCAAACAGGCAGAGCTACATTGGAGCACAGGTGCCAAAGGACCCATGGTACTACCTGGCGATAAGAATCGCAATATCGTCTTCATCGAGGCGGGCACACACGCTCGGGAGTGGATCACGGTGAGCACTATCCTCAATTGCATCTATCAGCTGACGGAGCGATATACAAGGAATATTGAAGTCCTTCGCAATCTTCGATTCATCATTGTACCGCTGGTAAATCCCGATGGCTACGAATATTCACGGACTAAGGTAAGACATATTTTAGAATATCTGAAGCCCTCACCGCAACAATAAGAATAACAAAGGCTTTTATATTGGGGCTTTAAAAATAAACGTCCGTCAATTATTGAAAAAATCATAAACTTTTTGAAAAAAAAAACTAAACATCGATTTAAAAATCGGATGCTCAAAATCAGCAATGGAAATATCAATTGATCGAAAATTTCGACATCGACTGATCGAATTTCCATATGCATACAAACAGAAAAGTGAATGATCACTTTAACATATAACACATTTTAGCTTAGCTCGCGATCAGTAACATACTATAATTATGTTATTTATATACACATTAGTAAATAAGTTTTATGACTCTCATATTGAAATGATTGAAATGAGAAGAGACTCTGACTGCGAGCGGATTAGATTTGGGTGGCATGAGCACAAAATTTTCCGAAAAAACTCGCTTACGTTGTTGCTAGAGTTGAAGCTTAATATTGCCATAAATATCTTTTGGACTTAACCAGAACTTCTACGTCCCTCTCTTTTGTCTAGAATCGCAACTGGCGCAAGAATCGTCGACCCCATAAGGGTACCAAGTTTGTGGGTACCGATTGCAATCGCAACTATGACGTATGCTGGGAAAATGGGACCAGTAAAACCCAACGCAACACCTACAAGGGTGAACGTCCCTTCTCTGAGCCGGAAACTCGTGCAATGCGTAATATACTTGACAGGCTAGCTCCCAATTTGTTGTTCTTTTTGTCGCTGCACTCGTATGGACAGAGCATCATGTATCCCTGGGGTTATTGTCGTGATCCTCCATACCACTGGCAGGAGCTGCACACTTTGGCCACCACTGGACGCACCGCTATTAAAACATACAATGGTAGAGAGTATCGCACCGGGTCCATTAGCTGCTTGACCAAACGCACCATTGCTGGATCCGTTGTGGATTATGTTTATGGAGTCTTAAAGGCGCCCATGGCACTCGTTATGGAGTTGCCATCACGTGAGCTGGGATTTCAGCCGCCCGTTGAGATGATCAGTCAGATTGGACACGAGAGCTGGTTTGGCATACGTGAAATGTGCAAAAATGCCTTTGATCTGCGCCGGCACATCAAGCGGGATGAGGAGCCAATGGTGCCCAGGCCGCCAACCAATGTAGCGGGCGCAAGCGACTGTCCCTTCAGCATAACTAGCAACGGTGAGGAGAAAAAGACGATACCCAAGAAAAAATTTAGAAAACGTTCCAAGCGTACACTGCTCTCACAGCATGCAGAGATTCTAGAGATGCAGAAACGTCACAAGGCCGCCACAACGTTGCCCAGACGACCATTGACAGCTCCTGTATTGGCAACACGAGGCGGCCAGGGTGATGGACCTTAAGATGACAAAATGACTAGAAAATATTACTAGGTTGTGTGTGTGTCCTTAATTAATCATAAACTTCACCATTTTGACTGGGCTTGGTCCCAAATTATACTTAGCTTGGGTTTCTTTATTTTGTTGTCGATTCTCCTTGGTAGTTTGTACATTTCAAAATTAATTGAGGAATATGCGCATTATCAATGCATTGTAGTTTGTGTGTATGTGTACACATTTTTCAAATAACTTAAATACTAGCACAACAGCTGAGATTTTCACTTGCCCTCAAACAGCGGCATACGCGGCGCAGCGTATTTCTGGCGCAACTTTTCATACACCTTGCGATCCTGCAATCAAAAGAGCATTCTCACATAATTAAACACCTTTTTTTAATAAACGCTAGATGGCCACAATTAATTGAAACCATCTTGATGGAAATACTATAAACTTGTCAACAAACAACAGGGTCTTACCTGCTCGGTAACTGAAGGTCGCAGTTGTTTCAGAGCCTCCTCGAAATGCTGTTTGCGGACGCATAAATCTTCAATATTGGTGTCACCATTGCTTAACGATTGACGCAGTGAGAACATGGAAGCTTGCTTAACCAGACCGGCTAAATCAGCGCCTGTATAGCCATCGGTTTTGGCCGCCAACTCATTGAGGTCCACATCATCTGACAGCACAGGACGCTTGCCGTTCTAAAAAAGAGTTTTAAAATGTAGATTAATAAATGGTTAAGTTTTGATTCTTTTTTGTTGGGTAAGTTTTAATCTTTTCATTCCGTCTGTGAATATACTGAGTTTTTTAAAAAGTAATTTAAAGCCTGAAGAATTTGTGGTAGACCCCATAAACTAAATAAGTATTATTGTGGTCAAGCATCAACAGCCGAGTCTACTCGTATATTTGACATTTCTGATGCAACGCTCCATTAGTCCACATATCCAAATTCTATTTGGTACGACTTACCTTTGTGGTAGCTCTTAATATATCAGCACGTTCCTGCTCCATTGGTAGACCAACATACAGTATGGTGTCCAGACGACCTGGACGCAATATGGCCGGGTCAATAATGTCCGGTCGATTGGTGGCAGCTAAAATGTAAACTCCTTTGCGTTCCTCAACGCCATCCATTTCAGTCAGCAGTTGATTGACAATACGTGTGCCAGAATTGTTGCCATCACCGCCATCCGAGCGTTTTGGGCACAACGAATCAAACTCATCAAAGAAGATGACACAAGGCGATGAGTTGCGAGCACGTTGGAAACAGGCGCGCACAGCACGCTCACTTTCGCCCACATACTGTGGATAAGAAATGCATTCGATACAATTTTATTTAAAATAAATTCAAAGACTTACCATATTCATCAATTCGGGCCCTTTAACGGAAATAAAATTTATGCCTGCCTCGTTAGCAATAGCCTTGGCCAACAGAGTTTTGCCACAACCGGGTGGTCCACAAAGTAGTACACCCGATGGCGCTTCTAATCCAAGGCGAGTTAGCATCTCAGGGTATTTTACAGGTGCTAGCACAGCCAACTTAAGCTCTTCGCGTATATCCTGTAGGGATCCAATATCCTCCCAGGTTGTGTCTGGCACAGTAATGAAGCCTTCACGCTTGGCCGATGGTTGCATCACTTTAATGGCCGCCGTAAAATCCTCAAGGGTTAGACAGAAATTTGGATCTACAAATTCTTCAGGTGGGTTGTCAAGAAAATTTGTGAGCTCGGCCAATGTTGGCTCATAGAAATCATCCGTAAGGATTGTCGACCTGGCATCAGTGGTTGTTAATGTTGAGAACTCTTCATTAGGCTTAGGCTCAGCCTCAGCTTTAGTTTTAGTTTTTTCGGATTCCTCAGCCGGTTTGTCATCAACTTCCATGGGAGCTACCTCTCCGCTCAATTCCAGAGCTTTTTCACCATTTGTAGTTTCGGGTTCGGCTTGTGAGCATGGCTTTTTCTCTGCCTGCTTATCCTCCACCTTGTTATCGCTTGGCTCATCATCGTCTAACGTGACTGTGGTCATGTTCATCTCGCTAGCAGCATGCAATTCACGGAACTTTTTCATAGATCTACGCTTGACAGCAATAGTTGCAGCACGGGATACTAAGGCTAACAGATCGGCGCCAACGTAACCGGGCGTTAATTCAGCAATTTTGTCATAGTTAAGTTTAGGATCAATAGACAAGCCTTCGCACTGTATGCGCAATATTTCACGCCGCTCCTTGCGCGATGGTATGTGTATGGCAATTTCATGATCAAACCGTCCAATGCGACGCAGTCCCGGATCGAGTGTATCCGGACGTGTAGTGGCGCCAATGACAACCACAGATTGACCAAATTCTGTACCTTTCAGTTGATCCAGGCTAGTGATCAGTTGCGAAACAATGCGACGCTCCATATCCTTGGCAGCCCATTGACGATTGCCGGCAATGGCATCAATTTCATCGATAAATAGCACACATGGTGAATTATCAATGGCCTGTTCAAATACATCACGTATGCGTTCCTCCGACTCTCCAGAGATGCCGCCGATTAACTCGGTAGCTGGTACCTCCAACAGCGGCATTTTTAATTGCTATTAGAAAGACATATTTGTTCATAAATTAATATTGCAATTACTTCGAAATACTACTTACACCAGCAATGGCACGTGCCAAATAGGTCTTGCCACAGCCGGGTGGTCCATGTAACAACAGGCCACGTGAAGGCAACAATCCCAGTTGAAAGTAAAACTCTGGCGATTTGATATGTATGAGCATCTCACAAAGTTCTTTGAGTGTGCCATCCATGCCACCAACATCACGGAAACTTTCCATGGAACGAGATATTTCCAATTCTTTTTTATACTTGCGCACACGCATTGGAGCACGTTCATTAATTTCACGTTGTTGCTGCTGACGTATCTGAAATTGCTGCTCATATGAATGTCCTGGTCCGTGATGTTGTGGATCCTTGCGTGGTCCAACATCGCTGCTATTGCCTTTGCCAGAGCTTACAGAGACTGCAACAACTAACGAACATAAGTAATTACAAATTTCAAAAAGTACAACGATGACACCAGCTAAAAGATCTTGTAAATCACATAAATATGTTTCTAAGATAAAGCTTAGTTATTGCAAATATATACTGAGCGCTTTTCGAGAAAAAAACATGAGACAAAAGCTAATTTTACTTTGCTGATACTTAGTGTATGTATACATAGTCTATTTTAGGTCTCTTATCGTATGTATTATCGAAGGTTTAATATCCTTACAAGTTCCTGCAGATTTATAAATAGGTTTCAAAATAAATCATTAATTTGTATTTGTGGCATTCGAAACGTGTCACATAAATAAATGCAGTTTTCAAAAAAAAAAAAAAAGTAATGATTGATCTACCGACTGTTCCTTTTAAAGCTATGTATGCATGTATATGATTCATTTGAGCAATACTAAAAAACAAGACGGGTTTTCAGCTAGGCATAGGTTTGCTATATAAATAATATACTGTACTTCCTGCAGCAAAAAACACAAATATTTACAAAGTTTTACCAAAATATTAACAGACGAAGGCCCAGATGACTATATAAGCTCAGTTTTTCATCCTGATCTAAAACGTGTGTACTGCTAAAATTTATAATATCCCCAATTGTTATATTAAAAGTAAGTTTTATCAACCCTCGAGCGCTTTAAACTACAAATTTATGAATTTCTGATTATGTGTAAAAAAAAAAAAAATGTTAGCAAGTGTCATGCGAATTTTGATCAAATTCATGTATTTGACTCACACTTCTTGGGATTGCCTGGGCCAGATGACGATGAATTGGCACAGCTACTTTCTTGACGCACGCCTGCAAACGATTGTTGAATTAAAGTTTTCTTGTCTGGTTACGCACAATAAAAGTATATTTTTCATTGTTATATATTAATTACTTACATTTTTTGATTTGTAGATTGGCTGCTGCCGGGGAGCTCTCCAAAGGACGCTTTAGCGATTTGGATAAATTTATTTCGGCCGCAATAGCAGCGTTTATGCCCCCGCCATTTGGGGGGCTAGTAGAGTTATCATCATCATTTTCATCGCCGCTAGAAATGTCAATGGGCTCGTTTTGGCTTGGCTTTGTAGCAGCTGGCGTTAACGGTTTTTTTGCTGATTGATTGGTGTACAATCCGTGCATCATACTGTTCATGATGCTGTTGTTGGGAGTTTCTGTTTCCCCAGATAGATATTCGTCGTCGTCGTCAGAGCTGCTCGCTTTATCCAAGTTATAGCTATCCGAAACAATGGAAAATGCTAAAAGTAAAATTTTAGAATAAGAATGTACTGAGTTAACGTAGAGATGTGATCTGTCTGACATATGATCATATTGTTTGTCAAATGTATTGGTAACAAAGTTACATCTGCGCTGGCGTCATGCGCATAAACGATTCTGGTTATTTACCTTGATGCACAAGTTGCCTGAATGGTCCAATTTTGCGTCGAGAATATTCCGGATATTTTCGCATCAACTCTTTGGTCATCTGCTTCACATCCAAATACGTCTCGTCAATGTGCTCCTCCAAATACTGCAATAAAGAAAACCAAAAGTGCAATCAGTCGCCTGACAAACTCTAACCTTGCTTTTGATTTTTTTGATTGAAGGTGCCGGCGACTTTTGCAACACAATTAACTGTGTATATTAACCACCTGCTTGACACGATTAGTTATCAAATGGTCGTGCAACTGTGGTTTTATCTTCTTCATATTCTGTGTGGACTAAATTATAACTACAAAATTCCACACGAGAATAATTTCGCGTTGCCCGCTAAATGTACGACGCCGACGCTAATATAAGAAGTATAAATCGCCATTCACAACGATGAATACCAACCAATGTCGAAATGCGCGATTTTATTTGTAACGAGATTACAGTCACAATATTTATTTGATATAATTTGGTGCATATAAGTTTTTTAAAATTTGACTCACGTCATGATTAATTATCAAGAAAACAGGAGCTTATTTACATATTACAAAACTGAATTCCTCAGTAATGAAATAAATATCGATAAATCAAAGTGTCATGGGCAAGTGTTGCAAAACCGAGAAAAGTTATCTCTTAACAACACAGGTTTGCGCTAAACATTTTGAATTGGACAACTTGTCACTCTTTGTGGGTTTATGTTGCCATTGTGTGTCTCTCATAGACTCTTAAAAACACAATTTTACAAACTCGACTAATACACGAAATTTTTTTTTCAATTTTTCGTTTTGTTTTGTTTATTTTTTAATTTAGGAATCAAAGAAAGGTTTCAAATAAAGATATCAACCATAAATATTTAATTTTCATATTCAGTTTTTATTTATTTGGATTTTGTGCAATCAACAAAAACATTTGAACTTATCACTAAATAACTTAAATAGAGTTGTATTATTTGCTTAGAATTACATAATAGTAATAATACAACTAAACTGAACGGAATGACGATGATTCTTAATTAGCCATATGATTTCCAGAGTACATTTCAATGCGATTGTTGACATTTTGATCCAGTTAGTTAACTAAAAAATATTTACCTAAGATAAGAAGGGCTTGCTATGTGAAGTTTGAAACTAACCGGAAGGCACTACAAGTGGTATAGATAATACAGATAATATAGGTGCTGCAATGGACAAGGGGGTTAGAATAAAATTTGGAAGTAAAAATTATCAGTCGGTGCTTTTCTGCAATGTTTTCTTTTTTTTTGTGGAACTAAGATTAACAAAAAGCTGAAAACCAGTGGGGAAGACTTGGCAAAAAAACTAAATCAGAGCTGCTTCTTCACCGTCTGCACATCCTTCGAGTTCTTCTTGAGCATTTCGCCGGCATCGACCACAATCCGCTTAACCTGCTGAGTAGTCGAACCGGGATTCAACGTTGTAGTGGCCACTGTCCGTTTAACTGGTTGTGGTGAAGATTTGTCCGGGATAGGAACAGTGACTGGGGAGGTCGAGTTCATTGTCCTTTTCGACGGTAGTGGTGAGGATCTAACCGGAGTTGTCGGCTTTGTGGCAACCGGTCGTACATTGTTCATGCCACTCACCAGCGACTGATGTGGACTAAAGAAAGCCGTTGCAGCCGAATGTGTGTGATTGCACAATTCTGTTTCTGAACTTCCTGACATGTGCAACGACTTGGCCGCCTTATGCAAAGAGACATGATGAGATGCCCAAACAAGCTGATCCTTAATCCATAATATTTGATGGACCGTCGAACTGATCAGAGAGCCCGGCGTATCAAACTCATTGGGAATCATACCGTCCACGTGGTTCTCAAAGTAACTGAACATTGGAAACCAGACGCGAGTGCGCGTCGAATCACTTTGCATAAGAGCCTGAAAAAGAATAAAAGGATAAGCAATGATTTAGGAATGGTTATAATTATAAATATACTTGCCCGATTGTTAGCCAACGTGTGGTAATAAAGGAAGAGACGCGATGTTATGTAGAAGGCAACAAATACATCGATGGAGTAATGTTCATGTGCAGCCAAAATGAAGAAGATGCCAAACATGTTCAACAGCCATGTCATAGTGTGAAGGAAGTACAGATTGCGTGGGGTATCTGAAAGAAGAAGTATAAATATTATTTTCAAGCAAATAAATTGATTAATATCCCCTTTCTACTGCAATGTCAACTTATCTTTTTTTACACATTTTTGCATTAATTAATTTGGGAAACAATTGTACATTAAAAAAATTTTTGATGCATTCAATTTAATCAACGCTTAAAACAAAACCTCGGCTTTAGAGACGCTAGAAATCGGTTCTAATCTAAGGTTGGTCAAATGTACTCACATTCGGTAATAAAAAGTTGAGCAGTGTTAATGCAACCGTGTGACCGCTGAACATGTAATCGCCGCACGTGCGCACGCCTTGAATGGACATTCCTAGGCCGCTCCAAATGCGATAGGCGCGTGTCATGCGTATGACCAATGCCCCAATCACATCCACATTGGGATCATCAATCGCAAAGTCCTTTTGATTACACTGTAAATGAGTTCCCGGCACACTCAGCGATGTTATCAACATGGTGACGCAGCGTAGCAGAAAAACGGTGCCAGCCAGCGCAAAAAAGCGACGCAACAAAACCATTCGATATTTGTGAAATATAAGCACAATCAGCCAAACCGTGAACAATAGGGAGCCTGTAATTTCGCACATATTGAATGCCCACGGAATGTGTGGCACATTATCGAGGAATATGTCCGGCAGCGGCGGATAGCGTTTCATATCGGGAACGCGCTCGTGAACAATCACCATGACAAACGAAGTTATCCAAGTGACGACGAACGAATAGCCTGCAAATCAATTCAATTAAAACTTTTAATAATCACGGTTTCTTAACAATAAAAAAAATTATACATTTGTTATAATATTTAAAACGCCGAATTTGTTTTTACTTTTACCGATTTCTATAAAAATATAACTTTAATCATAAGTTTAATTTATATGTAAGTAAAGGCAAGGCGAATTTACTCGTAAGGTACTCAGTGATGACGAGGATCCATATAGCCAAGCGCTAGAAAGAGATAGAAACCGTTTTACGTTCACATTGTCATTTGGATGGACCCTCTAGAGAACCTTATTAGTAAATGCACCTTAGTACACGGTATAAGAGCATTAATAAAAACGCTTATCTCTTGCTCGCTCTCTGACTCTCCAGTCTTTTCCCTTTCATAATGCGTACGAAACATTTAAAAAATGTTGCACGAAAACTTACACAAAAGTGCAAACACAAAAGAAAAAATATCCACTACTTGCAGTAAACAACACAACTGTGGAAGTGCGAAAGAGAAAAATGGATTTACACATTTACATATAACCTCCAAATAAAAATAATAGTAGCGCGCGTCATTGGCGTAATAAAACCATAAAAAAATGTATAATTAAAGTGACGTATGAACTAAAACTAAAACTCTATCTATATGTGTGTTAAACTTTGATTTATACAAATTGGAAAAATAATAAGCCGGGATAAGAGGGGAAAAGGCATGCAGTTTAGTGTAGGTAGATTATGAATAAATGATATCAAGGGTATATATAATTGGACAAATGACCGATAAGACCTATGACCTGCACAAAAACGATGCTCACCTAAACTTATTGCCGTTTTAAAATATTCCGGCGCAATCAAACGGCTGTCGGTTTCTCGGAATTCACGGCAATTGTAACCGGGACAATCCTGGCAGGTTGATGGGGAGGGGCACGATTCGTTTGCTGTCATTACATGTGGCATACATACATTACCACTTGTAGGGAAGGATGATTGCGTCAAATGGGCAGCAACAGGAGCTGTAACATCGTTTGGACAGCTATTGACGTTCAGCTGATGTTTTTGACGCTGTGCGTGCTTCCATTGCTGTTGCAGATGGGAGACAGTTAACCAGAACCTTTTCAGCTCGCCAAATGTAAGTTTATAGCCCAGTTTGTAACGCAGATCGCGGACATCTTCCTCAGTCAACGTCAGCAACACCTGCCCATCAATGCACTCTCTGCGCAGGCAATCAGCCAAAGAATGTGAAAATTGATCCTTGCCTCCAACCCATTGCTGCACTTCATCCAACTGCCAAAGCTCTATTTGCAGCGCATTTGCATCCCATTTATTGTTGTTATTGGTAGGGTTTTGTAACTTTTTGTTTTCAAGTTGATCAGCTGTTGAAGTTACAATCGGAGTCGCCGGCGATGTTGCTGACTCACAAATTTCACCGTCATCGTCGCACATTATTTAAGCTTTCTTTTCTTGACTGTGTTTTTTTTTGTAAATTTTTTTTATCTACAATTTTGATATTATCAACAAATTTTGATAGCTTGTATAAAGTTTGCAAATAGGATACGTAAGTGAAGCATTTTAGGCGTAGGCGAGCTAAGTACACATTGGGGATATCGCAATATCAGCGGCACAGTTTTTTACATTTGTTTTGGAAACACACATTCAATTTTTCGATTTGCTAGATTTTAATAAGAATCTAGTTCAAAAAGTAAACATCAGACAACGGCGGCGCTCGCAAACAATAGATGGCGCCTCCACCGTGAAAATTAGCTGCAATTTCCAAAAGAGATTAAGCGATCTAAAAATCTACTCAAAAATGTTCAAAAAAATGTCAATTAATTTGAGATTTTGCATGGATTTTTTTTATAAAATTACTTTTTTAATTTAATACTTTTTGGACCAAAGGTGGCGCCACAACTAAATCTTAATAAAACTAAAAAATATTAACTAATGCTAGGCTTACATTATGCCACAGGCTGGCACATCACAGTTCCACAGGGGCACAGCTCAATGTGAACACTAAATGCTGTGCCACAGAAATTAGCTGGCACAGAAATTTGGCACAGCAATGTGAACGGCTGTGTCATATACACAAATTATTTGAACAGCTGTTTCAGTTGAAGCAGCTCAAATGAACAATATTTTCCTGTGGCAGCAGAACGAGCATGTTTGTTTTTCTGGCACATTTAGATAACATTTTTATCGTTTAGCGAGTAATCGATGAAATTGGTGTTTGAAGAAAGTATATATTTATTTGTTTACATATTTTTATACCCTTGCAGAGGGTATTATAATTTTGTCACAAAGTTTGTTACGCATTGAAGGAGGCAAGTCGGACCCCATTAAGTATATATATTCTTGATCAGGACGACGAGCTGAGTCGATATAGCCATGTCCGTCTGTCTGTCCGTCTGTTTCTATGCAAACTAGTTTCTCAGTTTTGAAGCTATGACACAACTTGGTACAGGTCCGTCTTTTTGCTGCACGCAGTACATATGTCGGAACCGGCCGGATCGGATCACTATATCATATAGCTGCCATAGGAACGATCGGCTCGAAATCGGCATCTAACACTTTGTGTAAAAAATCTTACGGCTTATACCGGGCACTGCAAGGGTATTCAAGCTTGCGCTATATTTTTTTTTATCTTTACCCGTGCTGTTTTCACAAAAAATTCAAATTTTTTAACTTAAAAGTCTCTAACATCATAACGACCCTGCCGAATTCAAAACGTTGTATAAAAACGTTTTAGATTTTATTACCTTTAGTTAGAGACTTTCTTTGTTGAAAATGCCAATCGCGTTTATGATTTATGCTCAAAAAAGCTGAGTCATCTTTAAAAAAATTCGAACAAAATTTCAAAAAATTCTGTGTTGAAAACTAAGAAGAGGAACATTTTTTAAAATTCATTTTCGTATTTAGAAGGCCAAAATCTATATGAAAAAATTAAAAGGTCTCTGAGGCAGGCAAAAAGTTCCAAATTGTATACTAGTGCACTGTTATAGCCACATGCAAGCTGACGGTTATTACCCAATTTGATACCCATAAAAAAAATTCCAGCTTCTACATTTTTAAACCGATCTTAACAGTTGATACAGTTTTATAAAGAAAAATGTAAGGGCTATGTATAAACAATAAGCATTACGTGTAAAAAGACCAAGTTTTCTTTTTAAATCACATTTTCCCCAAATTTTTCAATTTTTCCGTTATTTTTCAAAAATGAACGTCGATGCGCTACCTTAGGATGGGCTCCAAAAAATATGATTTTATGCACACACTATTATTTCATAGCGGGTCAACGATTCCGCAACAAAGAAATTGGAAAATAAAAAAAATGTGTTTTTCGCTCCGGCCTAATATATATATTTGTACACATATTATTGTTGACAAAAAAAATTTTCTGTACATTTTAAAATTTTTAACCGAACTTCGTTTTGGTTTCATTTTAATCATCAAACTTAAAAGGGACTATCGTTTGCCATTAACCTGTGCTCTTATCTAAAATTTTGCAAAAATTATAGAAATAAAAAATTTTAAGCTAAAAAGTCAAAACACAAGCTCGGATCTTCAATTCATCGCTTTTTATTTTATTATAAAAATGGCATTTCTTTACTAATATTAAGTTTAAATTACTAATATAAAGTATGTATGATCGCGGTATAATTGAAAAATAGATGTATATATATATATCAAGTGAAAAATATTTATAATGAACATGAAACGTCTTCTGCCAAGCGTATATATATTTTAATATATATATATGTGTATGCATGAAAGCGTTCAAGTTGACTTAAACGATATTATTTTTTTTACCTTTTTTGTTTTGTCGTTTTGTTTTACATTTTAAAGCAAATCAAACATACTTATACTTTTTGTGTTTTCATTACTTTGCAAAATGTACATCAAAGGAAGAAACATTTAACATACGATCTTTAGAAAAACAAATAAAAGTATGGATAATCTTTGAAACTTAATTCTCTTTTATACAGATGCTATTTACTCGCTTTTTTTTTGCTTAGGAAAAATATTATATGCAAAAATAAACTATGAAAACAATATTTCATGAGTAGTTCTTTAGTTGTTATTCATTCATTCATATTCTTTGTTATTGTATTTACGTTTTGTTTGTAGTTCTCTTCTCGGTTCTCTTCGCATTGCTATTTTGAAGTACAATATAGTTTTGATACGTTTTATATTATACCTTATTGCTATATATATACTTAACATATATAATATTTTCCAATTTGTTTTGCATTTCTGTTTGTTTATTTTTCTTTATATACGAAGCTTCTGTTGAGGTTTCATTGAATTGTGTTTTCTTTTGTTTATAGATATATGTGTTGCGTGTGTGTGTGCATGTTTAAGTTGTTTGTTTATTTGTTGCACCGTTAGCAACGTGTTGTTGTTTTTGTTGTCATTTTATATATTAGCGTTCATCTGTGTACATAATGTTCGATACGTACTACATTATAGATATTTGTCATTTTTATTTAGAATTTTCGTTATGTGAAAACGTAAGATTAACAATTTTTTTTTGTTGGTTTTCTTTTTTGTTTTGTTGTTTGTTATTTGTTGTTTTCTTTATGCTCTGTGCATAAGACTTTAAAGTATTCTCCCCTTGTTTTTCTTCAATACATTTTATATCTGTAATTCTAGTTAAACTATAACTCTTTCATATTTCAAAATATATAATAAACAAAATGTAGTTGTTTTTTTTTTAAATGAGGGCTTCTATGTTGTTTTTCTTCCTTTTTTTTTTTCTTTTTGTAATTGCTGTTGTGGTTTTTCAACAACCGTCACATAAGATCGTAGTGCATTTAATTTGAGAGTAGGCTGCCTTACGACAAATCTGAAAAGAATAATTAAGTATATTGAATCATAATCAATTATTTAAGATCGATTTTACTCACAGCTGGGCGCAGCCTCATAGCGACGTTGGATCTGATCGTATGTGAATTTCACGAAGGCATCGTATTGCTCGGCCAATTTGGTGGTGAGCACGGACTCGTAACGTTCACGTAACTGATCCTCGCGATCCTTGATCATGCCCTCGCATATTAGTTGCACCTGTTTGAATGTGAACAATGCCTTCTCGTTAGGATGGCGCATCAAATGACTCGGTGGAGTGTCCGGTCGATGTGGACTCTCTGGTCCCATTTCAGAGCCGCTCGATTCCGAGTCCTGCATACGCTCCAAAGCGGAGGATGTGATGGGCAATTGTTTGCGTTTGTGCAGACGTTTAATTTCATTGCACAAATTCTCAGCCATTTTATCTGCAAAGAGAGTTAATATTTTAATAAACCAGTTAGGTGACTAATTATGTACCTGATTCAACATACCTGGCGACATCTTGGCCAATGCAGCTTCTAAGAAAGGACTGGGCTCAGTGCTGTCTTTGGCATAGCGATTGCTGGGCATCGTTGAGTTAGAGCTGGAGCTGGAATTTAAATTCGCGCCATCATTGTTACCACCCCGAGATGGAGAATTTCCTCCAGATTGCCCGTATGGATTGCATCGTCGACGTTTTGTGGGGCGTTGATTAAGCGACTCCCAGTCCAAGGCGCGTTTAAGTGTTGCACATGCCATAGCTATGATAAATGGGGTTCTAAAACTCTTCTAAATATAATAAATTTATAGGTATATTCTTTTAATTTCGAAGTTTGAAGTGCTAGTAGTTTTTAAATTGGTTGCTTTTTTTGTTTTTTATTGCCACACCACAGTTCGTTATGGAAGCGTTTACTGCGAATGAGAAATTAAAAAATAGAGAATAAACAAAAGGAAACACGGAGTGTACTGAGCTCAAATTAAAACTGGTTTCAAGGAAAACAGGATTCACCTGACATACACACGTAGACAAGTTCACGCACATACATAAAACAAAAGATAAAAGAAAATGGTGCAGCGATTTATCGCCTGGCAGCTGCTGATGCTTGAAATACGAAGAGGGCACAAAAGGCATTCAAAAGAAAACCAAGTAGCGATGCGCAATTAAAGGGAGTGTTCGTCTGGCCTCTGGCCGACAATACAATTTCCCACCACTGCCACAATTACAAGAACAAACCCATGCATAGCAATGCAGGCAAGAAAGAGATCTAAAAAAAAATTAAAAAAAAACTAAACGATGCCATTCAACCACTAACCCCCAGCTCACACACTCATGCTACAAACTAAAACAATAAATGCTTACGAGTATCCTTTGAGCTGTACCAGCTGTTCTCTCTTACACAAACACACACTCACACAAGCACTGCTAATGAACCCAAAATCAATTAGTATCATGAGTATTACACATTTTCAAATCTTAATTTATAATAAGTGATTAGTTATTTTTTTACCTAAAAAACGCCATGCCAAATAAAAGATTTGTTTTAAATAAAAAAAAAAAAACAAAATGACAGCAGACGATTATGTGCTCAATGGTCGTCTCACTCACGCACACACACACTTGCAGCTGCAAGTTGGAATTTTGATTTCATTAAATTTTAAAAATGGTCGTAGTGCATATGATTATCAGAGTTCTTTAGATAGCATAAAAGAAACGTCTTAGCAGAAATATTTCTATACGCCAATGCACTTACGTTAA
Organism: Drosophila neotestacea; assembly: GCA_035044365.1. NCBI lineage: Eukaryota > Metazoa > Arthropoda > Insecta > Diptera > Drosophilidae > Drosophila > Drosophila neotestacea. The sequence continues at coordinate 1,276,460 of JAWNMD010000157.1, read as the reverse complement.
TATTCTTTCGCCTTAATTTCTGCACCACTTAACACGCGCTTTATTTACTTTTTTATTGTTCAAGCGCACGAACTTTTTGCAGTTTAATTGTAAAACTATATGTATTGCTATTGCTTATTGAGTTGAGCAGTATTTCAAAGGCCACTGAAATGCACTGTGCTAGGTGTTACCAACTTATTTAAAGTATTTGATTTGTAAAATTTCTGTCTTTTGCGATGTAATTTTTAATTTTCTGTCGAATTCTTAAGAAAAATGGACGACCGATGCATGCGTGACGTAGAGTTGTTAAAAAAAATATTGGTATATCGATAGATATTTTTTCGTGATGAAACATTTTTTGTGACAATAATATCGTTATCAACATTTTTGAGTGGTAGTCCTGCGTGAGCAGTGGTGTCATTTCATCTTTACAATTTTTGTAGTCTTTTATAAAAATCAAAAACTTAAAAATACTTTCACAATCCACCAACATTTGGAACATGCGTGTAAGAACAATATATGTATATGAAAATAAGCAGAATGCTTACTTTTGATGTTTTAAAATGAGTATTTAGTCATGTTAAGGTTGCAAACACCATAGGACATATCTTATTAATTTTTTATTATTATAATTTTCGATACATACATATATATTTTTTTTTATAAATTTGGCGATTTTTTTTTATAATGTGATCATACATCGGGACAAATATATCTACCAATCAATAGTTTAACAAGTATATATTTTTAAACTTCAAAAATTAGATTTTTTCGATTCTTTGACATTAAAATTCAAAAGAATAGATAGTCCTTCTCAATATTGAGGGCTAATTAGGCGTCGATTAAGGTATTTCTCTTTGGTGAGAAAGCTAATGCTAAGTATTATATCTTTGTTTTTTGTATTAACCATATGATTTTTGACATGAGTTTGTTCAAACATCACTGAATTACATTCAAGTTGGTACTGGCATCGTAAGTACCCATACGGCAAACACAATAGAAACACTTTTTGAATTTCTTGCGTGAGCCCTCACGCAACCGAAAAATCCCAACTAGTGAAAATTCAGTATTACTTTGCAAAGTATATAGTATTTTTTCAATAAAAGAATTGGTATTTTTTCTTAAACTCGGTTAGGTCACACTGATTCGAACCGACTTTGGTAGGAAGGAATAAAAGGCAGTAAATTTGTGCAATTAATTAATTATAAACCATTTTACATCATTGTAGATTGCTACTTTTTTTTACGCCTTTTAAGCGAGTTGACGTCGTTCTGCAGCAATTAGCCCAGTGCGTGCATATTAATAAAAAAACTTACGTATCACGGTAGGGGCCAAGAGCAAGCAAAGCAAGTTCTAAAAATATTTTCATCGTCGTGAAAGTCGCATATTTTACTTCGCGCAAGAAATAAAGCTTTAATTTAAATACCAACGACGCATTAAAAACAGCAAAAATGGTACTAAAAGTTTATGTCAGCGGCATGTCCGGCAACAAGGAGGTGAGTGGTGAAGTCGCACTGACTTGTTTGATGGAAGCATAGCATATATATGTATATATATTATATATATATATATGCTAGTCAATTGCCCCGCCTGCTTCCATCGAACGCATATGAGAATCAGTGTCATGTTAATGGAATGTTTGGTTAGTTTGCTGAATAGATAAAACGAAATTCTCAATTGCATTTTATATTATAAGCTACATAGTTTTATTTGTTTGTTTGCCTCCGAGAATGTGTGTGAGTACGAGTATATGTGTGAATGATGATGTAGTACGTACAGTCGAAACGTCATCTTCCTACTGTTCGCCTCTCCCAACAAACCAAAACAGCAAGTGGATATTTTCATTGACGTGTGCATGTGTGCGTGCACAATGATGGTGGTGGCAAGAAGCAGCGCACTGACCGCAAATATATTTCCATATAAGCCATTTGTTATTAGTCTCTCTGTGCACGAACTGTGCAGCATAAAAGAATTCATTGATCACCGTTTTTCGTTTGCGTGGGTACTCTAGCTGATTTACATATACATATGTTTGTATATATATAAATGTGTGTGTGTGTGTGAGTATGTGTGTAAAAATATGGTACGTTTATATGACTGAATTTATTCCTTCTTTGTTTGATTCGCGTAGTTGCTAATAAGTATTAAACAATGATCATTGTGCAAAACAACAACGACAGTGCAATGATGGCGTGATCATAAAGAGAGAAAGAAGGAGAGCCACGTTTGAGCTTAAATGCTCCTTGTTTTCCGCTGTTTTTTGCTGGTTCACGTATATCGTCAGCGACTATGTATAAAAATGTAATAACTTTCACATATTTGTAAGAGAATGAACGTACATATATCGTATATTAGTGTGTGTTTACAGTTGGTGTAGAACAAAGTAATTTATTTTGATACTATAGTAATTATCATGTCAACTTAGGAGAGGGTGTGCGTGAGATTGTAGTTGAAGTTGTATGCGTGCTTGTTTGGGTTTGCCGGCAACTTAAAACCAGGGATGGCAATTCACAAATCGACTAAACTTTTTGTTATTCGTGTTATTCGTTATATCGCTTATTTAAGGTGAAGAAACGCCAACAGCGAGTGCTTATGATTTTGGATAGCAAGTGCATTCAATACGATACTGTCGATATCACAGAACCCGGCAAGGAGAGCGAAAAGGAGCTGATGCAGAACAAATCAACTAGCAATGGTGGCACGGTAAGCGATCCAGACCCTAGACACCCATTGCCACCACAAATCTTCAACGATGAGGAGTATTGCGGGGACTATGATGCTTTCGATATGGCTAATGAGATTGACACGCTGGAGGTGTTCCTTAAGTTGGCCCCCGCTGATACCACGGCCGTGAGCAGTGCTCAAATCGAACTGAAGCAGAAAGAAAACGGTGAGGCCAAGGAAGGAGAGAAGAACTCTGGTGAGGAGGAGGAGGAGAAAGCTCCAGCGGGACAAGAAAAGGCGGAGGTTTGAGAGCTTTAAAGCGATTTGTACTTTTCTGTTAACTGTTATGAACCGACAGCAAGAAGCCTGCACAGAAGCAACAACCAGCATAACAATAATAATCAATATAATAACATTAACTGCAACTTTCTTCTACTAACTTAATAAGAGGCGCAGCTTGGAAAATTCAACCCGTCATGTTCACGTAGAAATAACTTTAAAACGTAATATAACAGCATTTCGACAGTTGTACAATTAAAGCAATGGGCTATTTAAATATATTTACCACGACTGCGGTTCTTTAAGTTAAGCCTCTATAAAATTACCTATATAAATTTACATACACACATATATGAACATATATGCTTTGACATGCATACTATACACACCACACACTAATTTTATAAATCAAAATACATTTATATTTAAACACTCACAGATCCTTTGTATGTATGTAACATAATATTTGTGTTCATTTCGAACTTTTTGTTAACACACTCGACACTGACAAACAAAGTTTAAGTTTACTTAAACTTCCAATTGACCTTATATTAAACCTAAATTGAGAGTGTAGTAAGCTACAAATTTAAACGTTTTGTGCGGCTGAGTTATGTTAATGCGAAAACATAAAAATCTGCTGAATATAATAAGTACATATAAAAAAAAGATGAAATATATTTGTATTTACTAAAAACTTTAAAAACTTTCCTAACTGACACTACACTCACCACTTACAAATGCTGCGTTTCTGTAACTTTAGCGCTTAGCAGATGTTTAACAGCGTATGCTTAAAAACAGCGAGAGTTGATCAACTGCAATATTTCTAACTTTAAAACTTGAATCTTCGAAGAACAAGGACGAAGATGCCGAGAAAATGATCGAAGATAAGGAGAATACCGAGAACGCAGAGACCAAGGAAGATGGTAGTGAAGAAAAGGTAAAGTTCAAGATCTTAAGTAGATTTTGCATGAAACATTTCCTAAATAGTTAGATGCGATTGGGAAGCTAATACGACATGTTACTGCGATAGAGAAGCTGAATTTTATGTAGTGGTAGTACTATTAGCAAGTATTAGCAAATCCTTACTGATTCTGTACATACAATTTTCAATTTCTTATCACCCTTTAACTTACTCTACAATAACCACATTTGCCCCACACCCTCAAATTAAATCTGAAACCCAGACTGAATCCACAGAAGAAAAAGAAGAATTTGAGACCAAAGCAGAAGAAGCCGCGGAGTCGACAGGTAAAGTAACAACAGTTAACCATACGGATCTTATCTTAACTTTCTCCTGACACTGAAACAGACCAAGCGGATGAAGTAAGTCAGGATAAGACAAAGGAAGCCGATGATGAAGAAGGCGTAGAAAGTAAAAATAGTGAAGAGGCTAGTATAGAGGATGATGGTAAAACAACTAATGAAACTGAGGAGAAATCAGGCGACGCAGAAGAGGATGCGCAGGAGAAAGCCGAAACCAAAGGCAAAGCGAAGGAGAATTCTGAAGATTCTGATGATAAAGAGAAGGAAGAATCAGTAAAAAATGTTGATGAGGATGAGGAAAAAACTGATAAAAAGTCCGCAGTCCAAGTGAGTGAAGTGTCAACAGCAGAAAAGGGGGAAGACGACAAAGATGAGGAAACAACAAATAAAAAGGAGGCTAAAGAGAAAGCGGAAGAAATGGAAAAGGAAGCAGACACTGTCAACAAGGAATCGATAGAAACGGCAAATAATGACGGAGAAAAAGCTGCAGAAGAATCAAAAGGCGATTCCGCTGAAAAACGTGAGAGAGTAATTGACGCTAATGAGGAAGATAATGGAGAAGAGAATAATGAGACAAAAGAGCCCAATGAGGTGAACAAAATTGAAAAAGAAGAAAAAATTGAGCCGAAAGAAGAGATTGAAAGTAAAGAAGAACAAAGGGAGGAGTCTAAAGAAGAGAACAGAAATACAGAAGATAAAAAACTGTCTGTAGAGGAAGAAGAAGATGAAACGGAGGAATCCGACGAGGTGGAGAATACTAAGGAAGATGAGGCTAAAGAACCCGAAGGGAAAAACGATAGGAAAGATGAGGAGGAAGCAAAAGAAGGCGAAGAGGAAACATCTTCTGAAGAGGAAGACAGCGACGAATAAAAATCCTAAGCTAGAAGTAACTCGACGAATAATCGAAATGACCACGAACACAACTTTCCCCGCACGCTCATCACCCACACACGCATACCACACATACACACACATTAGCAAATCATAAACATGTATTGTAAATAAAAAAAATTTAAAATATTACTAATAACACTGCAGCTGGTGGAGGGTAATGAGTTTGTTAAAAATGTGCAAAGCAATCAAAAAATTTTATAATATTTTATTTCCACAGCAAATAAAAGCAACGACAACAACAGCCGAAGCAGTCCCAACTCCATTGTCTTCAAAGGATTCCTTCTCGGACGGCGCCTCAGCTCAGCTTTTGGAAAGGGAACGCGCAGCAGCAGTGCAGTAGAATTATGCATTATTGTTGCAAATATTAATAAAGCAATTTAAATCTTAATTCCTTTTTTGACTTTTATTTTGAAAGTGTTTTTTATTTTAGTTTTCTTTTCTTTCTCTCACACTTACTCAATAAAGAATAAACATACATTTCTCACTTTTTTATTTGTTATTCTGGTATCCAAATAATTAAATATATATAGTACATTTATAATTATGTTTAAAAATTTTGTTTTCTTTTTCACTTATTTATTTACGCTCTATTTTCGGGGCTTTTTATCCATGTTTCAATTACAATTACAAAACCTATTAAAAATAAATGCGAACACTTTTCGCAAACGCAAAATCATTTACTAATTAAAGAGGGTAAAACAAATCAAGTTTAAGAAGGACATTCACTCGCTGGGCTGAGGAGATTGGGGTATGGGGGTGTGGGCGTGCCATGTCATGACAGTCTCTCATGGATTGACGCCTCTCTAATCGCTATCCTCTTCGTCTGATGTGTCCGTTGTATAATCGCTTAGATTCTCCTGTTGATCATTATGCTCAGGCTCTGATTCACTGAGATCCCATTGGGGATGATCTGTCGGTGGTGCAGGCGCCTTTTGGACATCCAATTTAAGCTCTTGCTGCTGATCCATGCCGAGGTACGAATCTGAAAAGGGAACCCAAAAGATATTAGTTCAAAACCATCTGGCATTTTATGTTAAACTCACCCGATCTCAAGCACACCGTAAAGGTGTAAACTCCCGGCCAGCGTGGCGCGGTGAATTTCAGTTGTATCTCCTCTTTCTCGACCAAATTTGTGACATGATATGGCGCCGTTAGCAGCGTGCGCGACTTGCGATCGCAGATATATGTCCACCAATATTCCTGCTTTTCCTCCGGGAAATAGGGACAGTGCACCGAATGCGACATTCTTGACTTGCCCTCAAGACGTTCACGTTTATTAAGTTTTGCCTGCAGGCGTTCCCATTCCTCATCATCATCATCATCTAGCGATGAATTATTCTTGTTCTGTTTATCTTCATCCTCGCTACCAGAAGCGGCAACAGATTCCACATCACTGTGTTCTCCAGCATCAGATTCTGCCTCCGAATTGGCCGCCGTCTGATCATCCGTTGCTGATGTTGTTGTTGCAGTAGTAGCAGTTGCAGCCTGTTTTGGCTGCAGCTTCTTCTTTTGATTGTTGACGGGTTTCTTGCCGCCTTTTCCCTTTCCGCCTTTCCTTGGCTTTGCCCAGGCGGATGCTTTTTTAGCCGGAACAGCAGCAGCTGCCGCTTCCTCATCCTCAGCCTCTTCGTTGACTTCATCTTTTATTCCCTGTTTCTCGGGTGCCTTTGTATCCCCAAATAGCGTCTTCATGTCCTTGCGTTCGAGAGTAACAGTTACCGTCACTATTGCTCCAGCCGTAACAACATTTGTGTTCTCATCATCAATCACCTCGCAGCGTATGGAGAAATCAATCAACGGCATCTTCCCTAGCACTCGCATTATATTCTCATACTCAAAGTCCGATAGATTCTTCAACAACATGCGACTTTCTTCTGGTTTTAACTGTGCAAATTGTTGCAGATTCTTCACGTGCCTTTTCTTATTCATAAAATACAAATGATCTTCGGTCAAATGTGGCAACTGCAACAATGGAGATTTAAACTCCCAGAGTCCCTGTATTATCATCGGTGACATCTTCATGCAGTTCTCGATGGTCTCAATGCTGGGCAAGCGGGGAACACGGCGCGCATAGGCCATCATGACCAACTGGTGGACACAACTGACCATTTCCTGTACCAGATAGGGACACTTTTTCACTATAAACTGACGATCGCGTTCCAAGGTATCAGCGTTAAGGGGAATGCGTGTGAGGTGCGCATGAAGAATGGCACGCGCTTTAATAGAATACATGCGGCATAGAGGATGCTCCTTGCACTTCTCGTTAAGATTTGGTAACTGCCTTATTAGCTGTGCAAGAGAAAGAGGGCAAAATCACAGATTAATCTTCTTTTAACTGAAAGGTATCAGTTCATGTTAATAGCAGAAGTATGTATGTGGAGAAATTGTTAGTATACTAGTTTAACTATGTAAATAATTTAATTAAGTTGTCTAAAATACGGATGAAATGCTTTTGCTAAACTCGAGCTTTTTCCCAACGATTTAATTAATGGTTTTTTTTTTTGCGAATGGGTAAACACGACACAAGGGGTTTTCCATAAACATAGTTTGAAGTCTTTCTTAACATTTACTTGTATTCACTTGCTATTTAATCTTCTATTTTCTGTTATCTGTTATTACTTAGCAGTATTGTACACATTACAAAAAATTGCTTTTGATACACAAGTGCTTTCATCTACATATACTATAATACTATAACAGTTAATGTTAGATTATAGTATATAACTCTAATGGATAAACTTATGTTATACGTGTATTTAAGACAATATCTTTGCCATTTCAAAGTTTTACTATTTACTTGCTACACTTTTAAAAAAGTGGTTTTTTTCTAAATTTGTTAGCACTTAGCAGTATGTTGAACATTAAATAGCTGTTCTTATGGATAACTTTTAACTGTGTAGTTTCTTTTTTAATTTTTTTAAAATTGGCCTTTTTTTTTGGAATTTTTTCATGAGGTGCTCTTACACATCGAATTTTTTTTCGAGAACGTCACAACCGATGTTTAAAAACTTTACAGATTCCGAAAGATAATGAATGTATCTAGTCGTGATGTAAATCCAAACTAAACATCGATTTAAAAATCGGATTCGGATCGCCTAGACAAATATCGATTGATCGAAATGTCGGAAATTTCGACATCGAAGCTCAGAGGAGAGGAGTGGTAAATGAAAAACCAGAGAACAACATTAACTCGTTGCGCTTTTTTAGTCGAATCACAAAAGCCCGCTCAAAGATTTTTGGTACATATGATATACATACACCATATTCCGAATCGGTCCTGAAAATTTAATTTCGATCGGGTAATAAACTCGGAGACGGTAGCGCTGCAATGTACAAAGCTTGAGATGTGCTTGCTTTTTACCACTATTGGCCTTGCACCACTATTTGTTTAACGTAATTTAACCACTATTTTGGGCTTTTCCATTAGTACAGATCCTGTTGTCGGGCTTGATCGGATGTGGATCTTTAGACCAATAGTATTTTAGAGCAATCAAAAGCAAAAATAATAGCCAAAAAAAAGTGCCAGTGACCCGTGTATGTACATACATAAATTCTTGAATTGCTATCCATATTAACTCTTGTGTTATATTTTTTGTGTGTTATAAATAACTCTAAAATATGTGTTAGACAATATACATTCTGTTGTGAAGGGCATGTTTTTTACTCACCGCTGGCACTTCATCGTTGTCCGATTGTCGCTCTATAACCTGTGAGTTGTGTCGTTTGTCAAACTCCAAACTAGCGGCCAAAACCATAAGAGCGCGCTTGAGCAGCATGTGCGGTGTCTTATGGATAAAATAGAAGTACATTTGTGTAGTGTCTAATAGGACTTTGTCACCACTGAAGCGAATAGAGCGATACCACCAAACGCCCACTGCTGAGGGCATGGCAACCATGAAGACGAGTCCGTAAAGGCCTAACACCCAAACACTGTTCTCCTTTTCAACAATCCAGGATGGTAAAGCAATGCCAAAGGACATGGCGCCAGGACCATCTGGATTGCCATATTTCTCATAGTTCTCCTTGGCTACATCATCGGTGAGCGCCTGATACGCTTTGCTGAGCATCATAAATGATTTTTCATCACCCGTTTCCTTATCCGGATGCAGCACCTTAGACAGCCTATAATAAGCTTTTTTGATCTCCGCCTGTGTTGCCGTTGGCGGAACATTTAATATTTCGAAAGGATCAAAGCTCGCCATCTCGTAATCGAACTGAGAGACACGATATGTGAGAAAG